>CM053030.1:467774271-468374271 GCA_028564925.1 Lithobates sylvaticus
CACATGTATCCATCATTCCAGCCTCACCTGTGTCTATCATTGCAGCCTCACCTGTGCCCATCATTGCAGTGTGACCTGTGCCCATCATTACAGCGTGATCAGTGCCCATCATCGCAGCGTGACCAGTGCCTATCATGGCAGCGTGACCAGTGACCATCATTGCAGCCTCACCTGTGCCCGTCATTGCAGCCTCACCTGTGCTGCAGCGTGACCTGTCCCCATCATTGCAGTGTGACCTGTGCCCATCATTGCAGCGTGACCTGTGCCCATCATTGCAGCCTCACCTGTGCCCATCATTACAGCGTGACCAGTGCCCATCATTACAGCCTCACATGTATCCATCATTCCAGCCTCACCTGTGTCTATCATTGCAGCCTCACCTGTTTCCATCATTGCAGTGTAACGTGTGCAGAGGAAGAGAGAGGGCGGCCGGATTATCACAGGGGACGAGAGCGTGGAGGAAGAGGAGAGCTGGCCAGATCACATATCGGGACTGCCCGCTGTAACAGCTTTCATTTGAATTGCCTCCGCTCGCGGTCACACACAGTCCTGCCTCCTGACTCAGCGCCTGTGACAGATAGAACATGTCCACACCAACATTGGACCGGCGTTCTGTCTGTCACTTTTAATAATAAAAGTAAATAGAACAAACGTAGTTAAAAGGAAGCCAGAGATCAGCGTAGTGGAACAGCAAGCAGGATCTGGAGCCAGAAGGAATGTCAGCCATGCAAGTCTTCAACAGGAACGCAGGAGATAGTCTCTGTGATGTTGACCAAGGTGAAGGCAGAGATCACCTGGGCTGGATGGCTTAAGTAGGCAGGACTGACAAGCAGGATATTATCAACAGGTGAGTCACTGTGGAGAGATAAGAGCTGGCAATTATCCGACAGCTGAGCGGCCAGCTCAGAGAAAGGAAGGGCTGAGCCCAGCCCTGACAGAAGCATTGCAAAGGCTAAAAACCAAATATAGTAACATAATGAAGGTTTTGACTGGCATACCAAGTTTTTGTGCACTATGAAAAACACTTCTGTGGCTCAGAAATGTTTATTGTTTCTTGGGAGCGGACCCCCACACATTCCAGTTATTGAAAAAGATACTTGAGTTGGTTGTCTCATTTACAAGTACCGGCCAAGCATGGTTGTTCATGCCATGTATCGTTGAAACTGAATCTTAAAAACATCTGTAGGAACTGGTATATTCTTCCACAGCTTGTGGCTTTCTTGGACTTTACTCTGGGTTTCATACATTCCAAAGATATTGGACCACATTTAATGGGCTTCTGACTAAATAGACTGGGCATGAGGTCATCTACTTCAGATAGACAAACTGATTTAAAGCCTAACTCCAGTGAAAACCCTCCCTTCCCGCCATTATAAAAAAAAAAAATCTCAAAGCAGTACTCACCATTAAGGATGGGCCCGGTGCTCGATGCGAACCCACGTTCGCATCGAGCACCGGGCGTTCGCTCGCTCGGCGAGCCCAGAACTATTTTGGCCGCTCGCATCACGTTCGTGTGATGCGAGCGGCCCCGCAATGCATTGCGGCCGGCGCGGCCGACGCAGTGCATTGCTGGCTGATGATTGGCCAAGCATGCACTGTGACCCCGCATGCTTGGCCAATCACAGCCCCGGAAACTCGAAGAGCCATAATTGGCTACAGGCAGGACGCCTGTAGCCAATTACAGCTCAGGGGCTGTAGTACACGCCCCCCCCTATAAAACGCCGCCACGCCGTCTGCGCCGGTCACATGCTGTTCCGGCGCAGATTGAGCAGGCTGTTCCTGTGACACTCTGCTGCATTTAGATAGATAGAGAGAGAGATTCACTTGCAGAGATTGAGTTAGATAGATTCAGTTACAAAGATTGATTGACAAAGAGGGGCTTGTAGTGTGCTCGTGGCAGGCAGGCAGAGCTCCTATATTTTGTTACCAGAAGCACCTATAGGACTTGTAGTGTGTTCGTGGCAGGCAGGCAGAGCTCCTATATTTTGTTACCAGAAGCACCTATAGGACTTGTAGTGTGTTAGTGGCAGGCAGGCAGAGCTCCTATATTTTGTTACCAGAAGCACCTATAGGACTTGTAGTGTGTTAGTGACAGGCAGGCAGAGCTCCTATATTTTGTTACCAGAAGCACCTATAGGACTTGTAGTGTGTTAGTGGCAGGCAGGCAGAGCTCCTATATTTTGTTACCAGAAGCACCTATAGGACTTGTAGTGTGTTAGTGACAGGCAGGCAGAGCTCCTATATTTTGTTACCAGAAGCACCTATAGGACTTGTAGTGTGTTAGTGACAGGCAGGCAGAGCTCCTATATTTTGTTACCAGAAGCACCTATAGGACTTGTAGTGTGTTAGTGACAGGCAGGCAGAGCTCCTATATTTTGTTACCAGAAGCACCTATAGGACTTGTAGAGTGTTCGTGGCAGGCAGGCAGAGCTCCTATATTTTGTTACCAGAAGCACCTATAGGACTTGTAGTGTGTTAGTGACAGGCAGGCAGAGCTCCTATATTTTTGTTACCAGAAGCACCTATAGGACTTGTAGTGTGTTAGTGGCAGGCAGGCAGAGCTCCTATATTTTGTTACCAGAGCACCTATAGGACTTGTAGTGTGTTCGTGGCAGGCAGGCAGAGCTCCTATATTTTGTTCCCAGAAGCACCTATAGGACTTGAAGTGTGTTAGTCCCATCACACACACAGAGCTATATTTTCTTCCCAGAAGCACCTATAGGACTTGAAGTGTGTTAGTCCCATTACACACACAGAGCTATATTTTTGTTCCCAGAAGCACCTATAGGACTTGAAGTGTGTTAGTCCCATCACACACACAGAGCTATATTTTCTTCCCAGAAGCACCTATAGGACTTGAAGTGTGTTAGTCCCATTACACACAAAGAGCTATACTTTGTTCCCAGAAGCACCTATAGGACTTGAAGTGTGTTAGTCCCATTACACACACAGAGCTATATTTTCTTCCCAGAAGCACCTATAGGACTTGTAGTGTGTTCGTGGGCAGGCAGGCAGAGCTCCTATATTTTTGTTCCCAGAAGCACTTATAGGACTTGAAGTGTGTTAGTCCCATTACACACACAGAGCTATATTTTGTTCCCAGAAGCACCTATAGGACTTGAAGTGTGTTAGTCCCATCACACACACAGAGCTATATTTTCTTCCCAGAAGCACCTATAGGACTTGAAAGTGTGTTAGTCCCATTACACACAAAGAGCTATACTTGTTCCCAGAAGCACCTATAGGACTTGAAGTGTGTTAGTCCCATTTACACACACAGAGCTATATTTTCTTCCCAGAAGCACCTATAGGACATGAAGTGTGTTAGTCCCATTACACACACAGAGCTATATTTTCTTCCCAGAAGCACCTATAGGACTTGAAGTGTGTTAGTCCCATTACACACACAGAGCTATATTTTTCTTCCCAGAAGCACTATAGGACTTGAAGTGTGATAGTCCCATTACACACACAGAGCAATATTTTCTTCACAGAAGCACCTATAGGACTTGAAGTGTGTTAGTCCCATTACACACACAGAGCTATATTTTCTTCCCAGAAGCACCTATAGGACTTGAAGTGTGTTAGTCCCATTACACACACAGAGCTATATTTTTTCTTCCCAGAAGCACCTATAGGACTTGAAGTGTGTTAGTCCCATTACACACACAGAGCTATATTTTCTTCCCCAGAAGCACCTATAGGACTTGAAGTGTGTTAGTCCCATTACACACACAGAGCTATATTTTCTTCCCAGAAGCCACCTATAGGACTTGAAGTGTGTTAGTCCCATTACACACACAGAGCTATATTTTCTTCCCAGAAGCACCTATAGGACTTGAAGTGTGTTAGTCCCATTACACACACAGAGCTATATTTTCTTCCCAGAAGCACCTATAGGACTGAAGTGTGTTAGTCCCATTACACACACAGAGCTATATTTTCTTCCCAGAAGCACCTATAGGACTTGAAGTGTGTTAGTCCCATTACACACACAGAGCTATATTTTCTTCCCAGAAGCAACCTATAGGACTTGAAGTGTGTTAGTCCCATTACACACACAGAGCTATATTTTTCTTCCCAGAAGCACCTATAGGACTTGAAGTGTGTTAGTCCCATTACACACACAGAGCTATATTTTCTTCCCAGAAGCACCTATAGGACTTGAAGTGTGTTAGTCCCATCACACACACAGAGCTATATTTTTCTTCCCAGAAGCACCTATAGGACTTGAAGTGTGTTAGTCCCATTACACACACAGAGCTATAATTTTCTTCCCAGAAGCACCTATAGGACTTGAAGTGTGTTAGTCCCATTACACACACAGAGCTATATTTTCTTCCCAGAAGCACCTATAGGACTTGAAGTGTGTTAGTCCCATTACACACAAAGAGCTATATTTGTTCCCAGAAGCACCTATAGGACTTGAAGTGTGTTAGTCCCATTACACACACAGAGCTATATTTTCTTCCCAGAAGCACCTATAGGACTTGTAGTGTGTTCGTGGCAGGCAGGCAGAGCTCCTATATTTTGTTCCCAGAAGCACATATAGGACTTGAAGTGTGTTAGTCCCATTACACACACAGAGCTATATTTTCTTCCCAGAAGCACCTATAGGACTTGTAGTGTGTTAGTGGCAGTCAGGCAGAGCTCCTATAATTTTGTTACCAGAAGCACCTATAGGACTTGTAGTGTGTTCGTGGCAGCAGGCAGAGCTCCTATATTTTGTTTCCCAGAGGCACCTATAGGACTTGAAGTGTGTTAGTCCCATTACACACACAGAGCTATATTTTCTTCCCAGAAGCACCTCTAGGACTTGAAGTGTGTTAGTCCCATTACACACACAGAGCAATATTTTCTTCCCAGAAGCACCTATAGGACTTGAAGTGTGTTAGTCCCCATCACACAGAGCTCCTCTATTTTCTTTGCATAAGCACCCACAGGACTTCTAGTGTGTTAGTGGCATCACACAGAGCTCCTATATATTCTTCTCAGCAGCACCCACAGGACTTCTAGTGTGTTAGTGGCATCACACAGAGCTCCTCTATTTTCTTTGCAGAAGCACCCATAGGACTTCTAGTGTGTTAGTGGCATCACACAGAGCTCCTATATTTTCTTCTCAGCAGCACCCACAGGACTTCTAGTGTGTTAGTGGCATCACACAGAGCTCCTCTATTTTCTTTGCAGAAGCACCCACAGGACTTCTAGTGTGTTTAGTGGCATCACACAGAGCTCCTCTATTTTCTTTGCAGAAGCACCCATAGGACTTCTAGTGTGTTAGTGGCATCACACAGAGCTCCTATATATTCTTCTCAGCAGCACCCACAGGACTTCTAGTGTGTTAGTGGCATCACACAGAGCTCTCTATTTTCTTTGCAGAAGCACCCACAGGACTTCTAGTGTGTTAGTGGCATCACACAGAGCTCCTCTATTTTCTTTGCAGAAGCACCCAAAGGACTTCTAGTGTGTTAGTGGCATCACACAGAGCTCCTATATTTTCTTCTCAGCAGCACCCACAGGACTTCTAGTGTGTTAGTGGCATCACACAGAGCTCCTCTATTTTTCTTGCAGAAGCACCCACAGGACTTCTAGTGTGTTAGTGGCATCACACAGAGCTCCTCTATTTTCTTTGCAGAAGCACCCATAGGACTTCTAGTGTGTTAGTGGCATCACACAGAGCTCCATATATTCTTCTCAGCAGCACCCACAGGACTTCTAGTGTGTTAGTGGCATCACACAGAGCTCCTCTATTTTCTTGGCAGAAGCACCCACAGGACTTCTAGTGTGTTAGTGGCATCACACAGAGCTCCTCTATTTTCTTTGCAGAAGCACCCACAGGACTTCTAGTGTGTTAGTGGCATCACACAGAGCTCCTCTATTTTCTTCTCAGAAGCACCCACAGGACTTCTAGTGTGTTAGTGGCATCACACAGAGCTCCTCTCTATTTTCTTTGCAGAAGCACCCACAGGACTTCTAGTGAGTTAGTGGCATCACACAGAGCTCCTATATTTTCTTCTCAGAAGCACCCACAGGACTTCTAGTGTGTTAGTGCATCACACAGAGCTCCTCTATTTTCTTTGCAGAAGCACCCACAGGACTTCTAGTGTGTTAGTGGCATCACACAGAGCTCCTCTATTTTCTTTGCAGAAGCACCCACAGGACTTCTAGTGTGTTAGTGGCATCACACAGAGCTCCTCTATTTTCTTTGCAGAAGCACCCACAGGACTTCTAGTGTGTTAGTGGCATCACACAGAGCTCCTCTATATTCTTTGCAGAAGCACCCATAGGACTTCTTAGTGTGTTAGTGGCATCACACAGAGCTCCTATATTTTCTTTGCAGAAGCACCCATAGGACTTCTAGTGTGTTAGTGGCATCACACAGAGCTCCTATATTTTCTTCTCAGAAGCACCCACAGGACTTCTAGTGTGTTAGTGGCATCACACAGAGCTCCTATATTTTCTTTGCAGAAGCACCTATAGGACTTCTAGTGTGTTAGTGGCATCACACAGAGCTCCTATATTTTCTTTTCAGAAGCACCCACAGGACTTCTAGTGTGTTAGTGGCATCACACAGAGCTCCTATATTTTTCTTTGCAGAAGCACCCATAGGACTTCTAGTGTGTTAGTGGCATCACACAGAGCTCCTATATATTCTTCTCAGCAGCACCCACAGACTTCTAGTGTGTTAGTGGCATCACACAGAGCTCCTCTATTTTCTTTGCAGAAGCACCCACAGGACTTCTAGTGTGTTAGTGGCATCACACAGAGCTCCTCTATTTTCTTTGCAGAAGCACCCATAGGACTTCTAGTGTGTTAGTGGCATCACACAGAGCTCCTATATATTCTTCTCAGCAGCAGCACCCACAGGACTTCTAGTGTGTTAGTGGCATCACACAGAGCTCCTATATATTCTTCTCAGCAGCACCCACAGGACTTCTAGTGTGTTAGTGGCATCACACAGAGCTCCTATATTTTCTTTGCAGAAGCACCCATAGGACTTCTAGTGTGTTAGTGGCATCACACAGAGCTCCTATATTTTTTTCTCAGCAGCACCCACAGGACTTCTAGTGTGTTAGTGGCATCACACAGAGCTCCTATATTTTCTTTGCAGAAGCACCTATAGGACTTCTAGTGTGTTAGTGGCATCACACAGAGCTCCTATATTTTCTTCTCAGCAGCACCCACAGGACTACCGACTACAATGGCTGGAAGACCGCCAAGGGGAGGCAGAGCGTGCAGAGCCAAGAACACAGGGCAGACAGTCTCTGTTTCTAGTGGACGTGGCCGTGGACGTGGACGTGGTCGTGCATCGTCATCAGCACGTGGCCATGGGACACGCGCGTCTTTGTTTTCGGCAGCTGGACATGTGGAGCCGCATCATGCTGAAGGCTTGGTAGAATGGATGACCAAGCCCTCCTCATCCTCCTCATCCTCTCTCACCCAGGCTCAGGGTACTGACAGAGCATCATCAGCCACCCCTTCCCTAGACCCACCATGTCCTCCTGAGGAGTCCCCCGAACTCTTTGAGCACAGTGTTGGGTACATGCTCCAGGAGGATGCCCAACGATTCGAAGGCTCGGATGACGATACCCAGCTTGAGGAATCTGGCAGTACAGTTCCACCAGCTGCAGCTTACTGCCAGGTTTGCTCTAGTGGTGAAGAGGGAGGGGATGATGAGGTCACTGACTCCACGTGGGTGCCTCAAGGGAGAGAGGATGAGGAGGAGGACGAGGAGGAGGAGGATGCGGCGTCACATGTCCAACGAGGCAGGATGCCCCCTGGAGGCCAGTAGAGGCCAGCACAGCAACTGTACAACACCGCAGAGCTCCGCCTGTGCAGGGCGCTGCCTCTGCACGTTATCAGAAAAGTTCTTTGGTGTGGGCCTTTTTTGAGACGAGTGCAGCAGATCGCACCACTGCTATTTGCAATATTTGTCTCAAGCGTATCTCGCGTGGCCAAAAACATCAGCCGCTTGGGCACGACAAGCATGACCAGACATATGGCGACCTGCCATGCAGCTCGTTGGCAGGCACACATAAAAGACCCACACCAAAGAACTAAGCGGACCTCTCCTTGCTCCTCCTCAGCTGGATCTCCATCCCCACTACACCTTCAGTCCTCTCTGAAAGCTGCTCTGAGAGGACTGAAGGTGTAGAATTCGGTGTGTCACAACCAAGTACTTGCAGTACACCGACGTCCGAATGCAGCAGGCAAATTTCCCTGCCCCAGCTGCTGGACCGTAGAAAGAAGTACACTCCCAGCCATCCACATGCCCAGCGGTTGAATGCTAGCCTTGCTAAATTGCTAGCACTTCAACTGCTGCCTTTTCAGTTGGTAGACTCGGGCCCCCTTCCGTGAGTTTTGTTCAATGTGCGGTTCCTCAGTGGCAGGTTCCCAAACGCCACTTTTTCTCGCGGAAGGCGATTCCGTCTCTCTACCGGCATGTGGAGGGCAATGTCCATGCCTCGCTGGACAGGGCGGTCAGCGGTAAGGTGCATATTACCGCTGACTCATGGTCCAGCAGGCATGGACAGGGACGGTACCTTTCTTTCACGGCCCATTGGGTCACTCTATTGGCAGCTGGGAGGGATGCAGGACAAGGTGCAGTAGTGTTGGAGGTTGTTCCGCCACCACGCCTCCAAAACGCGACTACTGCTACTGGTTGTGACACACCTCTCTCCTCCACCCCCTCCTCTTCTTCTTCCTCCAGTGCTCTGTCCTTGGAACCAGCGGTGCTCCGTAGGCGTACAAGGGGCTACGCAAGTACGCAGGCAAAAAGATGCCATGCCGTGCTTGCGCTGGTGTGTTTGGGGGACAGGAGCCACACTGGGCCAGAGGTTCTGGCAGCTCTGCAGGGGCAGGCCGAGAGGTGGTTGACGCCACGTCAGCTTAAGCCAGGAATGGTCGTTTCTGACAATGGCACCAACCTCCTCTCCGCCCTGCGACAGGGGCAGCTCACCCATGTGCCCTGCATGGCTCACGTCCTCAACCTGGTGGTGCAGCGGTTCTTGGGCAGGTTCCCAGGCTTACAGGATGTCCTGAGGCAGGCCAGGAAAGTCTGTGTGCATTTCCGCCGATCTTATAATGCCAGTGCTCGGCTGACTGAGCTGCAAAAGGAGCTGAACCTGCCCAAGAACCGCCTAATATCTGACATGCCCACCAGGTGGAACTCAACGTTGGCCATGCTGCAGCGACTGCACACGCAGCAGAGGGCCATCAATGAGTACCTTTGCGACTACGGCACCAGGACAGGGTCAGGGGAGCTTGGTTTTTTTCCCCACGTCAGTGGAGCATGATCAGGGATGCATGCACTGTCCTCTCACCATTTGAGGAGGCCACGAGGATGGTGAGCAGTGACAGTGCATGCATCAGTGACACTGTCCCTCTTGTCCACCTGTTGGAGCATACGCTGCGTGGGATAATGGACAGGCACTTGAGGCAGAACAGAGGCAGGAAGAGGAGGACTTCCTTGCCTCTCAAGGCCCCCTTTATCCGGACAGTGTTCCTTCTGTCCCACCCATCACACAGGAAGAGGATGAGGAGGAGGAGGAGGAGGAGGAGGAGGAGGATTGTGTGAGCATGGAGGTGGAGCCTGGCACTCAGCATCAGCAGCAGCAGTCTTTTAGGGATGATGTACAGTCCCAACAAGCCAGTGGACTTGTACGTGGCTGGGAGGAGGTGGCTGGCGATCATGTCATCCTCAGTGACCCAGAAGACTCCGGACCGAATGCCTCAGCTAACCTACGCTGCATGGCCTCCCTGATCCTGCAAAGCCTGCGGAAGGATCCTCGTGTTCTTCGGATCAAGGAGAGGGACCATTACTGGCTGGCCACTCTCCTTGATCCGCGGTACAAGGGTAAGGTTGCGGACCTTATCTTGCCGTCGCAGAGGGAGCAGAGGATGAGACATCTCAGGGAGGCCTTGCAGAAAGGTCTGTGCAACGCGTTCCCAGAAACTGGGAGGCTACAAACTCCTGGTCCTGGGCGACGAGTTGCTGAGGCTTCGGTCAGTGGCAGAAGGAGCGGTGGGGAAGGTGGACGTCTGACCGATGCGTTCAGACAATTTTTTAGTCCGCAGCCCCAAGGTATGATCGGTTCCAGCAACCATCGCCAGCGTCTGATATACATGGTGCAGGAATACCTTGGGGCAAGGTCAGACTTGGACACCTTTCCCACCGAAAATCCTCTGGCTTACTGGGTCCTGAGGATGGATCACTGGCCAGAGCTTGCACAGTATGCAATTGAGCTACTGGCCTGTCCTGCCTCCAGCGTTCTTTCCGAACGCACATTCAGTGCTGCTGGAGGATTTGTGACTGATCATAGGGTGCGCCTGTCCACCGCCTCGGTTGATCGACTGACATTCATCAAAATGAATCAGTCTTGGATCACCACCAGCTACCAGGCACCTGAGGCGGATATAACCGAATAATTTTAATGTCACATCCCTTCAAGACTGCCTATGCTGATGCTGAGTGACTGTCCTCTTATGTTCACTGACTATCCTCTTCCTCCTCCTCAATGATCCATGCCACAGCACCAGTGCCTAAGGCACAATTTTTTCAGCCCCTGTTTAACAGGGGCGTGTACTTACAATTTTTTAAAAAAATGCTTCGCAACACGTGTGACTGCTGTGCTCCAAGTACAGTCTCTGTGAGGGCCGTGTTGCAGTGTTGTGGCACCAGCACCAGTGCCTAAGGCACAATTTTTCAGCCCCTGTTTAACAGGGGCGTGTACTTACAATTTTTTAAAAAAAAATGCTTCGCAACACGTGTGACTGCTGTGCTCCAAGTACAGTCTCTGTGAGGGCCGTGTTGCAGTGTTGTGGCACCAGCACCAGTGCCTAAGGCACAATTTTTCAGCCCCTGTTTAACAGGGGCGTGTACTTACAATTTTTTAAAAAAATGCTTCGCAACACGTGTGACTGCTGTGCTCCAAGTACAGTCTCTGTGAGGGCCGTGTTGCAGTGTTGTGGCACCAGCACCAGTGCCTAAGGCACAATTTTTCAGCCCCTGTTTAACAGGGGCGTGTACTTACAATTTTTTAAAAAAATGCTTCGCAACACGTGTGACTGCTGTGCTCCAAGTACAGTCTCTGTGAGGGCCGTGTTGCAGTGTTGTGGCACCAGCACCAGTGCCTAAGGCACAATTTTTCAGCCCCTGTTTAACAGGGGCGTGTACTTACAATTTTTTAAAAAAATGCTTCGCAACACGTGTGACTGCTGTGCTCCTAGTACAGTCTCTGTGAGGGGTTGCAGTGTTGTGGCACCAGCACCAGTGCCTAAGGCACAATTTTTCAGCCCCTGTTTAACAGGGGCGGGTAATTACAAATCTTGATCTAATAGTTCACAGCAGGGCCCATTCCTGCGCCCACCAAGAGTAACTATGAGGGCCTACAGTCTTGTGGCAACACCGTCCACCACCACCGCCAAAGGCCCAATTTTTCTGCCTGTTCATCAGGTGCTTGCAATTACAAATCTTGATCTAATAACTCACAGCAGGCCCATTCCTGCGCCCACCAAGAGTAACTGTGAGAGCTTACAGTCTTGTGGCAAAACCGTCCACCACCACCACCACCACCAGCCACCACCACCACCACCCCCAATTTTTCTGCCCTGTTCAACAGGTGCATGCAATTACAAATCTTGATCTATTAACTCACAGCAGGGCCCATTCCTGTGCCCACCAGTCTTGTGGCTACACCAACATCTAATAGGGCAAATTTCTGCAGAGTATATACGCCAGGCCCCTACTTTCAAACATCCAACTTACAAACGACTCCTACTTGCAAATGGAAAGAGAAAACAGGAAGTGAGAGGAAATCTACCCCTAGGAAGGGAAATTCTATCCTGTTAGATTTAATTTGGGAAAAAGGTATCTCCTCTCTACTGATACTTTATCACCAATCCTTGTTTCAATTAAAACCCCACTTTTCCAAAAACATTTATCATTGGGACGGAAAGTGAGGTGACATGTTCTGAACAGATGTGCAAAGACAGCAAATGTTACAGGGGTGATAACCCCTCCCTATGTTCTCCAAAAAGCTTAAAAATAGATTTTTTTGGATGGAGCTACACTTCATAATGTACCTGTTCAGATTCTACTTAAGATCAAACCTAAAGCCGCAAGTGGTTTTAAATGGCTTCTTTTTTCCTTTACAAATGTCATTTTGTGCAAGGACAGTTCTAAACACGGGGAAACACATGCCACTTCACAGGCATACTTTGGACACCCCCCAGGTACCATATTTAAAGGAAAATGTCACTTTTTTTTTTTTTTCACTTTATGCATCATTAAAATGACTGCTCCCGAAAAAACGTTAGTTTTTAAAAGTTCTTTTTGCATTGATATATGTCCCCTGGGGCAGGACCCGGGTCCCCAAACCTGTTTTATGACATTAACATGCATATTGGCCGTTGTAATTAGCACTTTTGATTTCGAACGTTCGCGTCCATTATAACGTATAGGGTTCGAAAATTCGCGCGAACTTTCGGTCCGTTCGAAGGTTCTGGTTCGAACCGAACCCGGGGGTGTTCGGCTCATCCCTACTCACCATCTCTATGCACCAATGCTGCAATCCCTGTCCACATGTGATCTCAGCCGTCTCTCCTCGTTTGGGTTTGAAGGACACTCAGCATCATGAGGGGCCTTTTTGGTACAAGAAAAGGGTAAGAATCGTTTAAAAGCCAATTGCACTGTTAGAATTTATCTAAAGCTAAAACTTTTTTGTTTTAAAGTTTGGATTGATTAGCTAGCAGATGGTTTTCCATCTGTGTCCTGTTAGGGATATTTCCCTTGACTTCCTATCATGTATAAACAGCAAGAACAACAGAAAATTCCTCAAAGTGAGGGAAGTCCTTTTCAGCTGTCACTGAAAAAGTGTCCCTACTCAAGTATTTCCCCTCTATTCCTGTTCTGGATTTTGGATTACCCATCACTTTCAGACAATAGTCACAAGGACAAATAGAGATAATGAATCTCTGTGAAGCCGGCCATACATTAGATTGAGTGATTTTCTTTCCTGTAACAACAGTCAGTGTTGATGGGGTAATCCCTCCCACATACCAATTGTGTTCTTCATGATGGAGACCACAGTGATTATTGCCGGTGGTTATAATACCCAATGACAACAATCGTCTGTAAAATCCGACAGACTGGTTGTACCCAAGTTGATCTGATCGATCCCCTTGGCTATATTCAGCCTGTCCATATATGGTTCGAATCTCGGACGGTCTCTGCTGAACCTGCCGAGCTTTAAACCATCTATGGCAGCTTTAATGGGGATACAGACAGAAGTAATAACCTCCTAACAAATCTATACAGCACCACACCCTTTAGGCTGCTTTCACACTGAGAAATTATTCAAGCGATTTTGCGTTCAAAAAAGTGCCTGGAAAGCTTAAGAAAATGCTTCTCTTTCAAATCTATGAATGTGATCACACTTGGGCAGTTTGCTTTTTCAAGCATGTTTGGGAAGTTTAAAACCTCCCCAGAAACCCTCCTCCCTATCAAAATGAATGGGAAAT
Source organism: Lithobates sylvaticus (assembly GCA_028564925.1). Classification (NCBI taxonomy): domain Eukaryota; kingdom Metazoa; phylum Chordata; class Amphibia; order Anura; family Ranidae; genus Lithobates; species Lithobates sylvaticus. Next base: position 467,787,793 of record CM053030.1, read on the forward strand.
GCATCAAAAACATCTCAAAAACGCTTCAACTTTCCTCAAACGCCCCCGCTAAGCTTTTTGGTGCAGTTTTTGAGTCACATGTCCCTTAAAAATTGCACCACAAATACTGCAATAGCACAGCAAAAACACTCCATTAACACATAGGCATTTTACTGGCTGTTTTGAAGGGAACCAATGTGAAAGTGCCCCCAGGCTTAATGTACATGGGATGTTTTAAAACCTCTCCTGAACGATTTAACTGGACAGATAGTAAACGACGTTTAAAAACGTCCGTTTGGCCGCGTTTAGCCGCGTTTAGCCGCGTTTAGCTGCGTTTAGAACCATTTTTCAAATAGTCATTAAAGTTCATTAAAAATGCCTGTAAACGAAACGTGGCTAAACGCGAGTTAAGCTTCACTTCTCCTGAACAATTTAACTTGACAGATAGAAACCCACGTTTAAAATGTCCGTTTTGCCACATTTACATGCCGCTTTTAGCGCGTTTTGCCGCATTTGCGTTTTTTTTCAAAATAGCCAAAAATGAAAAACGCCTGTAAATGAAACGAGGCTAAATGCAAGTTACTGCGTTTAGCCACGTTTATAAGCGTTTGGCGCTTGAAATTCCTCCAAACTCAACGTCTGAACCCATTTTTATGCTTTCCAAAAAAAGCCTCTAAACTCAACTGCCTAGAAACGACTATAAACGACCCTGTGTACATGTACTGATAAGATAACATAGAGGCGATATCAGGGGCAGTTGAAAAAAATGTCCAACTGCTCCTAAACATCCGTTTAGCAGCAGCAGTGTACATGAAGTCTTTCCTTTGCTGGGAGTACATGGCTAGTAAATATAAAATATGTTTAATTTTTAGCTTCCTCAAATAAAGCAAAATTCTATAAGATTATATATCCCTACCGAAAATGTTAACAAGCACAAAAATGTATTAAAAAAACATTTATGAATATTTCTTTCTGTTAAAAGTTTAATTTCTTCAGTATGTTGTAGAGAGTACTGATATCAAAAAAAGCAAATAAAATGCTGACATAAAGTTGATTAAAAGAAAAAGTACAACATATGGGTCTATATATGTACAAAACGTTTCTCACAAACATTTAAGTTTTCAAATGGCAATACAATAAAACATTGTCCATTGTTAAATATGTGAAATAAAGATTTTTTACTATATATAAATACATGTAAAACAAATATATGGGAGTGCCTTAAAAGTAGAGATATCCACATATTGTATTCTAACAAAGAGAAAAAAAAAATGTCTAATGTTTAGCCAAGAGATACATGCAGGCATATAAATCTGTCTCCCATTGTGTTTACATTTATGGAAATCCAGCACAAAAAAAACCACAGGAAAAAAATGGAACAGATGAAAAATTCTACATGCACTCTGTAAATGTCACAAAAATATAGCTTAAATGATTGCAAGAAAATTCTTACACAAATTGAAAAATGTAGTTCTTTGAACAGGGTATAGATAAGATAAATGTTTTGTTAAGCGCTGCGCAAACTGTTGGCGCTATATAAATCCTGTATAATAATAATAATAAATATTCTGTCATTTCCAAATTAATAAGAGCTGCCATGTTTTGTTTGATCATTTTTGTATTCATTGTTTTCTAATTTAGGAAATACGCAAATGCCAAAAAGCTATTTAGAAAAATAACCACTAAGCCATGCTTAAAGTTTTTAAAAATCCAAACCTTTGAGTCAGGGATGCCAACCTCCAGAAGTGAAATTTGCTGACACAACACACAATTTTTTATTGATGCAACACACAAAATTTACTGAAAGAGACAAATGTTTTACTGACAGCTCAAAAAAGTAATCTAAAATTAGTTTTCAGTGCAAATACATCACAGTTCACAGAGCCCCCCCCCCCCCACATCAAAATCAAGAGTTCCCCTTTACATCACAGTCTGCAAAGTTCTTCCCTACATCAGAGTTCCCTTTTACAGAGTCTGCAGGGTTCCCCCTTATATGCAGACCCTGATGTAAAGGGGAACTCTGATGTAAAGGGAACGCTGCGGACAAGCCCAGCCAAGTCCTCCCTAGCCTGCCCAAGTCCTCCCGAGTCTGCCTGAGCCCGGGCAGCTTTGGAACAGTGCAGTTCTGTGGTCAGCCTGACGGACATATTTTTTATGGACAGTGTAAAAATTGGCTGATTTTTATAAACTGTCTGTAAATTTATGGACAGTTGGCAACCCTGCATTGCTTATATTTTCGAGAGTCTTTGTTATTTAATAAATACGCATTTTGAGACACACCAAGGAATATAAATTAGAACTCCAAGTAGATGTAAGGGCCCATTTGCTAATGTTGCTGGTACACAAAGAATGGCACCCCAACAAACTTTCTCAATGCAATTGCATTACAATGTGCTGCAGCACTGGGTAATGCACTACCATGCATTGCAGTTTGTTCTGGAACAAACATTTTTTAGGTCTGTTGCAGTGCATTAAGCATCCCATTCAGCACACCACAACAAGCCTGAGTGGTGTAAATGGGTCCTAAAAGACACATATTAATGCAATCTTCATTTATTAATAAATCATTAAAAGAGAAGTATGGTCAAAGCTTTTTTAGTCATACTTATGTAGCGCTGGCATTTATGCCTACTAATACAATGTTAATGTCAATGCAATGTAAGCCTATGGACAGTGTTATTCTTTAGTATTTGGCACCATCTAGCGGCCAAAAACAGGAAATGGACTTGAATTATTTTTCCCTTTCTATAGCACTAGAAAGATAACAGGAAGTGACTGTTCTGTTTACATTTTGCTATTACCTTCTTACCCAGAATGCCAGGTGACCTACCCATGATCACCCTGTACTGAACATGCTGCTGGGTAGGCTATAAAAAGGCCTGCGTGGCCATTTTCTTTCTCTTTCTGGACACATGGCCTGCCTACAAGGACCTGTGGGGAGGTTTCCAGGGAAGTGCAGCCTGTTCGGTGCAGAGCAACATTTAAAGCCAGAGGAGGACTTGACACCACTCCGTGCTGGGACAGCAGTGTGGTCGGATCGGGAAGGATCAAGAGGCACCCTGACGGAGGTAACTGAGAGCTCCTGGTGACCTTGTGAAGCGGAACAGCGTGGCGGCGTGGCCGCAGCAAATAGACTGAGATAAGCGGAGTGGAGTTGTTCCATTCTTCAGACCCAGTTTGCACATACGCACTTGCACATATCTAGACTATAACACAGTGTTGCTGGGACCTGTAGTCCCATGGAAGAGAATCTTACAAAGACTGAGTTTAAGCAGGCCTCAAGTCTATTCATCGCAACACTATTAGCACGGTGTTATTCCAAAGCAATTACACCAAAGGGAATTACTAATAAGTGGATTACTGTTGGATTACAATTGTTACAAACACAAATAGTTAGCAGAAGACAGAAGACTAAAGAGGCTGCATCTGCAATTGCAAGGCCTTGCATCCTATTAAAGTAGGGGGAGCTCCCTTGTAGTTGTGTTGCATCATATTCGCATTTCTTTATTCACCAGAGTGTGCTGGAAGTGGGAAGGTGCCCAGAGTAAGGCGTAGTCCCTCTGAGCCCCAGTCCCAATTGGAGCCACATTCTAAGAGGTCATTATGTTTATGTGACAGTGCAAATGTTGTAATTACTATCTTACACTATTCAATACAAGTTCCAGTAAAGATACGTTCTTGGTTAAGTACAATTGGTGTGGATTGTTGTTCCTTTTCCAGCAGGTGGAGCCTTGGATACCCATGTAATAGCAATGGTATATTGTTATTATATTGCATATTGTGGGGTTCTCCTTCACCATTAGCTTCAAACCAACATTGCACCACAGCTGTGTCAAGGGGACTGAGCCAAGTCAGTGGGGGTTTAATAGCAGAGTACAGGCCCAAACAAATTCAGCAGCTCCTTCGGGGTCAGTGCTACAATTATCTTCTGGGTCACAGAAGTGCACTAATTTTTATACTCCTGTGACCCAGAATCAGTAGACATCTGGCTAAAGGCGCTTAGGGCTCAGGAAGGATCCCGACCATATTGTTGGAACCCTCCCAGATGCCTGATTGGCAGCTGGCCCAGCCTCTCAGCACACAGCTGAGTGACAGAGCCAGCCATTCCTGCCTCCTCCCCAGCCCAGGGCTTCAGTGAGTGCTGAAGGGGCAGAGAAGAGAGCGGTGACTGATAGTCACCGCTCTCTGCTCATAGTTTGCCAAGACTGGAGTGATCTGCAGTCATGTGATCACTCGGTTTTCGGGCTTAGAGCAGCAGGGGACAGCTGCAGTATCATACTAATGCTGCAGCATGGAGGTGAGTATAGATGTTTGTTTTATTTTGTTTTATTTTCGATTCCCATACTTCTCCTTCAAATATATGTTTAAATGCAACTAGTGCAAGTACTTGAAGATGATATGGATATCGCTCAAGGTGAGTGGCTCTTTATAGTCTCCACTGAGAAATCCCCAGGTGCTAGACTGGCTCATTGACAAATCAGTTAGAAGTGAAAATGAATCATTAAACTTTCAGCTGCAGCAACTTTTCTCATGTCAGAGGTGACCCCTGCTGCTATTCAAAAAACAAGAAAAATTGGTGCAGCCTGGAGTGCAGGGTTTTCATTTTCTTTCCTGAATAGTGCTAGTGCTTGAATTTCACTTGAGCTTTGTACTAACAAAAAAAAAAAAGCTAGTGTTAAGCTGCCCTCCATCCACTAGGGGGTACTGAGGATATGAATTGCTAGAGACTCTGAGGAGGAGTGTGGAGTACTGTGGGAGATGTAGTTCACAAAGAGATTTAGCCTGTACCTCAGTTCTGTTCTTGAACTTCAACTTCCAGAAGCACTGTGATGGAGAGAGGGTTTTCCTGTTGCTTTCCTGGGCTGAGGAGAGAAGAAGGAGAAACGATTGAGAGAGCCTGAGTAGGGATGAGCCCGATGTTCGAGTCGAACGTAAGTTCAACTCGAACATCGGGTGTTCGCCGAACAACGAACATTATGCGGTGTTCGCGGCAAATTCGAAAGGACATTAACATGAAAAACGTGCTCATTTTAAAGGCTTATAGGCAATTTATTGCCATAAAAAGTGTTTGGGGTTCTGCCCCAGGGGACATGTATCAATGCAAGAAAAGTTTTAAAAACTGAAGTTTTTTCAGGAGCAGTGATTTTAATAATGATTAAAGTGAAACAATAAAAATGAATATTCCTTTAAATATAGTGCCTGGGGGGTGTCTATAGTATGCCTGTAAAGTGGCACAGTTTTCCCATGTTTAAAACAATACCACAGCAAAATTAAATTTCTAAAGGAAAAAAGGTAATTTAAAACTGATCGCGGCTGTAATGAATTGTCTGATTCATAGATATATATATAGATAAAACCTATTGAAAAAAACGGGATGCCCCAGTCCATTACCAGGCCCTTTGGGTCTGGGATGAATATTAGGGGAAACCCTGCACCAAAGTAAAAAATAAAAATGGTGTAGGGGTCCCCCCAAAATCCACACCAGACCCTTACCCGAGAACGCAACCTGGCAGCAACAGAAAAAGAGGGGGGACGAGAGAGCGCCACCCCTTCTAAACCGTACCAGGCCTCATGCCCTCAACATAGGGGGGGTGCTTTGAAGTCACCCCCAAAGCACCTTATCCCCATGTTGATGGGGAGAAGGGTCTCATGCCCACAACCCTTGCCCGGTGGTGGTGGGGGTCTGCGGTGGGGGGGCTTATCAGAATCTGGAAGCCCCCTTTAACAAGGGGGCCCCCAGATCCCAGCCCCCCCATCTGAATTGGTAACGGGTACATTGTACCCCTACCAATTCATAAAAAAAGGGTCAAAAATAGTAAAAATGACAAGAGACACTTTGGGACAAGTCCTTTATTAAAAAAAAATTTAAAAAATGCCCCACGATGTAGATCAATCTCACGCCGCCTGACAGACCGAACAAAAAAAAGGCTGCAACAGCTCCGCCTCCATAGGAGGATCCCGCCGAGTGACGCTTCTTATCGTTGACAGCTATTATATAGCTGAGGACAGGGCCACTCCGTGACGTAAACGGGTGACCCCCCTCTGACGCCACGCGATGTCAGAGGAAGGCAGGGTCACCCGTTTATGTCACTGGGTGGCCCCGCCCTCAGCTATATAACAGCTGTCAACGAGAAGAAGCGTCACTCGGCTAGAGCCTCCCATGGAGACGGAGCTGTTGCATTTTTCTTTCTTCTTTTGGTCCGTCGGGCGCCTATGATGAATCTACATCCTGGGACATTTTTTTTTTTAAATAAAGGATATGTTCCAAAGTGTCTCCGGTCGTTTTTACTATTTTTGACACTTTTTTTGTGAATTGGTAGGGGTACAATGTATCCATTACCAATTCAGTTAGGGGGGCCGGGATTTGGGGGTTCCCTTGTTAAAGGTGGCTTCCAGATACCGATAAGCCCCCCTGCCCACAGACCCCCACAACCCCCGGCAAGGGTTGTGGGGATGAGGCCCTTGTCCCCATCAACATGGGGACAAGGTGCTTTAGGGGGGGGACTCCAAAGCATCCCCCATGTTAAGGGCATGTGGCCTGGTACGGTTCAGGAGGGGGGATCTCTTATCCCCCCTCTTTTCCTTCGGCCTGCCAGATTGCGTGCTCGGATAAGGGTCTGGTATGGATTTCAGGGGACCCCTATGCCATTTAAAAAAAAAAAAATGGCACAGGGTTCCCCTTATTATCCATACCAGACTTGAAGGGCCTGGTATGGATTTTGGGGGGAACCCCACACAATTTTTTTTTCAATTTTGGTTCGGGTTCCCCTTAATATTCATACCAGACCAAAAGGGCCTAGTAATGGACTGGGGGAGGGGGACCATGTCAGTTTTTTTTGATGAGTTTTATCTATATTGTCGAGACCCGACAATTTATTACAGCCTCGATCAGTTTTAAATTTCCTTTTAGAAATGTCATTTTGTTGTGGTATTGTTCTAAACATGGGAAAACCACACCACTTTACAGGCATACTATAGACACCCCCCAGGCATGATATTTAAAGGAATATTTCATTTTTATTGTTTTAAACGGCCGTTTTTAAAACTTTTTTTTGCATTGATACATGTCCCCTGGGGCAAGACCCGGGTCCCCAAACCCTTTTTATGGCAATAACTTCCATATAAGCCTTTAAAATGAGCACTATTGATTTTTCATGTTTGTGTCCCATAGACTTTAACGGTGTTCGTCCGAATTGTTTGCCTGTTCGCAAGTTCTGGTGCAAACCGAACCTGGGGGTGTTCGGCTCATCCTTAAGCCTGAGAATTGGAGCAGACCGCTGCATCTGGGTGAAAGAGTAAGAGCCATTGCAGAGCATCATAGGACGTTCCAAGATGCTGGGTGAGCCTGCTGCCCAATTGAAGAGCTGGAGGCACACTGTCCAGGGTACACTTTGCCAGTCAGCAGAATGAGATCCCCAGCAGACATTGAGTGATGGGAGGCCGCTGGCCAACCCTGCATTGCACCTTGATAAAAGAAGGCAAGAGTTGTATGCAATAACTACAGTGGCAGAGCATTCATTAATTCCTAAAGGGACATTACCTCAAGTGCTCCACCACAACGGATGGGCCCCCACGAGCTGGCCAGCGATAGGGGAGATAGGGTAGCATACTACTGTCTACTGACTGTTATCATGATGTGTATATAACCTCCCCAGTTAGGGTTGCCCAGTACAGGCTTTATGAGAGGTTGTGCTTTATAACAATCATTGTTTCTGCAGTATATTACTCCTATTGCTAAAGCTGGGCATAGAGATTAAAATAAAATCCAGCAGGGACTGACTACACTAGAAGGGGCTTTTTGGAAATTTTTGCTTTGCTTCGGGGGGAGTCCCTGCTGTCAGAAAACACTAGAGTAGCGGTGTGTGGATTGGGAATCGGTTCAGTTGGCTAAACAGATATAAACGTAGCCATGGATGACCAGGTTTTGTTGTCATAGTGTATTTCTCTTACTGATTCTGCAGTGTATTACTCCTATTGCTTAAATGTCATAGTATTTTTCTCTTCCTGTTTAACAATTGCAGTATAATTCTCTGACCGCTGATTTATTGCAGTGCATGTCTTTTGTTTATCAACTTGCAATATATTATTTACTATAATTTACCCAATTGATGTCATTCCTGGTTTCTATGCACTGTGAGCCTTTGGGGTTTGCAGCAGCATGGGCACAGGAACAGGTGACCCAGTACATCAAGCAGTGTCTTCTGGGGTAAGCGCTACACAGTAATCAAATAATTGTTTAACTATTGATAATAAAACAGGAAAATATCAATATGTCTAACACATCACCTACTAAACACCTTCACTCATTGCATGCCTGTGTTTTCCCAGAAAGAGACACCTACTCTTCTTTTCTTTATCCAACTGTCTGTGTGTACTCAAGCCCTGACTACCCTTTTGCTTTCCATGAATAGCACACAAGTAATCCCGACTGTGTTAAAACCTCTTATAGTCATTCAGACCTGGAACCCCCCTAATCCTGTTACTCTTACTTTGCAGTAGAAAAGAGTCTTCTAAGTGGAAATGTATATAAAATCTAAAGTGCTGCCACTCTATGTCTATTGAGCAAGTGTCTTCATGCCTGCTTAAAGGTAAAAGCAGATTGTATTATCAGTGTGCGCATAGTTTAAGTTATTAATGCAGTGTAATATCATTTTTTGTTATGACTTTCACATTTGTACATGAGTGTTTTTCGTTGTTTTTATTGCATTAAATGTAGAGATATTAGCTACTAGAGGCAAGGTAGAGTAGCCATTGTAATCACTATTCATTTCTGTTTAACAATTGCTGAGATAAGTTACCAGGCACACAGGGGGTGCATTGTTTTAAAAAGTCAGTGGGCTCATAGGTAAAGGATGGGTGGAAAAAAAAAATAAATACAGCAGGGAGAATGTCCTTTTAATGACATTTCGAGGGTGACATTTAACCACTTCAGCCCCGGACCATTTGGCAGCCAAAGGACCAGAGGTCTTTTTTCAATTTCGCACTGCACTACTTTAACTGGTAATTGCGCGGTCATGCAATTTTGTAACCAAACGAAATTTGCGTCCTTTTCTTCCCACAAATAGAGCTTTCTTTTGATGGTATTTGATTGCCTCTGTGATTTTTATTTTTTGCGATATAAACGGAAAAAGAGCGAAAATTTTGAAAAAAAAAGAGATTTTCTACTTTTTGTTATAAAAAAAATCTAATAAACTCAATTTTAGTCAAACATTTGGGCCAAAATGTATTCAGCCACATGTCTTTAGTAAAAAAAATGCCAATAAGCGTATATTTATTGGTTTGCGCAAAAGTTATAGCGTCTACAAACTAGAGTACATTTTCTGGAATTTACACCGCTTTTAATTTATGACTGCCTATTTCATTTCTTGAGGTGCTAAAATGGCAGAGAAGTACAAAACCCCCCCAAATGACCCCATTTTGGAAAGTAGACACCCCAAGCTATTTGCTGAGAGGCATGTTGAGCCCATTGAATATTTTTTTTTTTAGTCCCAAGTGATTGAATAAAGACAAAAATAAAAAAGATTTTTTTTTTTTTTTCAAAAAGTTGTCACTAAATGATATATTGCTCACACATGCCATAGTTATATGTGGAATTGCACCCCAAAATACATTTTGCTGCTTCTCCTGAGTATGGGGATACCACATGTGTGGGACTTTTTGGGAGCCTAGCCGCGTACGGGGCCCCGAAACCCAAGCACCGCCTTCAGGATTTCTAAGGGTGCAAATTTTTGATTTCACTCCTCACTACCTATCACAGTTTCGAAGGCCATAAAATGCCAAAATAGCACAAAACCCCCCCAAATGACCCCATTTTGGAAAGTAGACACCCCAAGCTATTTGTTGAGAGGCATGGTGAGTATTTTACAGCTCTCATTTGTTTTTGAAAATGAAGAAAGTAAAGAAAAAAAAAATTTTTTTTTCTTTTTTTTCAATTTTCAAAACTTTGTGACAAAAAGCGACATCTGCAAAATACTCACAATACCTCTCAGCAAATAGCTTGGGGTGTCTACTTTCCAAAATGGGGTCATTTTGGGGGGTTTTATGCCATCTGGGCATTCCATGGCCTCCGAAACTGTGATTGGCAGTGAGAAGTGAAATAAAAAAATTACACCCTTAGAAAGCCTGAAGGCGGTGATTGGTTTTTGGGGTTCCGTACGCAGCTAGGCTCCCAAAAAGTCCCACACATGTGGTATCCCCGTACTCAGGAGAAGCAACAGAATGTATTTTGGGGTGTATTTCTACATATGCCCATGACATGTTTGAGCAATATATCATTTAGTGACAACTTTTTGTAAAAAAAAATATATATATTTTTTTTTTTCATTATTCAATCTCTTGGGACAAAAAAAAAAAAATATTTAATGGGCTCAACATTGCTCTCATCAAATAGCTTGGGGTGTCTACTTTCCAAAATGGGGTCATTTGGGGGGGTTTGAACTGTCCTGGCATTTTATGCACAACATTTAGAAGCCTATGTCACACGTCACCCACTCTTCTAACCACTTGTAGACAAAGCCCTTTCTGACACTTTTTGTTTACATGAAAACATATTTTTTTTTTTGCAAGAAAATTACGTTGAACCCCCAAACACTATATATAATGTTAAAGCAAAGGCCCTACAGATTAAAATGGTGGGTGTTGCATTTTTTTTTTCCACACAGTATTTGCGCAGCGATTTTTCAAACGCATTTTTTGTGGAAAAAATACACTTTTTTTTTATTTTAATGCACTAAAACACACTATATTGCTCAAATTTTTGATGAAATAAAAAATATGATCTTAGGCCGAGTACATGGATACCAAACACGACATGCTTTAAAATTGCGCACAAACACGCAGTGGCGACAAACTACATACATTTTTAAAAGCCTTTAAAAGCCTTTACATGATACCACATTAGATTCACGGAGGAGGTCTACTGCTAAAATTACTGCCCTCGATCTGACCTTCGCGGTGATACCTCACATGCATGGTGCAATTGCTGTTTACATATGACGCCAGACCAACGCTTGTGTACGCCTTTGCGCAAGAGAAGGGGGGGCAGGGGTGCTTTTTTTTTTTTTTTTGTTTTTTTTTTTATTTATTTAGCTTTTTTATTTTATTTTTAAACTGTTCCTTCCATTTTTTTTCTTTGTTATGATTTTTATTGTTATCTCAGGGAATGTAAATATCCCCTATGATAGCAATAGGCAGTGACAGGTACTCTTTTTTTGAAAAAATTGGGGTCTATTAGACCCTAGATCTTTCCTCTGCCCTCAAAGCATCTGACCACACCAAGATTGGTGTGATAAAATGCTTTCCCAATTTCCCAATGGCGCGGTTTATATCCGGGAGGGGGACATTCCCTCCCACTGCTTGTAAAAGCAGTCTAGAGGCTAATTACCCGCTAGAATTGCTTTTACATGAAAGCCGATCACTGGCTGAAAAGAATGATACCAAGATGATACCTAAACCTGCAGGCATCATTCTGGTATAACCATTCAAAGTCCAGCAACATACTGGACATATATTGTAATCTTTTTTTTTTCATGCAGCCTCTTGGCTGAACGAAAAAAAGAGATTGATTGGTGGGTATGCCCACCATTAGAATACCTCCCTTCATCCACCCACTTCTAATGATGGGCATACATGCACCATTTATATATGCCGATGCATGGGGGCATCCTCCCGCAAAAGTTATGCCGTGTACACACGGTCGGAATTTCGACCGTATGTACGTGGCATTAGGAGCCAATCGCTCCCCCCCCCCCCCCCTGCTTCGGCATATATGCTCTTTTTTTTAACTGTGGTGGTGAAATCACCTCCTACAGCGTTGGAGTCGCGGCTTTATGTATCGTGGGAGCAAACGCTGTTGCTGTCAAGATAAATAAATCCGCGTTGCAACTGAATGGCGCACCTGAAAACAAAAAAATGCTTAACACTAAAACACAGTAAACAAAATTACATACCTGAAAAGCAAGCATGATAAAACATGATAAAACATAATAAAACATTGCAGAATAGAATGGAGTAAAAAAAGAGCAACAATAGAGAGAGAATAGAGTGAGAGAGAGAACAATAAAACGACAACTATTTTTTATTTTTTTATTTTTTTGAGATTCACAGGTAAAAAAGCTCCTGACTGAAGCGACTGAATCAAAACGCTACCACAAAAAAACTGTTAGCGATCGCAGGGATCAGGCCTGACTCTGCGAACGCTGCAGTTATGTGTGCTTAGTGTTTTGTAAGTGACAGTGATCGATCGATACTGCACTTGGGTGGGCTGGGCTGGGCTGGGCGGAGGGGAAAACGCAGGTGCTAGCAGGTATCTGGGCTGATCCCGCTAACAATGCGTTTTTTTTGGAACCCTAAACTGCTGGGACGCTAGTATAGATCTGATCAGATCAGATATTGATCTGTTCAGATACTGTGCCACTAAGGGAGGTGTATGCTTTGTGCGTGGGTGTTTGCGGTACTGGCACTAACCTGGGGCGACGCAGACCTTATTTGACCCTAAAACCTAATTGATATCACCCGCCGGGCGATCAGGGGGTTAAACCGTTATTGGGTAATAAATGGCGGGTGCCCTGACAGTATAAAAAACAAGCTAACTAACCAGCGTCACCCGTAACAGTAATACAAAAAAAAACTGGTTACCTAGCGACACTAATGCAGCGATCAGAAAAACGATCGCTTAGTGACACTGGCAAAAGGGGGTGAAAGGGTTAACTAGGGGCAATCAGGGGGTTAAACCTTTATTAGGTAATATATGGGGGTACCTGACGCTATATAAAAACCTGACGGGGAACCTAAATAACGAAATAACTAACTGGCTAACCAGCGTCACCAGTGACAGTTATACAGTGATCACTGGTGAAAGGGTTAACTCTAGGGGCAATCAAGGGGTTAAAACCTTTATTTAGGTTGTAATATGGGGGTACCTGACCTATAAACCTATTTATGAACCTATATAAACATGGCGGTTACCTAAAAAAAAAAAATGGTTACCTAGCGACACTAATGCAGCGATCAGAAAAACGATCGCTTAGTGACACTGGCAAAAGGGGGTGAAAGGGTTAACTAGGGGCAATCAGGGGGTTAAAACCTTTATTAGGTAATATATGGGGGTACCTGACGCTATATAAAAACATGACGGGGAACCTAAATAACGAAATAACTAACTGGCTAACCAGCGTCACCAGTGACAGTTATACAGTGATCACTGGTGAAAGGGTTAACTCTAGGGCAATCAAGGGGTTAAAACCTTTATTTAGGTTGTAATATGGGGTACCTGACCTATAAAACTATTTATGAACCTATATAAACATGGCGGTTACCTAAAAAAAAAAAATGGTTACCTAGCGACAGCAGTGACACTAATACAGCGATCAGAAAAACGATCGCTTAGTGACACTGGCAAAAGGGGGTGAAAGGGTTACCTGGGGGGCAATCAAGGGGTTAAACCTTTATTAGGGGGGGGTAGGGGGCTACCTTGGACCTAAAACTAACTGCCCTGACAGTTATTACAGTCACACTGACACTAAATGCAGTGATCAGTAAAAAAATGATCACTGCAATTAGTGACACTGTGACTGGGGGGGGAGGGGGTGATCTGGGGGTGATCAGGGGGTGACAGGGGGGTGGAATATGTGCCTAACTGTACTGGTGTCAGTGTACTGTTGTGCACTAACCTTTACATGTTCGCCGCTCGGCGTCTCCGGTCACATAGACCGGCGCACCGAGCGTGACATCACTTCCGCCTTCCTGTCTATACAATAGACAGGAAGGGGAAGCTTTTCATTGGCCAGGAGCGATCGCGAGGGGGTGGCCAGAAACCACTGGCCGTCCCCTCGTCCCGGATCGCTCCTGACACGATCCCGACCGTCCCCGCCGGCGGAGGGGGGTCCGATCGGACCCCCCAACCGCCTGAAGAATGGCACGTACAGGTACGTGGTTCTGCCTGTACGTGCCATTCTGCCGACGTATATCTACATGGGGCGGTCGGGAAGTGGTTAAAGAACACCAATTCTTTAACTACTTAAGACCAGAAGGATTTACCCCCGTAATGACCAGGCTGTTTTTTGCGATACGGCACAGCATAATTTTAACTGACAATTGCATGGTTGTGCGAGGCTGTACCCTAACAAAATTGATGTCCTTTTTTCCCACAAATAGAGCTTTCTTTTGGTGGTATTTGATCACCTCTGCGGTTTTTTATTTTTTGCGCAATAAACAAAAAAAGAGTGACAATTTTGAAAAAAATATATATTTTTTACTTTTTGCTATAATAAATATCCAAAACAAAAATGTAAAAAAAATCATTTCTTCTTCAGTTTAGGCCAATATGTATTGTGCTACATATTTTTGGTAAAAAATTGCAATAAGCATATATTGATATATTGGTTTGCGCAAAAGTTATAGTATCTACAAACTATGGAATAGATTTATGTCATTTTTATTATTAATATTTTTTTTTACTAGTAATGGCTGTGATCTTTGATTTTTAGGGGGACTGTGACTTTGCGGCGGACAGATCAGACACTTTTGACACTTTTTTGGAACCAGTGACATTTAGTCAGTGGCTGCTGTCGAGGCTGGGAGGGTTGGGGTTAAAGTTTTGCTCACTCTCCTAATTGTTTTGGTTGGCTTTTCGGTCTGGGTCAGGCCCACTTGCCCTGTGTGATATAAATTGGGACAGTGGTCCAGTGGTCCAGTTCAGAGCATTCCCCAAGTGAGTCCCCCCTTAGGGGGCCCAGATAGTCGTCCTTGGCCCCACAAAAGAAACTGAGTAGACATGGTTCAGCCTTGAGTGTGAGACCTGCAGGGGATGGAGACAAAAGAACAGACTCGCAGGAATACGAGAATGTCTTCTGTTATGGCCTGCCACAGAGACTTTTAATTTGGGGTTCGCACTGAAGATGCCAACACAAGATTATGCCTCTGAAGGACCTACACTTGTGTGAGAAGAGCCTGTAAAAGACTATGGACACTGGAATATACTTTCACAGGTATGCCGGGGCAGCACATCAGGCTGTAGTTATAGTTAGTCAAAAGGGGAAGTATTATGTCTTACCTGTTGGACTGTTAAATGCCTACTTTTACACTTTTATTAACCACTTGTCACCCACCCACCCACCGTCAAATAGCGGAGAAGCGGTGCGGCTCTCGTCCTGGGATGAAGTCATATGATGTTGCCCAAAGACGGCCGGTCGCGTGCTCGATCATGGCCGTGCAGTGTTCCTAGGACACGGCCCGACCCCAATCTCTGTAGTGAACCGATGATCCGGCTCTTTAACCATGTGATCGGCTGTGTTCAATCACAGCCGGTCACATGTAAATGCTGAAGAGATGTTTATCGGCTCTCCTCGCCTCACACTGAAAGAGTGTGTGGTGAGGAGAGCCGGTCAGCAGCATCTTCTCGTAGGGGAGACAAGCACAGGTAATAAGGGCACTGATCAGTGGCGTCACTAGGGTTGGTGTCACCTGGTGCGGTATAACATGGTGTCACCCCCCCCCCCCCCCCCCCAATAATTTTTTTTTCCCCCTAAAATATTTCCCCCTATTTTCCACCATAAAATATTATTCATAGCTGTAGCAGATCACCTTGCACCCCCCCCCCCCCCCCCCCTATCATACTTGCATAGCCATAATCCATATATATACACATTATTATCCACCATAAAATATTATTCATAGCTGTAGCAGATCACCTTGCACCCCCCCCCCCCCCCCCCTATCATACTTGCATAGCCATAATCCATATATATCCATTATTATCCACCATAAATATTCATAGCTGTAGCAGATCACCTTGCACCCCCGCCCCCCCCCCCCCCCTATCATACTTGCATAGCCATAATCCATATATATATACACATTATTATTCACCATAAAATATTATTCATAGCTGTAGCAGATCACCTTGCACCCCCGCCCCCCCCCCCTATCATACTTGCATAGCCATAATCCATATATATCCATTATTATCCACCATAAATATTCATAGCTGTAGCAGATCACCTTGCACCCCCGCCCCCCCCCCGCCTTCCCCCCCCCCGCCCCCCCACCCCCCTCACCCCCCCCCCCCCACGCCCCCCCCCCCCCCCCCCCCCTACACCCCCCCCCCCCCTATCATACTTGCATAGCCATAATCCATATATATCCATTATTATCCACCATAAATATTCATAGCTGTAGCAGATCACCTTGCACCCCCCCCCCCCCCCCCCCTATCATACTTGCATAGCCATAATCCATATATATCCATTATTATCCACCATAAATATTCATAGCTGTAGCAGATCACCTTGCACCCCCGCCGCCCCCCCCCCCCCCCCTATCATACTTGCATAGCCATAATCCATATATATACACATTATTATCCACCATAAAATATTATTCATAGCTGTAGCAGATCACCTTGCACCCCCCCCCCCCCCCCTATCATACTTGCATAGCCATAATCCATATATATACACATTATTATCCACCATAAAATATTATTCATAGCTGTAGCAGATCACCTTGCACCCCCCGCCCCCCCCCCCCTATCATACTTGCATAGCCATAATCCATATATATCCATTATTATCCACCATAAATATTCATAGCTGTAGCAGATCACCTTGCACCCCCCGCCCCCCCCCCCCCCCCCCCCCTATCATACTTGCATAGCCATAATCCATATATATACACATTATTATTCACCATAAAATATTATTCATAGCTGTAGCAGATCACCTTGCACCCCCCCCCCCCCCCCCTATCATACTTGCATAGCCATAATCCATATATATCCATTATTATCCACCATAAATATTCATAGCTGTAGCAGATCACCTTGCACCCCCCCCCCCCCCCCCCCCCTATCATACTTGCATAGCCATAATACATATATATCCATTATTATCCACCATAAATATTCATAGCTGTAGCAGATCACCTTGCACCCCCCCCCCCCCCCCTATCATACTTGCATAGCCATAATCCATATATATCCATTATTATCCACCATAAATATTCATTGCTGTTGCATATCACCTTGCACCCCCCCCCCCCCCCCCCCCCCCTATCATACTTGCATAGCCATAATCCATATATATACACATTATTATTCACCATAAAATATTATTCATAGCTGTAGCAGATCACCTTGCACCCCCGCCCCCCCCCCCCCCCCTATCATACTTGCATAGCCATAATCCATATATATACACATTATTATCCACCATAAAATATTATTCATAGCTGTAGCAGATCACCTTGCACCCCCCCCCCCCCCCCCCCCCTATCATACTTGCATAGCCATAATCCATATATATACACATTATTATCCACCATAAAATATTATTCATAGCTGTAGCAGATCACCTTGCACCCCGGCCCCCCCCCATCATACTTGCATAGCCATAATCCATATATATCCATTATTATCCACCATAAATATTCATAGCTGTAGCAGATCACCTTGCACCCCCCCCCCCCGCCCCCCCCATCATACTTGCATAGCCATAAAATTAAAAGGTCAGCCAGGGTGGCGGCGCCAGACACTGAGAGTCCTCCCTCCTCCTCCCACCAGCTCTTTGGTGGCGTGTCTGTGTGGGTAGTGGGTACCATGGCGACCCCCCCCCCCGCCCGCCGCGGCCCCCCCCCCACACACACAACTCAGCTGCCTGTCTCAGCAACCTGGCTGGGCTGGCTTGGATCCCCCGCCCCCCCCCTACCTGATTACAATAAGGGCGCCGGGCGTCTGGAGAGGAGGCTCAGGAGGGCAGCTTAACTTCCAGCTGCCGTGCCGCCCGGGCGGAGCAGAGACACAGTGTTGTGACGTCACGTCATCAGCCTGTGTCTGCACTCCACACTCCACACTGAGATGACGATGTGACAGGGCCGGCTGAGGCTGGCTGGAAGGAGGACACCAGACCACCAGGCGCTGCTCGCTGCTGCTAATGTTGTTTCAGCCCAGGGCCAGCGGGCTGCGGGGGTGAAGTGAAGGGGGGCACACTGCACTTAAAAAATAAATAAATAAATCCAAAAAAAACGGCAGCTAAAAAAAAAAAAAAATCACAAAAAAAAAAAAAAATTTCCAAAAAAAAAAAAATCAAAAAAAAAAAAAAAAAAAACCAGGGGGGGTGTCACCCCTCTAGCGGGTGTCACCCGGGTGCGGACCGCACCCCCCGCACCCCCCTAGCAACGCCTCTGGCACTGATTATCATTGCCCTGATTACAGTAAACGCCCCAGCAGTGCCCATCAGTAACACCAATTAGTGCCCAGTCAATGCTACCTTTCAGTGCCTGCTCATCAGTGCTGCCCATCAATGCCAATCAGTGCCGCCCATCAGTGCCGTCTATCCATGCCACTTGTCAGTGCCCACCAGTGCCACCTATCAGTGCCCATCAGTACCGCCTATCAGTGCTCATCAGTGCGGCATATTAGTGCCTCCTCATCAGTGCCACCTAATGAGTGCCTATAAGTGCCGCCTCATCAGTGCCCATAACTGCCACCTCACCAGTGCCCATCAGTGCAGCCTATCAATGCCCATCAGTGCAGCCTCATCAGCGCACATTAGTGAAGGAGAAAAATTACTTATTTACAAAATTTACCGACAGAAACTAATAAAAACTTTTTTTTTTTTTTTCAAAATGTTTGGTCTTTTTTCTTTTTTTTTGTAAAAAATTTAAAAAACAGCAGTGATTAAATACCACCAAAAGAGAGCTCTATTTGTGTGAAGAAAATTACAAAAAAAAAATTTGGGTGCAGTGTTGCATGACCACGCAATTGTCATTCAAAGTGTGACAGCGCTTAAAGCTAAAAAAAATGGCTAGGGCAGGAAGGGGGTGAAAGTGCCCTGTATTGAAGTAGTTAAGTAAAGCATTTGAAACTTTGTCCCTGCCTGGTCTGAGGTTATTAAGGAGGTGTATCGTAAGTAACCTCCACACACAGTCAACCAGTGGGTCTTAACACATTGGGGTATGAAGACATCTGCTTAGAATGAAGTAACGTAAAGTCATAAGTAGTTGCCAAGAGTAATGGAGGTGTAACAAACAGCCTATCGATAGAGCGTACCTGTTGCAGATGGTACAGCCTCTAGCAGCAAGAGAAATGTTGTCGGCACTCCCATAGCAACAGGAGTGGATTGCATCGCAGAGGTTCCACATCCTTTACAGAGGTTCGGGAGTTAAGTGTGAGTGTACGTGTGGAGCCTGCGCAGAGTGCATGGCAGGGCCCACTCCAATACTAAGGTGTTGTAGTGAAAAACGCTGAATAGTTGGTTGTGGACATTGACTCAGCATGTCCCTCCAGAATGCAAGATACTGTGGAAGTTGTGCATTGACACGAGAAACTGAGAGTTAACTGGAGAACAACAGTAGTAGTCTGCCATAAGGTTGAGCATTCCCCCACGGCAGCCTCAGCCTTCTTGCAAGGTATCGAGGAAGATGACACAAAGTAAAGATACCCAATGGGAGTGTGTAAAGTGGCCTTGTAATTAAGTGCCTAATGCAGCCCAGAAGAACCCACACCAGAGGAGACCTCTCATGTGACCCTTGCTTGGCGCCAAGTGAGGAGAAAAACATGAGGGATGTGACTGACATCTGCACGCCTGCCCTTACAAGTGCTTTTACTTACGCTGGGATACACTGGGGCGTTGTGAAGAAAGGCTCTTGAAAGGTCAGCAACAATTGCCTAATTTGCTCTCACCACCCAAGCTAAAAATTACAAAGTGCTGACAGTCAGGTCGGTCTATCTATCTATCTATCTATCTATCTATCTATCTATCTATCTATCTATCTATCTATCTATCTATCTATCTATCTATCTATCTATCTCATATATACAGAGTGAATGTTGAAATTGGATTGGTTGTTAAAGCAACAGATCTATTTTCCATGCTCTACCAAGTTTCTACTAAGGGTCTGCAATATCAGATTTCATCTGCAGAGGGCAGCAAGTGAGATATGAGATCCTTTACTTCCCCGCAATCCTTATTATGGAAACCTATACTACAAGGAGTTATAGTCTGGCATTGCTAACCTCTACCTCTAAAATTTAGAGACAGACATGTAATTAATATTTTCAGAAAGAGGCCATTCTACATGTTTCACTCTGTACTTATGTACACTAACCTCTTGCTGATGCCTCTCGTGGCCCTATAAGTAGGTGCTGAAACCAGGAGCAGAGCATATGTGAAGGCTTTGATTGGAAGTTACCGTGGCCACATGGTCCGGAGCCTTCCGATAACAAGCAGTGACTAGGAGCTGTTGGTGACAGGTTGTTCAGCACGCTTGGATTGCACTGTCCATGTACTTTCAGGGTCCCATGGAGCCACTCTTGCTTGTGCGTTCATGGCTGGTACTGTGGATGGGTCTCCTTGCCTCCAGAGTCATGGTCTCCAAACTGCAGCCCAGATAAGGCCCTTTGTTTGCCTTTATTCGGCCCTTGGGGCATTATTCCTCCCACTAGCACCAAGGATGAGGCACCATTCCTTCCACTGACACCAACAGTGGAACATAATTCCACTTACACCAACAATTAGGCACTGTTCCTTCCACTGACACCAACAATGGGGCATAATTATGCCCACTGATATACTGTAAATGGTGGAACACTATTCCTCCCATTGTTACCAAAGTTGGGACACTGCTCCTCTCACTGACACCAACTAGGGGGCACTGTTTCTCCCACTAATACTGTCAGGATCTGAGTCTGAACCTGCAACCTCTATGGTGTCAGGCTGTGGCTCTTATTGCTCTGCCACCAGAGATTGTCTTATTTCTGGTGAACCTTGAACCCTTTGCTCCTCCTATGAACTTTATGGTTTAAGCCATGTCACTGCACTTCCTGTTTGCCAGATTGTTACGCTCTCTCAAGCCAATATCTTGCTCCTTACATACCTGCTGCTGTCCTTATATTCACTACCATTCATTATCGACCCTTGGCTTATTTATTGACTACACTTCCATCTGAACCCATCCAGCTACTCCTTGTTACCGACCTTTGGCTTGTTTACTGACCACACTTCTGTTTGATTCCTACCTGCTTTATCTGCTCTAGGACCCCAGCCTGCTCACCTCCTGGTGGGGCGATTCTGAGGACTGCGACCTGGTACTAGCACACAGAAAAGCCACCATCAGGAGCTCTGGTAAACACGGGCTAAACTCCACGCCTCAAGTGAACCCCTGTTATCTGCTAGGAGGATCTGCTGGTATATTTCCTGCTGACTTCTTGTGAACCTTTCTACTGTTACAAACATTGGTCTCTGAGCCTGACCCTAGACTGTGGCAAATACCAATTATAGACACTATTCCCCCCCCCCCCCAAATACCAATCATGGGGCACTATTGCTCCCCCTCCCAAAAACAATGATGGAGCACTATTCTTCTCACTAATACCAATGATAAGGCACAGTTCCTCCTACTGACTACAAGTGCTATGTATTTCTTTTTACTCCCAGCCAAGGCATTATCTATTCCCACAGACATTGGTGCATCTTTTACTCCCACTGGCCACAGCCCGGTCCCCCTAAAGTCTGAAAGACAGTAAACTGGCTCTTTGCATATAAAGTTTGCAGACCCGTGGGCTAGAGAAACAAATATCATTGGATGCAGACCACTCCCCATCCCCCCACCTCCCTATGAAGCACTCAGGGTGCACACTCCCATACCCAGATGTTTGGGGAAGTGGCAATGTGAACCTGGAGCCAGCGGTTATGCGTTGCAAAGTTTGTCAGTGTATTTTGGCCTTATATAAGAAAATATGCACAAGGGAATTTTTATTGGGTGTCTAAGAATGCATGTATTTAAAAACAATTTGGTGTTTAAAATGTCTTTAAATGTAGGAGGTGAGATGGAGGAGGGCTATCCATTTCTCCAACAAGGGTCCAAATTGAATTTACTCTGCTGAACCTCTTCAATGACAAGCTAGTTTATTATCAAAAAAAAAAAAAATAAATAAAAAAAAGGTTCCAGTACTATGTTCCAAAAAAAAAAGGTAGTCTGTGATTAAAAGAGAAAAAAAAACCTCCAAACTGAAATGCCATTATAAACTGGTTAGGTCCCGCCAAGCTGTCACCAGCTTCAGAATAATGTGCATTATGTCTTTTTGTTATTTTTAATAAGCATTTTCAATTAATTAAAATATCTTAGTGAGTCTTAATATCACGGATATGAATTTCACTTTGATTAAAGTTCTTGTCCCAACCACAGTTTGCAGAATGGGATCCAAGTCTGCCATAAATTGTTTTATGGAGCAGGGAAAGCCGCAGTTGTGTTGGCTATTATAATAATCACTGGGAAAATAAATGTATTTAATGAGTGAGACCTGTCAAACCTTTACATATCCTCATTTTTACACTTCGTAAATTGATACAGTTCTCTGAGGACCTTGGTTTTTACATAATTAAAGTTGTAGGCATTGTGAGTGTCGATTATGATGTCACAAATGCAAACATTAATGTATTTCTTGTTTTAAAGGAAATTTTTCCTGAGACAAATATGCAAGCTGTTGCCAGGAAGGCTCTTTTTGCAAAAAAAAGGTGCTAACTGTCTGGCTGCCTTATTGACCTACTGGCTGTAGTACTCTCAGAGTTCATGAATAGGGACAGATAGGTTCTTATTTCACCAGTTGTTTACTTGCTCACGCATATGGGTATATTTTCAAAATGTCAAATTCTATACTTTGAAAAATACATCTCTAAGCGTGCACACATAAACGCCGGTGCCAGAGGTAACACACGTATAGGCACGCACGTTTTCTGTAATCCGTTTCCATGGGCAAAAAATACTCTGTAGCTGTGGCTCTCAGGCGCCACAACTACAGCCATATTTTACTCTGTATGTCCAGGCGTTGTAAATTATGGCTGTATGCAAGAGCTCTAACACTGCTTATAGGAGGAAGGAGCAGAGGGATGACCTTTTCAGTGTTTTGATATTCTTTTATTGTTCAAGACTGGGCTGCAGTGTTTAATTGCAATGTCATCTTTAAAAGAGCGTCTGCAATAATTCAAAAAATAATTTGCAGGAAAAATAGTTCACATATATGTATTTCTAATATATATTTAGCTGCTTGCCTTGAATCTTCTGTTTGTTTTTAGGGATGACTAATTCGACTTTGCGTTTTGTTGAAAATTCATCAAAATTGTCCACAATCTTTCCTTGTGGTGGGACTCATGCATGATGTGAAAAAAAATAAAATTAAAAAGCGGTAGTAACCCCAAAAACAAAAACGTATTCAATTTCAGCTTACCAAATCTTAGATATGATGTCTGCATTCGTATTTGTGGCCTTTTTCCTTTATTTTCATCTGGTAATCCAGCCAGTAAGGCCCCTTTCACACCAAAGCATTTTTCAGGCGCTACAGCGCTAAAAATAGTGCCTGTATAGCGCCTGAAAAAAGTGGGTCCTTTAACTCCAGTGTGAAATCCGGAGGGCTTTCACACTGGAGCAGTGCGCTAGCAGGAAGGTAAAAAAAGTCCTGCTAGCAGCATCTTTGGAGCGGTGAAAGAGTGGTGTATTCACCGCTCCTATACCGCTCCTACCCATTGAAATCAATGGGACAGCGCGGTAACACCCCTTTTTCGGCCGCTAGCTAGCCGAATACCGTGGCTAAAACAACGGTAAAGCAGCGCTAAATATAGCGCTGCTTTACCGCCGACGCCCCGCACCACCCCAGTGTGAAAGGGGCCTTAGTCTGTTATTTTTCTAATTCCTTTAACAGAACAAGCTGTCCAAACAAAGTAACAGATAGAGGGTTGAGAAAAATCATTTACCACTGACAGCTGTGCTTACAATGATCAGCTTTTATTCATGTATGCCACATCTTTATCCTATAGCTGGGAGCTGTAGCTAGAGGAACAGGCTGTGCATCCCCTGCTGGCTCTCCTGTGTATGACAGAGCCGCTGTACTGCTGGGCTGCAGGCTATCTAGAGGAAAGAGCAGGCTGTGGAGTCTGACGTTTGCTTTTCTCCCCTCTCCAGCCTCTGCATTGTGATCAGACGTGACTCTGTATGTGTCCTCCCCCTCCTACTCCTGCCCCCCTCTGTCCTAGCAGCTTTCAACCAGTGGCAGAGAGAACTTACTATGCAGCCCCCATGAGGGACACTTACTATGCAGCGCCCTTAAAGGGGCACAGTGCCATGCAAGTGAATTAAAATGAATGGTTGTACAACTACTACCCAGGATTGCTTCGCACCACAGAGGAGGAGAGTTAAAACTTTTCTCTGGCAATTCTGGAGAGATTTGAGTCTCCTGCAGGAGGAAGAGGCACAGTAATGACTAGGGCCAGAGCCTCTTTCACCATGGGGACCAGGGGGTGCAGACCCACCACTGAGGTGTCTGTGCTTACAGCAGAAAGAACAGAGACCTGTTGCTGGTGTCTAAGCATGACACCAATGAGACTGAGCTACTGAAAGATTGCTTGCTGAGCTGGGACTGGAGCCGGAAGGACCCTTTGCCATGAGCCTCTACAGCAAGGGTGGACCAATGAGGACCAGGGCTGAGAGACTGAACCTTGTGAGGACCCATTTGGGAGGACTAAGTCACCGGGTCCTGGGTATCTGAGGACAGCAGACCACCAAGTGATCTGGAATGCAATTCAAGTGTACCAGGATGGGTCGTATAAACCATCTGTGCTTATTTCAACACTGATGCAGTTAATGCAATAAAGTCTGCTCCTTGTTTAGCAGCCCATCAGCCATTCACCACCTTAGAGAAAGGCCCCAACAAAAGCCGACTAATACTGACAATTAAGGTCCAACTACTTGTAGTCAACTCCAGGGGTACACGCTTTGTTAGGAATGCATGCACCCACACGTTAATGGGGCTGTATGCATAGTGTGTACATGAGGACCTTTTATTTTTTGGGTTAGTTGATGCCAATACTTTTACCCTGATAGAACCAGTTATAGTTTGGTTTAGCATCACTACCGTTCAGTTGATTGCCATCTTATGGTTCTGTGTTCACATTATCTAGTCCTGCAATTTTTAACCTGTTTAATTGCTTGTTTGTTTGTTTATGTATTGTTTAACTACACTGTCATAATAAATCCTTTCAGTCTACCATACAGTTGCTTCTGGTCTATCTTCTGTGCATTATTATAGAGTGGTAGCATACTAATTTATAAGTTAGACATGTGTGTCAGTGGGATCATAGCAGCTTAAAGTGTCATGGTAGAACAGAGAATCCATCATATCCAGCGGCTCCTGTGGGGGGTAAGTGCTACAAACCCAAAAGGAAAAAACTCTTTGCTGTAACTGCTTATAAAGCTGGAGTTTGGATTTAACTCCTTCATGCCTAAGCCTTTTTTATGATACTTGTTGCTTACAAGTTAAAGTCAATATTTTTGCTAGAGAATGACTTAGAACCCCCAAACAAACATATATATATATATATATATATATATATATATATATATATATATATATATATATATATATATATATATATATTAGCAGAGACACCAGAGAATTAAATGGCAATTGTTGGAATCAAACATGAATGTTATATTTCTAAAGTTCTACACCTCTGAGAAATGTGGCCCCAAACAAGATCTGCATAGCAAAAGGAGTTATCTTTGGCCCACCTGGTGTGCATGAAGCTTCAAATAGATTGAGGACAAAGATAGCCTAGGGCACAGACTGCAGCAGGACAGTCATGGATTGTCATGGGAACAATGATTGGTGCAGCTAGGATTGGCAAGGGGGGGGAGTTTGAATGAGTGAGTTTTGTTAAAAGGAATTGTTGCACAGAACTCTGTCTCTGTGTGTCTCTCTGCCTTGCTCTCCGAACACAGCTGATGGTGATTCTATCCAAGCCTCATGGCTTGGCAGCCATTTTGAGGTTTTCATGGATGGCCTTGTGATAAGTACCTTTGATATTCTTGTATTATGTGATGTGATTGTAAGCTTTGTGATATTGTAATGTCTTTTAATACTTTATGTTAGCATTCCTGATTCTTGGGAAATAAATAAGATAGTGTTTTACTAGCAGAAGTGTGTGTACTTTCATAACTAACTTTATATCAGTGTGCCTAGCAGGGTTTAATAGACCTGCTAACTAGTTGTATATTGCAGCGAATTCTACAAATGGCACCCGCAGACAGCATGTGGCAATCCTAAAAGCCACATAGAACCTACAGGACAGAAGTGCTCAGATACAAGGCAGCTGATAATGCCACAATAAGTGTGGTTAGTCTTTTCAATGGATAGGCAAAAGTTGTATTGTTTAGAATGATATCAAGTAAAAGTGATAATGAATGAAGAATCTTGAATGCTATGGGAGCGATTATTTTTTATTTTTATTTGTTTCCCGTGAGTTGTAAGAGCTAACGATAATTGGGTTTGGTTTAGTACTCAGTGCAGTGTTGGAACGTTAGTACAAATAGAAGTGTGGATTGTGTGATTGTGAGAATGGAACTTGTGTATACATATGTTAAGAAGTACGCCTCTGCCAGTTATCATTCATGTGCAGATGAACCTCTTAAAAGCCAGTGTAATGTACTAGTGTCTCAGTGTCAGCAACAGAATAGCAGATTACTGGGTAAACAGCTAAAAAAGAAAGCGAAGAAGGAAAAATTGGCTAATGAGATTGCAGTGTTGCTCAGAATTAAAGTTATATCTGAGCAAACGGGGGAGAAGTGGGAAGCAGAAAGGAGACTTCTCGGGGAAGATATAGAGGAAATCAGTGGAAAACTTCTAAGGCTTGTAACAGCCTCCAGTAGTGAGATTGACAAATTGCGGGCAAAAGCCGCCGATTTGTCAGAAAAAAATAGTGACCTACGAGAACAGCTTCAGAGGTGCAGCATGGACTGCGTCATGAAGAGTAAACTTGTAGAGTCATTGCGAATAAAGTTATCAAAGATGGAAGAATTGGTTATGTCTTTAGAAAGGAAAGTAGCAAACGCACACTCCCAACTTCTTATTAAAGAACAGTGTATAATATCGCTCAATGAGCACAAAGCAACATGCCAATTGGCCAATATCTGCACAGTCAGTGAGGAAAAGAGCCGTGAGGAAACACAGTCTACTATTGCGCCTATAGCGTCAAAGCAGAATGACAGTTTGATTACAATCAAAGAGAGACTCACGTTATGCCAGATTCTGGGTGAATTTAATGCCCTGGAGTCGCCAGTGATGCTGTCCAATAAGTTTGAGGCTCTAATCCATAAATTCCAGTTGAATAATGACGATGCATGCTCTCTTCTAAAAGCATGGCTACCAGGACCTTTGATAGGCCAGTTATCGGCACAGGTTAAGGATAATTTAGCAGATGCAGAGGGGCGGAGGAAAGAATTGCAGCGTCTTGTGGACAGTCGTGATAATGGTATGAGTGATTTGCAACGAATGAAATTTAGGAGAGGAGTTGACCCAGTATTGTTCTGCAGTGAGTATCTTGCATTGTATACGAGAGTCTTCAACTGTCCTGACTTATTGGAGGATGATGCAAGTTTCATGTACTCGATGGCCAATAAGTGTTATGTAAGCTATCCCACTAGAATGGCTCTGAGGAATGCTAGGTCCTACCAAAATTTTGTCAATATCCTGCGAGATTTTTGTCAAGAGTCCAGTGATAGCGAATATGGGTCAAAGGCAGGTGTATCCGTATTAAGCAGAAATACAGGAAGGCGGATGATGGGAATCGATGTTGGAGACGTAAATACAAGCGTGGTATCTGCGCTTGAAATTGATTCAGGAATTGAAATAGAAACTTCTGATGACTCCTCAGACGATGGAAGTGTAAAGTCTGTTAATTCCAATCACAGTAATATTATCCAGCAATGTGAATTTCCAGCACAAGATGTTAAAAAAAGGGCCTATGCAGGGGAACCAGAGCTAAAATGTTGTTTGTGTAAAAGGGGAGGTCACATCGCAAAGTATTGTTGGGCGAATAACGATAGCAAAAAAAGATCATACCTGAAAACTACCCCAAGGCATTATGAATGTTATTCGGCCAGGTGGGGTAGCAATCCAAAGCATGGAGCCCATAGTAAGCAAACCCAATTCCCCGTTAAGACCCAATTACGGAGTCTACAAACTGAAAAGCAATATGTAGGACAGTTGCATAAAATCAAAATGGAAGTAGCCGCATGGTTATTCAAACATAGCACTGGGGGAAGCAATGCTAGCAGCACTTAGTCAGCTGCAAGTATGTTAAAAATACTCTGATCAAAGTTTCCTTCCTATGAATAAGGTTTTAAGTATTTTTGTAATTTTGTTTTATAAGGTTTCATGTTTTATTAATTTTTATGAATTTTTTATTAGTTTTTTTTTAATTTTCTTTATTATTAATTTTTATTTTATTTTTCATTAATTTTTTTTTAATTTTCATTTTTAATGTTTTCATTTTTTTTAATTATGAATTTTTTTTTTTCATATTTTGTTTTTTTTATTACAATTTTTTTTTTTTTTCACTTTTCAATATTTTATTAATTTTTGTTTTAGTTTTAATGTTTGTAATTTTTATTTTTTTTTTAGTTTAGTTGTTTATACTACAACTAGGGCTTGTAGGTGTTCCCCTAGCAGTACAATTAATGGGAAGAGGCTTGGGGCACTTAAAGTCAATTGTCATGATAATCGTGTTTAATAATTGTCTTTGTGTTACTTTTCCAGAAATCAGGGAACAGAACAGGTTTGGATACTAAACATTTGTGTTTTGTTTGCAGGTCCGTCAAAGTGAGACCAATACGGGGGTTAGGTTATTGTAAATGCATAATCGATTATCACATGGTACCATGAGCTCATTAATTAGTAATTGTTTGCAAACAATGAAAACATTTAAACAATAATCTGACAAAACTAAAGAGTTACAGATGTGGTAGCAAATGTTGTGATGAAGTTACAAATGTTTTGTTTGTGTTGTTTCTCCCATTAACTTATTGTCTTTCAGGAAAAAAAGAAACATGTACTCTTCTCAGGAGAAAATCCATGGATGTCTTTAATTAAAAGTTGAGTGTTTGTCATTGTTGTATGGTGGTTGTCTTGTCATGTTGTTCTTGGGTGAGAACGGCCAGACTTTTAATTTTTATTTTTAAAATTCTTGTTTTTTTTTTGGAGAAAAAAAAAAAAAAAAACATATTTTTTTTTTGTTTTTGGGTATTGGCTTAGTCAGCTATTTTATTGTTGTTTTGTTCAGGTGTAAAAAGCTCCAAAAGGTTTAGGCTTTGTACACCTGAAAGGGGATTAGTGCATACATCTTAAAGATAAAGATAAATGCATTGTTTTTTTTAGTGTTTTAATTTTAGAATTTTTGAGAAACAACATTGACGTCTGTTTTGACCATACCATGGGGATCCATTTTAGAGTGGGTTCTGCCTAAAGAGGTCATGGTTGTTTTTGATAGTTTGGTCAAATTGCAGAAGCCAGGAATACTAAGTTCCTGAGTTCCAAGGAGGGAAATAGGAGTAAATATAATAAGCAAGCAGATATTATGGATAAGAATTTGATTCTGCTCTTGTTTTTCAATTCCAGAATCCTGGTGGAGCGAGATTGGAAAGGTTCTGGAAAATGGATGACAGATGATCATCTGGTTGGCAGTTTGTCTGTGCCATACCACGCCCCAAATTTATTCTACTAAATATCAGGAGAGATGAGACAAACAAAAAGATTCACTTTAACACTTTTTCTTTTCCTATGGACGATCTGGTGCTGAATCTGAAAGACTGTGCCTATCAATAAGACTTGAAACATTTTTTTTTTGCTGGACTCTCTCCTGATGAATGCAAACGTGTTATTAATATATGTACAATGGGTTGGAGGTTGGGGGAAGGAACATAACACATCCAATCCATCAGAACATGAAAATGTAAAATATATATGTTTTTGTTGGAGGGAGGAGTTGAAATAAGAAAGTTGTGTAATGTATGACATGTATTGACGTAACAAAATTTATATGGTGCAGGTACCCAGGAGGCGGGCACTTATGCATAATAAGGTGTCTGTTGGCCGGACTAGAGGGTGTCAGGTGACACATCAATGGGGTGAACATTTCCTTGTATGGGGGAGATGCGCCTGGTTGAGGTCTCACCTGAGAAGTTGAAACCCTGCACAGGGAATGCCAGTGTATACACACAGGAGCATGCTCCGATAGATAAAGGGAACAAACGCTGACTACCAGGGTACAGTATGCCTTCACCATATGGCACTGCAACATCTCACAGTGGTTGATAAAACCTATTGCCCTATATGTGCTGAGTATACGCTGAATCAAGTGCTGTCAGTGAATTACTCCCAGAGATGTGCAGACACAGAAGCAGGATGCTTATCTCTGAGGAGTAACCACAAGAGGAGGCGTGTATTCAGCACTGTATTGGGGGAATAGGAGCTGGGATGGGTGTTGTTAATGGAATAGACATCGGTATCCTGAGGAACAAACTCTCAGCAATAGCTTGAGCGGGACTTTGTTACTCAAAGAGATTGGTGGCATCCTTAATAGCATTCACAAAACACCCAGAGTAAATTAGCTCCAGAGTTGGTGAACCATGTTGAGAGGTTGGTGGAGGGTGTGAGGGTACAGGATAGAAATCGGTCATGGGCTCTGGCGTACACGCAGTAGCGGGCGGAAGTGTCAACCAGCATCAAGCTGATTGGGCAATCTCTGTTTAAAGGGCAGTGGCCTGATGAGTTAGCGTCACCGCTCAGTAAGACTCTGCCACAACACGTCGCTTACAATAATCCAAAATGGTGGTCAAATGCCTGGATGGGCTGTACCAGTTTGGATGGTGAAAGGTGTTAGGCTGTATGATCCCATACACGGAAGTGCGGACTTGGTCTGTATATTTGGTGGCGTCAACGGGCTTACTGATTGGGGATTCTATTGCGTCGCATTTGAGGCTAAATCACCCACATGTGATCAGAGGAGATGGAAGCAGGTTGATACTTCCCTCGGTCGGAAGCCTGACCATGATGTCCTTTGTATGCCAGGTCAATACACCATGGTGGTGAACATAAAAATGTTGGGAAGTTATTTCAGGGATCATTGCTGGGGAGGAAGCACCTGGGTGTCATTTGGGACATAGACAAGTTTGTTTCTTTGTCCTAAAGAATGCCGATGTAATGTTAGTCATAAAACTGGAAGGTTCCTTGAACCTAACCATAGGTAGAGGTGCATGGTATACCCTGGGCATGGTCTCTGAAATCCAGGCACAGGGATGGAATTGTGTGGTTTTGTAATTTTTGCAAATTTATATGTGTGATTAGACTCAATATTTATATAGAAGGGTCTCCCATTTGGCTATGCAAGTTGAGGGACGAATTGACTGTAGAGTCTCTGTGTACAAATTTGAGACCTTTCTGCCAAGTCAGAGCCCTGCAATACCGTTGTGAGCAAGCCTGCCTAATCCCGACCCATATGTACAGTAAAGGGTTATAGGTTTGGGAGCGGGGTGCGTAAATGGACGGGACACATATATATGTATATAGTATGGTAATAAGTTGATTTATATTATGGTATAGTGGGACCTATGAGTATTGTAGGTTATTAATGTGGGTGAATAAGGCCCTCCTCGAGACTTATCTAAATAATAGATCAGTATTTGAGAGCTGTTTCATATGTTGCTCTGAATGTGTACTGGTGAATGGTGAATGAATGGATACCCCTTGCCTGTATTGCATCCATCCGGAAGATACCAAAGATACATAATGGCGACATGGAAGCTGTCGCTGAAGAAAGATGTGTCACTCAGAGGCAAAGCGGCACGTGTCGGGAAGCATAACACGGTAAGACCACAATGGACTGTTCCATAGGAGCTGTTTCTGCACACGTTGTAAAAATACAACACGTTAAGACGTTTAAAGGACTGTTCTATGGATACTGGTTTGGAAACGCATGTCAGGGACAAAACAGTTATGGACTGTTCAATAGGAGCCGCGTCTGAAGAAGGGTTTTTTATGCGACTTTCAGTCGCAAAGCGGCATATGTTGGAATCAAACATGAATGTTATATTTCTAAAGTTCTACACCTCTGAGAAATGTGGCCCCAAACAAGATCTGCATAGCAAAATGAGTTATCTTTGGCCCACCTGGTGTGCATGAAGCTTCAAATAGATTGAGGACAAAGATAGCCTAGGGCACAGACTGCAGCAGGACAGTCATGGATTGTCATGGGAACAATGATTGGTGCAGCTAGGATTGGCAAGGGGGGGGGGGGAGTTTGAATGAGTGAGTTTTGTTAAAAGGAATTGTTGCACAGAACTCTGTCTCTGTGTGTCTCTCTGCCTTGCTCTCCGAACACAGCTGATGGTGATTCTATCCAAGCCTCATGGCTTGGCAGCCATTTTGAGGTTTTCATGGATGGCCTTGTGATAAGTACCTTTGATATTCTTGTATTATGTGATGTGATTGTAAGCTTTGTGATATTGTAATGTCTTTTAATACTTTATGTTAGCATTCCTGATTCTTGGGAAATAAATAAGATAGTGTTTTACTAGCAGAAGTGTGTGTACTTTCATAACTAACTTTATATCAGTGTGCCTAGCAGGGTTTAATAGACCTGCTAACTAGTTGTATATTGCAGCGAATTCTACAAACATTATATATATATATATATATATATATATATATATATATTAGCAGAGACACCAGAGAATTAAATGGCAATTGTTGCAATATTTTATGTCACATTGTACATTTTTTAAATGCACTTTTCTTTTGGAGGAAATACACAATGTGAAAGATGATGTTACGCCGAATAAATAGATACCTAACATGTCACGCTTTAAAATTGCGCACATTCGTGGGATTTCTAGAGGCTACCAGTTTAGAGTTACAGAGGATGTCTTGTGCTAAAATTACTGCTCTCACTCTAACGATTGCAGCGATACCTCATATGTGTGGTTTGAACACTGTTTACATTTCACGGTGCGTCTTACATATGTGTTCAAGAATTTTTATTGTTTTTTCTTAACATAGCAATAAATTGTTACAGCAAATAAAGAATGATATATATAAATACATACATATATAAAGGTATCCCTAATAAAAAGAAAGTAGGGATATTTCAAACAAATAAAATAAAAATAATTAACTAAGATATTCAATTAATGTTTAATCATCAATACTTATGTTATAATAAGTATTATTGTAATGAATCACTAAATAAATAAAAGTTTTTTTTAAAGATGCTCATGTCAAAAGAGACTTATGTATTAAATATAATATATATATATATATATATATATATATATATATATATATATATATACATATATATATATATATATACATATATATATATAAAAGAATAAAAAAGAAGAATGTGTGTAAGATAAGGACATTTAAGGGTCATATCTCATGAATCGTTGGCGTGTAAAGAAGAGTATTGTAACCAAGGTTGCCATGTATTTTCAAAAGTAGGTAGGTGTTTATTCAAAATGCAAGTCAATTTATCATTGACCATAATCCAGTTTAACTTTTGTGTAACATACTCAAATGTTATGTTAGGCTGATTCCAACAACGTGCAATGGATATTCTAGCAGCTAAGATTATATAAGAAATTAAGCTTTTGGGGTGTCTAGGTAAACTTATATCAAATTTTTGAAAAAGAGCAATGTTAAAGGATTTAATAATATTTACCTTGGTAACTTCATTTATAAAGTCAAATATTTTTATCCAAAATTTACATATTTTAGGACATCGCTACCAGATGTGTATCATAGAGCCTTCTTGACCACAATTTCTAAAACATTTAGAAGAGACTTGTCGATTCATTTTAGCCATTCTCAAAGAAACCATGTACCATCTCAATTAAGTTTTGTAACTAGACTCCACTATAGACGTATTTATTGAGATTTTAGAGATATTGTTGATTGTTTTATAACATTCTGAGACTTCCCAGGAAAAATTAAGATCTTTTTCCCATTGTGTCATATATGGGAGCTTATGTGTCGGTTCAATTAAAATATTATATATGATAGATATACAACCGTTTGTGGGATTACCGTTTCTAACCTTTAGAGCATGCAATGTCCTCCATATCAACCCAGTGTGGAGATGGACCAGGAATTGTAGTGACAGCTAGTTGGGCTATTTGAGCTGCTTGAAAGTAAGCTATTACATTTCGGACCCCTAGACCACCACATTTTTTTGAAGTGAAAATTGTTAGTTTATTAATTCTAGGGTGTTTTTGTCCCCAAATAAAATGTAAGATTTTCTTTTTAAATAAAAGGAGGTCTTGTTTAGGAGTTATGATAGGGAGATTTTGAAAAAGATATACAATTTTTAGTAAGATATTCATTTTGACTGATAAAATCCTTCCAAACCAAGACAGATTTGACCTTGACCAATTATTCATATCTCCTGAAAGCCGTCTAAACATAGGAGGATAATTAGTAGAATAGAAAGTATTTAAGGAGGTCAATTGAATTCCTAAATAAGAAAGAGAATGAGTGGCCCATTGGAATTCACAATTATGTTTAAATGACTGAACTGTAGATTCGGAGAGATTGAGGTTTAAGGCAAATGATTTGTTTTTATTTACCATCAGTCCCGATATTTTCGAAAATGATGTAAAAAGTTTCATTAGGTTGGGTACTGTTGTATGAGGGGAAGTAATATACATCAAAACATCATCTGCATATAATGCAAATTTATATTCATAATGTCCACAATGAATGCCTTTAATATTTGGATGATCACGTATAGCTATAGCAAGTGGTTCTATTGCAATTGCACATAGAACGGGCAAAAGTGGACAACCTTGTCTTGTGCCACGTTGTATATTTATGAGTTCAGATTTTAAACTTTTAAGAAAAATGTGTGCAGTGGGAGTGTGGTAAAGAGCACGTAGAATGCATAGGAAAGAAGGGCCAAATTGCATAGTTTTTAATATAGAGAACAAATAATCCCAAGATAAACTATCAAAGGCCTTGTGGTCCAATGATAACAACATAGCTTGGCGAATTAATGGGGAGTCCCAATGTGAATGGAAAGCTGTAATGAGGTTTAAGGATCGACGGATTTGATCTGAAGTTTGTCGATGTTTGCTAAAACCTGATTGATCCTTATGAATATAATGTTCTAAAAAATATTCAAGTCGTAATGCTAGGGCTTTCTTAAGAATTTTAAGGTCGCAGTTAAATAAAGATATAGGCCTATAGTTTGATATTTCAGTATGATCTTTATGTGGTTTGGAAATTACGCTAATAAATGCTATATTTTTATCATTGAGAATATTACTACCCTCTCTTAGATGGTTGAAATACAAGACCAAATGAGGTATCAATATATCAGCATATTTTTAATAATAACCGTTAGACAAACCATCAGGTGCCGGGAATTTATTCAATCTTAATGCGACTTACATATGAGTTTGCTTCTGCGCGCGAGCATGGAGGGATGAGGGGCTTTACATTTTTTATTTATTTTTTATTATATTTTATTTTTATTTTTACACTCCCTTTTAATTTTTTTTTTGTATCACTTTTATTGCTGTCACAAGGAATGTAAACATCCTATGTGACAGTAATAGGCAGTGACAGGTACTTTTTATGGAGGCATCTGGGGTCTATAAAAACCTAAATCTCTCCTTTGCACTTAAAAGCATTCAAATAGCCAAGTTTGGCTGTTTTGAATACTGTAATTTCTTTAAAAATTGGCGCCTTTAAGGCTTCAATAATCCGAAAGTGATGTCATAACAACGCTTCCAGGTTACTAGATCCGAGACCCGATCAAAGCCGATTCCGGTGGGATGGGAGAGCCCACTGCTTGTAATAACAGCCGAGCGACTGCTTAGCTGCATTGATTGTTATTACAAGAAAGCTGACTGTGGGCTCTAAAAAACGGTACCGGGGTGATGCCTGCAGCTGCACCCTGCATGCTAAAAACAATTAGAGGTTGCATCATATAATCCTACCTTGTTTCTTGGGTGTTGTTAAGACATTTCCACCGTTACTGTTCGCCCCCACCATCACGGGGCGAGCTCTCAAACGCTAAGCTTAGAGCTACAGCATCAGGGGAGAGAAAGAGCATGTGAGGGGTTTGAGTCAGAGAAAGAGCTTGCTCCCATGATAGTGGAGGTGAACAGTAATGGGGGGCATGTCTTAGCAACATCCTAGCAACAAGACAGGCCCGAAGGATGCAATCTCTGGCAGTTTTTCAGTCAGGCTTCATGAGGGATGTAAATGGCCTACACCCATAGCAAGGTCATTATTCAACTTTGGTCAGAGCTTCACAGTTAGTTTTTATCTACAGGTGCCCCTTACCTCCATAGGCAGTTTTTGGTAAAGATGAACTAACCCTTTACAGTTCAACTACAGCTAAAATGTTGTATTCCAGTTTTCAATAGAGTAGGAAAAGAAACTTCCAGATATAAAATATGAATTTCAAGGAAAAGGATATTGGTCTTGGGTAATTTTCCTTTTGTAAACTTGTAAGGTTCTTAAATTTTATTTAACTTTTTAAATTTTATATATAAAATCGTTATTTGGCAAACAAAGGATCCCCAGGGAATTATGGGTTAGATGAAGAGTACTTCCCTCTCAGTTAGGATGCCTCTCTTCGAAACTTCAGAGAGAAACATTAGGAATAGGTCACTTTTCTGATTCATTCTCTTGCATGTGCAAATATTAAGTTGAGCTACTGAGCTTTGTAAACATGAGCCTTTTTCTATCAAAGAAGCTAAAGATACTCAGGAAACTTTGTGAAAATGAGCGGAGAGCTCCTCCTGCTGGTTTTGTGTCCACCTCTGGGGGTTTTTCCCTCACTTATGATTGTACTTGACACCAGTCAAATAAATAGGAAGTGAAGATCAATCTCCCAACTAGAGACAAAGACAGCAAAAGAAAGCTCCAACCCTTCCCTACTTTATATTTTACATTTTTAGTGCTGTAGCAAAAGCCAATGACCAAACCTCTTGATTGTTAAATACAAATATGCTTTTCAAGCAGAATGAAAATGCTGTAAATGCTACAAAAATGAATAGGTAACAGCAGCAACACACACAATGAAAATATTTAACACTGACAAATTCATACATGTTTTATAATTACATTAATTTAACATTTTCTAAAGGAACAGTAACACGCACAAACCCTAAAGCAGATCTTATATTACATCTGTCAAGTAAGATAATTTTATTTTTATTTTGCATAAGTTCGTTTTGAAAAGAAATGATAACATGAAATCGAGTCCTGCTTCTGAAACAGAATATAATCCCATCTCTGTAGTAATATACTCCAATCTCTCCATGTTCCTTCTGGTATCATGAGCTGCAAGGGCAGATTTCAATCTGCTTCAATAACTTATAATTTTATTTTTGGCATTGGTCCATTGAGTAAATGAAAACCAGCGGGGGCTTCATTCTTCTTACAATATAGAAAAGGTACAATTATTATAAAAAATGCATGCAAATTATTTATTATATACAGTACCTAGCTCCACCCTTTTCAACCACACTGCTGTGTCATTAATGTGTACAAATGATGTCAGTGTGCTAAACAGTGCCTTTCATTAAAGTGAACTCATCATTAAGAACAAGAATGCAGATTGGGGAAGTCAGAATAAAACAATATTTCTTCCAGGTTACTCACTCCTGTAGCACTACTCCTGAAGGAGCTGCTGTCATTTACTCGGTGCTTTCCCAAGATTAGTGCAGAGGCAGGTTCAATGATCAGTCTAGGGGATTTTATCATTTCCATTGCTTTTATTACTGAATAACTTGGAATGGGATGTAGCAGGGGCGGACTGACAACCGATGGGGCCCCCGGGCAATAGAAGATCATGGGGCCCCCTGCGTCCCAAGCCACACCTGCACAGGGGGACAGTAGGGGGAGCACACAGGGAGACACTGGGGGGGGGCACACAGGGGGACACTGTGAAGGGGGAGAGAGCGCACAGGGGGACACTGGGGGAACTAGAGAGGGCACACTGGGGAGAGAGAGGGCACACAGGGGGACACTGGGGGAGGGAGAGGGGACACAGGGGGACACTGTCGGGGGGCACACAGGGGGACACTGTCGAGGGGCATACAGGGGGACACTGTGGGGGGGAGAGCACACAGGGGGACACTGTGGGGGGGGCGCACACAGGGGGACATGGTGGGGGAGCACACAGGGGGACACTGTGGGGGGGGGGAGAGCACACAGGGGGACACTGTGGGGGGAGCACACAGGGGGACACTGTGGGGGGGGGAGCACACAGGGGGACACTGTGGGGGGGAGCACACAGGGGGACACTGGGGGGAGAGCACACAGGGGGACACTGTGGGGGGGGGGGGAGCACACAGGGGGACACTGTGGAGGGGGAGACAGCGCACAGGGGGACACTGGGGGAGGGAGAGGGCACACAGGGGGACACTGGGGGAAATAGAGAGGGCACACTGGGGGAGGGAGAGGGCACACAGGGGACACTGGGGGAGGGAGAGGGCACACAGGGGGACACTGTCGGGGGCACACAGGGGGACACTGTGGGGGGGGGAGAGCACACAGGGGTACACTGTGGGGGGGGAGCACACAGGGGGACACTGTGGGGGGGGAACACACAGGGGGATACTGTGGGGGGGAGAGCACACAGGGGGTCACTGTGGGGGGGGAGCACACAGGGGGACACTGTGGGGGGAGAGCACACAGGGGGACACTTTGGGGGGGAGAGCACACATGGGGACAGTATGGGGGGAGAGCACACAAGGGGACACTGTGGGGGGAGAGCATACAGGGGGGCAGTGTGGGGGGAAGAGCACACAGGGGGCACAGTGTGGGAGGAGAGCACACAGGGGGGACAGTGTGGGGGAGAGCACACAGGAGGGACAGTGTGGGGGGAGAGCATACAGGGGGGACAGTGTGGGGGGGAGAGCATACAGGAGGGACAGTGTGGGGGGAGAGCATACAGGAGGGACAGTGTGGGAGGAGAGCATACAGGTGGGACAGTGTGGGGGGAGATCATACAGGGGGGGGCAGTGTGGGGGGGAAGAGCACACGGGGCAGTGTGGGGGGAAGAGCACACGGGGCAGTGTGGGGGAAGAGCACACGGGGCAGTGTGGGGGAAGAGCACACGGGGGGCAGTGTGGGGGGAGAGCACACAGGGGGGACAGTGTGGGGGGAGAGCATACAGGTGGGACAGTGTGGGGGGAGAGCATACAGGTGGGACAGTGTGGGGGGGAGAGCATACAGGGGGGCAGTGTGGGGAGGGGGGAGAGCACACTGAAGTGTGGCCCGGGCCCCATACATCTGTACTGCCCCCTCCCTCCGATGGCGACCCTCCAGTAAAAGAAAATTTCACTCACCCGATGCCTGTAATAATACCGCTAATGGCGCGCTGCTTCCCACCGGCCCCTCCTCTCTTCTCGTCCATCCTAGACTCCTAGGTGATACAGTGCAAGGCTTGCACTGTATCACCTAGGAGTCTAGGATGGATGAGAAAAGAGGAGGGGCCGGCGGGGAGCAGCGCGTCGTTATCGGTATTATTACAGGCATCGGGTAAGTGAAGCACCTGCGATAATACCGCTAATGGCGCGCTGCTCCCCACCGGCCCCTCCTTCCCTCCCGTCCATCATTTATGGGAGGGAAGGAGAGGCCAGCGGGGAGCAGTGCACCGTTAGCGGTAGTATTACAGCCGCTTCAAGGGGCCTCTCGTTGGGCCGGGCACGGGCCCCTAATGGCTCCCGGCCCTCGGGCGGCGACCGAATCACTGATCGGTCAGTCAGCCCCTGGGATGTAGGCCAATGTGGGATACTCCATATTCCCTAATTCTAGACAGGACACTTTACTATTACTAAGTCTCTAAGAGTAGTCTCCATGTAAGAGCCAGTACAAATGGAAGGTCTGAGTCTCTTTGCAGGAGCTATCCCAGTCAGGAATATTACTGTTTCTCTAACCTAAGGGTACAGCAGGCAGTCACAAAAGCCCTGGGATCAGGTCAGTACTCACAATGTTAAAGGATCACTGGATGCCTCCTTCCAGTATCCAGCGGACACTTTGCAGTGAGGGAGAGTAGGGATGAGCCAGAATGTAAGTTCGACTTGAACATCGGGTGTTCGCCTGTGCAGCTGCAAATTCGAAAGCCGCGGAACACCGTTAAAGTCTATGGGACACTAACATGAAAACCCAAGTGCTCATTTTCAAGTTATTGCCATAAAAGGTGTATGGGGACCGGGTCCTGCCCCAGGGAATATGTATCAACGCCCGTTTTTTCAGGAGCAGTGATTTGAATAATGTTTAAAGTGAAACAATAAAAATTAAATATTCCTTTAACCACTTCAATACAGGGCTTTAAAAACACCCTTCCTTACCAGAGCACTTTTTGCGATTCGGCACTGCGTCGCTTTAACTAACAATTGCGAACAGACCTAAAGTTCGTGTGAACTTTAGAACCCTATTAAAGTCTATGGGACTCGAACGTTCAAAATCAAAAGTGCTAATTTTAACCACTTCAATACCAAGGACGTCATATGACGTCCTTGACATTGAGTGATCTTGAGTCAATCTTTCCGGCCGGCGATTCAGTGCAAGATAAGAATGATCATAGCGGCAGTTCTGTCGCTTGATCATTCTTATAGGCAACGGGAGGGGACGTCCCCCCTCCCGCCACCATCCGGTGCTTCTCCGGGCTCTCCCGTGCCATTGGACCCCGGAGAAAGAATCGCCCGCCGCCGGATGACGAGCATAGAGATTTCCGGTGACCAGATGGTCAGCAGTCATCTCTATTACCGCCGGAGGCCCGGGCGTGACGTTATGACGTCACGCTCGGTACCCGGAAGTAAACAAAGCCGCTATCGCGGCTGTCAGCAAGAGATCAGTGAATTTTTTTTTACCGATCTCATGCTTTCCAGCCTGGAGGAGAGATGTGGGGTCTTATTGACCTGTCACATACATTCCTATTACAAGGGATGTTTACATTCCTTGTAATAAGAATAAAAGTGATCCAAAAAATATATTTTTTTTAAAAAGTGTAAAAATAAAAAAATTAGGTAAAAATAAAACTAAAAATTTAAAACGCCCCTGTCTCGGTAGCTCGCGATCAGAAGCGAACGCACACGTAAGTCCCGCCCACATATGTAAACGCTCAAACCACACATGTGAGGTATCGCGCGTGCGTTAGAGCGCGTGCAACAATTCTAGCACTAGACCTCCTCTGTAACTCTAAACTGGTAACCTGTAAAAAAAAGCGTTGCCTATGGAGATTATTAAGTACCGAAGTTTGGCGCCATTTCATGATTGTGCGCAATTTTAAAGCGTGACATCTTAGGTATCAATTTACTCTGCGTAACATCATCTTTCATATTATATAAAAAAACTTTACTGTTTCGTAATTTTTTAATTCATGAAACCTTTTTTTTTTTTTTTAAAAAGGCGTTTGAAAAATTATTGCGCAAATACCGTGTGAGATAAAAAGTTGAAAAGTTGATAAAAAATTACCGCCATTTTATTCCCTAGGGTGTCTGCAAAAAAAAACATATATAATGTTTGGGGGTTCTGAGTAATTTCCTAGCAAAAAAATTATGATTTTTACATGAAGGAGAGAAGTGCCAGAATAGGCCCGGTATTGAAGTGGTTAAAGGCTTATATGCAAGTTATTGTCAAAAAAAGTGTTTGGGGACCTGGGTCCTGCACCAGGGGACATGTATCAATCCAAAAAAAACTTTTAAAAACGGCAGTTTTTTCAGGAGCATTGATTTTAATAATGCTTAAAGTGAAACAATAAAAGTGTAATATTCCTTTAAATTTCGTACCTGGGGGGTGTGTCCAGTATGCCTGTAAAGGGGCGCATGTTTTCCGTGTCATTTTTGCAGGAAAAAAAGTCTTTTAAAAGCACTCGCGGCTATAATGAATTGTCGGCTCCCCGTAATACAGAGAACAGTCATTGAAAGTCATTGATAAAAAAATAAATAAAAAATATGCGTGGGGTTCCCCCTAAATTCAATTACCAGGCCCTTCAGGTCTGGTATGGATATTAAGGGGAACCCCTGGTCAAATAAAAAAAAATGATGTGGGGTTCCCCCCAAATATCCATACCAGACCCTTCAGGTCTGGTATGGATTTTAAGAGGCACTCCACGCTAAATAAAAAAAAAAATGGCGTGGATTTCCCCCAAAAATCCATACCAGACCCTTTATCCGAGCACGCAACCTGGCAGGCCGCAGGAAAAGAGGGGGGACGAGAGAGAGCGCCCCCCTCCTGAACCATACCAGGCCACATGCCCTCAACACTGGGAGGATGCTTTGGGGGTCTGTGACCCCTCAAAGCACCATGTCCCCATGTTGATGGGGACAAGGGCCTCATCCCCACAACCCTGGCCGGTGGTTGTGGGGGTCATCCATCATGATCATGGCATAAGGCCGATGGCAGCGCTTTTACCACATGATCGCTCCGTCAAATGATGGAGCGATCAATTGTAAACAAGACGGCGCATGCCCGGTATCCATACTCATCCATCCATCCATGCTCAGCCACCCCCATCCATACTCAGCAATGCCATCCATACTCAGCCATCCATC
Source organism: Lithobates sylvaticus (assembly GCA_028564925.1). Lineage (NCBI taxonomy): Eukaryota > Metazoa > Chordata > Amphibia > Anura > Ranidae > Lithobates > Lithobates sylvaticus. The sequence goes on from CM053030.1 coordinate 467,830,168, forward strand.
CATACTCATCCATCCATCCATGCTCAGCCATCCCATCCATACTCAGCCATGCCATCCATACTCAGCCATCCATCCATACTCACCCATCCATCCATGCTCAGCCGTCCCATCCATACTCAGCCATGCCATCCATACTCAGCCATCTATCCATGCTCAGCTATCCCCATCCATGCTCAGTCATCCCCATCCATAGCTCATCCATGCCTCATCCATGCCACATCATTTCTCATCTGTGCCACATACATGCCACTACAGTGCCCATCAGTGCCACTACAGTGCCTCACAAAAGAGTAATAGGTAGTGTAATTAAATTTGAAATGTATGCCCCTAGAACACCTGATGGTGCTCCCTACATTTTGGGCCTCTGTGGCCAGGCTGTGTAAAAGTCTCAAACATGTGGTATCGTTATACTCGGGAGGAGTAGTAGAATGTATTTTGGGGTGTGATTTTTCCTCTGTACATGCTATGTGTTCGAAATATTGTATAAATTTACAACTTTGTGTAAAGAAAAATGCGTTTTCATTTTTTTTTCACATTTTCCAAAAACTTGTGGAAAAAAATTACATGTTCAAAAGACTCATTATGCCTCTAAGAATATACGTTGGGATGTTTGCTTTCCAAAATGGGGTAATTTTTGTAGAGTTTCCATTGTCCGGGTGTTCCAGGGCCTTCAAAAGTGCAAGAGGTAGTAAAGAAAGGTAATTTATGTCCCTAGAACACCTGATTCCACGTGCTCCCTGAATTTTGGGCCTCTGTATGTGGCAGGCTGTGTATAAGTCTCACACATGTGGTATCGCCATACTCAGGAGGAATAGTAGAATGTGTTTTGGGGTGTCATTTGTGGTATGAATATGCTGTGTGTGGGAAATTACCTGTTAAAATTTAGTGGAAAAAAAAAGAAAAGGAAAAAAAAAACATCTTAATTTTGCAAAGAATTGTGGTAAAAAAATTACAACTTCAAAAAACTCACTATGCCTCTTACTAAATACTTTGGAATGTCTACTTTCCAAAAAGGGATCATTTGGGGGGTATTTGTACTTTCCTGGCTTGTTAGGGTCTCAAGAAATGAGATAAGCCGTGCATCAGGTGTGATCAATTTTCAATGATTGGCGCCATAGATTGTAGACTCTATAACTTTCACAAAGACCAAATGATATACACAGATTTGGGTTATTTTTACCAAAGATATATAGCAGTATAAATGGGCAAAATGTATTAAATAAAATTACAAATTTGCTAAATTTTGTAATCGAAACAAAGAAAAATTCATTTTTTTTACAGAACTTGCGGTCTTTTTTTCATTTATAGCGCAAAAAATAAAAAACCTAGCGGTGATTAAATACCACCAAAAGAAAGCACTATTTGTGTTAAAAAAAAGGGCACACGTTTCATATGGGTTCAGTTCTTCATGCATGACTGAGTAATTGTCATTCAAAATGTGAGATCCCTGAAAGCTGAAAATTGGTCTGGTTAGGAAGGGGGTTTAAGTGGCCAGTGGGTAAGTGGTTAATGCAGAAATTGGAACTGGTCTGATGATTTTTATGCACTTGTTGAATCTGATGCCCTTTATACCAAATTCAGGTCAAGACAAAAAATAAAAATCAGATTCTTTCAACATAACACCACAGAGTTACGTGGCTTGGGAATAACAAACACAAAGAGACATCGATATTAGATACTGCAACCAAAAGACAAATAGCTGAGCCCACGCCACGCTCCATGCTGTAACCTTAGAAATGTTTTCAAATTTAAAGGGCCTGTGAAAATGTCACACAGCTATCAATACTCAATCGAGATGACCTTGACATAAAACATGGAGACATGTTTGGTTAAGTTGACCGCTAAAACCGGTCAAGCCGTTGGCCGCAGGCTTAGATCACGATAAAAGTTTATTATATCTCAATGCACATTGCCATTGGACCAAGAACATGCTTCGGAACTTTTATTATTTTTGGACGTTAGTTGTGATTTACCCTCTCCCCGTTTTTACAGAAATAGAGAAAGCAGCCTAAATTTACCTGCAGAAATATATTAGGAAATATGATGCTTTATTTAACATCAGGACTTTAGCCTTCTATGTTGTTATACGAGATTTTATTTGAAAACTGAAAAAAAGTTGTATCTAGTTACAACAATTCACCCCGTGGCCCTGTGTAATACCATAATTACTCTCTTAAATTTCTCTTTGCTTAACAGCATCCATCCTGTTTTCTGTTGTTACCGTATACCTCATTGGAAAGACAAAGAACGATTGTGAAAATAGGCAATAAGCCAGCATGTCGATGCCTGTTTTTAATTTGAGGTTACAGGCTTCTCTCTGTAGTGTAACATTATAAAACTATTTAATACTTTACTTGAAATGATAATTAGAGCAACGGTGTTCTGTTGCATGCAACACAGTGTTTGTTTTGCTGAATAATTTTAGATTTTCTATAGAGAAATTAGAAATAACATACCCCCTTCTAAAGAAGAACTCCAATCTAATTGAAAAGCAGGGCATTGTTTTAAATGCAAAGCCATTGTCATTGCTATATATAGTTAGCTATTGGGTTTACATCTGCAGCACTTACCCTGTGAGGAACCACTGTATTTTATTGGGTTCTCCAGCCTTGCCTTGTACATGGACCTGACAATCTCTGGCATGCCTAAAACAGAGGAATGGGCTTTATTTGTCTTCATTGCACTTCCCTACAATGACAATGGTAGAACAAGCTTGCACGCTGAGGGATTAATTTATTAGGCAAATAGGCTGTTCACTTTGTAAGGGAAGTTGCCCTTTGTAAAGGAAACTGCCCCAGAGCTTAGTGAATAAGGTGAAGTTCTGCAGACTTCTATTATTCAAACGTGTCAGCAAAAATACTGTTATTTGAGTTTCCTTTCATGTAATTGGGTAATCTTTACATAGCGGATCTTCTCCACATTCACTGAGTTCTGATTCCTTGCAAAGTGAACAGTCTATTTGCCTTAGTAAACCTATCCCTGAATGTCAGTGTAGCACTCTTCCCCACAGGGGCCACTGAATAGATGATCAGAGTTCTTTTCCGAGTAATTGCCCTGCAGCCAGGCACACAATTACAGTCACTCCTATGGCTCAATGAACAGTCTAGGGGTATGCTTTTCTGATGCTTTTATGTAGAACTTGAACTTGAACTTGGATATGGTCAAGGTAACTGTGGGTTGCTCCAGTAACATTTAGTAGTGACACTATACTCCTTCTTAGTAAGGTGAGCAAGGTTCCTTGCTTGCAGAAAATTTTGGATCAAGCTTTCTAGGAACACTTTAGTAGTGAATTCTCTTTAGGTAGAACTGACTCCCCTTTTGACAACCTGACTCTAACACAAGCAGTGGCAGCCCATCCATAGGGGGCACACGGGCGCGCCCCCCCCCCCCCTCCAGACACTCACAAAAAAGGGTCCTTAAGTGCAATGTGTTCGGGAGCTTGACACAGTGCACTATGGGAAGTGCCACGTCTATGCAATCACGAGATTGCAGATGAGGCGCTTCATTTGTGGGCTTTTGTCCCGCCTTGCGGCACATTCCAAAGCGCTGAGCAGCTTCCGCCCGTAGTATGTATTACTACAGCTGGGTGGTTTGATTGACATCCGAGTTAGATGTCACTTCCGGTTTTCTCTCTCCGAGTTCCATTGTGCCCGAGCGGAGGAAGTATGAGGAGTGAACTCCTCCACCGCCACTCCCAGTGCCCACTGAAGGAGACACAGCAGAAGGAGAGGACACCACAGCAAGGTAAGGTCAGTGCTGGTCCAGACCTCCAGCGGAAAACCCCGGGGGTATGATGAGACACAGGCTGCATTTGATGGGACACAGGCTGACGCAGGCTGCATTTGATGGGACACAGGCTGCATTTGATGGGGCACAGGCTGCATTTGATGGGGCACAGGCCGCATTTGATGGGGCACAGGCCGCATTTGATGGGGCACAGGCTGCATTTGATGGGGCACAGGCTGCATTTGATGAGACAGTGAGGCTGCATTTTATGGGCCACAGGCTGCATTTTATGGGACACAGGCTGCATTTGATGGGACACAGGCTGCATTTGATGGGTCAGTGAGGCTGCATTTGATGGGACAGTGAGGCTGCACTTGATGGGGCACAGTGACAGCATTTGATGGCACAGTGGCAGCATTTGATGGCACAGTGGCAGCATTTGATGGCACAGTGGGAGCATTTGATATTGCACAGTGGCTGCGTTTGATGGAACAGGGGCGCCAATTTATGGGCACAGAGGCTGTTTGATGGGCACAGTGGGTGCGTTTGATGAGCACAGTGGCCGAGATTGATGGGTTTTTTTTTCAGAACTTTTCAGTTTGTTTGCGCCCCCAAAAATTTTAAGTACCAACCGCCACTGAACACACGAGGAATGACAGTAGCACATAGTCTCAAGGATCTCTCAGACCCACTTCATCCACCTACCTTGCCTACGGATCCAAAAAGCCATTACCATCAATGGCAATACTGGCAGGTGGATGGACACACCCAGGACCCTTCCATCTTAGAACAAGCATGGTAACACAGCCCCTGGAAATTGGTGATAGAGATTGGCTTTCTGGGTTGGCATATCTCATGTAAGTTTTTACCACTGATGTTTCAATAAACTACCTTTTGATCTTGGAAATTTTTAGAGGCTGTTATTCATATGCAATTTAAGAGACGCTTTCTTCTATATCTATATTAAGTTACATACCTGGGTCTAAGCGCTTCATGCAACATTTTGCTGAGGCTCTTCTTTGACACTCCCTCCCAGGAGCTATTCCCAGCAGCTAAGATCCACAGGACTGTCATCCCTTTTCCCTGCATAGGTCTCCATAGCAGCCGCCTAATCACTTTTGTTGTTCTGAAGGATCTCTCACACCAGCCTCTACTCACTATTGTCCTTGGATAATTGGTTCCCACCTTCCAATATCTCCCAGATATATTTCTAGTGATGCCAGACTAGATCCCCAGACAAAGAGTCCCTTATTCAGTCTAAGCAAACTTTTAGTAGAATAAGCCCCCAGCCAACTTAGCTGGGACCACGATGAACCGCAGACACATGGCAAGGGACAAACAGCCCCCCAGGCTGTGATCTCCTCCAGAGGGACAAGACACTTCTGCTCAAAGTCTCATAGTATTTATACACACCCCTAGCCACCATCTGGGTACATCTCCCAAGAGATTGGCCAGATTGATTAGACTTTCCCAGCCCACTATCTTGCAGAACCTTTCCATACAGACAGGGGGAAGCAGTCAACCCTGCAGTTAGTGAAACACAGAACAGACCAAAACAATCACAAACAGCTACACTGATTACAGTGAGCCAGAACTAAATTTACCTAAACTAGCACCTATCTAGGAGGGTGCTACATCAGCTACATCAGCATGATCACTTATAGTCTACACTGGAAGAGCATGTGACAGAGTGACAACACAGGACAGCGAATGTGAGACAGGTATAAAGTGTTGTCACTCTGTAATAGGAAATTCCGGAACAAGATTCGTTATGGCAAGTAGGGATGGGCCGAACAGACCCCTGTTCGGTTCGCTCCAACATCACGAAAGTTCGGACCCGAATAACAAACCCTATTAAATTCAATAGGACCCGAACGTCAAAAATCAAAAGTGCCCATTTTGAAGGCTTATATGCAAGTAATTGGGCATACAATGGTTATAGGGGCCTGGGTCCTGCCCTGGAAGACATGTATCAATAAAAAAAGACTCCTCTGGGTCACTCAGGATGACAGCATCTGGAACTTCCTCTTCCCAGCCACGTACTACTCCCAAGGGTCCTGGGGTTGGAAAGCCATCGTTTATAGATTGACGCATGTCTTTATCAGAAGAGTACTTACCGAGGCCGAAATGCCGAGAGTGGTTCACCCTTGCAACTGAGCGCAGTCCGCCCCCTGGAGGTGAGACAGGGGGTGAATGGCACAAAGAGGCACAGGCTACCCAACCAGAGGATGAGGACTGAAGAGGGAGCCAAGTGCTGGGGTCAGGAAGACACTGGGAAGTCCCAAAACACAGGTGCAGGTACAGGGCTGAAGATAAGCAGGTCCGGGTCACAGGCAGAGATCACAGGGCAGGAGACAGCAGACAAATCCGGGTCACAGGCAGAGGTTCAAGGGGCCAGAGGCAAGCAAGCAGGTAAGTCCAGTATACAGTCCAAAGGTCAAGGGCAGGAGAAGGCAGCAAGGTCAAAGGCAAAATCCGGGTCAAAATCAGGCAATCAGGATACCAGGAAGCAGGAACAGAGCTTTGTCAGAAAGCTGAAGACAAGCCAGCTCTGGACTGGTCTCAATCACTTCCTTAAATGGGCGGTGTGAGTGGTCATGTGATGCCGCCACGCACTGGGACGCTCAGGCGTGCGCCAGTGCGAATGCGCGTGCAGCGGAGTGCCGGGCCGCGAATGCGCATGCGCCGGAGTGCCATTCCGCCGCGCATGCTCCTAGGCACTCGGCGCGCAGCGCTAAACTGTAAGTTTTCCTGACAGTCTTCCTCTTTTTCAAAGCCTATGAAAGTGCCAGAATCCTCCTCCTCATCCTCCTCCCCTCTCTCCTCCTGTGTGTTCTGTGACATAGGAATGATGGTGTCTGGATAAAGTGGGTCTTGAGAGGAAAGGAAGTCCTTCTCTTCCTCCTGCTGCTCTGCCTCCAGTGGCCTGCCCATAATGCCACGCAGAGTGTGCTCCAGCAGGAACACAACAGGGATTGTGTCACTGATGCATGCACTGTCACTGCTCACCATCCTTGTGGCCTCCTCAAATGGTGACAATACAGTGCATGCATCCTTAATGATCAGCCATTGGCGTGGGGGAAAAAAACAGTGGTGGGCTGAGCTCATCGTTGTGCCGTACTGGCACAGGTACTTGTTGACGGCCCTCTGCTGCATGTATAGATGCTGCAGAATTACCAAAGTCGGGTTCCACCTAGTGGGCATGTTACAAATCAGGCGGTTTATGGGCAGGTGGAATCCCCGCTGGCTGTGCATAAAAGCCTGAAATGGCTACAGACTCTACTAGCCTGTTTTAGTACATCTTGCAACCCTGGGTACGTACTTAGGAAACACTGCACCACCAAATTGAGGACATGTGCAGGCATAGCACATGTGTCAACTTTCCCTGTCTGAGGGCTGACAGGAGGTTTGAGCCATTATTGGACACCACCATTCCTGGCTCCAGCTGGCATGGTGTGAACCACCTCTGGGCCTGTCCCTGCAGAGCTGAAAGAATCTCTGCTCCGGTGTGGTTCCTTTCCCCTAAACACACCAGCTGAAGCACTGCATGGCACCTTTTAGCCTGACTCATGGAATAGCCCTTTGAACGCTTAGGGAGTACCTGATGTTCATAGGACAATTCTGCAGAGAAGAGCATGGAGGTGGCGGAGGAGGAGGAGGAGGGGGTAGAGCTTACAGGTCTGGCATCATGACCACCAGCTGTATGGAGACATGGGGGCACAACAAGCTGCAGCACCAAGCCCTGTCCTGCATCCTTTCGAGTTGCAAGCAGCGTTACCCAGTGTGCTGTGAACTAAATATATTGTCCCTGCCCATGCTTGCTGGACTGTGTGTCAACATTAAGGTGGATTTTAGGGCTGACTGCCTTGCCCATGATGCCAGAACATTCCCTTCCATGTGATGGTAGAGAGATGGAATGGCCTTACGTGAAAAGTAGTAGCGACTAGGAACCTGCCATTGTGGAAGGGGGCAGAATCCATCAGGCTGAAAGGCAGAAGTTGGAGAGCCAACAGCTTTGACAAGCTTGCATTTATACGTTGGGCATGTGGGTGGCAGGGACTGTACTTTTTTTTCCGCTGCAGGAGATGGGGCAGAGAAATTTTCCGGCTATAGTCTACAGCTAGTGGTGTGCTGCTGGCAGATGTGCTGCTAGGACCTGGGACACCCTGTGCTATTCCATCATCCCTGTCAGTGGAGGCTGCTGAGAGATAATGACTCGGGATAGCAGGGGCAGACTGAAGTGGGTAAGGGGTAGGAGGAGGAAGAGGGACAGATTTGTGGCTGAGTGGTTGGACGTTAACTGCCTTGTTAGGCATGTGGTACCCAAATGGTTGGTGTTTTTGCCACGTTTGATGTGCCTGAGACACAGTTTGCAGATAACAATAGTGCGATCTGCTGCAGATGTGCTGAAAAAGGCCCAGACAGCTGAGATTTGGGGAGTGGGCCGGGAGATAACAGCTGCAGAATGTGGAATAGTGTGGCTGCTCTCTACTCTTTCTTGATGTCGGCCTCCTTGGGGTTGTGCCACCTCACCTTCAGTTTCCTCCTCTGCTCTATCTGGCACCCAAGTCGCATCAGTGACCTCATCATCATCATCATCATCTCTATCTCCTCCATCTTCATCATTACCACTGGAGACAACTTGGCAATATGCTGCGGCTTGGGGAACATGAATGCCAATTTGTCTACCAGTGTTCCTCCCTCTCTCTAGGCTCATGCTTCTGTCTTCCTCAACCTCAGAACCAACATCTGAATCCAGTAATGGCTGGGCATCATCAAGGAGCAAGTGGCTGATGCTGTGGTCAAATAACTTGGCTGACTCCTCAATGGCTGATGTTGGGGCTATGGCAGGAATAGATGTGGACAAGGAGGCAGGTTTATCCACTCGGGCAACTGCAGGGGACTGCACACTTGTCTCTGCTTGCGTGACAGAGAATGAGGAGGATGAGGAAGGTTTAGTAAGCCAGTCCACCACCTCCTCTGCATGCTCTGGCTGGATAGCATGGGCAAACTCACTAAACAGAGGAAATGATGCCCTGCCTGAGGGGTGAGCCCCACGTCCACTTTTGCCTGTGGACACATTTGTTGCTGACCCCCTTACAGTGCCAAGGGAACGTCTGCCTCTCCTTGTTGTCCTCCCAGACATTATTGGGATGGAGGGGGTGATGCTTATAAGCAAATGTAAAGAAGAAGTTGAAATCTGTACATAGATGCACTTTAATCAATGTAAAGCGGTGTTTGGTGCACTTTAATTTGAGTACTCAAGCTACACAGACATACTCCACGGATACACTATAATATACTGCAATATAATGCACCAAATGTACAGTGAGGCACAGAACTATATGTTGTTAAACTGGTAGTAATGCACGCAAAACCATATGGTGTTAAACCGGCAGTAATGCACACAAAACTATATGACGTTAAACTGACAGTAACACACACAGAACTAAATGGCGTAAAACTGGCAGTAACACACAAAATTATATGGCGTTAAACTGGCAGTAATGCACACAGAACTATATGGCGTTAAACTGGCAGTAACGCAAACAAAACTATAATGGCGTTAAACTGGCAGTAACCCCACACAGAACTATATGGTGTTAAACTGGCAGTAACGTACATAGAACTATATGGCGTTAAACTGGCAGTAATGCATACAGAAGTAAATGGCGTTAAACTGGCAGTAACGCATACAAAACTATATGGCGTTAAACTGCGGTAACGCACGCAAAACTATATGGCGTTAAACTGGCAGTAACGCACACAGAACTATATGGCGTTAAACTGACAGTAACGCACGCAAAACGATATGACGATAAACTGGCAGTAACGCACACAAAACCCAATGGCGTTGAACTGGCAGTAACACGATCAAATAGACGTGTTCAACTACACTGACCATATCTGAACTGTCCCTACTCTAGCTATACACTAATGTCAAGATTACTGACACAGTCTCACTATACTACACTGGAACTATATGAGCTGTCAGTATGCCACACTAATGTATGTATGAATGACACGGTCTCACTACACTACAGTGAAACTATCTGTGCTGTCCCTACTCTAGCTACACACTATGCAAAGCTGAATGATGGTCCTCCTCACTACACTCACACTATCCCTAGACTGACACTAAACTAATATTCTACAATGACAATTGAAGCAAAATAGCATAGTATAGCACATTAACTAACTGATAGCACTGAACAGAGCCCTGTTCTATCTCTCTCCACGCCAAAATCACACTGAAAATGGCTGCCATTGAAAGAATACTTTTATACTGTGGGGCGGGAATGAGCCATGATTGGATAAAGTCAAGATGACAGTGTCCAATCATGACTTTGACAGTGCTCTATGCCCTGATTGGCTGAAGCTTTCACTGCTTCAGCCAATCAGGGTTTGTAATGCACTGTTCAGCACCAAAATGCATTGTGGGCGGTTCAGATGGCCGAACAACTACCCGTTTGTTCGGCTGTTCGTCCAATGTCCGAACAGTTAAAGTTCGGTCCCAATTTATGCTCGGGCCGAACCGTTCACCCATCCCTAATGACAAGATCGCCAGGTGTTATTTTAATTAAAACTTAAAAATTGAAAATATCGAATATTCATTTTGAAATTACATTAACATGTTAAAGTTATAGGAGATTTTGGTGATTGGTTTTATATCTAATTTTAAAAGCACCATGTCTATAGGTATTGGCCATCTAGGGCCTACCCTTTGTGGGTTGCCTTTATATCTAGGCCTGCTTTCACCATCGTGCTTTAGGCCACAAGCTACCAGTAACGCTATGGTATATAAAGCCCTGAACACAGACTTCGTCATATTTTCCATGCTCATTATCTGATGCGTTGTCTAGCTGACCCTAGCTATAGCCTTCCTACCTCCAGCCTGGCAGTCTGATGTATACCCTGCTGGAGATGTAAGTCACAGTTGAGTGATACACTCTGCCCCATGCAACGTTACAAATATATTCCTCCCTTTAGAGTGACCTATTCAGGAAAGCTGTGCGAACCACTGAAAATGATGTCAAATATTTGTTTTGGGCCATCTCAAATAAAAATGCCGAAATGTTCTTTCAAAGCTCCCAAAATACTAATGCCCGTAATATGGAAAATGCATTACCATTTGACTTCTTGAAAGCCGTTTACATGCTGTAGATTCTGTGAAATGTCATCTTTTGCTTCTGAAGTTCTTCCCGTAGACTTGAAGTATTAAATAAACATGAGATATTTCAAACTTCAGAAGCACTTTTTAAAAAAAAAAAATGACAAATCCAATACACAGTATAATGCGGCACCAGAGGGGAGCGTTACATTTAATTATTTACACAAGCGACATGTCATTTTGGCTGGCGAAGTGTGATAGGAAAATAAGTCTTGGGGGTAAGAGCAGCTCTTTTATGACCACAACCATTTCTTTAGTGAACCAACCCTATGGTGTAAGGTATTGCAAACTGACAATTACAATATCCTTATTTTCAATATCTTTTTTTTTCTTTTTATACAAAATGTTTAATTGATTAGAACATTACAGGTGCATCAATAGCTTCTGGTACAGCAAGGATGCTGTGGTAGCCATAAACATTCTTAAACACGTATCCCCATGGGCGTCCGCAGGTAGGGGCAAGGGGGGGCGGGTGCCCTCCCCTGGAATCAGGGATCGTATCAGGAGTTCCAGCAAGGTTTTGTCCTGCATAATTATGTTGCTTATGTGCCAACTTGTGGCTGAATAGGACCTGCAACAGTGTGAACACCCAGCACATCCAGGTATTGGCCAGCAAGCCTGCTGGATGTTCACTGTGCAACTCCGATGAAAGACATCACCTGTCAGATTCAAGATGTGATGTCGGGTATGGGCTGGACTGCTACTCAGACCCGCCCCCTCTGTCAAACAACCAATGTAATGAAAGAGCAAACTCACATGGTACTACATGTATTGCTCCTCCCCCTCCCTATCACATCCCACACACCACACTTCCCCATTCCTCCCTTTCACAGAGCACAGCAGCTCCTCCCCTCTAGAACGTTGTATCTAAACCCGCCCCTCCCCCTCCTTTCCAGCATGAGAAGCTTCTGTTAGTATACACAGGGATAACACTGCAGGTGAATGTAAGGTGAGTGTATAGTGAGAGGAGGCTGAGCTCTGATAGGACAGTGGGGTATCAGACATTCACAGGAGGGACTACAGGTCCCAGCATGTCAGCTGCTTTCTGGGGAGTTTTGTGATTGTGCCATCACTAGTGCTGAGGACATCACTTCCTGGGTACAACATGCTGTGTGATGTTCCATCTACTCACTGTGCTGGTGGGGGGGATGATGTGTCAGGCTGGCCTCCCCCTCAGCTCTCAGTATGTATTGGTGGGATCTCTTGTTGCAGATACTATATCTCTCTGAAGATTGGATCTGTCCAGTGTGTGGGCTCCAGGGGATCTGAGAGGGGTGTCTGGCAGTAAAGTGAACCTGTCATCGTCCATTCAGATCAAAGTAAATGATAAATACTAGAGCTGAGCGCCTCCATTGCTGACACCATCCCTGCACTCAACTGCCATCTGTCTGTCTATCTGTCTGTAAGGCACCTGGTGAATGCTTTGCTCTGTGCCAAGTCCCATTCTTGGTGTGGGGGACACATTAAAGCTGACATTTACCCGAAAATTTTATTTGGTACACACTATTCAATTTTTCTCATTCAACCAGCAGGCTGAATGGAAAAAAAAACTGACAGCTCTGGCCAATTCTTTCATTATATTGGTTGTTTGACAGAGGGGGCGGGTCTGAATAGCAGTCCCACCCATAACCGACATCACAGCTTGGATCTGACAGGTGAAGTCTCTGATTGGAGCTGCACAGTGCACATCCACCCGGCTTGCTCCCCAATCCCTGGATGTTCACACTGCTGCAGGTCCAATTCAGCCAGAAGTTGACATATATCGCTGGCTGGGACAAAGATGTAAAGTGTCAGGAGCAATTGTCTGTTCCCATCCCCAGGGTTTTTTTCAGCCTTGTGTAACCCTGCACACACAGATCGCCACTTTCTCTAACTTCACTTACCCTGTACATAATGCATTCCTGAATCCTTCTACACTTTGTATAATGCACACTTTCATAGTTTATGCAAAACCATTTGTAATGGAAGATTTTTCTTTTTTTTTTTTTATTATAGTGCTGGGGTTTGCATGTGTCCGTGAGACTTTATCTTGTGGCACAGCAATCAAAGCATATTTTAGAGGTACAAGGAAACCTGGGTTTTGTTTAGCCAGGCCCATTAAGCCCCCCCCCCCCCCCCCTCACTGTTAAGAGTTTGACCACATCCACTTTTGCCACATGCCATCGGATGCTTCCTCCCTCATGTGTTCCTCATTCTGAAGTTCAAAGTTGGGAGGTATGGTCTTTTCTGCCGTAAAAGCCTGCTACGGGCAGCGATAGCCGTGGGCCGGACATGCAACGATTCCAAAGCCTGCAGGGCTCAGGAAAGATCGTACAGGCTTGACCAGGCAGTGCATGTGCAGTAACGTGATGTCGCCGCCTGGCACCATTTTTAAATGGAAGGCACTTGTTCTCGGCGGTGACGCAGTGGTGCAACGGTGCAGAGAGGAGACACAGGCCACAGGAGGACATTACTGGGGGGGGGGGGGGGGAGAGCCGGCCTGGCAGAGGAAGACAGTACACTGATGTGCACAGTGCCCGACTGGAGAGGTGAACGAGACAGAAGACAGACACTGACTGATGTGAAACGGTATGGTAATATGAAGGGGGGACAGAGAAGGAAACTACCATGTCCACAGCATCTAACCGTGTCCTGTCCACAGTATCTGAAAGATGGGTTTCAAATGTTTTGACAGGGGCGCAGTGTCAGTGTTTGCCATAGGTGCCATTTTCACTAGATACGCCTCTGCGCACCTGTACACAGTTTAGCAGGGCCAGTGACAGCTGGTGCGAGGAGCGGGACAGCGAAGGCCTCAAGGGGTGGGCAGGATGACATCACCCAGTCTACATAGTGCGAGCGAGTGGTCTAGGAGACGGAAGCCATGGGAAAGGAGAGCAGCAAGACGCCAGGAACAGTGGGTACAACGTCCCCGGCGCCTCCCAGAGCCTGGAACCCCTGGACTCCTTAAACCTCGTCACTGCTCCCAGGCCTGGAGGACAGACTGACCGGGGGTTCAGAGAACAAGGACGGGCAGGAAATGCAAGCAGCCATGGACCACTCCATGTTACATAATAGATCCGATGGATGGAACAGAGCACCTCCTGTCCTCACCCAGGATGAAAACGGGTCTTGCCAGCTGCTGGCCATCATGGGCATCCTAGTGGCATGCAAGGTATCGTACTGAGCATTACACACACCACTGGGACATAGGGGCACTTGAGGGACTGAAGACAGGGCTAGGGGGTCCCTCTCTCTGACCCCCATCACCCCCCTCTGTCTCTCTCTGTTACACTCTTCTGTCTCTCTCTGTCTCCCCCTCTGTCTCTCTCTGTCACCCCCTTTTTCTCTTTCTGTCATCCCCTCTGTCTCTTTCTGTCACCCCCTCTCTCTGTCACCCCGTCTCTCTCTGTCAGCCCCTACATGTATGCAGTCTCTTAGAGTCTCTTGTGCCATGTCCGCAGTCTCTTATAGTCTCTTGAGCCATGTATGCAGTCTCTGACAGTCTCTTGGGCCATGTATGCAGTCTCTGGTCATCTCTTGTGCCATGTCCGCAGTCTCTTACAGTCTCTTGAGCCATGTATGCAGTCACTGACTGTCTCTTGGGCCATGTCCGCAGTCTCTGACCATCTCCTGTACTACGTCTGCAGTCTCTGACCATGCTAATGTGATAATGACATTGTCGAAAAGGATCAGAGCATGGGTGACATTAAATTGATGCCCCCCCCCCCCCCCTGAAAAAAGTTCTGCGGACGCCCATGCGTATCCCCTTGAAGACTTACAGTACCTCTCTTAATGACCAGGCCATTTTTTTTAATTTTAACTGACAATTGAGCGGTTGGCCGACACTGTACCCAAATAAAATGTATGTAATTTTTTTTCACTAATTTCTCACTAAGAGCTTTTTTTTGGGTGGTATTTGATCACCCCTGCAGTTTTTATTTTTTGCGCTATAAACAAAAAAAGAGCGTTCCGCTATAAAACAAATCCAATAAAAAATTGAAAAAAAATCGGATTTTTACATTAATTTAGGCCAATTTGCTACATATTTTTGGTAAAAAAATCCCAACAAGCGTATATAGATTGGTTTGCGCAAAAATTATAGTGTCTACAAACTATGGGATAGATTTACAGAATTTTTATTTATTTATTTTTACTAGTAGTGGTGGCGATCATATCGGGACTGCGACTTTGTGGTGGACAGATTGGACACTAAGTGACACTTTTTTGGGGACCAGTGACACTAATACAGTGATCAGTACTAAAAATATCTAATGACACTGGCAGGGAAGTGGTTACCGTATTTATCGGCGTATAACACGCGCCGGCGTATAACACGCACCCCAAGTTTAGGAGGGAATATTAAGGAAAAAAACTTTAAGGAGGGAAGTTTAACCACTTCCCGACCGCCCCATGTAGATATACGTCGGCAGAATGGCACGTACAGGCAGAAGCACGTACCTGTACGTGCCATTCTTCAGGCGCGTGGGGGGTCCGATCGGACCCCCCCCCGGCCGGCGGGGACGGTCGGGATCGCTTCAGGAGCGATCCGGGATGAGGGGACGGCCAGTGGTTTCTGGCCACCCCCTCGCGATCGCTCCTGGCGAATCAGATGCTTCCTCTGTCTGTGTCAATCAAAACACAGGCAGAGGAAGTGATGTCACGCTCGGTGCGCCGGTCTATGTGACCGGAACGCCGAGCTGTCAACATGTACAGGTTAGTGCACCAACAGTACACTGACACCAGTACACATAGGCACACAAAACACCCCCCTGTCACCCCCAGATCACCCCCCAGATCACCCCTCCCCCCCCCCCCAGTCACAGTGTCACTAATTGCAGTGATCATTTTTTTACTGATCACTGCATTTAGTGTCAGTGTGACTGTAATAACTGTCAGTGCAGTTAGTTTTAGGTCCAAGGTAGCCCCCTACCCCCCCCCTAATAAAGGTTTAACCCCTTGATTGCCCCCCAGGTAACCCCTTCACCCCCTTTTGCCAGTGTCACTAAGCGATCGTTTTTCTGATCGCTGTATTAGTGTCACTGCTGTCGCTAGGTAACCATTTTTTTTTTTTTAGGTAACCGCCATGTTTATATAGGTTCATAAATAGGTTTATAGGTCAGGTACCCCCATATTACAACCTAAATAAAGGTTTTAACCCTTGATTGCCCCTAGAGTTAACCCTTTCACCAGTGATCACTGTATAACTGTCACTGGTGACGCTGGTTAGCCAGTTAGTTATTTCGTTATTTAGGTTCCCCGTCAGGTTTTTATATAGCGTCAGGTACCCCCATATATTACCTAATAAAGGTTTTAACCCCCTGATTGCCCCTAGTTAACCCTTTCACCCCCTTTTGCCAGTGTCACTAAGCGATCGTTTTTCTGATCGCTGCATTAGTGTCGCTAGGTAACCATTTTTTTTTTTTAGGTAACCGCCATGTTTATATAGGTTCATAAATAGGTTTATAGGTCAGGTACCCCCATATTACAACCTAAATAAAGGTTTTAACCCCCTGATTGCCCCTAGAGTTAACCCTTTCACCAGTGATCACTGTATAACTGTCACTGGTGACGCTGGTTAGCCAGTTAGTTATTTCGTTATTTAGGTTCCCCGTCAGTTTTTTATATAGCGTCAGGTACCCCCATATATTACCTAATAAAGGTTTTAACCCCCTGATTGCCCCTAGTTAACCCTTTCACCCCCTTTTGCCAGTGTCACTAAGCGATCGTTTTTCTGATCGCTGCATTAGTGTCGCTAGGTAACCAGTTTTTTTTTGTATTACTGTTACGGGTGACGCTGGTTAGTTAGCTTGTTTTTTATACTGTCAGGGCACCCGCCATTTATTACCCAATAACGGTTTAACCCCCTGATCGCCCGGCGGGTGATATCAATTAGGTTTTAGGGTCAAATAAGGTCTGCGTCGCCCCAGGTTAGTGCCAGTACCGCAAACACCCACGCGCAAAGCATACACCTCCCTTAGTGGCACAGTATCTGAACAGATCAATATCTGATCTGATCAGATCTATACTAGCGTCCCAGCAGTTTAGGGTTCCAAAAAAAACCGCATTGTTAGCGGGATCAGCCCAGATACCTGCTAGCACCTGCGTTTTCCCCCTCCGCCCAGCCCAGCCCACCCAAGTGCAGTATCGATCGATCACTGTCACTTACAAAACACTAAGCACACATAACTGCAGCGTTCGCAGAGTCAGGCCTGATCCCTGCGATCGCTAACATTTTTTTTGTGGTAGCGTTTTGATTCAGTCGCTTCAGTCAGGAGCTTTTTTACCTGTGAATCTCAAAAAAATAAAAAAATAAAAAATAGTTGTCGTTTTATTGTTCTCTCTCTCACTCTATTCTCTCTCTATTGTTGCTCTTTTTTTACTCCATTCTATTCTGCAATGTTTTATTATGTTTTATCATGTTTTATCATGCTTGCTTTTCAGGTATGTAATTTTGTTTACTGTGTTTTAGTGTTAAGCATTTTTTTGTTTTCAGGTGCGCCATTCAGTTGCAACGCGGATTTATTTATCTTGACAGCAACAGCGTTTGCTCCCACGATACATAAAGCCGCGACTCCAACGCTGTAGGAGGTGATTTCACCACCACAGTTAAAAAAAAGAGCATATATGCCGAAGCATGGGGGCAGCAGGGGGGGGGAGGAGCGATTGGCTCCTAATGCCACGTACATACGGTCGAAATTCCGACCGTGTGTACACGGCATAACTTTTGCGGGAGGATGCCCCCATGCATCGGCATATATAAATGGTGCATGTATGCCCATCATTAGAAGTGGGTGGATGAAGGGAGGTATTCTAATGGTGGGCATACCCACCAATCAATCTCTTTTTTTCGTTCAGCCAAGAGGCTGCATGAAAAAAAAAAGATTACAATATATGTCCAGTATGTTGCTGGACTTTGAATGGTTATACCAGAATGATGCCTGCAGGTTTAGGTATCATCTTGGTATCATTCTTTTCAGCCAGTGATCGGCTTTCATGTAAAAGCAATTCTAGCGGGTAATTAGCCTCTAGACTGCTTTTACAAGCAGTGGGAGGGAATGTCCCCCCTCCCGGATATAAACCGCGCCATTGGGAAATTGGGAAAGCATTTTATCACACCAATCTTGGTGTGGTCAGATGCTTTGAGGGCAGAGGAAAGATCTAGGGTCTAATAGACCCCAATTTTTTCAAAAAAAGAGTACCTGTCACTGCCTATTGCTATCATAGGGGATATTTACATTCCCTGAGATAACAATAAAAATCATAACAAAGAAAAAAAATGGAAGGAACAGTTTAAAAATAAAATAAAAAAGCAAAAAAAAAAAAAAAAAAAAACAAAAAAAAAAAAAAAAAAGCACCCCTGCCCCCCCTTCTCTTGCGCAAAGGCGTACACAAGCGTTGGTCTGGCGTCATATGTAAACAGCAATTGCACCATGCATGTGAGGTATCACCGCGAAGGTCAGATCGAGGGCAGTAATTTTAGCAGTAGACCTCCTCCGTGAATCTAATGTGGTATCATGTAAAGGCTTTTAAAGGCTTTTAAAAATGTATGTAGTTTGTCGCCACTGCGTGTTTGTGCGCAATTTTAAAGCATGTCGTGTTTGGTATCCATGTACTCGGCCTAAGATCATATTTTTTATTTCATCAAAAATTTGAGCAATATAGTGTGTTTTAGTGCATTAAAATAAAAAAAAGTGTATTTTTTCCACAAAAAATGCGTTTGAAAAATCGATGCGCAAATACTGTGTGGAAAAAAAAAATGCAACACCCACCATTTTAATCTGTAGGGCCTTTGCTTTAACATTATATATAGTGTTTGGGGGTTCAACGTAATTTTCTTGCAAAAAAAAAAATATGTTTTCATGTAAACAAAAAGTGTCAGAAAGGGCTTTGTCTACAAGTGGTTAGAAGAGTGGGTGACGTGTGACATAGGCTTCTAAATGTTGTGCATAAAATGCCAGGACAGTTCAAACCCCCCCCAAATGACCCCATTTTGGAAAGTAGACACCCCAAGCTATTTGATGAGAGCAATGTTGAGCCCATTAAATATTTTTTTTTTTTGTCCCAAGAGATTGAATAATGAAAAAAAAAAAAAAATATATATTTTTTTTACAAAAAGTTGTCACTAAATGATATATTGCTCAAACATGTCATGGGCATATGTGGAAATACACCCCAAAATACATTCTGTTGCTTCTCCTGAGTACGGGGATACCACATGTGTGGGACTTTTTGGGAGCCTAGCTGCATACGGAACCCCAAAAACCAATCACCGCCTTCAGGCTTTCTAAGGGTGTAATTTTTTTATTTCACTTCTCACTGCCAATCACAGTTTCGGAGGCCATGGAATGCCCAGATGGCATAAAACCCCCCAAAATGACCCCATTTTGGAAAGTAGACACCCCAAGCTATTTGCTGAGAGGTATGGTGAGTATTTTGCAGATCTCGCTTTTTGTCACAAAGTTTTGAAAATTGAAAAAAAGAAAAAAAAAATGTTTTTTTTTTTCTTTACTTTCTTCATTTTCAAAACAAATGAGAGCTGTAAAATACTCACCATGCCTCTCAACAAATAGCTTGGGGTGTCTACTTTCCAAAATGGGGTCATTTGGGGGGGTTTTGTGCTATTTTGGCATTTTATGGCCTTCGAAACGGTGATAGGTAGTGAGGAGTGAAATCAAAAATTTGCACCCTTAGAAATCCTGAAGGCGGTGCTTGGGTTTCGGGGCCCCGTACGCGGCTAGGCTCCCAAAAGTCCCACACATGTGGTATCCCCATACTCAGGAGAAGCAGCAAAATGTATTTTGGGGTGCAATTCCACATATAACTATGGCATGTGTGAGCAATATATCATTTAGTGACAACTTTTTGAAAAAAAAAAAAATCTTTTTTATTTTTGTCTTTATTCAATCACTTGGGACTAAAAAAAAAAATATTCAATGGGCTCAACATGCCTCTCAGCAAATAGCTTGGGGTGTCTACTTTCCAAAATGGGGTCATTTGGGGGGGTTTTGTACTTCTCTGCCATTTTAGCACCTCAAGAAATGAAATAGGCAGTCATAAATTAAAAGCGGTGTAAATTCCAGAAAATGTACTCTAGTTTGTAGACGCTATAACTTTTGCGCAAACCAATAAATATACGCTTATTGGCATTTTTTTTTTTACTAAAGACATGTGGCTGAATACATTTTGGCCCAAATGTTTGACTAAAATTGAGTTTATTAGATTTTTTTTATAACAAAAAGTAGAAAATCTCTTTTTTTTTCAAAATTTTCGCTCTTTTTCCGTTTATATCGCAAAAAATAAAAATCACAGAGGCAATCAAATACCATCAAAAGAAAGCTCTATTTGTGGGAAGAAAAGGACGCAAATTTCGTTTGGTTACAAAATTGCATGACCGCGCAATTACCAGTTAAAGTAGTGCAGTGCGAAATTGAAAAAAGACCTCTGGTCCTTTGGCTGCCAAATGGTCCGGGGCTGAAGTGGTTAAGGAAAAAAACTTACATTTAAATGCCCATCATTGCAGCCTTGTCCAGTGTCCATCTGCAGCCTTGTCCATCCTTGCAGCCTTGTCCATCCTTGCAGCCTTGCCCAGTGCAGCCTTGTCCATCCTTGCAGCCTTGCCCAGTGCAGCCTTGCCCAGTGCCTTTGCAGCCTTGCCCAGTGCAGCCTTGTCCAGTGCTATTGCAGCCTTGCCCAGTGCAGCCTTGCCCAGTGCAGCCTTGCCCAGTGCTTTTGCAGCCTTGCCCAGTGCAGCCTTGCCCAGTGCAGCCTTGCCAAGTGCCTTTGCAGGCTTGCCCAGTACATTTGCAGCGTTGCCCATTTAAAATTGGCGCCGAGTGGGGAGGACGAGCGCCGCGTGACATATCGAAAGCCGCGTGTATTTTCGGGCTATTTTCGGCTCCTCTCGCAGTCCCGCCCACCTCCACTGATTGCGAGAGGAGCCGAGCTGACAACATACAGAAATCCGAGTTCGGCTAGTCTCGGCTCTGCTCGCAGACAGGGGCGGGACTGCGAGAGGAGCCGAAAATAGCCGAAGTCGGATTTCTTTATGTTGTCGGCGCTCGGCTCCTCTAGCAATCAGTGGAGGTGGGCGGGACTGCGAGAGGAGCCGAAAATAGCCGAAAATACACGCGGCTTTCGGAATATCGGCTCCGCTCGCTCCCCTAAAGAGAAAATCAGCGGGAGATCGGCGGGTATCGGCGTATAACATGCACCCACGATTTTCCCCTGATTTTAAGGGGAAAAAAGTGCGTGTTATACGCGGATAAATACGGTAACTTCAGGGGTGATCAAAGGGTTAAATGTGGGCCTAAAGAGTGCTTGCAAACTATGTGGGGGTGCTTGTACTATGGTAAGGCAGAGATCCGTATTCTGCTTTGGAACACAGGACCTTCTCTTCTCACAGAATGGCTATGTGCCTTGTTTACATAGTCAGACCGCCGTTCTGCCTGTG
This sequence comes from Lithobates sylvaticus, assembly GCA_028564925.1. Classification (NCBI taxonomy): domain Eukaryota; kingdom Metazoa; phylum Chordata; class Amphibia; order Anura; family Ranidae; genus Lithobates; species Lithobates sylvaticus. The sequence continues at coordinate 467,851,494 of CM053030.1, forward strand.
TCCTGAATGATCAACGGGTCCCAACGGACATTGAACAAGAGAGCCTTGCCTCCATATATATACAGTATATGGTCGGCAAGTGGTTAAAGTAGAACTAAAGGCACAACTTTTCTTTTTCATTTTGAATAGAATAAAGGAAGGTTTTAACCTCTGTAAATTTTTTTGTCATGTGTTTTCCATTGGAGACATTTCTCAGTACTTCCAGTCTGAGAGATATGAGTGCAAATTCCACTTTGACAGTTGTCACCAGAACAGGCTTAAGCCCCATACACACGCTCGGACAATCCGCGGACCAGGTCGGTCGGACTTTGTCCGACGTACTTTGTCCGATGTTGGTGTTGCGTACACACGGTCGGACTACGTTGTCGGAATATCCGGTCCGGAAGAACGTCGTGACGTAAGTCGTCGTCCACGAGATTACAAAAGGGAAGTTCAGCACCACGTCAGGCACCCGTTGGGCTCCTTCTGCTGATCCCGTGTTTATCGAGAGTTAGTGGAAGTTTGGTGACTTAAGATTCGCGCTTCTCAGTTTTCTGACTCAGATCGTTACTGCTCTTCAGTTTGTGCTTGTCGTGCGTATCTGTTTATTAGTGCGTGTAGTCAGTTCGCATTTGTTGGTCATTGCGGCCTATATCTTGATATAGGACGCTTTGATTTGCACTGCTTATTGTCTGCTCGTTGCTGGTATTCACTTCGTTCTTTCAGGCCTTGCTGTTTATCGGTGCTTTCTGTTTGTCCGTTCTGACCAGCCGACCTTTTGTGACCTTCTGAGCGATGTTTCCCGTGCGTACTCGTCGCCGAGTTCGTGCTGTACGCGGAATTGGTGTCGGGCTTTTAGCTTTGACCCAAGACCCGTCCATGAACAGAGTGACGAGGAGTATGTGGACCAAGAATTGGTTGCTTCAGCGTGACCAGTTCTCGCACATGCCTTTGCTTCGTGAGATCCGGGAGAATAATCCTGATGATTTCAGGAACTTTCTCAGGATGACGGACCCCGATTTTCACCGTCTTTTGGCTTTGCTGACCCCCTTTATCAGCCGGCAGGATACCTGCATGAGACAAGCCATTACTCCGGAGCAGAGGCTTGTTGCCACGTTGAGGTACTTGGCGACAGGGAGAAGTCTTCAGGATTTGAAGTTCTCTTCAGGTATCTCTCCCCAGGCCCTGGGAATCATTATTCCAGAGACCTGTTCTGCCATCATTCAGGTCCTGCAGGAGGACTATATTAAGGTAACATTTCTACTTTCCTATTCCCTTCTATGTATGCTCTGTTTGCTAATGACTGTATTTTTGACCTCCTTCCCTAATTACCATGATTGCAATATGTTCTAATATGCTGTGCCCCTTTTCTCCTTCATGCATTTTTCCCTTCACTTACCTCACCAGCATGCTCTTCTGCCCCAATAGACACCTATGGCCTAGTCACTTAAGCAATGTCTTTTGTCTGCTGCATAGTATTGTTTGCCCCAAAACACCCCCTAAAATATGCACAAATGCTTGCTGTGTGGTTTACTTCATGTAGAGCCCCCTTTTTTTTTATTTGGTGGGGGGGGGGGGCAAACTCATTAGGAACCCCCTCCCCCAACTGCTCTGTCAGATGGTACCAATCCTTTATCTGCTGGCTTTCCCAAGGTCCATACACACTATATACCTACCTCCTTATAGTGGGCATCTTTAGGGATGAATTCAGCAAAGCATGTAGTGCAAGGGGCTGCCTCCATACATTCCATTTCCTATTTTTTTGTTTTCTTTCTTTTTTCCCTTCACTTACCTCACCAGCATGCTCTTCTGCCCCAATAGACACCTATGGCCTAGTCACTTAAGCAATGTCTTTTGTCTGCTGCATAGTATTGTTTGCCCCAAAACACCCCCTAAAATTGGCACAATTGTTTTTTTTTTGGTGGGGGGGGGCCTCATTAGGAACCCCCTCCCCCAACTTTTTTTTGCTGGGGGGGGGGGTATTTTTTTGGGGTTTTATTTAATAATGTCACACTGTGCCTGCCTTTTTTTTTTTGGGGGGGGGGGGGGGGGGGTTGAAATGTTATTTGATCTTTCCTGTGGCCTGCCAATAGTGTTAAGTACAGAGGGTCTGGCCAAACTAGCCCACATTATTGAGCCATTTGCCAATCAATGAAGTGCAGAGGGTTGGCTGTCCACCACCCCCCCCCCCCAAAAACCGAGTTATTGCCAATGTCCCATCAGAAGTGGGGGGATTGATGGGGGGGTGAGTAATCTGTGAAGGGGAGCCTCTACTTTTCTGTGCAAATACTTTCCAGCCTCCAATTTTATACAATGCTCTTGTTCCAAGATGTTGATTGTCTAATCTGCTTGCAATGTTTAGGTGCAAAGTGACTAATTTTTTTTTCTTGTTTCACTCCACAGTTCCCTTCCACGCCACAGGAATGGCAGACTGTGGCCTCCCACTTTGCCAGCCGTTGGGACTTTTCTAACTGCGGAGGGGCAATTGATGGGAAACACGTCCGCATCGTCCCACCGCCCAACTCGGGGTCCTACTATTATAATTATAAAGGGTTTAATAGTGTAGTGATGTTGGCGGTGGTGTCGGCAACATATGAACGGCCGGATATCGGATGGTGGGGCCATTACGCACACGGAGTTCTACTGGCGTCTCCAAAGTGGCAGTCTGTGCTTGCCACCTCCAGAGGAGAATGCCGAAGGACTCCCCTTCGTCTTTGTCGCAGATGAAGCGTTTGCGTTGACTCCCCATGTGATGAGGCCGTTCCCGATGAGGACCCTCACCCCGGACCAGAGGGTCTTCAACTACAGGCTGTCCAGAGCCAGAAGAGTTGTGGAGAACGCTTTTGGCATCCTGGCCAGCCACTTCCGCCTGTTCCTGACGGCATTTAACTTGGCGGAATACAAACTGAACCACATAGTTCTTGCCTGTTGCATATTGCACAACTTCCTCAAAAGACATAACAGGAACTATGTGGTGCCCGTTGGCCCAGATGTGGAGGGCCCTCCAAATGCGGAACTCACAGCCCTTCGAGTGGCACGTCCAGGCTTGCCCCCTCTAAATGCCCGTGTTGTCCGGGACCAATATATGGAGTACTTTGTGGGTAGGGGGGCCATTGCTCTGCCTGACGATGTGTGAGAGGCATTTTTTAATAAATCTGATATTTTAACCAACCTATGATTTCTTGTCATTTCAGTCTTCTTTTTAGCTTATTTTACTTTGACATTTTTTCCCTTTGCCTTCGACAGTGGGAATGCACTTTCTGGGCAAAAGGAGGTAACAGTCTCTTCTTCCCAAAAAGATTATTCTCATGTTGTGTGTTTGCTACCTAATCTTTGGTCTAGAGAAGGTTTGTACTGCTTAACTGACACCCAAAATACTCCTTTTCATCACCAGGTCTGACATGTGTGTATTCTCCAAAATGCTGTGCTCCGTGTTTTCGTACAAAGCACTGTGGGTGTCATTTACATAAGTCAAATCCGCTATGCTCTACAAGTGCATTGAAAAAGTTCACAGGGAAAGAAAATTGGAGTGCAAAGTAGATTTGCCTTTAGTAAATAACACCCATTGCCCCCCATATCCTTTTCATTTTACATACATAATGCATTGTGTTTTTTAAATAAGGAAGCCACACATTTAGAAAAATAAAAGTTTACTAGGAAAACATTCCCAAGTGCGTTTACAATCTTCACGCCAAAACTGACAACATCTTGGTTATTTACAACATTGTTTACAAACATTCCGCAATTGTTAAAACCAGGCATGGAGCAAAACAGAACCTAGGAACTTGGAAAGTTCAACTTTGTAAAGTGAAGACAAGATCAGACATGACTATATGTTCAAAGTGTGTTTGATCTTGCCTTCATCACATGGGGGGGTCACCCCCGAAAAGTGGAAATTTGGAACATGCACACAATTTGGGTCTGAAAATGGTCATTAGATGGTAAAACACATGCCTAGAAGCTTCAAAAGTGCCATTTTCCATCATGGGGATGAATGGACGTTTTTTGGGGGTGCAACCCCTTCACCACAACCACTTTCGTAGTTCGTAAAGTGTTTGCACCCCCAAAAAAACGTTGCCATTCATCCACCATGGTGGGAGCTAGCACATGTGGACACAATGTGTGCATGTTCCAAATTTCAGACAGTTTTTAAGTTGCAAATGTGTTCAGAAGCAGGCACAAATGTGTGTTAATTACTTGGTGCGTTGTCATATTTTTCCTAAAACATCAATGATGTTCTTCAATTTTTGTTGAACATCATTGATGTTTTGCTTTATGTAATCTAGATCTCGATTGCAGACCATTATCTCTCCGATGAGTACGTGGGCACTCTCTGTGGTAAAGTGCGATTTTTCTTCCACAACATCCACGTCACCTAAAAACCACAAAGAAACAAAAATGGGGTGTTGGAAATGAGGCAGCCATACATGGATTAGCTTACCAGTAGCTGTGTTCTCCCACACTCACCTGTTGTGGTGACAATTTCTCCAAGTTCGATGATCTCTCCTTCCTCCTCCTCCTCCTCCTCCTCTGCTTCTGCTCTTTCCCCTTTTTTGGGAGGTGTTGGTTTGGGGGTTTCCTCAGACGGCCCAAGTTTTCGCTCCCCTATGAGAATGTCAAAAGGAAGATTTAGCAACACAAACTATTGAGGGCAGAAATAGGAAATGACAAACATTGCTTGAAAGTGACGGACACTATTTTAGTTTGGCCAGTTACAAATGTCAACTACATGAATGTAGTCACTTTGTAAAGGTGCTAAACTGACTAGCTTTTTGGTAGAAGTTTGTGTGATGGAGACCCCCCTCTAGTATCCACTGGAGCACATGTGTGGAAAAGGCTAATAAAAAGGGGGTTTGGGTGTCCCAGCACTAGTGCTCTCGAGTCCAGATGGGTAAACAGCTACTGGGTGACCTCTCCTTTACATTGAATAAATTGGCTTTACATTCTGGATGACATTTCTAGGGAGAACAAACTTCCTTTCCCCCAAAAAAACACCAAACATCGTATTATAAGTGGCCGCACGATCGAGGTTGCGTACGATCGAATGGACACACACACGACCATGACAGTGGCAGAAAGATCGAGGCTGAGTACGATCGAATGCACAGACGAACATGAAAGTGGCCATTTTGGAATGTACAACTTTGTAAAAATCAAACCACATGGAGCAGTATGCAAGCAAGAAATCAAACACAAAACACAACTACTTACTTTTTTGAAGAATTCTCTTGATCTTTCTGTACTGATCGGCCTCCCTCAGTTTCAGGTCTGACCAGCGTTTCCTCAGTTGCTCCTTGGATCGTTGTACCCCAAAATGATTGGACAGCCTTCTCACAACTTTAGACATGATCTTGGCCTTGCGGACATTGGGGTTGAGGTAAGGCCCATACTTCCCATCATAGTCGCTCCTCTTTAATATGTCCACCATCTCCAACATTTCTCCAAATGACATATTGGAGGCCTTGAATTTCAGGCTCCGGGATCGGGACGTTTGTGCCTCCGGACTTTCCTCGTCCTCGTCCACCTCCTCGTTGGGGGGATATTTGGGGCGCACCTGCTGTGTCCCCGCCATGTGCTCTCCCCACTGCGCCGTAAAGAGAAGGGGTGGGGAATAGACGAGAAAGATCGTCAGGGGCGGGCGGAGTTTGACGCATGCGCACTGTATATAAAACGTCACACGCCTGTGTCGTAGCCACGATCTGGGAGACGAGGGGAGAGAAAGCTCACGCACGAGACGATCGCTACAAACGAAGGTACAATTTGACGTTGGTACATAACTAGCCTAGACTGATTAGAACTTGAGGCTTCTTTATGGAGAAGATTAGGAGAGTTTAGGCTGACATTATTTATATTGTTTTGTGTGGCGTTGTGTCTTGCAGAGGTGATGGAGGCGTTCTACAACGTGAGCTTTCTCCCACACTTCATTGATAAATACCGGCAATTCCCCCTCTTATGGCAGGCAAAACACAGGGATTATAGCAACAGACCAAAGAGGTACGCAGCCCTGCTGAAACTGGTGGCATTTGTAAAGCCTACCCTGCCCATGGCAACCGTCGCAAACTTAAAAGTGAAGATCACCAACATGAAGACTACCTATTTCCGGGAGCGCAATAAGGTCCTGAAGTCACAAGCATCTGGAGCTGCAGCAGCTGATGTCCATGTCCCCACGCTCTGGTACTATGACAGGCTCCACTTTCTCAAAGACCAGGCTACTGTCAGGAAGTCACTCTCGACTCTTCCTTGCATGCGTCCTTCCACGCACGCCACCCCTGATGAGGCTTCCCAGGACCAACCTGGGCCTTCCAGTCTGGAAGATGTGCAGGTGCCCAGCTTGTTCCAGGTATAGTAGTTTTGGAACCAGTTTGTTGAATAATGAATGATGTTCAGTTAATTCAGGATCCCCAATTGCTTATTTCCTAACGTGATTGACATATCAACAGACAGTGGTGTGGGAGACATTTTTGGGAAGAATTTAAACTGCAGGGCAGAGAATTGTATGGTTTTGTATTTGAAAACATTTTGCAACAGTCACTAGATGAGAATTGTGTGTGTTTGATGGACAAATAACTGAAACTATGTCCCTTTTTCATACACAGGAAGACCTCAGCCAGGAGGTGGCTGTGGAAGGTGGCAGTCAGGAGGAGGCAGGGGGTAGTGGCAGCCAACAGGGGGGTAGGCGTAGGAGCCTGACTGTCTCCCAAGTCTCTCCCCTCCGCCTTCCCTACAGAAGGGCGAAAAACATGGGGGAGGTGGGAGAGTCAGCGCTCCAGCTGATAAAAGATGCCTCAGCCTCCCTCTATGCCACACCCACCTACGAGGAGGCCTTTGCCTCCTTGGTTACAAGTAAATTTACGGGTATGGAGGCGGGGCAACGCAGCATGTGTGAGGAGGTCATCCTCAAAATACTAAATGAGGGGATGGTTGGGGAGATGACTCCCCTCACACATGTTTGCGAGAGTGACCTTGCTCCGCCTCCTCCTCCTCCTTCTGCCACCCCACCAGCACCAGCACCAGCACCACGGCGTGGAAGGAAGCGTACAAGGAAGACAAGAGAGTGATGACCTTGATTCAGTCTGGTCTGAGAGAAGATGGAGCCTCTCGTAGTACCAGAGCCTGGGGACCTAGATGGCATCTGCTGCAGTTCCGGATGTTTTGGACTTCAGGACCAGATTGCGCTCCCTTATTATTTAGATAGGTAGTCTTCATGCCCCCAATTGTTTAAGTATGTAAAATGATGGTTGCCATGGGTGTCCAAGGCTTTGCAAATTCCCCAAGTTTCACCATGGCTGCGTTCCTCTTTGGTCTGTTGCTGAGACCTAAATAAAGTTTTTTTTGATTTGAAATAATCATTGACTATTGTGTTTTACTTTTCTACAATGACAGTTTTTCTTTGAGTAGGCAGGTACATTTCACTAATCCTAAAGTAGAATTAACAAGGGGCACCAACAACCAACAAACTCCTAGTAAATGTAAGCAAGAAATACAAATGTTAATAATGTGGTTTTGCTAAGTTGAGACATACAAACCCCCTCCAAAAAACAAAAAAAATCTCCTTCAAATATGTATGCCCCAAAAAAAAAACAAAAATCTGGGTAAAAAAATAAGAAAGATTGTATTACAATCTGAGTAAAAATAAACATGTAGTGTATAAATGCTGCAAAGTAATAAAAAACTAAGTTTGGGAGAAGTGCGGGTGAATAGGAGCAGCTAAAAGATGTCATTCTTGTTGCATTGTAAAGAAAAAGAGAATGCGCTGCATTAAAGACATTTTAACATTGCAGCGTGACGAATGTGCTGTGTCGATTAGGAAAGGTAGTTTTACCTGACCGAGCGCTTCCGTCACAGAATTTCTTCTGAGCATGCGTAGCACTTTGTCCGTCGGACAAGCGTACACACGCTCGGATTTGGTGTGATCGGACCGGGTTGACGGGAAATCTTTCCAGCAGGAGATAAGACTTTGTCCGTCGGACAAACCGACGAACACTGTCCGATGGTGCATACACACGGTCTGATTTTTCAACAACCTTGTCCGATCGGACCAAATTGATGAAAAAGTCCGACCGTGTGTATGGGGCTTTACAGAGAGAGAGGACCGTCTCAAATAATAACATACATTTTTTGGCTTGACATTAAACATTTGTTCATAAACAAAGATTGTTAGTAGATAATAAAAAACAGATATAAAAATATTAGGTTAAAAACTGAAAGCAGTTAAAGCTGGACTTCGGTCAACATTCTTTTTTTTACTAAGGCAAGTTATCTATTTGCTTACTTCAATCCTTTAGATTTAGTTCCAATTATATATCCAATTGTCTGAGTAATCCAAAATATTGCTAAAGGGCTACAGTTTCCAATAAATAAGACCAGTCACTCATGTTCTCTGACCTTGAACGGAGGTACCAGTCCTGAAACCACCATCTTCCTATTTTAAAATGCAATTCTTTGAATGATCCTGCCTTAACCCTTGTTTATCTTGAACCTTGAACTCTTTGCTCTTCCCATGAACTTCCTGATTTAAGCCATGTCTCTGCACTTCCTGTTTGCCAGATTATTGTGCTCTCTCCAGCCATTTGTCTCTCCTGTTACTAACATGCAGCAAAACACATCTCCACAATCAGGAGCTCTGTTGAATACTGGTTAGAACTTAGAACCCACACCTTAGGTGAAACTATGTCATCAGCCAGAGTGACTTGCTTGTATACCTGTCCTGCTTCTCGGTGGATGCTGCTCCACTGCTATAGCTACTGGCCCCTGAGCCTGGCTCCAGACCGTGACAAGTGGCAATGCTTCATAGAGTAGTTGGATCTGGTCTCTTTATCGCCCCAGTCTTTCGACATCCAGAACCTTCCTCTGCTGGCAGTGCTTCCTAGAGTAGGTGGATCTGGTCTCTTTATCAAACTTAGCTTTTCTACACTTAGAACCCTCCAGCTGATGGTAGTGGTGCTTGGAGTAAGTGGATCAGGTTTCTTTACAACCCCAGTCTCTTCTTGCCCAGCACACACCTCTCTGTGATAGTGCTTCATAGATTACTTGTGTGTGCGGGGCTAGCACTATGGTATCCAGCACCAAAAGCATCATCCTCAAAGTTTAAGGGTAGGTTCACCATATTATATTTCGTTGAATGTAATTCCTCCATTAACACTTATATTTGCAGAGCACAGTAGTAAGCACTAGCAACTTTGCAGTCTTTTTTCTATATTGTGCAATGAAATTATCTCCTATACTCTGAGCAATTTCTAAGGAGCGATTTCGACTGTGCAATATGGACTGCAGAGGATCCAGGATACATCAAATGTCCTTTCATGACTACTGAAGATCTTTAAACCCAAGGCCGGATTAGACCCGCAGGGTCTTCTCCTAAGGTGAGTAGGCAATTCACCCAAAGTTGGCGGTGATGGTTATTGGATCACTTTATTATAAATTATTTTGTGGCACGGATTGGAGTGGATCTTCTTGTGAAGAGGAGATTCCAGCTTACATCATAATATTATTTCATTTTAGACTTTATTATTTGAATATTTTTTTATTATTGTGTGATTCACAGTATATATAAGGTTTTTATGTTCACAGCAATAGGCTGACTAATAGACTAATGGGTTTTTGGGCATTAACAGTGGCAGGTGTTTTATATTAGTGCTGTTAAAGTCGATCATTATTGTTGGTTTTGCATACACAACAATCTCACAGGTTGAACAAGCGCACTATTTTTTTTACTATTTATAACCTTTTTAGTGTGAGATCACTACCCAATGGTTGGAGCTGTTCCAGTTTTTTCACTTATTTAGATAGTAATTGTATCACTAGACACATAGCAGCGCACGAGTACTTTACAAAAAATATTGTTTTTCAGGGTGATCGTTCACAATCACTTTAATTGTTTTAAGAAACGAATTAGTGTTGTTGCTGAACATAGAGAGTATGATAAAAGGTTGATCCTGGAGTTCAGCTTGCTTTAAAATTTAATTTATTCAAACCCATTATAATTTCTCTCTAATGCCCCATACACACGGTCGGATTTTCCGACGGAAAATGTCCTATCGGACAATGTTGTCGGAAATTCCGACCGTGTGTGGGCTCCATCAGACTTTTTCCGTCAGAATTTCCGACGGAAAAAGTTTGAGATCCTGCTCTCAAATTTTCCGACAACAAAGTCCTATCGGACTTTTTCCGATCGTGTGTAGCGAATTCCAACGGACAAAGTGCCACGCATGCTCAGATCACATTACAAGACCAAAGCTATTGGCTACTAGCCTCTACGTAGTCCAGTCGTACGCAACGAACGTCACCACGTTCAGGATGATCGGATTTTCCGACAACTTTGTCCGACCGCGTGTATGCAACACCAGTGTCGGACAAAATCCGTCGGAAAAAATCTGACGGATTTTGTGGTCGGAATTTCCGACCGTGTTTACGGGGCATAACTGTCATTAAAATTACATTTTGTAAATATTTTTTCTATTAGAGTTTAGAATAGACACATTAGTACATTGCACAAATACATACAGTAGAACGTACAGTCCACATACCCATACAAGCATTTTTCCACAATGGTAATATCTATAGAGAGTTCACTTTTTCATGCTGACTTCACTGTACTTATAACATTTCACAATGTAATCTGACTTACCAGCACAGCAGCGAATGGAAACACACCTTGTATATAAACAAATTATTGAGTGTTGGTTCCAGATACGCTGACACAATAGGAACCACACAGTGGGTGCACCTTTGAAATAAATATAGGTTTCCTGTTTTTAAATCAGCATCTGTTCATTTGTGTTTTCTCAGTTTTTACATACTGGATGCTAGCAGTGCAAAAAGCTTAAAAAAATAGCAAGGTTAAAGGGGAGTTCCACCCAAAAGTAGAACTTCCGCTCATTTGTCACCTCCCCCCCCCCCCCCGGTGCTACATTTGGCACCTTTTGGGGGGGAGTGAATACTGGTCTTTGAAAGGTATTCTGTTCCCACTTCCGGGAGCCACAGCCAAGGCCGTTGACATCACCGCTCGGCTCCCTCCTCCTTCTCCAGCCACCAGGGCAGTAGGAGAGAAGAGCGGAGCCTCGAGCATGCCCAGGAGGGTTCCTTGTGTGACGCCGTAAGGCTACACTGCTGGGTTCCCTTACCCGCAATGGTTGCTGCAGCATCCGACAGCTGATGGAAACATCAGCTGCGGTGCCGACATCGCTGGACATACTGCAGCTGCTGGCTTTTAATTTTTGCAGCGGTGGGCGGACCTACGCTTTAAGGTCTTCACTAATGATTTTCAATTTATTTTTCTCAAGTGGCATTCAGAGTGAGCGGGAATGTGGGGGATTTCTATGTAAACAGAATACGCTCCCGTGCTCTCTGTTCTGACCACATAATTAATATTGCCTATCAAATGCTAATTTACCAATATTTCCCGTATTTACTAAACAGGAAGTGCAGAGTAGTAAATAAGCTGATGGAAGTTTTTGTATTGTGTACACAGTACTGTAATTAAAACAAGGCACGGTTCTGACACCCACATAAAAATACACAGTGCAACAAGATGCGTTGTCACTTAAAATACATCCGCTGCAGAATACAATTAATTAAGAATCTCTGGTCTGCTTACAACTAGGTTCTTACTTCTTCCATGGTCAAAATTCCTTTCTCCCACCATCGGAACTTCTTAAGTACGGGACCTTTTCTCTGAATGCAATGAGGCATTCACTAACTGCAAGTATTTAACGTATATTTAAAGCCACATTTGTTTAGCTTTGCATTTAAGGGGTGTCAGATTTGTATTGCTATCTTTGTTCCTGCTGGGGAGATTCACCCCTTTATTTGTCCTGGTGATCACTGTCACCAATACTGGAATTGATGGAAAATCCCACAATTTGAGTTGTCGCCGGAACAAGAATAGAGGGAAAATCTTCAAATGGGGACAGTTGATCCGGTTAGATCATCTAACTTCCTGTTATGCCTCAAGATAAGAAGTGAAGGAAAATTGCCCCAATGGGACGTCAACAAAAACTGTTAGAGGTTTTAACCATTGCCTACAGTACAAAAAAAAAAAGTTGATTTTTGATTTTGATTTTTGATCTTTCTAAAAAGAAAATAATAATTGGAATGTAAATTATTAGTAGATAGTAGATTATAAACCCTGCTTTGTGATTTTTAGCTACAGGTAAGCCTATAAAAAGGCTTGCCTGTAGGTCAAATTAATATCTCCTAAACTTGCACGTTTAGGAGATATTCACCCTGCATGCAGCCAGTGACATCACTGGCCCATGCACTGTGAAGGTTTGCATACCTTGCTGGAACTTAAGAGCTTTGTGCCGAAAACGAGTGACGTTGTAGTGGCTCCAGCAATCACATAGCTGGGGCTCATGAACCCAGAAGAAAGACCAGGGGAACATGTCAGCCTCTCAGCGGTGACTTTACAGCGCTGGACGGCTACATTCCAAGGTGAGTATTTCATAACCGCTTTAAAGCCTCAAGGAAAATGACTTGCCACTGATGCAATGTTGGCTGCTGAAATAGTTGCAATCTTACTTCTTTGACACCCCCCCCCCCCCCACCCATCCTTGTTGCTATAATCTTAGAGTGCAATGGGGATCAAAAGGTCTGAAGTACCTATGCACTCATCAAGAGTGCCGACCATACCTGCCCTTTTAACTCTCTCCTTCATTCATGGAAGTCATATTATAGCCTTCTAAACCCTATCTATGAATGGAGGACGGGTGGGTGATTGAGAGGCCTACCTCCTCCGCTCATAGATTGTTTTTCATTCATAGAAGTTATAGTACAGCTTATATAATTTGAGAAGGTGGGAAGAAAGGACGGGCATAGTTGGCACTCTTGATGAATGCATAGGTCCCTCGGCTCTATTACCCCCTCTACATTGGAAGATTACAAAGCAAGGATAGGGGGGCCATGAGAGGAACATTTTTCAACAAATTTAGGACCTGGCAGCACAAGGGACACATCAAATTGATAGTAAGAAACGTACCAAGTGCTAATTATTTTTTTTTTTTTTTTTTCGACTGAACTTGGTGGTTGTAAAGGCTGAAGGTTTTTATACCTTCATGCATTCTATGCACGAAGGTAAAAAACATTCATTGTGCAGCTCAAGTTCTCTAATATTTACCCAAGCTCAATCCCAATCCAGCAATGTGTACGAGAGCAGCGGCTCTCTTGGGTCTCTCGCTCCTCATTTATATCTACATTGCCGTGCTACAAGTGATGAGTAAAATTCAAATCAAGTGTCTCTAAATGAATACAGAATAAAAATGAAAAATAATAAAAATGATAGTCCCATATGAGTCATGTTGTCATGTTGGTCAAAAAGCTTTAATGTTTTTTGTAGTTGCCAGTCCCAAACAAGTTTGCATAAGAGAAATTCATAGTGCTCCTGATCTGATTCATACTATTGTAGCACTGACCCCGAAGGAGCTGCTGGTTTTATTTGGGCTTACCGTTACCTCACCTGCTTGCTTCTCCGTCTTGGGGATCCTGTGGAAAATGGTCCAAAGAATGTTGAAACTGACACTGAATCCTCTTTTGGGTTATTTATTTAGAAAAAACAAAGTCTCTTAATGGAGGGTACAGGGTTAGGGGTGAGTTCAGGTACTTAAATTGTAGGGTGAAAGTATTAAGTGAATCCAGAGAATAAAACTGTTAAACAACTGGATTCAATAACCCCCGGATAGGCCTCTCTCACTAAGCCTAGCAGCCAGTGGGATGCTCGGTAAAGTCTCTGCCACAGACTTGTGAGATACACTTGAGCGTTACTGAGGGATGTGGATAAATTTAAAGAACTGACATACGGTACCAGTTTCTCTCAGCCGATCCGGTGACACCGTATGAGTGTTGATCCAGGTTGCGTCCTTCAACTAAGTCTCCAGGCTCCTTCAGAGAAACCAGCCTTGCGCACGGTCTTCTCCTGAAAGTGTTCTCCCCTGGGGCTCTTCACTTGCTGGGCCTCTCCATTCTGATGAGACGGCACCGGACCATCCCTGGATCAGTAAGCCCTGAAATTCGCACGGGCCTATCCCTTCATTTGCGTCGCCTCGTGCTAGCCAGCCCCGGGACACAGGATGCATAGTTCCGCACCCCAGGCCAGGAGAGCCATGGGGCTGGGTCAGGAGGACCACCAGAACCAAACAGACAGAAAATAATCACCCTCCAACATGGCGTCGGTACCTTAAATACCACCCCCCAAAATTCACAGCAGGAAAACACTCCCACTGGGCTGGTTCCGAGAGATAAGAGGCATTCAATGCATCCAGCTAGACTGCGTTTCTACTCTTGCCGGCAGTGACAGCGACACCTGCGGTCAAAGAGAACCCAGTGCAACCCAGCTGTACTGGTACTGAAACCAGAAATTTAGAGAAATAATCCCGAAGCCCAACTGTGGCTTCAGGCAACTTAACTTTACAAAAACAATAGCGTCCGCTCGTCAGGAGCCAGCGATACACTATTTTTGCCACTCTAAAAGTATGACAGCCAGACATCTTTGCCTCGAGGAGATTCAGTTCGCAGTTGCAGCGCTATACAAATCTTTCATTCATTCATTCATTCATTCATCTAGCATTTTTAGAAGATGATGTCAGCGATGGAAGCTTTCATACATAGCAAAGTTCAATTTTAACACCTTGCAATTGAGTCCAGGATTTTGTCCCAGGGAAGCAAATTTTCCCTCTCCCAGTCTTAAAATCACATCCACAATCCTGAAACAGTGCAGTCAGGCTTCAATTGCATCTCTGCTCTTGGAACTGGTTAGTACATTGTAAAACCAACTAAATATTGTTCCCAGTAAAAAAAAGTACTAGCGCTTATATATTCTCCGAGCAATGGATGCCAGCAGCACTCCCTGGTGGCTGTAATACTGGCCTCTTGATGTTCCATACTCCACTGGTCACATGATCTACTACAATCTTGAGTTTCAAGTCTGCTACTTTCCATATAACCAGGAAAGGAAATCTGTTTTCTTTTTTACGTCAGATTAAAAAAGAAAATATGGTGAATGGGCTCATTCATATACAACTTGCATAATTTCTTGTGAATACATTCAGGCTCTCACATGTGAGAGTTTAATGTAGCCCTCCATCAAAAGGCAAAAGTTCAGCAATTTAGCAATTTCCTCCATTAAAGTAGATGTCAAAGATATTATTTCCAAAGATTCTGGTACGGTAGTAAGAGAAGATGACAGTGCCCTACCATGCATCACATAATCAGGATACTAACTACCTTTTTGTTATTGGATCTATAATTATAATATGAGATAGTGTGACCCAGAACACCTACACCTTAAAGTGGATCTTCACCTCCTGGAGGCACTGGGCATCATCCTCCACCCCCCCCCTCACCTCCGCAATCTAAAACATGATTCTCGTTCCATTGTTAGTTTACTTTTTTTATTTTTTGTGTGCCCCACCTTCTAGGCAAGAAGGAGAAGCCCAAGGCAAAAATAAATAAATAGCAGAGGGCTAACATGACTGGGCAAACAGGGGAATCAGGGAGAGAGAGGGTTAATTTAAACAAGGGTAAGTTAGAAACACGCAATGGAAGGGAGAAAACTGCGCTTGGAACAACAGGGAAAATATATAGACCTTAAATAAACACCCATATATTAAAAAAGACCCTAAAGAGAAGAAGCTGCAACTTATTGTGAGATATACACAAAAATAAACAATAAAAAAAAGGGAAGTTGCGCTAATTATTACTAAGTATAAATGCCCAGTGATTTAGCATTCTAGTGAAAAGAAACTAAATATTAGTTCAAAATTGACATCCACAAAATAAAAATTATGTTAAGTGAAATTAAACAGTGAGTATAGTGATCCCACAGTGTTTACACAGGGACTGAAAAACAAGAAAAAAATGGAAAAAGTCCCACTTTAAAAAGTTCCAAATAAAAAGTCCACAACTTAAGCCTTTAGAAAAGTGCAGAAGCCTCAATTCTTCCAAAGGGGGTCTGAGGTGATGAAAATAAATAGTTGCGACTTGCATACAAAGAGGACACCTTACTTTTCCAAATTATATGCTTACCAGAAAAATAAGCAAAGATGTACAGTTGGCTTATACCCAGCCTGGGCCTTTTGGTGTTCTTGTTTTTTTCCTTTTTTTTAACACATGCACGGAGTTATATTCTTGCTGTAAGTGATTATTCACAAGCTGCTGTATCCTGGTTCACCAAAAGGCCCAGGCTGGGTATAAGCCAACTGTACATCTTTGCTTATTTTCTGGTAAGCATAATTTTAGTTAGGTATAATATAGTGGTCACTATCACGTAAGGCTGATGACATATGTTGTGCCTTAGTCTTGACGTCTCCACTGTTTTGAAGGTTCCTGGAATATATATGTCACAAATCCCAGAATGTTTCACTTCCCATGCACAGTGGCTGGAAGAAGGTGGGTCTTGCACCTATCATTATGGGATAGAGCTGCCTGAAACAGGAAGAGGCACCTGGTATCCGATGAGGTCAGGAGCAAAGAAGGCGGTATAGGACAAGACATGTGGCAGTGGTGGAGCAGATCACATCAGAAAAACGCTGGATCCATTGAGCAGGTGAGTATGTGAATTGAGAACATCCCTGAAAAACAGGTAAGAGTGGGAAAAAGAGTGGAGAGAATGAAGTTCCCCTTTAACCTCCCTGGCGGTATGATTCTGTCCGGAATTTAGTGCTGAAAGCAGTACAATTATTTTGCATGGAAATTTGGCGTTTTTATATTGTAGGCATGCAATTCTTATGAATAACTCACTTAAATCTGTCCGAACCAGAGTCTAGTAGACATCCCGGGTATGATAAAGTTTGAAACACAAAATCATGAATTATAATATAATAAAAATATATATAAAAATGATTCAATAATGTAATCAAATCAAAAACACTGAAATTTGCTCAGTTGCAGAATAGTCGCTGTCATTAAATTTATTGTTTGATGATAAATTGTGATTCTAATTTTTTATCGGTGTTTTCTAGCTGGTCTAAAACCACTTTTGACATAAAGGGACACTTTTTGGTTGCTATGGACAATCTCCAGTTTCCAGGCAGAAAAAAAATCTTTTTATTATATAAAATGACATGCAGGGCACTGGGCAGACCACTAGGGACAAAGGGGATGTGTATTTTTGTATACAGTACTGTAATCTGTAAGATTACAGTACTGTATGTGTGTTGTGTTTTTAAACTTTCTTGAATTTGGCGCCGATCTCCGCTCCCGTGCGTCGGAACGTCGCAGGGAACGGAGATCAGGGGCACTCGGGCACTGTGTGAATCGAGCGAGCGGACGGCTCGCTCACACAGCGGGGAGACATTGCAGGATCCAGGGGAAAAGGTAAGTAACTTCCCCCTGTATCCTGCAACGCTAGCCCGAGTCTGGCCCGGGGTTACCGCTCCTGGTAGAAAAAACTCAACCCGAGCCAGACTCGGGAACACCGCCAGAGAGGTTAAAGCAGGACTTCAACCAAAAGGGGAAGTTCTGCTTTAAGGCTTCCTCCCTACCTCCTCTTTACAAAATGGCAAAATGGCACTTTTTTTTTGGGGGGGGGGGGAGAGTGGGTACCTGATATTGATAGTTCCCCCTCCTCTTCCCCCCTCCCCCCCCACAGTGTTCTGGGACACATCACATTTCCCAGAAGACTGCAGGACCAGTTACAATGTGCAGTGCGGCTCACACATGCTCAGCGAGCACCCAGCTGCCCACAGTTGAGATGCCAGCACTGGGGACAGAATACCAATGTAAAGAACGGCTTGGGTGAGCACATCACTGGATCCTGGGACAGGTGAGTGTCTGATTATAAAAGTCAGCAGCTAATGTTTTTGTGGCTGCTGACTTTTAATAAACATAAATATGACTGGAGCTCCTCCTTAAGTCATGTTTCTGGAGGGGGGGGGGGCAGGTATTGGGTAATGTGTGTCAGTGTAGAGATAAGGGGGGTGATGAGGAAGGGGTTTGGGGTTCATTTACATTTGTGAATGTATCCTGCCTGCCTTTATATGGGAGAGCCCCACTGGGGGTTTCCATGAGTTGCTGAGAGAGGAAGCCCCATTGAAAGGAATGGGAGGCTGTTAGCTCCTGCAGCCAAACATGCTCACTTTCATGTAATCCCCAATGTTGCTGTCACATGTGAGTGATTGGCCCTGGACACAGGTAGGGTGCATTCGCAACTGTAAGTGCACCCTTAAAGGGAACATGGAACATTGGGGCTGTCACTATCGCATTGTGACCCAGAGGAGAGTTCTGTTGAGGGCAGAGGCGGTGGTCATTTACCACTGAAATAGATTCGGATTATATGCATAGTTTGGTCAGGTTGGTAAGGGGTCTCCCCCCTTAAGCACCCCCTGAATCTAGCAGTCAAGTTAACAAACACACTAAAGCATCAATTAATAGTGTACATGTGGAAGTATAGCCTTCCCGGCTAAATTCACAAAACCAGTAGGTCAACTGTGATCACAGCTAAGGCAATATTCAGCACTGGTGTGTCTTAAAAAAGGAGAGAGACCCCATCAAAGTGTATACCAGATAGAACTGTCAGTGAATGTAACAACTCTCTTTGGCACACCACAGCATGACCACTCTCCTGTATCAAATTCCACTAGGATTATCCTGAAACACACGTTTTGTTGAAATTTGTTGTCCTTTAATCCCTCTAGAATTACAATAAGGCTTTACAAGAAATATGTCATATATAAATACCAATTCCTGAAGAAGCAGCTTGTGATTGCAAAATGTGTTGACCATGTAACATGTGACAATTGGATATAAATATGTCAAAATAATCTTTCCCTGTTGTATGATACACAATTAATACTGTCTTTTTACTCTTTGATAGTTTTTTAATGCTGTTTTTAATAAATTAAGATTTTAATAATTACGTTTGTTTTCATTACCAATGAGCCATCCTAGACCACCCAGTTTATTTTTTTTATTTTTTCTAACTTTCAAGAACAAGACACTTACCAGTCTGTGGAGTCCAGTGCTGTCTTCCTCAGAGCCGATTCTTCACTGGACTGCAGCTCTTCAGCGCTGCCATCCTAAATATGGGAGTTGGCTGTGACTTCCTGAAGTCTCACAACCGGATCTCCACCAACCATGTGCAAGGCACAGCAACACTGTGGGACTGGTCCTACAGCCTCCAGGGATATATGATGTGTCCCAGGACCTGGGAACAGGTACCAGTGAGAAAAAGGTACCCAATTTTAGGAAAGTAAATTGGGGGAAGAAAAGGAAGAGGATGAGTGGTACTTTCACTTTTAAGTGAAGGTCTACTCTAAACTGTAAAGGCTCTTTCATACCAGCAGCTGCGCTGAATGTGCCGATATGCCGATCCCAGTACATCAAACTGTTTACGTTTTAATTTTTTTCATTGACATTTGATTCATTTTTATTGTACTATAAAATGCAGTGGATTGCATCTCACCAAGGTGCTCTAAAGAAAAAAAAAAAGTAGTGTATTCCATACTTTTTTTCGACATACTCCACTATGCTGGCCTCAAAGGGAAGAAGACTATTTGCCTTGTTTTGGACTGGTGTAAATGATCTGTAAAGCAAGTCCTAATACAAGTTCAAAATATTATTGTGCGATTTATTATTTTTTTTTTATAAAAATGTGCCTCAGCCAGCATTAAAAAAAGGCAACTCAGTCTGCAATACTCATCTTCAGTCCAGAACTGTACCTTACATTATCTTTTCTTCGCTACAAGATGTTCTCAAGTCTTCCAGATTTAATGACCCTTCCTGTAGTTTTATAAAACGTTTCACTGCATAGGAAGATACTAATATTACCGTATGTAGGTACCAGTAGCCATTATAGCACCCACTTTTGTTTTATCTTTGCCGGAGATGCAATGAGAGTGGCCCAATAATCACGCGTTAATGTTTATTGCAGTGGAGAAGGGAGGGTAGGAAGAGGAGAACACATTTAGTTGCTGCTCATGAACTGTTTTTCTAACCTGTCCAGTTGATATGACTCCGGGATTAGTTGTTTGCCTCGCATACTAGACATGAGATCATCATTTAAATGGGAAGTGTCATTTCAATAGTATATTTTCGGTGAGCTCATTTTGAGCAATTGATGTACTGTTCATCATAATGCCTGACTCCAATCTTATGTAAAAAAAGAAAAATAGGTATCCCTTCCCAAAATCTTTTGTTGTAATACTCACTGCTAATCTGGCACTATCCCTGGAAGACTCACTGATCCCTCCAGCTGCTGTTGGGTTGAATGACGCCCAGTGTCATTTTACCCATTCCCTGTGAACCCATGGTGTCAGGAACAAACCCATGGGGGTATGTCATTTAGGACCAGCCTGACTCCAGAGGAAGATGTTTGCTTAAAGTGGTTGTAAACCCTTACATATACCCAATGAAGCCACTAGCCTCAGGTGATACACAGAGATGAAACAAATCTGCCTATATTAGTTGTACCTGTATATTGGCAGCCCTTTCTTCTCTACAGCCATTCAAAGTATACAGTTTACATAGCATTTCTGAGCTTCAGGAGGCAGGGGTGGAGATCTGATGTTGCATACTGCACAGCATAGAGCACGGGGCTGTGTGTAAGCTGAGACATGAGTGGAGGGAATAGACACATTCCCCTTTACACAGTCTCATAGGGAAACATGCACAGCTGAGGCTGGTGATCACCTGCTATGTGCTGAAGGGGGAGGGCAGAGTCATCTCCCGAGATTGCCTGGTGTCGGCATAAACTATCAGAAGTGACACATCCAGATAGCAGAAGGAGAAGAGAGCAGACAGAAATCACACTAGGTGCCTCGGATATGGGCAGGTACAAACTATACAAGGATATGCTTTGTTTCGTAATCATTTTATGGTTTACAGACACTTTAAGCAACCGAGAGTTTCCATTTAGGTGAAATTTTACAGAAGTCACTCTGCTCATCCCTGACAATCGTTAACCACTTTTGGACCACCCACCGTCGTTATACGTCGGTACTTTTAAGGAGGATATCATTGTTATGGCTGCAGCTAGCTGCCATAACCCTGGTATCCTCGTCTCCAGCGGGCGGTCCAGTTTAAGATAAAAGCGGCGGATTTGCCACAAGATCACTTTTATCGGTGGCGGGAGGGGGCTCCCGCCATGATCCAGTACACTTTGCCGTGATACGGAGCTGCCTGTGTATGGAGACGAGTGAGGGGAAGATGGCCCCCACCCATCTCCATAGTGTCACTTCCGCCCATAGCACTTAAAGGGCCATTTTTTATTTTATTATGACAATTTTTTTTTTATTGCATTTTAATGTAAATATGAAATCTGAGGTCTTTTTGACCCCAGATCTCATATTTAAGAGGTCACGTCATGCTTTTTTCTATTACAAGGGATGTTTACATTCCTTGTAATAGGAATAAAAGTGACGCATTTTATTTTTATTTTTTTAAAACAGTGTAAAAATGTAAAAAAAAGGTAAAATAAATAAGATTTTTTTTTTTTTTTTAAACACGCCCTGTCCCGTCCTGAGCTCGCATGCAGAAGCCAACACATACGTGACTAGAGCCCGCATATGAAAAGAGTGTTAAAACCACACATGTGAGGTATCAACACGATCGATAGAGCGAGAGCAATAATTCTAGCCCTAGACCTCCTCTGTAGCTATAAACATGCAACCTGTAGAATTTTTTACACGTCACCTATGGAGATTTTTAAGGGTAAAAGTTTGTCGACATTCCACGAGCCGGCACAATTTTGAAGTGTGACGTGTTGGGTATCAACTTACTCGGCGTAACATTATCTTTCACAATATAAAAAAAAATTGGGCTAATTTTACTGTTGTCTTATTTTGTTAATTAAAAAAAATTTGTTTTCCCAAAAAAGTGCGCTTGTAAGACCGCTGCGCAAATACGGTGTGACAGAAAGTATTGCAACGACCGCTAATTTTATTCTCTAGGGTGTTAGAAAAAAAATTGTAAAATCTTTGTGTTTCTATAACAAAAAATCTCAGAAAGAGGCTCGGTCCTCAAGTGGTTAAAAAAAAAAATCACATTTATTGTTGAAAGAAGTGACCTTCGCGCTCTTAAAACTAGAAAAAAAGGTGACATGTGTAACACAGTGTAAATATCTAAAAAATATTGCTAAAACGTGCCCCAATAACGGAATAAATTCCTGTGTAAAAGCAGCAAAATCTAATGGTGAACACTGAACCACAAACAATAATACAAAAATGGGTGATTTCGCGCTAAAACGTGACACTAATCCTGATAAAAATATATAATCATAAGTAAACACATATATATGCAATTATCGTGCACCGTGACTGATAAGCATACAAATGAATAAATATTAAAATTATATTGAAATCAAATGGTGATATAAAGTATGTGAAAATGGAACCAATATAAGTGTATCACAAAATAAAAATAAAAATAAATAAAAAGAGAGAGTCCAATAAATAGTGTCCTACAAATATCTTAATACTGGTAATAACCATATAGTGCAATAAATACTAGTGTCCATGTATTGTAATTAATGCAGGCAGCAATAGCTCAATGTCCATTAATCCCAAAAGGACGTGTTGTATGTCACAACCTGATACAGGTGAATGGTGGAAACAGGAGATGGGTGAAGGAAGAAAAAATCCAAAACTGATACTCCCTAGCCTCTCACCTCAGGTCAGTTGTCAACAGGCAATGGAAAGAATCAGGCTCTATCCGGACTCCTTTCCTCCACTGTATCCCAGGGATATAATTCCGTGGTTGGGCTCTGTAGTTAGGTGGTTGGGCTCTGTAACGGCTCCTCTCCTCCACTGTCTCCACTGCTATGTTATTTCTCCTCCCAACTGTTAACTGACATATGTCAAGAAACCATCCAAAACGCCGCTGCCCAGCGGGGTAAGCCTCTCATAGAGTGGGGGTAAAGCATAAGAGAAGAGGGGGGGAGCCCAATAGTGAAGTACGTTGTAATAAAAGTTATCTTTATTGAGAAACAAAGTGCATCCTTACATGTATATCAGAGTAAAACAGCCCTGATGAAGTCACGAGTGCGTGACGTAACCGGTAGGGATTGAACTGATTGGAGGATATCGGAGGATACCGGAAGTGATGTGAGACTGGCGCAAGTCGCCCTTTTATGCTGTTTTACTCTGATATACATGTAAGGATGCACTTTGTTTCTCAATAAAGATCACTTTTATTACAACGTACTTCACTATTGGGCCCCCCCCCTCTTCTCTTATGCTTTACCCCCACTCTATGAGAGGCTTACCCCGCTGGGCAGCGGCATTTTGGATGGTTTCTTGACATATGTCAGTTAACAGTTGGGAGGAGAAATAACATAGCAGTGGAGACAGTGGAGGAGAGGAGCCGTTACAGAGCCCAACCACCTAACTACAGAGCCCAACCACGGAATTATATCCCTGGGATACAGTGGAGGAAAGGAGTCCGGATAGAGCCTTATTCTTTCCATTGCCTGTTGACAACTGACCTGAGGTGAGAGGCTAGGGAGTATCAGTTTTGGATTTTTTCTTCCTTCACCCATCTCCTGTTTCCACCATTCACCTGTATCAGGTTGTGACATACAACACGTCCTTTTGGGATTAATGGACATTGAGCTATTGCTGCCTGCATTAATTACAATACATGGACACTAGTATTTATTGCACTATATGGTTATTACCAGTATTAAGATATTTGTAGGACACTATTTATTGGACTCTCTCTTTTTATTTATTTTTATTTTGTGATACACTTATATTGGTTCCATTTTCACATACTTTATATCACCATTTGATTTCAATATAATTTTAATATTTATTCATTTTTATGCTTATCAGTCACGGTGCACGATAATTGCATATATATGTGTTTACTTATGATTATATATTTTTATCAGGATTAGTGTCACGTTTTAGCGCGAAATCACCCATTTTGGCACATTTATTGTTACTTTCTTTCCAGCATACACATACAGTATTGGGTCTTATTTCTGCTGTCTTACAGCGCTCTAAAGACATACTATTTGCATTATTACAATATGTAAACAATTGACAATGTCATACAGCTGTTGCAAAGTAGCTGTATATCACCTTCCGGGACAAACTGAATCTCCAGACATTTGGTATTTTCTCATATTTCATAACTGGTGCTGAGAAACATGCTTTGCCGAAGAAAGTTATACTTTGGCTAATTGCTCTCTTGACGTAAACCTATAATTTGAAAATTATATAGAAAGGAAATAACAGGAAGTGACTCGAATGGCTCAAAGTATTGTTTCTGCAAGCTCTTATTGCGTTCTGATATAAAATGAGTATTTTTGCATTTTTCTTTTAAATTTGAGGCTGCAACCATCAATTTATAGGTACCAGTTTGGTAATTATTGGGTTATAAGATGTTATTTTTACACTTTTTTTTGGGTTCTGCCTCCT
Organism: Lithobates sylvaticus; assembly: GCA_028564925.1. Taxonomy (NCBI): domain Eukaryota; kingdom Metazoa; phylum Chordata; class Amphibia; order Anura; family Ranidae; genus Lithobates; species Lithobates sylvaticus. The sequence continues at coordinate 467,875,823 of CM053030.1, forward strand.
CTTAATTTGTAAAGGAGAGGCCTCCAGTTTTTTAATCCTTTTTTTATTTTCGGTAGTGAAATGTAATGGCCTATAGACTGTGCTGTCTTAAACTAGAGCTAAGATTAAATAGAAAGAAATTCTTACAGTTTACCTTAGGCTAGGTTAACTTTTGTGCATCGCAGGAACGCATGTAAAATCATTCATGTTCCTGCAATGCACAAAAAATGCACATCCCTTTTTGCAGGCGCGGCGGTGCCAATAATTCTTACATGCACCCTCTTGCTAAAGTAACATGCATTTTAGTGTGACACGATTTTTAAGAAGGGTCATGCACTGCTTTAGTGCAAATTCCGCGCGTAGAGCCCATTGAAATAAATAAGCTGCTGTAAGCACGACACGCGAAGTCACGCAAAAAGTTGCATGCCCTGTCACACCTGCATAGGTGTGAATGGATCCTATGATAGTGTAAACATTGACAGCACTAAATATCTTTATCCAGTAGCAGCTGAAGTATTATGTTTCTTGTGCTTGCAATACAGCACAAAATATTGGCAAATTGGTAAAGCCTTATATGTGTAAGAGTGAAATTCTGTTATTAGTGACATGCATAAACTTCATGTGTTTTCTATTGCCTTTTACATTTTACCTCTCCTCTCCTCTCTCTTCTCTTCTTTGACCCTCCCCTACTGTTCCTCTCACTCCTCTTCTTCTCCCCTCTGTTTTCCTATAATACTCTCCTCTCTCTTCTCCTCCTTGACTTTACCCTTCTGTTCTTCCCCCTCTTCTTCTACCCTCTGTTTTCCTATAATACTCTCCTCTTCTCTCCATTTCTCTCCCTTGCCTTTCTCTCCTCTCCTTTTCTCCTCTCCTCTTCTCTCATTTCCACTCCTCTCTCTTCTCCTCCTTGACCCTCCCCTTCTGTTCCTCTCCCTCCTCTTCTTCCCCCCTCTGTTTTCCTATAATACTTTCTTCTTCTCTCCATCACTCTCCCTTGCCTCTCCTCTCCTCTATCTTCTCCTCCTTGACCCTCCCTTTCTGTTTCTCCTCCTCATCTTCTTCTCCCCTCTGTTTTCCTATAATATTCTCCTCTTCTCTCCATTTCTCTCCCTTGCCTTCCTCTCCTCTTCTCCCCTCCTCTTCTGTCCTCTCCACCCCTCTCTCTTCTCCTCCTTGACCCTCCCCTTCTGTTCCTCTCCCTCCTCTTCTTCCCCCCTCTGTTTTCCTATAATATTTTCTTCTTCTCTCCATCACTCTCCCTTGCCTCTCCTCTCCTCTCTCTTCTCCTCCTTGACCCTCCCTTTCTGTTCCTCCTCCTCTTCTTCTTCTCCCCTCTGTTTTCCTATAATACTCTCCTCTTCTCTCAATTTCTCTCCCTTGCCTTTCTCTCCTCCCCTCTCCTCTGTCCTCCACTTCCTGTCTCCCTTTTTCCCTTTTATATTTTCTCCTCTCCACTTTCCTTATCTTTCTACCATCCTCCCTTCCTCTCCTCTGCCTCTCTTGCCTTCCCCTCCTCTCCTGTACTTATTCTCCTCTGTTCTGATCCCTATTCTCCTTGACCCTCCCCTTCTTTTCCTCTTCCTTATCTTCTTCTGCTCTCTGTTATCCTATAATACTTTCCTTTTCTCTCCATTTCTCTCCCTCCCCTTCTCCTCTACTCGCGTCCTCCTCTCTCTTCTTCCTCTGTTTTATCCTCTGCCTTCCCCTCCTCTCATCTTAACACACCTCTTCTTTTTTATTCTCATACTCTCATCTTATATTCTCTCCATTCCTTTCCCTTTCTTTCCCCCTTCTCTCCTCTTCTCTCACTTCCCCTCCCTTCATCTCATCTCCTGTCCTTTTCTTTCCTCGCTTCTTCTTTCCTTATTGTGCTCCTTCCATCTTTTTGTCTCCAACTGCCTATCCTCTCCTTTCCCATTTACCCCTCTTTCCCTGTCCCTTGTTCTCCTCTCCTCCAGTCCCTTGTTCTTGCCTTCTCCACTTCACCCCTTGCCCTACCATATTTTCATGCTTGTGCCCTGGGCTGCTCTTCTCATTTCCCCTCTTGCTGATTCTTTTAGCCCTTGGGATTTCTCGTGTTTTCACAATGATAAAAATTAGTTATTTGTCTTTAGTATTAAAGCTTAATAAGACTACATTAGTAATGTCTTGTTTTTTACCCCCACCCACCCAAAACATCTTTAACAATGCTTAAACTAATAGTTAATAATGACACCTAACAGAATGATAACTGACACTTCCTTCGAACAGAGTACTGCCCAACACCTTCTCTTAGAAATAACACTCCAAGTTGTCACATTGTGTTTTCGGAAACAGTGATCCACGCTTTACCTTCAAAGCTTGACATTCTACGTTTCCAGCCAAACTGTTGCCGGTTCCACGGAGATTGTCAAGAACAAAATGACTGCCTTTGTATTGCAGCTACTTGGTTTCTGACCTGGGGCATATTAATGATCTGCTGCTGTTTTAAGATGGATACACCCTGTTTCTAACAACTCAACATAAAAATCTTCCTATTATGTCATTTTGCAAAGCTTTCCTAAGGCTACTCAAGCTGCCGAGATTAACAGGAAAACAATACATTGAAGTCATCTTATTAATTTGGGGATAGATTCTGGTGATTCTGCTGTCTTAAAGCATTTTTACTAAATTACTCAATACTAGTTAATTAAGCACAGACTTTAAAGTAGAACTCCAGCCAAAACCTTTTTTCCAGTTTTGGACAAAGTGGCAAGGGGGTAGAACTTACATCAGGTTTTTATTGCTGTGTTCTCATGGGGGGGGGGGGGGGGGGGGTTCATGATGGTGAGTTTTGTTACTGGTACAGAAAGTGAGAGGAAATCCTAATTTTGTAGCTGTCACCAGAGCGGGAATAGATGAAATACCTTCCGCCTGTTCTGGTGACAACTGTCAAAGTGGGATTTGCACTCACTTTTGGGAGATTTTCACTTGTCATGTCGCTCAGGCAGGTAATGAAAATAAACTCTGCCTAAAGGGGCTCAGACGACAATAAAAATGACACACTTCCCAACTCTACCCCAACCTGAAAAAAAGGTTGGTTAGATGTCTTATCCTGTATTTATACATGCTTTAAAGCTGAATTCCAGGAATTCAGATCCTTTGTACAAAATGAAGGCATACTATGAGTTAAGTCCAGCAAGGTGCATGATACCACATTAGCTCTATTATTTGACAGCGGACAGCTTTATAGTACTCCCGAAAGACAGCTATCGCTGTAGTACCAGTAGAGTGATGCTGATCCTTCTAAGCTGTGTATCTTTAACAGGAGATTTGCTGAAGCTGCTATGCCTGACCCTCCCTCCTCCTACCCAATCACAGAAGTCTTTTGCCTTGTACACACGGTCGGACATTCTGACCACAAAATCTGTCGGATTTGTCCGAAACTTGTGTTGCACACACGGTCTGACAAAGTAGTCGGATAATCCGATCGTTCCGAACGAGGTGACGTATAAAACGTACGACGGCACTACGTAGAGGCCAACTTTCATCTCCAAATTTCTTCTGCGCATGCGTGGCATTTTGTGCGTCGGAATTCTCTACACACGAACAGAAAAAGTCTGATCGGATTTAGTTGTCGGAAAATTTTAGTTCCTGCTCTCAATTTTTTCCGTCGGAATTTCCGATGGAAAAAGCCTGCTAGAGCCCAGACACGATCGGATTTTCCTACAACATAATCCGATCTGACTTTTCCATCGAAATATCCAACCATGTGTATGGGGCATAAGTATTATGTGAACACATTTACAAAATACAAAGGCTTCTGTGAATGGACAGCAGAGGGCATGGGCGAGCATAGCTGCTCTGTGTGTTTTTCTCCTCTCAGATCCCTAGAGCAATGAACCTGTCAAATGTAATCAATAGATAAAATCTCAGGAGATGCCATGTAGCTCCTTGGACCTAACTCATATTGTGCCTTCATTTTTTGCAAAGTGGCTGAATTCCTGAAATTCAGCTTTAAAGTGTATCTCCACTTTTGTAGTCACATTTTATGAAAACCTCCAGAATGTTATGTGTTTCTATTCACACAACATCCCTAAAAATGTTTTTTTTTTTTTTTTAAATGTCTTACCTATTATTATTAGTATTATACTCAGGAGAAGGCCTCGTGGATGACTTCAAGCATTCTAAGAGTCAGTCTATCCCGAAAGAGAAGCTTAGGACATATCATTTAATGAAAAAGAAGAAGCCCAGCTTTTAAACTATCAAACCTTTCAAATTAAATGATTATGAGATCTGCCAGCATAGTACAGATAGTGTTAACTATGGCAAACAACATTTTTATTTGGGTGCAACGTCGTACGACTGCGCAATTGTCAGTTAAAGCAACGCAGTGCCGAATAGCAAAAAAGTGCTGTGGTCAGGAAGGGGGTAAATCCTTCCGGGGCTGAAGTGGTTAAAATGCATTTCTTAAAAACTTTAAAAAAGCTATAAGTCCTCTTTACCTTAAAGGGGTTGTAAAGGCAGAAGTTTTTTATCTTAATGCATTCTATGCATTAAGATAAAAAGCCTTCTGCGTGCAGAAGCCCCCCTCAGCCTCCCTAATACTTACCTGTGGTCCCTCTCTGTCCAGTGATGTCCACGAGTGTCTTAGCCGTCCGAGATTCTCCCTCCTGATTGGCTGAGACACAGCGGTGCCATTGCAGAGTCAGCTAGCCAATCAGGAAAGAGAGGGTTCAAGGCCGGGTCGGGGATCCGTGTCTGAATTGACACAGGGAGCTGTGAATCGGCTCGGGTGCCCCCATAGCAAGCTGCTTGATGTGGGGGAACTGAACAGGAGGGAGGGGCCTGAAGCACAGAGGAGGTACCCAAGAATGGGAGGATCTGGGCTGCTCCGTGCAAATCCACTGCAACAGGGCAGGTAAGTATAATATGTTTTTTATTTTTAGGGGAAAAAAACAAGACTTTACAATCACTTTAATTACTATACAACTGTGAAGCTATGTGTGCATGATATATTTATGTGCAGCGATGTATTTTGGCCTAGGGCGACAAGGCCCAAGCCTAGGGCGGCACTTTGCGGGGGTACTTTGCGAGCACCTACTGCATTGCCGAACTATAGATCAGCGCAGCGCGAGCATCATCGGGGCAGGCAGAAGGAGCTGCTCCGCCAGTGAGCCGGGTCCTGCACCAATCCAGAGCTGGCAAAAGGTCACTTGCAGCCGAGGAGGAGGAGTCTGCATGAGCAGGAAGTCTGGGCAGGTGAGGATGCTGTACGAGTCGGCAGGTGGCGGGAGGCAGAGTTTCTGGCTGTCTATGCGGGGGCCGGGGGAGATCTACTGGAGGAGAGAATCATGTATCATATTACATGCAGGCTACCACCATTGCTTGATAATGAATAGATATCTCTGGGACTAACAGGTGAGATACTGGTGCCCAGGTGTTGCTTGCAACATGGCGGTGCCCAAGTGTTGCTGGCGAAGTGGCAGGGCCCAAGTGTTGCTGGCGACGTGGCAGTGCCCAAGTGTTGCTGGCGACGTGGTGGTGCCCAAGTGTTGCTAGCGACATGGCAGTGCCCAGGATTGCCTGACAGTGGTGAAAGTCACAGGGAAGCTTTGTGTTTGCCTACTGACAAGACCAGATTTATACTTTTGCTCCACTTCCTAAGACAACTGTCTTGTGTCACTCTTCTAATTCCCCCTCAGCAATACATGTATATTTGTAGATGTGTGTGTGTATGAATGTTACTCTTGCCCCTCATCCTGTACAATGACAACTGCTTTTTTTTATGCTAGTTCACAATGTCGGTAAGGACTGACACTCCTCTGAAAAGCAATCCTTGCTCAGATCTCTTTTGACATGCAGTGAAGAGGCAATTTGTTGCCACGGCAATGCCTGTTTTAAACCCTTAAATGCAGGATCACAGTGCTGCAACTGCGTGCAATGCAGATGGTTGCAGGTTGGTTGGCCCCATTCACCTGGGGGTACACTTCCTGCTGTGCCATGTATGCAATCTCTGACTTTCCCTTGTGCCATGCCCGCAGTCTCTGACCGTCCCTTGTGCGATGCCCGCAGCCTCTGACCATCCCCTGTGCCATGCCCACAGTCTCTGTGGACCGTGATGTAAGGGAGAGCTCTGTGGACTCTTTTGTAAAGAAAGGGCTGTGGTTACCAGAGACCCCCTTACATCAGAATTTCCTAATACACCAGAGTTCGCAGCAGTCCCCTTTACATCAGAGTTCTCCTTTATATTGGGGTGTAGCCTTGACAGGAAGGGGTGGGTCATATTTAAATTAGGGGGTGCATGAGTTTAGTCAGACCTAGGGCAGCACAAAACCTAAATACACCACTGTTTAGGTGTATATACTTTGAAGTTTTACTAAACCCAGGACCCTGCATTCACTATATCTGGTCTCCCACAGTACACAGAACATGGAAATGCAATAGTTGTATAAACTGCTAAATTCCTTTTATCGTTTTATCGATTTAACCCACTGGAGAATTTAAGTTCCACTGTTAGTATAACAAGCATGCTTTACTGAATATACAGACTGATTTTACTGTTGTGGGTTTAGTAACACTTTAGGTTTAGGTCTGCTTTAAAGCTCATCTGCAGACAAAAATATAAATTCACAGATGAAATACAAACTGTATATGAGATTTATTTTTCCTTTCAAATAATTTGTATTTATGTCCATACAGTCCTGAGATTTACACGGCTACCTATTGGTAGTTTAAATTATTTTCTAGGTTACAGTTAAAGAATACAGTAATATAATTTTTCTGTCCTCAGCCTGCTGATTGGACAGTGAAGGAACAGCAGCAACTGAGGCGGTAACCTCTCTGCTCACTTTCTGTACCCTTCTGTCCACTTGTTCCTTGTTAAGGCATTTGCATGCAGATTAGCTGATTGGCTGCTAGTCCTGCTGTCTGTTGTACAGGGGCTAATACAAGTCAAGTTTGGGCATTAGTTGCATTTAACAATTTCTTTCATGAGTATTGTCTTTTCAAGAGTTTTAATACAAACAATTAAAGCACATATTTATTCTGCATTGTACAGTATGTATGGCATCAGATGCATTACATAAAGACTCATAAACAATATTAACAGTTGTGCAGTTTCGACATAACATAAAATTAACTATTGGCATTGAAAGTGACTGTAAACCCTTACTTAAACCCACTGAAGTGACTGGCCTCAGGTGATACACAGAGATTAAACAAATCCTCCCACATAAGTTATATCTGTTTATCTGCAGCCACATAAATTGTACCTATTTCTCTAATACAACTTATGGAGGAGAGCCATTTCTCCTCCACTGCAGTTTAAAGTGCACAGCATATCTGAGCTTCAGAAGACAGGGGTTGGGGATATGATGACACCCCCTGCACAGCATAGAGAAGAGAGCTGAGTGTAATCTGAGATTTGAGTGGAGGGAATGGACAACCCTCTATCTACACATTTTAGGAAAGGAAATCTACACATCAGAGAAACAGGCACAGCTGGGGGTTGTCAATCATCTGCTGTGTGGTAGAGTTGGGGAAGGGGGGGTGTACCCTGCTATTGCTTGGTGTCAGCATAAACAATTACAAGTGACTCATGCAGATAACAGAGGGACTAGACAGCAGGCCGAAAGTACACTAGGTGCTTTGGATTGAGGCATGTACACACTATAAAAGGATATGCTTTGTTCATTTTTCAATTCAGAGGTTTACAACCACTTTAATACATTGCATCAAATGTATTTATTAATACAGAGCTGCAGTCATTGCAGCTTTAAATTTGTCAGTGAACTCATATTACATTTTTCATTTTTTACTCCGTACCCTGGCAGCACTTAGTCACTCTTTCCTTCATCTAATGTTTCAGCCAGAATGCAATGCAAATGAATAACAATCAAGTAGATATTAAAGAGCTTTTTGTAGATCTTCCTTCATAAAATAAGCTTTGGTTTTCGCGGAAAAGGATCAAAGTAATGGGTAACACATATGTCCAGAGGATTGTGGGAAGTAGCTTTTCCAGCTTGTGGTGACCGGAGCTGGTGTCAAGATGGCAAGCTAATTTTCTACAGCAAGCTAATTATTTTTTGGGGAAATGAAGTGAATGCCCGGGTCATATTTTCATCGCATTTTCCATCCTCTAGATTGATTTCACTAGTAAGCTGGTAGCTAAACTCAGGGCCATCTTAATCCAGGGGGCCCAGGCAGTGGCGTAGTGTAAGGCGTGCGGAGGGGGACGTGGCCCCCGGGCGCAACTTTTAGGGGGGCGTAATTCTGCACCAGTGTGTGTCACTACTGGCTGCCTCCTCCTAAATTTACTTTCATGTGTCCCCACGCTCTGGTTGCCATGTTCAGTCTCCGGAGCCCTGTGATTGGGCGAATGGGTTCATGTGCGGAGGCAGAACTCCAGGAGCAACCGCGATCGTTAACAGGCCAGCCCCGCCGCCGCACATGACCCCATACACCCAATCACAGGGTGCCAGAGTCTGAACATGGCGGAGCGCGTGGACACAAGAAATGGAGATTGTGAGCCGCCGCTGTCTTCTTCTCCCCCTCCGGACCAATGGAGAACAAAGAAGAGAAGGTGAGACTCCCTCGTGATCATGAGAGAGTCGTGTTGCTGGCCCTGGGGGGGGGGTTTGGACACGGTCTGGAGAGAGGGAGCAGCCAGCCAGAGAGAGAGTAGAAGTGCAGTGTAGTGGTCAGTATAGGAATACTGTAGGTAGGATAGTGTAGTGGTCAGTGTAGAGGACAGTATAGTGGACAGTGTAGTGGTCAGTATAGTGGACAGTGGAGTGTATTGGACAGTGTAGTGTAGTGGACAGTGTAGTGGACAGTAGAGTGTAGTGGACAGTGTAGTGGACAGTATAGTGGTCAGTGTAGTGTAGTGGACAGTGTAGTGTAGTGGTCAGTGTAGTGGACAGTAGAGTGTAGTGGACACTGTAGTGTAGTGGACAGTATAGTGGTCAGTGTAGTGTAGTGGACAGTGTAGTGTAGTGGTCAGTGTAGTGGACAGTATATTGGTAAGTGTAGTGTAGTGGTCAGTATAGTGGACAGTAGAGTGTAGTGGACAGTATAGTGGTCAGTATAGGGGACAGTATAGTGATCAGTGTAGTAGACAGTATAGTGGTCAGTATAGTGGACAGTAGAGTATAGTAGTAAATATAGTGGACAGTATAGTGGTCAGTATAGTGGACAGTAGAGTGTAGTGGTAAATATAGTGGACAGTATAGTGGTCAGTAGAGTGTAGTGGTCAATATAGTGGACAGTATAGTGGTCAGTGGAGTGGACAGTATAGTGTAGTGGACAGTATAGTGGTCAGTATAGTGGACAGTATAATGGACAGTAGAGTGTAGTGGATAGTGTAGTGGTCAGTGTAGTATAGTGGACAGTATAGGGGTCAGTATAGTGGTCAGTGTAGTGGTCAGTGTAGTGTACAGTGTAGTGGTCAGTATAGTGGACAGTATAGTGTAGTGGACAGTATAGTGGTCAGTGTAGTGGACAGTATAGTGGTCAGTATAGTGGACAGTAGAGTGTAGTGGATAGTTTAGTGCTCAGTGTAGTGGACAGTATAGTGGTCAGTGTAGTGGACAGTATAGTGGTCAGTGTAGTATAGTGGTCAGTGTAGTGGACAGTATAGTGGTCAGTGTAGTGGACAGTATAGTGGTCAGCATAGTGGACAGTATAGTGTAGTGGACAGTATAGTGGTCAGTGTAGTGGACAGTATAGTAGACAGTATAGTGTAGTGGACAGTATAGTGGTCAGTATAGTGGTCAGTGTAGTGGACAGCATAGTGTAGTGGACAGTATAGTGGTCAGTGTAGTGGACAGTATAGTGGACAGTATAGTGTAGTGGACAGTATAGTGGTCAGTGTAGTGGACAGTATAGTAGACAGTATAGTGTAGTGGACAGTATAGTGGTCAGTATAGTGGTCAGTGTAGTGGACAGTGTAGTGTAGTGGTCAGTATAGGAATCAGGTTGGTTAGTACTATTGTAAGAAGGGAAGGGACAGGACTCACGGAGTGCTAAAAGTCTGCAAGTTAGGGGGCACAAATTACTTGCCTTGCCCGGGTGCTGACAACTCACGCTACGCCACTGGCCCCAGGTGCATGGGGGCCCCACGATAATCTTGCATTATATCATACTTGCCAACTGTCTCGGATTTGGCAGGACTGTTACACTTTTTACTAAGCTGTCCTGGGATGGCCACATCCCAAAACCTGTACTGAGCCCTCTTTATCCCAGTATTGTGAACTCCTGAACCCCCCCCCCCCCTCCCGTACTTTTCCTTTCGGTCTTTCCACCTGTAATATGCCCTTTGTAGTCTTTGATTTATGGCATGTTTTCGTCTTGTTTAAAATCGATTTTATTGAAAGTACTAATAAATATATGTTTAATTCTATCATCTATTTCTTGAGAGAAGGTGTGTAAATTGGTGAAGGCTAGTAAGGGCCCCAGTGCATTACTTTGCCCATTATGCTATTAAGACGGCCCTGGCTAATCTGGAAGAACAAGAGTGACCAGCTTATATAGCCACAATATTGCAGAAGTAAATATATAAGAAATGTATCTTTCATGTCACACAAAGCTTCCAACCGAAAAAATTATAAATCAATGACTTGAGGTATGAAGATCATTTTATTAGACATACCAATAAACTGAAGGAAAACATTAGCAATAACAGACAGAGATGGTGATTTATGAAAATGAATTCTCCAGAATCTAGATATCATAAACTTGGCTCTAAAGGTGTGTTAATGGAAACTTCAAATAGAAGTTGCCCCCTGTGTCCCCATTAAGAAGATTTGATCTTACCTTCTGTCACAATGCTCAATAGGGCATTGAAAAGTTAAGCATCTACACAAAAAAACATTAAAAAAGAATAAAAGCATCCCATGAAATAACAATTTGTTGTTCCCCTATATTGAATCTCAAACCCTCAAACGGTTCCTGAACAAAGAAGCAGTTATCTCCATATAAAATATATGTATAATATGATAATCTTCACATATATGTAGACTGTGATAATCTTCAATGACAAGAGCTATGAGGGTGGATTTACTAAAACTGGAGAGTGCAAAATCTGGTGCAGCTCTGCATAGAAACCAATCAACTTCCAGATTTTATTGTCAAAGCTTAAAGGGGCACTGTAGCTGCTGACTTAATAAGGACACTTACCTGTCCAGCGAGCCCACGATGTCGGCCGCCCCGAGGCCGATCCATCCATCGGATTTTTTTTTTCTTTATTATTATTTTTGTTTATTTTTTTCTTTTTTTTTCTTTATTATCGTTTTTTTTTTCTTTATTATTGTTTTTTGCCTAGTATCTGGGTTATAGTGTCCAGCTGCTCTAACTGTGACCCACTAAGCGCAGATTTCCTCATCCTTTATTGTTCATCCATCGGATCGGCTGTCGGCGCCTCCATCTCAACGAAAGGAAACCGGCAGTGGAGCCTTGTGGCTTTACTGCCCGTTTCCTACTGCGCATGCGCGAGTCACTTTTTTCTGGGACACACACATGTCCCAGAAGGCAACGGGGCCCCAACCCGAAGAGGAGGAAGCGCTGCAGAATAGGAAGAGGCAGATTAGGAAGACTGCCTAGCAACAGCGGTTTCAGGTAAGTTAATAAAAAATGTTTATTTAAATTTTTTTAAGAATATTAATGTTTTTTTTTTTTGGGTGGCCCTCGACTTTAACTGAACAAGCTGAAGTTAGAAGCTGATTGGCTACCATGCACAGCTGCACCAGATTTTGCACTCTCCAGTTTTAGTAAGTCATCCCCACTGTTTCTGTAGAGCTAAAGAGATTCCACTGGTCGGAATATTTCACTTCTTCAGGAGACCTTCAAGACTAGGGATGTACATACATGTATTAATGGTCATATACATTTTGGAATTTAAAGCAACAAAGACAGTTCTACAACCCCAAAAATCCCATAAAGATAGATAGGATGAGATCAAGACATCTGTGCCCAAACTCATTGAGTACTGAACAGCCAGGATCCAATGAAGAGAGTAAAAATCCAACACAAGGACCTCTTGGCATTAAAAATGGATATCTTTATTTATTCCATCAAACCGTAAAAAGGAATCAATTCCTTAAAAATTACGCGTTTTAGCCTCCTACATAGGTCTTAGTCATGACACGTCCTTTTTATGGTTTTATGGATTAAATAAAGATATCAATTTTTAATGCCAAGACTTCCTGGTACCGGATTTTTACTTTCTACATTTTGGAATTTATACGACCATTTTAGGGTACCAGAATTTTTTTCTAGCTTGCTTGCTATGAAGCAAAGTAAAAGTGATGACCTTTAATGAATTTAACAGCCTCTCATATTAAAGCAACTAGCAAAAGATTGTCTGTTCCAAAATGGGCAAGGTTGCGGATATTACAATGAAAAATGTAACTTAATTTGTTCTATGAAAACAGATTATATAATAGTAGTTCTTTATTTTTATGACACCACCATACTTATTTTTAAATGCTTTCATGCCACACTGTAACTTTAAATGACTTCTAATTCAATTAAATAATAATAGAATTTGTAAAATTGTTCTTATTATTATTTTAAATATTAAAATCACAACCTGGAATTTCTAAACTTTAAAAAAATCTATTCTGGATTGAAAAATGTATTATCTGTATATGAATTGTATTTGGGCTTTTGATCTCCCCCATCCAGTGAGCCACAAGACTCACCAAAATGGCCAAGAGAGGATATAGCTAATAAATCTCTATGTAAACATTTGGCAGATAACTACAATGTATGTGTAGCGCCCCTGCTCTAGGGTGGATAAATAAAAATTTTTTTTATATCTGTTGTACCCATTTGAGCAGCAAATTATTTTTCAGGTCTGCTCGGGCCTATCCCTAAGTCTGGTGGTTTATTGGTCTGCATGCTCTGGAAGAAGCATCCAGAAATAGAGTAGGATATTAAGCCACTGGGCAATGAATATTTTTCTGACTCTAGCCAATCCCTGGGAGGGAGGCCCAGAATGTGTGGCTGGGGAGAAGATCAATGATTTGGAGGGTGCGATCAGAGCTCTCTCTCCTGGGTTCTCCCCTCTGGGAGGAAGCCTGTAGAAGAGCTGTTGGGTCTCACCACGTGCTTGGCTGAGGGCCTGCAGGAACCTTGCAGGAAATTTGCTGGAGGACACTAATTTAGGAAGCTGGAGAATTCACCTTTTCACTGAGGAGTGTCACAGAGAAGCTGGTTGAAGTGCTGTCTCTGGACATTATGCATAGGACCCTTCGCCTAGAGCTCCAGGCATACCAGTACTTTGAGGGTTGGACACCAGAGGTTCCTACAAGAACTGCTCATACAGAGTCTCAGACTAGCTGGCTGTCCTTTCTACGTCCAGCATTACTTAAGTCTGCTTTTGAAGAACTCTAATTCCGAATCTGTCCTCTGATACCTGCATGTGTTTTGGAGTATCCTGCACCCTCATCCCTCTATCAGCCTGTGTACAAATTTTGCAATAGATATTAAAAAGGACACTCCTAGACTGAGCCTAAGTTTTGTCCATGTGCTCTGGAGCTGGTACCTGGGCTGGCAGCCTCAGAGCAGGTAAGAGAGACTCTGGGTGTGAGCGCCAGTGGCGTACTAAGGGGGGTGCGGGGGGGGCGGGCCGCACCGGGTGCCACACACTGGGGGGGTGTCAGGCTCGCGCCCCCCTCTGGATGGAAGCGGGGACAGCGGCCGAGCGCTGATATAAGATATCAGCGGCGCAGCGGCGTGGTGAGTGACACAGGCAGCGGCAGGTGAGGTGAGAGGAGGGGGAGGGTGTTCGGCGCGCTCCGCGGCTCTCCGCGGCTCTGATCTGTCTCGGCTGTGTCATACAGCCGAGCAGAGTGAAGCCGCCGGCTCCGCCTCCCCCCTCCTCCCCCGTCCTCCTGGTAGTGCTGTGTGTCCCGCGCTGACACTCCTGACCTGAGGTAGGTACATTATGGGTCGTAGGGGGGGTCTGCATTGTAGTGGGGGGTGTGCATTGTAGGGGGGGTCTGTACTGAGGGGGGGGGTTACTCTGTACTGAAGGGGGGGGGGGGGGGTGCATTGTAGGGGGGGTAATCTGTACTGAAGGGGGGGTCTGCATTGTAGTGGGGGGTCTGCATTGTAGAGGGGGGTCTGTACTGAAGGGGGGGGGTCTGCATTGTAGTAGGGAGGGTCTGCATTGTAGGGGGAGTCTGTACTAAAGGGGGGAGTCTGTACTGTAGGGGGGCTCTGCATTGTAGGGGGGGGTCTCCACTGTAGGGGGGTCTGTACTGAAGGGAGGGTCTGCACTGTAGGGGGGTTGTGCAGGGGGTCTGTATTGTAGGGGGGGGGGTCTGTATTGTAGGCAGGTCTGTGTAACATGCAAGGGGTCCAGAGCTGTTAGGGGGGCGTGTCTGTGTAACATACAGGTGTCCAGAGATGCAGGGTAATGTAAAGGGGTCTAGAGGTGCAGGGTGCTGTGTAATGTAAAGGGGTCTAGAGGTGCAGGATGCTGTGTAATGTAAAGGGTTCCAGAGGTGCTGTGTAATGTAAAGGGGTCCAGAGGTGCAGGGTGCTGTGTAATGTAAAGGGGTCCAGAGGTGCAGGGTGCTGTGTAATGTAAAGGGGTCTAGAGGTGCAGGTGCTGTGTAATGTAAAGGGGTCTAGAGGTGCAGGGTGCTGTGTATTGTAAAGGGGTCTAGAGGTGCAGGGTGCTGTGTATTGTAAAGGGGTCTAGAGGTGCAGGGTGCTGTGTAATGTAAAAGGGTCTAGAGGTGCAGGGTGCTGTGTAATGTAAAGGGGTCTAGAGGTGCAGGGTGCTGTGTAATGTAAAGGGGTCTAGAGGTGCAGGGTGCTGTGTAATGTAAAGGGGTCTAGAGGTGCTGTGTAATGTAAAGGGGTCTAGAGATGCAGGGTGCTGTGTAATGTAAAGGGGTCTAGAGGTGCAGGGTGCTGTGTAATGTAAAGGGGTCCAGAGGTCCAGAGTGCTGTGTAATGTAAAGGGGTCCAGAGGTGCAGGGGTGTGTGTAATGTACACAGTAGTGACAAAGAGTTATTTAAGGATGCAGAGGTATGCAGGGAGCACAGTGGGGTGTTTTTTAAGTTTTAAGGTGGGGGGGGGTGCCAGATATAGGATCCGCCCCGGGTGCCAAATGCACTAGGTACGCCCCTGGTGAGCGCTATATATGCATAGCCAGTCTCATCTAGAAGAAGGATTGAGATTTATGGCAGATATTCCCGATAAAGGAACATGGTTTACACCTACAGCAATGGTGGCCCCAAGCATAGGACTTGTGTACACGCGATCGGACTTTCCGACAACAAGTTTTGTTGTCGGAAAATTTGAGAACATGCTCTCAAACATTTGTGTGCAAAAATTACGACAGCAAATGTTCGATGGAGCATACTCACGGTCGGATTTTCCGACAACCAGTGTTAATTTTGGCAGCAAATTTCGATTTTGTTTTAGTCTTAGGACTAAAAATTATATTTTAGTCTTCTGCAATTGTTTTAGTTTCAGTCGTATTTAGTTGACTAAATTTCCAGTATATTTTAGTCGACTAAAATGTCCTACGTTTTAGATGACTAAAATCTCCAGTACATTTTAGTCGACTAAAACAAATTTTAGTCGTCTAAAATCGAATGGGTGTAATTAAATTGTAATGCATTACTTAACATTTCTATACAATTTCCAAACTCATTATATACTGCTGGAGTGAAAAATCTAATATGTTATTATTTATGGTATTGAAGTATGAACATGCACTACAGACCAGTGTTCATTTTGACATCAAATTTCAATTTAGTTTTAGTCTTAGTCTTTTGACTAAAAGGGCATTTTAATTTTAGTCCCATTTTAGTCTTTTGACTAAAATGCCATTTTAGATTTACCGTATATACTTGAGTATTAGCCGACCTGAATATAAGCCGAGACACCTAATTTTACCACAAAAAAACTGGGAAAACTTATTGACTCGAGTATAAGCCTAGGGTGAGAAATGTGCAGCTACTGTAAGTGGAAAAGAGGGTCAACAATGCCCATTTGCAGCCTCACTGTGCCCATTTGCATGCCTCACTGTGACCATTTGCAGCCATAGGTCCCCCGAACTTCAAACTCGGTAGTTAAGGGTTCCTAGATGCCCCCTCTAGCTGCAGCCAAATTTGGGGTTTCCCGAAGTGACATTGCTGCAGATGCACACAGTTGACCGAATTTTGGGCCACGTATCTCGGGGGCACTTGGTGCTAGGAACCCCAAATTTAGTGTGCAAACCCAGTGGACCTAGCACTACAACATATCCCCAGCTGGGGTTCCTAGCACCAAGTGGCCCCGAGATACGGGGCCCCAAAGTCGGTTCTCTGCTGCAGAAAAGTGTTTGACTCGAGTATAAGCCAAGGGGGGCATTATGCACAAAAAAATGTGCTGAAAAACTCCGGTTATACTCAAGTATATAAGGTAGTCGTATTTTAGTCATCAATCTGTCATCAATTGTTTTAGTTTTAGTGGTATTTTAGTCGCCTAAAATAGTATTCATTTAGTCAACTAAAATGTTTTAGTCATTTTAGTCGATTAAATTAACACTGCCGACAACAAGCTCACATCGAACATTTCCCGTCGGAAAGTCCGATCGTGTGTAAGCGGCATTACAGTGCCTTGAAAAAGTATTCATACCCCCTTGAAATTTTATTATTATTATTTTAAAATATTTACAAAAATGTGAGGGGTGTACTCACTTTTGTGAGATACTGTATATGTTGACACACCACTCTGTCATAGCTTTTATTCTGCTATAAAATTTGGAGAAATAAAAAACGGCAACCACCTCCCCCTCCAGGCAGGTATAATTAATGGCCTGAGCTAAGACAGAAACCATATTTTACAAACACAAGTGACAAAAGTGCCCAGACACAGTTTCCATTAAGCACAAGAAAGCAGGGTCTCAGTAACAGGCTGTCACACTTCGAAAATATATGCATTTTGCAGAAATACGCGGTGTTTGCTATTTATCTTAGGCGCGGATCAAAACAAAAATGCGCAGGAAAAGAAAACTTATATAAACAAGATTTGAATTTATGGAAGGTATTGAAAGACTGCGCTTCTATTCAGCCACGGAACAAGTGAAAGTCTTCAAGTAGGTGTTGGTTTGAATCAAAGTTTCCATGGCTATTTAAGGTGTTAATCCTCTTCTAGTATAGACAGTACGGTAGTTAAACACTGTCTTCTCTCTGTCCCATGGATTTTCAGAGGAATCAGCTGAAAACATGTCTTTACTTTACCTCCCTGTCCCCATAACTAAAATATTCCTCGCTGGCTTTTAAGTCATCATAAAATTATGAAACAAAGACTGTGTGGATGGCGTCTCCCAAATGACTTAATGCCAGCCCAAACTTTAAAGCTTTTCAGAATTTTTAAATTGAAAATGCAATAAAAAAAAAATGTTTTGTGGCATGCCTCATTTTTTTCCCTGCAGACAGTGTATGAAATATTTTGCTTATTAACCACTTGACCTCCGGAAGATTTGATTCCCTTCACGACCAGGCCATTTTTTTGCGATACAACACTGCGTTATCTTAACAATTGCGCGGTCATGCAAAGCTGTACCCAAATAAAATGTATGTAATTTTTTTTTTCCCAAAATAGAGCTTTGTTTTTTTTGTTAGTTTTTTTTTTGCCCTATAAACAAAAAAAGATTGACAATTTTGAAAAAAATATATATTTTTTTTACTTTCTGCTATAAAACCTACCCACTAAAAAAATGTAAAAAATCTAGTTTTCTTCATCAATTTAGGCCAATAACATTTTTGGTAAAAAAAAAATCCCAATAAGTGTATATTGATTGGTTTGCGCAGTTATAGCATCTACAAACTATGGTATATATACTGGAATTATACTTTACTTTTTTGTTATACTAGTAATGGTGGCAATCAGCTACTTATAGCGGGACTGCGATATTGCGGCGGACAGGCGGACACTAACTGACACTTTTGACACTTTGCGGGAACCAGTGACACTAATACAGTGATCAGTGCTAAAAATATACACCATCACTTTACTAATGACATGGCTGGGAAGGGGTTAAACATCTAGGGTGATCAAAGGGTTAAATGTGTACCTAGCCAGTGTTTTTGTGTACTGTATGGGCTGCTTTTTTTAAGGGATGTGATGAATTTTATGCCCTGCTTTGCAGAGACACAATTTCCATTACGTCCCCCTGTCAGAATGGAGCTCTGCCTTGTTTACATAGGCAGCGCGCTGTTCAGTGTCTTTGCCTGACAATCGGAAGATGCCGGTGGACATCCAGTGGCTGGCACCAGCAGATCGACTTCTGCTTTGTCCCCTCCCTTTCCTAACCTGCCGGGCTGCATGCTCGGATAAGGGCCTGGTATGGATTTTGGGGGGATTCCACGCCATTTTTTTCAAAATTTTGATGTGGGGTTATCCTCCAAATTCATATGAGACCCGAAGGGCCTTGTATAAATTTGTGGAGGGGACCCCACGCTATTTTTCCCCGAATTTTTTTTTTTTTTGGACAACAACAATTTTACTTCCAGCTGTCAGCCGGAAACCCCACTGACAGCTGATGACTCATCCGTTGTTAAGGACGCGGTGACTGGCTTCCCGGCCTGCTCCTTACCAACCAGCTATATGCAGTGGGGTTGATTTACTAAAACTGGAGAGTGTAAAATCTGGTGCAGCTGTGCATAGTAGCCAATCAGCTTCTAACCTCAGCTTGTTTAATTAAGTTTTGACAAAAAAGACCTGGAAACTGATTGGTTTCTATGCAGAGCTGCACCAGGGTTTGCACTTTCCAGTTTTAGTAAATCAACCCCAGTGTGTTTAAAGAGATAAAAAAAACGGAAAACACAAAATGCATAAAAACTGCGTGTTTAAAAACAAAAAACAGACCGCAGAACGTGTCTGAAAAATGCATCAACTGCATAGATGTGAGCATAGACTAAAGGCATATACGTTCCAGTAGTTACCAGAACACATCAGATTCCCCCATTTTTTTTAACCTAACCTCCTGTTCCCATGACACTCACAACATTTTGGATTTGCCATAATTTTCTGTATCAGAAACAACAGTCGCCAGGGCCAACAGGAAGGACACAAACAGCAAAGAAAACCTGACAGGGGTTCTTTCTTCTCACCAAAGATTAGGCTCTTCATACTCTTTAAGCCCAGATTCACACTGCTGTGATCTCAGAGATCGCATGTTATTCTGACCTGCACTGCAGGTGCCGATCGCATGCGATGTCTTTGAGAAGCGAGTTCAGCCATACATTGGTATGGCTGAACTCGCATCAGATTCGCACAGAAAATAGGGCAGAGACTTGTTTTTCCCCGCACTAGTATCGGATCGCATGGGTGTTCTCACCTATGCAATCCGATTCCTGTGCGAGTTCACAGTTCGCACTGCGAACTAACTGAAAAGAGTCAGTCAGTTAGTGTCAGCCTGTTAATGACACCCGCAGCGGTTCGCAGTAGGCAATGTGAACTGCCTGTGGGAGAAGAGCGATGCGGGAACTAGTGCTAGAATCGCGATGGTTCCTGCATGAGCCAGGAGCATCAAAGGGGCACCCCAGTAAAGAAGGATCGGGGCTGCTCTGTGCAAAACCCTTGCACAGAGCAGGTAAGTATAACATGTTTGTTATTTAAAAAAAAAAAACCTTTACAATCACTTTAACTTTTTAAGCAGTTTGAACTACAGTAAATTTTCTATTGTATTGGACTAAAGGGGCCAGCCTTCATTCCCCACGTGCATCAATGATCCTTGGCTTTCCATGACCCTGTTGCCGTTTCGCTGGTCTTCCTTCTTTGGACCACTGCAGACTGGCAAACATCCCACAAGAGCAACAGTTTTGGAGTGGCTCTGACCCAAGCGTGTAGCTATTACAATTTGGCCCTTGTCAAAGTCCATCAAATCCTTACCCTTGCTTATTTTATCTGCTTTCAACACATCAACCTTAGCGACAACATGTATAATTGCTGCTTAATATATCCCACCAAACAGAACTAATCAATTCGCCCCACACACGTGTATAAATGAAAAAATAATAGTTCCAATCAAATGGCCACACACCTACATGATGTAATGGCCATATTTAAAAAAATTTACTCAGATCTCCTTTCCAACCCTTCCACACATATTCCACCTTCAGCACACTCATAGCTTGAAAAAGTACCATTCCCTTTCATATCCCCTTCACAACTTAATATATTAAATGCTCCTTGCACGGAGAAAGAATTGGTTCCCTCCAAAAAGACTCTGCCCCTGGCCCAGATGTTTTTTCAGAGTTCTATTATAAACAATTTGACAATTTATTAGTCCCAAAATTAACACTATAATATAACAAAATATTAAATGGTGACATTTTTCCAGAGGAAATGTTACACGCGAACATGTCATTAATACCTCGACCAGGAAAGGATCACACCCTACCCCAAAGTTATAGGCCAATTTCGGTAATGAATAATGACTTAGAGATATTTAGTAGATTATTAGCAAACCGACCACTACAATTCCTTCACTGATTTCCCCATACCAATCCGGATTTATCCCAGGTCGCCAAATCACGGACAATATAAGTCTAGCTACGAACACAGTTCAGGATGCGAATCTCAGATCTAGAACTGTACTATTTGTAAGTCTAGATATTAATAAGGCCTTTGACGGTGTCTCTTGGAAATATATGGATTGTATTCTATGCAGATATGGTTTTAATGGTGAATTTCTACATGCCTTTCAGGCTGCAACTCTGAGTTTTTTAAGGTTGAGAGGGGGACTAGACAGGGCTGCCACTTTCACCCATCCTATTTGCCCTAGCCATAGAACCCTTAGCCACTGCTATATTATTACATCTGGACATTACAGGCTATACAATTGGAAACAACTCATACAAATTAAGCATTTACACAGATGATATGCTATTTTTCGTCACCCAACCAATCATTTCTTTACCCAACCTGTTACAAACTTTACAATTTTTTGCGCATGTATCAGGTCTAATGGTTAATATCTCAAAATCTATTGGTATGCCGATTAATATCCCCCTGGTGCAATTAAACTCAATACGCAGCTCCTTCCCCTTTATATGTTCCATGGAAGCTCTTACATACCTGGCCATTAATCTAACCCCGGATATAAAAAAGACGTATTTGCCTAAAATTTCCTACCATACTAATACAAAAATTGAGAGCCATGATTAAAATATGGAACTCATACCATATTTTCTTTTTAGGAAGAATTACAGCCACAAAAATGTTGTTATTACCTAAACTGTTATATTGATTTTGAGCACTACCCATCAGGATTAATAAAATGGTGATAACAAAATTCCAATCAGATGTCAATAAATGTATCTGGTCTGACTCTCATTCTCGCCTCTCGAAAATTGTGCTCCAAAAATCCAAAAACAGAGACGGTCTAGGAGTACCAGACTTCTGGTTATACTATTTAGCCTCACGTTTATCTAAAATTGCTCAATGGCATGTGCACAATCCAAACATTCCTTGGGTTAGACTTGAGATGGACTCAATTTCCCCCCTCCCAATTTCTGGCATATGGTGGAGAAATAATATCCCCCAACAGACGCAACAAAAAACAGTTTCCCAATCATATCAATTATGGCAATTATACAATACCAAGTTTAACTAAACCTCACCCACCCCTCCACTAGCCACCTTTTTAGGAGACCCTAAATCCCATTCAGGGGAAAACATTTCCACAAATTTTAATTGGTGGTCAGATAACAATAATACTACCTTATCCAAATTTATTGAAAACTCATATTTTTGTACCTTTGGTGCTCTACAAGCAAAATACGAAATCCCCAATAATGAGCATTATAGACTTTTGTAAATCAGACACTTCTTTACAACACATTTCCAAACCATAAACACTAAGCCACCATCATTCTTTGAAAACATATGTCAAAAATCCCCTAGAGGAAATGGCCTGATTTTGGAAGCCTATTGTAATATAGTAAGCCTCGTCTCACAAGATAGATTACCATATATGCAAAAGTGGGAAATGGAATGTAACATATCTCTTTCAATTGAAGAATGGGATGACTGTATCATAAACCTTCACAAATGGGCAAGGTCCCTTATGGTTAAGAAGGCAGTCATTAAATTGTTTACGAGATGGTACTACAGTGCCTTGCAAACGTATTCACCCCCCCCCCCCCCTTGGCTTTTTACCTATTTTGTTACATTCCAGCCTTTAGTTCAATGTTTTTTTAATCTGAATTATATGTGATGGATCAGAACGCAATAGTCTAAGTTGGTGAAGTAAAATTAGAAAAATATATACATAAAACTATTTTTTAGAAATAATTGGCATGTGCGTATATATTAACCCCCTTTGATATGAAGCCCATAAAAAGCTCTGGTGCAACCAATTACCCTCGGAAGTCACATAATTAGTGAAATGATGTCCGCCTGTGTGCAATCTAAGTGTCACATGATCTGTCATTACATATACACACCTTTTTGATAGGCCCCAGAGGCTGCAACACCTAAGCAAGAGGCACCACTAACCAAACACTTCCATGATGACCAAGGAACTCTCCAAACAAGTAAGGGACAATGTTGTTGAGAAGTACAAGTGAGGGGTAGGTTATAAAAAAATATCCAAATCTTTGATAAACCCTAGGAGCACCATCAAATCTATCATAACCAAATGGAAAGAACATGGAACAACAGCAAACCTGCCAAGAGATAGCCGCACACCAAAACTCACTGACCGGGCAAGGAGAGCATTAATCAGAGAGGCAGCATAGAGACCTAAGGTAACCCTGGAGGAGCTGCAGTGTTCCACATCAGAGACTGGAGTATCTGTACATAGGATGACAATAAGCCGCACGCTCCATAGAGTTGGGCTTTATGGCAGAGTGGCCAGAAGAAAGCCATTACTTTCAGCAAAAAACAAAATGGCATGTTTTGAGTTTGCGAAAAGGCATGTGAGAGACTCCCAAAATTTATGGATAAATGTGCTCTGGTCTAATGAGACAAACATTTAACTTTTTGGCCATCAAAGAAAATGCTATGTCTGGCGCAAACCCAACACATCACATCACCCAAAGAACACCATCTCCACAGTGAGACATGGTGGTGGCAGCATCATGCGGTGGGGATGTTTTTCAGCAGTCAGGACTGGGAAACTTGTCAGAGTTGAGGGAAAGATGGATGGTGCTAAATACAGGGATATTCTTGAGCAAAACCTGTACCACTCTGTGTGTGATTTGAGGCTAGGATGGAGGTTTAAATTCCAGCAGGACAATGACCCCAAACACACTGCTAAAGCAAAAATTGAGTGGTTTAAGGGGTAACATGTAAATGTGTTGGAATGGCCTAGTCAAAGCCCAGACCTCAATCCAATAGAAAATCTGTGGCAGACTTAAAAATTGCTGTTCACAAGCGCGTTTCTATTTCAGGTTCTCAAGTTCACCTCACTTTGCCTAATTGTATTTTATTAACGAAAATAAATGGTTTGTCCACACCTCATATGAGATTAATTCATACAATATGTGTCACTATACATGGGCTCATAGCCTACCACTGGAAATCCATGTTAATCCCTTTAGACCAACTGAAAACTAGGATCAATACTGTAAACCTTATGGAAAGGTTTTCCCATACATTTTATAACTTTTTTTAATAACATTTTATAACTGGTTCATACACGGTGAAGATCTATGTAAAATGGCTGAGGACTAAAATGTATACACTTTACACCTCCAAAATACAAATGTCTAAGGTTTCTTACTTAACCACTTGCCGACCATCCACCGTCATTATACGGCGGCAGGCCGGCTCGTTCCCGCAAATCGGCGTACCTGTACGTCGGCTCCTTAAAGAGACATAGCAGGCGCGTGCTGCCGGAAGCATGCATGCATCCACTGCACAGCGGGGGGACCCGATGCACATGGCCAGCGGCCGCGATGTCCGCCAGCCACGCGCGTACGCAGGCACAAGAGCCAGAACGGGGATCTGTGTATGTAAACACACAAATTCCCATTCTGACAGGGGAAGAGAGACAGATCTGCTGTTCCTAGTAATTAGAAACAGCGATCTGTCTCCTCCTCCAGTCAGTCCCACCCCCCAAAGTTAGAAACACACATGAGGGAACACAATTAATCCCTTAATCGCCACCTCGTGTTAACCCCTTCCCTGACAGTGATATTTACACAGTAATCAGTGCATTTTTATAGCACTGATCGTTGAATGAATGAATGAATGAATAATTTGTATAGCGCTACAATGCAAACTGAATCGCCTCAAGGCGCTGTATTCGTGCTTTGTTGTCAAGCTTCTTAGAAGAGGTAGGTCTTGATTTTTTTCCTGAAGGCCTGATGGTTTTCTTCCATGCGGATATCGTTCGGTAGAGCGTTCCATAGCCGTGGTCCTTGGACAGCGAATCTCCGTTCCCCCTTAGATTTGTAGCGGGATTTGGGAATGAGGAGGAGGTTTTGGTTAGACGATCGGATACTGCGATTGGGTGTGTAGTGTTTTATTTTCTCGAGAAGGTATTGGGGGACGTCTCCATGGGTACATTTGTGGGTGAGGCAGAGGGTCTTGAATATGACCCGATTCTTTACGGTTAGCCAGTGTAGGTTCCTCAGGGAAGGGGAGATGGATTCCCAGGGTTTTTTTTTTTCTGTTATCAGCCTTGCCACCGTGTTTTGGATAAGTTGTAAGCGCGCAAGTTGATATTGGGGTAAACCTATGTAAAGGGAGTTTGCGTAGTCAAGTCGTGAATTAATGATCGTTCCAACTACCGCTGCTTTGTCCTCCTTTGGAATGAAGGGGATTAGTCTGCGTAGCAGGCGAAGCAGATGGTGAGAACCACTGACTACTGCTCCTATTTGTGCATCCATTGACATTTCAGAGTCAAAAATGACTCCGAGACTCCTGACCTTGGTCCTTGGGGCGATGGTCTGTCCAAAGATGGTGGGTGGTGTCCAAGGGATCTTGGTTCGGGAGTTTTGGTTTGCATGTAGCATAAGAAGTTCTGTTTTCGATTCGTTAAGCTTGAGGGAGCTAGTGGTCATCCAGTCGTCTATCAGAGTGAGGCATTTGTCTAATTGCTGATGATGGTCTTTTTGTCCGGTGATACGAAAATATAATTGCGTGTCGTCAGCGTACGAGTGGAAGCAGAGGTCTGATCTTCTGATGATGATCGTTGTATAAATGTCAATGGTCCCAAAAAAGTGTCAAAAGTGTCCGACCTGATACATTTTGGAAATGCCAGTGTCAAAAGTGTCCGATCCAATACATTTTGGAAATGCCAGTTTGGCTGTGTCAGTAAATTTTGGGTGTCATGTCAGTAAATTTCTATTTGGTAGGTTGGTAACTCTGGATGCAGGGGGTACAGTCTTGCATACATTTGCATGAGCATGGTTGGTGTACACGCAGACACTGCTCTTTAGGATCTGTTCACGCCATGGAATTCCAAATTTGAAATAGCGGCAAATCGCAGAATGCCTGTGCGATCCCCGTCACTTCCAATAGCTCCGATCGCGGTGCGATTTAGTCACGTCTCGTTGGGCGACAATCGTAGTAAATCACTCTAACAGAACTGCGGGACGCCTGTTGCCCAAAAGAAGTGGGCCCCCCCCGCCCCGCGATTTGCCACTATTTCGAATTGTGGGCAGAATTGCGGCTGTTCCGCTCCCAACAATTCTGAACGCCAAGATGCGAACGGGGCCTTAGTGCTCATCTTGACACATTTCCCTAACTGCAGTGCCATTGCATGTGCACAATAGAAGTAGACAGAGATCTGGCATGTGGAGAGCTACTGGAAAAATACTGTCAAAAAGAGTCCTAATTTCTAGTTTAAAGTGTCTGCCTGCCACATCTAAGCAATGAATAACCTGGTAATTTCCACCTTATGCCATGTCTTGTAATTACAGAAATAAATAGCACATTGGTGTTCCCAGATTATAAAATTAGATTTACTAAAAAGCCTTTCCTTATAGAAAATGTTTTAAATAAATCACTTTTGGGAAGTGATAAAAGTATCATCAAGTCTAAAAGAGTATCATTAGATGTGATGCAGGAAGGGTGGACCGAGCGCTTTATATAACCGGGACATTTTTGGTTGTGCTTACGCTGGGCACCCTGGAGCCAGGAAATATGGAGTGGCACGACTTTGGGTTTACCTTATTCCAAACAAAAACAATATACGATGACCTACAAACAACAGTGTACAGTAGACGAGCAAATGTTTTCTGGTCTACATTGCTGATTAGTATGTAATGGCATATACGCCAGATGCTGATTTATGTGTAATGATATTTACATGCCTTTTTTGTGGCTTGTGGTGGATAACCATTAACCGTTTAACCCTTCTACCCCGTAGCATGTTGTTTCAGTACATTGGCATGCAACTGTGATTAAACGCACATGTTTTATGGCTAAATTAGGAGCAGGCAGAAGAGCTGCCTCTGAAGTCCTTACCAGACATAATATGGAACACTGAGCCTTATTGTCCCTCTTGCCCATTTAGAAGACAGTGGACCTTCACCGGCAGTGTCTTGTATAAGAACTGTCTGTAATAACTCAGTAATAAGACTTTTATTTTATTTAATTTTTTCACATTGACACTTTATAGGTTTGAGTGGTATTAGATACTGTGGATAATGATATTAATAT
This sequence comes from Lithobates sylvaticus, assembly GCA_028564925.1. Taxonomy (NCBI): domain Eukaryota; kingdom Metazoa; phylum Chordata; class Amphibia; order Anura; family Ranidae; genus Lithobates; species Lithobates sylvaticus. The sequence continues at coordinate 467,902,389 of CM053030.1, forward strand.
TACTATATTATTACTTTTATTCTGCAGAGATTTCCAATTTGGTAAAAATAAACATACAAGGATTAAATGATAGGTACGCCCAATCAATAAAATCTCAGACATGTTGACCACTTCAGCTCCAGAAGATTTACCCCCCTTCATGTCCAGGCCATTTTTGCGATGCGGCACTGCGTTACTTTAACTGACAATTGCGCGGTCATGTGGCGTTGTACCCAAATATAATTTATGTTCTTTTGCCCCACAAATACAGCTTTCTTTTAGTGGTATTTGATCACCTCTGCTTTTTTTTTTTTTTTTTTTTGCACTATAAACAAAAAAAGACCTACAATTTTGAAAAAAAAATAAAATAGATTTTTTACTTTCTGCTATAAAACATATCCAATAAACAAATCGAAAAAAAAATCTAATTTCTTCATTAATTTAGGCCAATATGTAATCCCAATAAGCGTACAATAATTGGTTAGTGCAAAAGTTATAGCATCTATAAACTATGGGATATATATATATATTTTTTTTTTTACTAGTGATGGTGGCGATCAAGGACTTATAGCGGGACTGCAATATTGTGTTGAACATTCTGACACTTTTGACACTTTTTGGGGACCAGTGACACTAATACAGTGATCAGTGCTAAAAAATATGCACTGTCACTGTACTAATGACACTGGCTGGGAAGCCGTTAACATCAGTGACAATCAATGGGGGCCTAACCAGTAGTTTATTACACTGTGGGGAGTTGCTTTTACTAGGGGAAGACATGGATCCTATGCTTTGCAGGGACACAGGACCCATGCCTTCCTCCCTATCAGAACGGCAATCTGTGGCACGCATGCATGTAGGGTTGCCACATTATCCCTTTAATCCCAAACACACATTAATTACACAGGTTCTGTGGCTAATTAAGTTGATAATTAAGCTCACTTGTGCCTTCTCTGCATTAAATTAGCTTTAAAACCTGTGTAATTAATATATGTTTGGGTTTAAGGGGATGAGGTGGCAACCCTATATAGCAGGGGTAGGGAACCTTGGCTCTCCAGCTGTTTTGAAACTACAAGTCCCATGAGACATTTCCCTACCCCTGCTATATAGCGTGCCCCATACCCGGAAGAGTTGGATCACGTATATAAATATATATATATATATATATATATATACACACAGTATCTCACAAAAGTGAGTACACCCCTCACATTTTTGTAAATATTTTATTATATCTTTTCATGTAACAACACTGATGAAATGACACTTTGCTACAATGTAAAGAAGTGAGTGTACAGCTTGTATAACAGTGAAAATTTGCTGTCCCCTCAAAATAACTCAACACACAGCCATTAATGTCTAAACCGCTGGCAACAAAAGTGAGTACACCCCTAAGTGAAAATGTCCAAATTGGGCCACATTAGCCATTTTCCCTCCCCGGTGTCATGTGGCTCATTAGTGTTACAAGGTCTCAGGTGTGAATGGAGAGCAGGTGTGTTAAATTTGGTGTTCAGATTTAACATGGCAACTCATGACAAAGAACTCTCTAAGGATCTGAACATAAAGATGGCCTAGGCTATAAGATGATTGCCAAGACCCTGAAACTGAGCTGCAGCATGCTGGCCAAGACAATACAGCGGTTTAACAGGACAGGTTCCACTCAGAACAGGCCTCGCCATGGTCAACCAAAGAAGTTGAGTGCACGTGCTCAGCGTCATATCCAGAGGTTGTCTTTGGGAAATAGACATATGAGTGCTGCAGAGGTTGAAGGGGTGGGGGGTTAGCCTGTCAGTGCTCAGACCATACGCCGCACACTGCATCAAATTGGTCTGCATGGCTGTCATCCCAAAAGGAAGCCTCTTCTAAAGATGATGCACAAGAAAGCCTGCAAACAGTTTCCTGAAGACAAGCAGACTAAGGACATGGATTACTGGAACCATGTCCTGTGGTCTGATGAGAACAAGATAAACGGTTCAGATAGTGTCAAGAGTGTGTGGTGGCAACCAGGTGAGGAGTATAAAGACAAGTGTGTCTTGCCTACAGTCAATCATGGTGGTGGGAGTGTTATGGTCTGGGGATGTATGAGTGCTGGCGGGACTGGGGAGCTACAGTTCATTGAGGGAACCATGACTGCCAACATGTACACCCCCAAGACGACCACTGCCTTGCTAAAGAAGCTGAGGGTAAAGCTAAGCTGAAACATGATCTCTGTTTTCCTCCAGTGTAACACTCCCCCCACAGTTAGAAAGCACCTCCCTAGGACACTCTTAACCCCTTGATCGCCCCCTAGTGTTAACCCCTTCCCTGCCAGTGTCATTTATACAGGGATCAGAGCATCATTTTAGCACTGATCACTGTATTGGTGTCACTGGTCCCCAAAAAGTGTCACTCAGGGTCAGATTTGTCTGCCACAATGTTGCAGTCCCGCTAAAAATCGTCGATCGCCGCCATTACTAGTAAAAAAAAAAAATGCCATAAATCTAACCCATAGTTTGTAAACACGATAACTTTTGCGCAAACCAATCAATAAACGCTTATTGGGATTTTTTTACCCCAAATTATGTAGCAGAATGCATATTGATCTAAACTGATAAAGAAATTTGATTTTAAAGTTTTTTTTTATTGGGAATGTTTTATAGCAGAAAGTAAGGAATATTGTTTTTTTTTTCAAAATTGCTGCTTTTTTTTTTTTTTATAGTGCAAAAAATATGGGTAAAGTGGGTAAAACCTTACGGAGCTGAAGTGGTTAAAAATAATACTTTTTGACCCTGCCATGAAGGTTTTGGTGATACACTTACTGTTATAGAGTGACAACACTATGTCCCTGTCTCCCAAATTGTGCTTCTGCATTGTCACTCTGTCTACAAGTGGCAATTACAACACACATTACAACACACATTACAAAGGCACGGCATATTGTTGCCACCATCAGGAGACCTGAGAAATGCAATGCAGCCAAGTGCATGTTGACAATAAGTGGCTGCAAAGATGCTTCAGGAATTCAACAGTTCTGAGATGAAGGATGAAAAAAAAGGAAATAAGTATTTTATTTTGAAAAAAAATGTCAGTTTTTGATACACAGTGCTTTAGCAAATTGTGCAAAGAATGTCATCCACATAGTATTTACATCTACAACAAAAGGTTGGAAGGAACTGACCAGAAGAGCAGACAATCTAAAGGAAGTGGGGAAACTATAGAAGGGTTGAGCTGACCTTTAGATAGAAGGGTTAAGCTGAATAGATGGATAGAATGTCAAATGAAAATTCCTAGGAAAAGTCTTAGGAAAATTTATACGAAAATTCTTATAACATTTTCAAAACATTTCAATGTCATTTGAAAGATTCAGTTTGCTTGAAACATTTGATTTTGGAATGAATGGACTTTACTGAACAAAAACCAAATACTTTGATAGAAATCTGTTTGTTCAAGAAAAGTTTTCCATCTTGCTGTTGAAAACTAATATCGAGTTGACCAACTAATGATAAGAAAAGCAAACAAACTTTCTTAGATCATTCTTTTCCTAAGATGTTTTGTTCAGAATTCTACCCATCTATGGCCAGCTTTACAACCTCTTTCAAGCTTTTTTTTATAACTGGCTGATGTTTGGAGCAATAAAAACATGTTTTTAATTGAATGAGAAAAATAAGAATTTGTCAAATTCATATCAGTGTCTGTGCTTTGGAGATTTCCTACCTTCATGTTCCAGAAAAAATTGTCACTAGGGCAAAGTGTAAATGGAAATTCTACCAACAGATAGCCAAGCAGCTATAGAAACTTGGCGAAGGTTCTATACCTTCTCCTCTACCTGCAACTAGCCGACTATGGGATATCAGAACAATGCTGGCATATGGTTCTCCGGTAAGCAAGGCACAGAGGGTAAAATTCTCTCCCCTTCATGGGTTGAGATAGATAAAGCTTCCAAATCTGTTTGTATAATGCCCAAGCCAATGACTATGCCTTTGTCCACTACCTCTCGGATTTCCACCTTTCAGTCCAAAGACAACTGAGCCGGGGAGAGAAGATGGCATGGCTTTCTTAAACCAATTTGAATCATAATCGACATGTTAAAAAACGGAGCAAGGTTCTATTTGCACATTTTATTCTTCAATTAATTTCCTTTATAATTGCGTTCCTTTAGAATTTCTGTTAAAAGCTTTTTTAAATGCAACACTAAGAAATATATTTCTTGCTAATTAAATAAGTTTGCATCCAAAAAAAAAATAAAAAAATCGAAGGCAGGAAGGAGATAAAATAATTAATACAAAAATTCTAATTTGTCAGCTAAAGGTTAATAAGTACAATGTATTCGCAATGGGAATTTATAAATAAAAGTTGCAACAGCAGCTTTCGTCCATAAAAAAATGAAAGGCAGGGTTAGATCATCACACTGACAGCCCACTCCTGCGAATCACACAGTGTAATCTTGGAAGTTCTGCTTCACTTCAACATATGGTCCACTGTGCTGTTTTTCAGGAAGTTTTTTTTAGTGTTCCTGATATGAAGCAGGTGGCTGTTACTGACAGCAGAGCTCTGCAACAGTGCAGGAAAAACTTGGGGCGATGCAAAGACAGGAGAATCTCATGCTCAGCTGTGCCCCTCGCTGCACAGTACCCACAATGGAAGCCTCTGTTGCCTATGTCTTGGCCCGCCTTGCAGTTGGAAAAAGGCTTGCCATAGACAATAGAGAACACCTCCTGGGCCATTGGAATTGTTTTACATGTAAATAAGCTGTTAACTTTGCAAAGGAAGTTGCACTTTCCAAGGGAATCAGCTCCAGAGCTTATGAATGTGGTGAGATGTCACTTTGCAAAGAATACCCAATCATGGGCAAGGAAAATAAAACATTTTTGCTTGCACATGGTTAGATGGTAGAAGTCAGCAGAGCTTTAACTCCTTCACTAAGCTCTGGAGAAAATTCACTTGCAAAGTGCAATTTTCCCTGCAAAGTGAACAGTCTATTTGCCTTTAGTAAATAAATCCAATTGTCTTTTTTAAACTGAAGCAATCTAGTTATACAAGGAAGAGGGCAATAAAGGTAGTCATGGTGTGGGAAAACCCAATAGCATTCGGGCAAGTTTCTCTAAACTGATCAATCATTTTGATAACGCTCATTTGGGCTGTCATGTGCTACAACATACAGATTGGATCATGTCACAATCTGACTCAAAAAAAGACTATTCTGAAATGTGTATGGTTACTTTATGGATTATAACTAATGAAAACAAATGCAAATCAAATGTAATAATGTAATGTAAAAAGTCAATGAAGTGGTTAAAGTTTGGAATGAGTTAATGTTAGATTTCTTTCTGGCAGTTCTGATCTGAAAATAGGGCCTACAAATATTTTTACTGAGTCTGTTTGTTTTCCGAGCAAGATGAACCGGCTTGGCTTATCTCGTATCTCAGAGTCTGCTGTCTCTACATGATTAGTGGATAGTTTAATTGATGTTGAGCAGAATAAAGATTGTTAACAGCAAAAAAACAGCCGTTCATTGCCGAGAGGGAACTGGAACACAATGGGACATGGAAGTGGTTGGTGCAAGATTATAACTCGGGGCTTATATAAAAAAAGGCCCACTAATCCACTTATATATGCTTTCAAATGTTATACATTTTCAGATTAATTGTGATTATTACATTAAAACCATCCGAGTAGTGATGGGAAAATACTTTTGGTTTCCCTTTTCTGTTGCTCCAGTGAATCTGACCCTATGATCTGGTTTGTAGGTTTAATCGCTGGTAATAAGTTTTATAAAGGATCTTTTGGATCCCTTACCAATCTACTCCCATGTTCTCCCATATTCTGTGCTCTGGTTCAGAGCGTTGGCCCCCATTTGACTCATGCTCTGGAGGAAGGTCCAAAGGATCCACTGAGCACTGTGCAAACTGTCACGTACCTTGTAACAGACCCTGACGTGTAGAAGGAGACCTCTCTTACAGCCCTGGCTCAGGGACCCCTGGAGTTGTGACAGCGGCCGCGAGAGCGCAGTGATGTAGGAATGCCTGCAAGATCCTCTGTTGACAGCAGAGATGGGCAGCTGATGAGTCGCCAGACCAGACTGGGTAGTTGACAGCATCACCAGGCACTGGATGGAGCAGAATGGACAGAAGACCGGAGCAGGGGCAGACAAGCTGGGTTAATCACAGATAGTCAGATATGGCATAAACGGCAGGCAGAGATTGGTCAATAGTCAGGGAGAGGTTGGCAGCAGGATATCATGCAGAATTGCAGGTATAGCAGGGTTAAGGCAAACCGGGGTCAGGACTGGAGATAAGCAAGCGTAGTCATGGAAGCCGGGTCAATCACAGGTAAATCAAAAATAGATAGAGGAACAGAACTCAGGTAAAGCTACATTTCAGACAGCACTGCACTAGTGCAGCTGCTGCCCTTATATATGGCACTTTGGCGCCAATGCAGAAATGGCTAATGTGAGCGCACGTGCATAGACGTTCGCATCTGGTGAATATTGGTGCGCATTCGTGTGCGGGACGTCCCTGACACAAATGTTCTAGGCAGGTTTTTAGGCAGGTGTTAAGAAATGCTGTAAAGTAAGAATACTTTCAAAATATACATATATATGTGTGTGTGTGAATTGTTTATTTTGATCAGTTTACAAAATGCAAAGTGAGCAAACAAAAGAAAATTCTAAATGATATCAATATTTGGTGTGACCACCCATTGGCTTCAAACCAGCATAACTTCTTATGCCGTGTACACACGAGCGGAATGTCCGACAAAAAAAGTCAGACGGGAGCTTTTCATCGTATATTCTGATTGTGTGTGTGCCCCATCAGACTTTTTATGTCGAAAATTCTGATGGACCTAGAAAGAGAACATGTTCTAAATTTTTCTGATGGAACCAATTCCTATCGGGAAAACCGCTCGTCTGTATGCTTTTCCGACAGACCAAAAACAATGCATGCACTGAAGCGAGTATGAGGCAGAATCTATTGGCTACTGGCTATTGAACTTCCTTTTTCTAGTCCCGTCGTACGTGTTGTACGTCACCGCGTTCTTGACAGTCGGACTTTGGTGTGATCGTGTGTACGCAAGGCAGTTGCAGCGGAACTCCGTCGAAATTCTGTCGGAAAAACCTTCAGAGTTTATTCCGACGGGAAAACCGGTTGTGTGTACAGGGCATTACACTTGCACACTTTGTACACTTGCACAATGTCAGGGATTTTGTAGAATTAGAATCAGGTGTATGATTAACCAATTATACCAAGCAGGTGTTAATGAACATTAATGGAAACAGAAACCGCTGTGTAGGAGGCATAAAACTGAGTAAGGAAAAGCCAAACTCTGCTACTAAGGTGGGCTTGTGGAAGTTTCATGCCGCAGGTCATACACTATGGCAAGACTGAACACCCAGGCAAATATTTCATAGCAGACTGGGATTTCAAGATATGCTGCTTAAGCTCTTTTGAAGAAGCACAAAGAAGCGGGCAACATTGAGGACTGTAGACGTAGTGGTCAGCCAAGGACTGATAAGTCAAAATTTGAAATATTGGGCTGTAGCAGGAGGCAGTTTGTTGACGGAAGGGCTGGAGAGCGGTACAATAAGTGTCTGCAAGCAACAGTGAAGAATGATGGAGGCTCCTTACAAGTTTGTTACTGCATTTCTGCAAATGTAGTTGGAGATTTGGTCAGGATCAATGGTGTTCTTAAAGCGGAGGTCCGCCCATCCCTGCAAAAATGAAAAGGCCAGCAGCTACACACACTGCAGCTACTGACTTTTAATAACAGGACACTTACCTGTCCTGGAGTCCAGCGATGTCGGCACCGCAGCTGATGTTTCCATCAGCTGTCAGGTGCTGCTGCCACCATTGCGGGTAAGGGAACCAGGCAGTGTAGACTTACAGCTTCACGCCGGGAAACCTACTGCACATGCACGAGGCTCCGCTCATCTCTCCTACTGGCCCGGTGGCGGGGGAAGGTGGAAGGTGGAAGCAACGCTGCTGACGTAATTCACTGCAACGCAGACTCCTGGAAATGGGGACAGGTATCTGCTCCCCCCCCCCCCTGAAAGGTACCAAATGTGGCACTGGAGGGGTGGAAGGAGACAAATGAGCAGAAGTTTCACTTTTGAGTGGAACTCTGCTTTACCCACAGTAGCCCCGGAAGGTTTGGCTGCTCAATGACCAGGCCATTTATTGTGATTTGGCACTGCGTCGCTTTAACTGACAATTGCGCGGTCATTAGGGCATAGAGCTTTCTTTTGGTGGTATTTGATCAACTCTGCGTTTTTTTTTTTTTGCGCTATAAACAAAAGAAAAGCGACAGTTTTGAAAAAAACACAATGGGGGTTATTTACGAAAGGCAAATCCACTTTGGACTAAAAGTGCACCTGGAAGTGCAGTCGCTCTAAATCTAAGGGGTAGATCTGAAATGAGTGGAAGCTCTACTGATTTTATCATCCAATCACGTGGAAGCTAAAATGCTGTTTATTTTCCTCGCATGTCCCCCTCGGACTTTACTTCCAAGTGCACTTTCAGTGCAAAGTGGATTTTCCATTAGTAAATAACCCCCAATATCTTTTACTTTTTGCTATAATAAATATCCCACATTTTTTTTCAAAAAAACAAATTTTTTCCTCAGTTTAGGCCGATATGTATTCTTCTACATATTTTTGGTTAAAAAAATTGCAATAAGCGTATATTGATTGGTTTGCGCAAAAGTTATAGCGTCTACAAAATAGGGGATAGATTTGTGGCATTTTTATTATTATTTTTTTTTTTATTGGTAATGGCAGTGATCTGCAATTTTTATCAGGACTGCGATATTGCGGTGGACAAATTGGACACTTTTGACACATTTTTGGGACCATTGACAATTATACAGCGATCAGTGCTATAAAAATGCACTGATTACTGTGTAAACGTCACTGGGAGGGAAGGGGTTAACACTAGGGGGCGATCAAGGGGTTAACTGTGTTCCCTATGTGTGTTCTAACTGTAGGGGGGATGGAACTGTCTAGGAGGAGAGAGAGATCGGTGTTCATACATAGTATGAACACACGATCTGTCTCTACTCCCCTGAAAGAACCGAGATTTGTGTGTTTACACACAGAGATCCCGGTTCTCGCTCTGTCATGAGCGATGGCGGGTGCCTGTCGGTCATCGTGCCCCCCGGGCACTTGCATCGGCTCCAGACACACGCTGCGGGTGTGCACGAGCCCCTAGTGCCCAAAAGGCGAAGCAACGTAAGGTAACATTGATTTGCCCAATCTAGCCAACCTGCCACAGTAAAACTGCGGTGGCTGGTCCGGAAGTGGTCAATGCTGCAAAATACAGACAGATAATTATCCATCATGCCAAACAATCAGGTAGACGTTTGATTGGAACCAAATTTATTCTGCAGCAGGGCAATGACCCCAAACATACAGCCAATGTCATTAGGTTATTGATTTATGAAGAGACAGAAGGAGTTGAGGTAGTTGACATCCACAGAAGATCTGTAGTTAGTTCTCCAAGATGTTTGGAACATCCTACAGTACCTGCCGAATTCCTTTGAAAAATGTGGGCAAGTGTACCTAGAAGAATTGATGCTAATTTAAAAGCAATGGGGTGGTCACCATAAATATTGATTTGGATATCTCTTCTGCTCATATACTTTTTTTAAACTAGTTTTAATTGATAAAAATAAACTATTACCACATCTATTTCCGAAAGCATTTTTCACACCTGTCTAAAATGTTTGCACAGTACTGTATATAAGGATTTAAAAAATTAGATGCTTTAGGGAGTTTGGCAGAGCAGAGGTTGGGGGGCTCACAAAGCATGAAGTTGGACTTTAAAGTGAACTTTTTAGAATAGAAATATGGCATGATAGCCAAACCACTAGCGTTTGCCAGAAGGCAACATCATAATTGTCAGCCTCCATATTTTTTTATTTCTCACAGTGTTAATTTTGACATCAAATTTCGATTTAGTTTTAGTTATAGTCTTTTGACTAAAATGCCATTTTAGTTTTAGTCGTATTTTAGTCATCTGAGTTGTTTTAGTCACATTTTAGTCAACTAAAATCTCCTAAAAACTGTAAACTCTGTTGGTTGTAATGCCATGGCACATATTACCTAAATATATTAGCAACATTAAATATCAAGAAAAAAAATAAGAAAAGCCTTTTTCTTATTTTTTTTTTCTTTTAGCAGCTTAGTAAATGCCCCCTACTTATTCTTATGTGGTAGTCCAGTGCTAATTTTGATGTCAAATTTAAATTTAGTTTCATAGTCTTCTGACTAAAATACAATTTTAGTTTTATGCCCCGTACACACAGTCAGAAATTCCGACCGAAAATGTCAGATCGGATTATGTTGTGTGGGCTCTATCAGACTTTTTCCATCAGAATTTCCGACGAAAAAAGTTTGAGAGCTGAATCTAAAATTTTCCGACAACAAAATCCGATCAGACTTTTTCAGATAGTGTGTATAGAATTCCGCCGAACAAAGTGGCACGCATGCTCCGAAGAAATTTGGAGACGAAAGCTATTGGCTACTGGCCTCTACGTAGTCCTGTCGTACGTGTTGTACGTCACCTCGTTCCGAACAATCGGATTTTCCAACAACTTTGTGTGACCGTGTGTATGCAAGACAAGTTTCGGCCAAAATCCGTCAGAAAAAATCTGACAGATTTTGTGGTCGGAATGTCAGACCATGTATACAGGGCATAAGTCGTATTTTAGTCTTTTGACTAAAATGCCATTTTAGTTTTAGTTGCATTTTAGTCATCTCAATTGTTTTAGTTTTAGTCGTATTTTAGTTGACTAAAACAGTATTAATTCAGTCAACGAAAGTATTTTAGTCTACGAAATTAACATTGCTCACAAGATAGGTATCCTTTAACCCTTTCAAGTGGTGACCCCGCCTCTTATGACGGCACAGTCCCAGCATACCACGGGCGGTGCCGTCATAAGGGGCGGGGTCCCGGGGCATGCTGGGACTGTGCCGTTATAAGGGGCAGGGTCACCGGGTGACATCTCCCGGTGACCCCGCCCCATGCCTATATAAGTCGTTGTGCACCCTGTACACAGCATTACAGCGGGAGAGAGCGTTGTGTCAACATCGGAAGAACAGAAGAGGGAAGAAGACTACGAAGGAGAAGACCGGGCCAACGATAGTAAAAGAGCTGGAAGAAGATAGCGGAGGAGCCCAGGAGAAGATACCGGAGAGCGCAGAGAAGAACCGGAGACCGGGAGAAGAGGCCGGAGAGCGGGAGTAGAGGCTGGAGAGCTGGAGAAGAACCGGAAAGCGCGGAGAAGTCAGAAGAGACCCCCGAAGTCGGAAGAAGACCCCGGAGCTGCCTAATAAATTACTTTAAAAAACCTGTTTAGTGTGTTTTTTTATTGACACTTTTTTTCCCCAGGTGTACTCCATACTCATTCACATAGGGTGGGGGGCGGGATCTGGGGGCCCCCTTATTAAAGGGGGCTCCCGGATTCCGATAAGCCCCCCGCCTGCAGACCCCGACAACCAACGGTCAGGGTTGTCGGTAAGAGGCCCTTGTCATCAACATGGGGAAAAGGTGCTCTGGGGTGGGGGGCCTCCGGGCATGTTGAGGGCATGCGGCCTGGTATGGTTCAGGAGGGGAGGGGCGCTCGCTCGTCCCCACCCCCTTTCCTGACCGGCCGGGCTGCGTGCTCGGATAAGGGTCTGGTATGGACTTTGGGGGGACCCCCACGCCCTTTTTTTGGCATAAGGGGTTCCCTTAAAATCCATACCAGGCGACGAGGCTCGCAAGGTGACAATCTCGCCAATGAAAGCAGCAAGATTGACTTCCTTTTCTAGTCCCATCGTACCTGGAGTCACGTTCAAAATGAACAGACTTTAGTCCGTGTGTGGGCAAGTCCGTTCATTCGGAAAGTCTGTCAGAACTCATTGTTTCCACTGTTGCTCACCTGGTTATCATTACCTGCTCGACAATCCCACCTACAGCCAGCCCCTTCTGGTTATTTAAACTGCCTTGTTCATTCCTTTCCTGCCTTCGCCTGGTCAACATATCTGGAGTGTCTCTGCTGTGTTCCTGTGAAAGACTTTGCCCGGCTGACGTCCCTTCTGGTTCCTGATCCTGTTCTTCTGCCTCCGACTACACTGATCTCTGGTTTGCTGATTACTGACTCATCTGATTACCCATTTTGGCTTCCGATCTCTGGCTTATGTTTTGACTACATTTACTGATCTGTACAATTTTTTACAATTACATTTAACGTGTGATTTTTACTGCATTTTCTGTCTCAGTCTAATTCATGGTTCCTGACAGACCTATAGCTTTGCAGTTAGAAACTCGTGTTCCCTGCTGATTGGTGAACCCTAGCTCTGAGTCATGAGGGCGTGTGTCTGAATTCTGCAGAGAAACCACTGTCTCCACACAGGAGCAAAGCTCCTTCTCTGAAGCATGTTGAAAGGGACAAGATTTCCTACTCAGACTGTGACTGATTTATGAAAAAAAAAAAAACTGTATGATTTTGCACAACTTTTGTTTGGATAAACCTGAAATGTACATATCTGATTTAAGCCCTTCCCATGCAACCCTGGTGTCCCTTTAACACAGCCTTTCTCAACACTTGAAATCAGTGAGGACAAGGGCCTCATCCCCACAACCCTGGCCGGTGGTTGTGGGGGTCTGCGGGCAGGGGGCTTATCGGAATCTGGAAGCCCCCTTTAACAAGGGGACCCCCAGATCCCGCCCCCCCCCCCTGTGTGAAATGGTAAGGGTACCATTTCACCAAAAAAGTGTCAAAAATTGTAAAAATGACAGGAGACGGTCTTTGACAATTCCTTTATTAAAATCTTCTTTCTTCTTTCTTCTGGTCTTCCTTTCTTCATCCTTTGGTTTCTTCATCTTCTCTTTCCGTCATCTTCTTCCATCTTCTTCTTCCTCCGATCCGCTTCTTCTTGCTCCGGTCTTCTCGTCCTTCTCGTCCGGCATCGGCGTCTGTTCTGTCGGGCCGCTCCTCGCAATGGGAGGCTCCCGCTCTGTGAGGCTTCTCTCCGGCTGACTGGTCTTTTATAACGAGGGCACCTGGTAACCCCGCCCCCTCTGACGCACGGGGACGTCATGGGGACTTCCCTATGGCTTTCCCCATGACGTCAGATGGGGGGCGGGGTCACCAGGTGCCCTCCGTTATAAAAGACCTGTCAGCCGGAGAGAAGCCTCACAGAGCGGGAGCCTCCCATTGCGCAGAGTGGCCCGACAGAACAGACGCCGACGCCGATGCCGGACGAGAAGGACGAAAAGACCGGAGCAAGAAGAAGCGGATCGGATGAAGAAAAAGATGGAAGAAGATGACGGAAGGAGAAGATGAAGAAAGGAAGACCAGAAGAAAGAAGAAAGAAGATTTTAATAAAGGAATTGTCAAAGACCGTCTCCTGTCATTTTTACCATTTTTGTCACCTTTTTGGTGAAATGGTAGGGGTACAAAAGTACCCCCTTACCACTTCACACAGGGGGGGGGGATCTGGGGGTCCCCTTGTTAAAGGGGGCTTCCAGATTCCGATAAGCCCCCCGCCCGCAGACCCCCACAACCACCGGCCAGGGTTGTGGGGATGAGGCCCTTGTCCTCAACAACATGTGGACAAGGTGCTTTGGGGGTCTCAGACCCCCAAAGCAACCTCCCAATGTTGAGGGCATGTGGCCTGGTACGGTTCAGGCGGGAGGGGGGGCGCTCTCGTCCCCCCCTCTTTTCCTGCAGCCTGCCAGGTTGCGTGCTCGGATAAAGGGTCTGGTATGGATTTTGAGGGGGACCCCACGCCATTTTTTTTTTTTTGGCCGGGGTTCCCCTTAAAATCCATCCCAGACCTGAAGGGTCTGGTATGGATATTTGGGGGGGACCCCACACCACTTTTTTTTTTTTTTGGCTGGGGTCCCCCTTAATATCCATACCAGACCTGAAGGGCCTGGTTATTGAATTTGGGGGGACCCCTACGCTTTTTTTTTTTTTATATATCAATGAATGACTGTTCTCTGTGTTACGGAGCCGACATTTCATTTGCCGGCAATAGCCGCGAGTGATTTTAAATAGCTTTTTTTTCTGCAAAAATGACACTTTGTCATTCGAATTCATTTGAATTCATTCAAATTCATTCGTTATATCTGCTATAATAATTTCTTTCGAATTAGTTGAAATTCGATATTGGTAGTTGGATTCGAATAATTTGGAGCTGAAAATCGTAAACGTAATTTTTCCTGCAAAAATTACACTTTGTCATTCGAATTCATTCGAATCATTCGTTATATCCGCTATAATAATTTCTTTCATATTAGTTGAAATTCGATATTTGGTAGTCGGGTTCGAATAAATTCGGCGACGAAATTCGTGAACGGAATTTCATATTCCGTACGGAATTCGTATTTGAAAAAATTCGTACTACGGATTCGTAAATTCTTAGGAATTTCGAAAAATTCGTACGAATTGCGAATTCGTACGAAACTAATCGCACATGTCTAGTGAGCAGGCTCTCAGCACAGAGACCTTGGTTGCCCATGGACACATGTGTGGGTGTTAAAGCCCACCCTTTTTGCTTTATGCCCTGTACACACGATAGGATTTTCCAACAAAATACATGGGATGGATGTTGGCTCAAACTTCTCTTGCATACAAAGTTGGTCAGAAATTCCGAACGTCAAGAGCGCGGTGACGTACAACACATATGACGAGCCAAGAAAAATTAAGTTCAATAGCCAGTGCTGCTCTTCTGCTTGATTCCGAGCATGCGTGGCACTTTGTGCGTCGGAATTGTGTACACACGATCTGAATTTTCGACAACGGATTTTGTTGTCGGAAAATTTGAGAACAAGATCTCAAATTTTGTGTGACGGAAATTGCTATGGAAAATGTGTGATGGAGCCTACACACGGTTGGAATTTCCGACAACATGGTCCTATCACACATTTTCCATCGGAAAATCCTAACGTGTGTACAGGGCATTAGTGTTATGTGCTCCAAGAGATTAAAGATGACTGTGCTGCCCCCACGACTTGTGAATAAACTCCTACCTAGGTCGTTTGTTTGGAATGTGTGAATTTGTACCTGCACTGCGAATACAAATACATATAAAGGATCCCAGGCATACAGTAGACTGAAATAAAAATCCAGACTGTAAAAACAAAGGAAACTGATGATCTGTGCCAAACGCTTCAAAATGTTTTTATTCATTCACTTTGTCAAATCATAGACCACTTCGTTTATTAAACAGACATTTCTCTGGTTAAATGCTGGCCGCATAAATTTAAATATTTAAAAACATCCTAAATCCTTTCCAACGTTCTTGTTTGGAGCTCCTGGTGTTAATGCCCCATCTAACAAAGATACACACACTTGGTTTTAATTTCTACATTCTGGAAGTGATTGTTGCTTTTGTTATATTATTTAAAGGCTCATTAACCTTTGGAAATGTAAACACGTACTTTAAATTAGTTTTCACAGTTAGGTGATAGCCTGGAACTGAGATCTCCTGCTGGAGGGGGTTAAATTACTTGGGATTCAGGAGGACTCGGATCATGGAGACCATTAAAGTGGACCTGTACATTTTATATTACACAACCCGCTGTGACTGAGGACGGTAGGAAAGGCTGATGCTGTCACCAGTTCTTCCAGTGATGATGGAGGAGCTTATAATGTATTTCCAAGAGTGACATACACTATATTACCAATAGTATTGTGACACCTGCCTTTACACGCACATGAACTTTAATGGCGTCCGAGTCTAATACCCCGTACACACGGTCAGACATTCCAACCACAAAATCCGTCTGACTTTTTCTGATGGATTTTGTCTGAAACTTGTGTTACATACACGTTCTGAACGAGGTGGCGTAAAACACATACGACGGGACTACGTAGAGGCTAATAGCCAATAGCTTTCATTCCCAAATTTTTTCTGTGCATGCGTGGCACTTTGTGCGTCGGAATTCTATACACACGATTGGAAAAAGTCAGATCGGATTTTGTTGTCGGAAAATTTAAGGTCCTGCTCTCAAATTTTTCGGAAGTTCCGACGGAAAAAGTCCGCTAGAGCCCACACGCGATCGGATTTTCCGACAACATAATCCGATCAGACTTTTCCCGTCGGAATATCCGACCGTGTGTGCGGGGCATTATCGATCGTGAGGTTCAATATTGAGTTGGCCCACCCTTTGCAGCTATAACAGCTTCAGCTCTTCTGGGAAGGCTGTCCACAAGGTTTAGGAGTGTGTCTATGGGAATGTTTGACTATTCTTCCAGAAGCGCATTTGTGAGCACTGATGTTGGACAAGAAGGCCTGGCTCACAGTCTCTGCTCTAACTCATTCCAAAGTGTTCTATCGAGATGAGGTCCGGACTCTGTGCAGGCCAGGCAAGTTCCTCCACCCCAAACTCGCTCATCCAGGTCTTTATGGACCTTGCTTTGTGCACTGGTCCAAATCATTTGGTGGAGAGGGGATTATGGTGTGGGCTTGTTTTACAGGGGTTGGGCCTGGCCCCTTAGTTCCAGTGAAGGGAGCTCTTAAGGTGTCAGCATACCTTTTGGACAATTTCATGCTCCCAACTTTGTGATAACAGTTTGGGGATGGCCCTTTTCTGTTCCAAGATGACTGCGCACCAGTATACAAAGCAAGGTACATAAAGACATGGATGAGCGAGTTTGGGGTGGAGGAACTTGATTGGCCTGCAA
Source organism: Lithobates sylvaticus (assembly GCA_028564925.1). Taxonomy (NCBI): domain Eukaryota; kingdom Metazoa; phylum Chordata; class Amphibia; order Anura; family Ranidae; genus Lithobates; species Lithobates sylvaticus. The sequence continues at coordinate 467,919,018 of CM053030.1, forward strand.
CAGAGTCCTGACCTCAACCCGATAGAACACCTTTGGGAAAAATCTAGAGCAGAGACTGCGAGCCAGGCCTTCTCAACTACATCGGTGCCTGACCTCACAAATGCGCTTCTGGAAAAATGGTCAAACATTCCCATAGACACACTCCTAAACCTTGTGGACGCCTTCCCAGAAGAGTTGAAGCTGTTATAGCTGCAAAGGGTGGGCCAACTCAATATTGAACCCTACGGACTAAAGCCCCGTACACACGGTCGGAAATTCAATAATGTTTAATAATGATTTTAGTGTACTTTTAGCGAAAAATATTGTTTTGATAAACATTTGCGCAAATATTGCAGGGCCCTAAAAATTTGTAGCACCTGCTTTTTATTGTACAGGTCTGGTTTGGGGGGTCTTTTTTAAATTCTGAAAGGGAAAAATTAAAACCTTCAGATTTTTAGAGGCATTTTGATATTTACATTTCCTGACAGGCTCCATGGCAGCATACGTGTGGGTTGGCCCCGCCTCCATAACTACCCAATAGGACCCCTCTCCCATAAATCTTTGCTCCTGGCTGCTATCCGTGTTCCTTTTTTGTCCTCCTCCGTAGGACCATGTGGTTCTCCTACCTGAAGATGACTTCACAGCGATCGATCGGCCGAATGACTGAATTGTTTCCTCCGATAGGCCTTGACTGTTAAGCAGGGTATGGAGAGTAATTGCAGAGTAGCGCTGAAGAAAGGTTATCTTACCTTAAAAGTGCGCCGGCCTGTTTACCTGTTGCTACAGGTGGCCCTTATCTGCTGGGAGGTCCGGTGTGTGCGTGCCTTGGATCGTTCGGCCAGGTGATCGTTGGTGGAGTGGTGAGTCTGTATCTGTCCATGGCAGCAGTGTTTATGTGTGTGCCCATTGATTATATCCTTTTCCTCTGTCTATTGCTATTTGTATGCTGTTTGCTGGACGCTTCTGCGTTCCAGCAAACTACTCTCTTCGATTTCCGGGTCCGCGGGCGTTCTGCGCATGCGCGGACCCGATGTGAGAGCGAGGCTTGGTTCTCGCGCATGCGCGCTGAGGATCCCGGCGTCGGATGACGCCGATGACGTCACGGGCGGCAAATTTAAAAACCTTGCAAAGCTGACAGAGCCCTGGGAATGATTGCGGACGCCACAGCGACTTCCCGGGGCTAGTATTTCGGCGGTTCAAGGTAGGAACAGTCCTTATGCTGGGGCTTGGTTGGATTATTGCTGTATTTTGTCTGAAGATTGTATTTTTTACTGCAGTGTCAGGCTTGGTGTTTTTGGACATTATGGATGCTTCACTGCCCCCTAGTGGCCAGCCCGCTCATGTTAGGTAGGTCCTAAAGTACATTTGTTATATTTCTAATATTGAAGAGAGTAAGCATAGGCAGCAAATATGACCTGTCCCTTCTGTCTGTCTCTCTGTGTTCACAGCCCTTCCAAATCTGATCCACAACCTAGTGCCTATAGACGCAGTGGATCGTCAAAATCGCACCACCGCAAATCCTCCTCAAAATCCAGCCACCATAGGTCCGCCAGGTCGGAACAGCGTGACAGGGATTATTCCCGCCCCCTGTGGCTCACTCCAGCAAGAGGCCAGAGAAAGCATGTTGGGGGTGCAAAATGCCTGTACCAGCAGACAAATCCTTATGTGACCATTGTTTCACTAAGGCAGCGGATGAGAGAGACGGCGCTGACCAGCGCCTAGAATCAATGGTGAGACGAGTGGTAAAAGAATCCCTGCAGGAAAGGGAAGCTCAACAGCCCTGTGAATCCCCGGCAGACCCACTAGATCCTATAGTAGGAGAGGGGGTACTACAAGAAACATGGGATTCATCCCAACCTAGCCGCCATTCTGCCCTTGTCTCAGACAGTGAATCGGATCCGGAAGATCCAGGTTTGGGGTTTGACTATGGTTTGGTTCCCTCCCTGGTTAAAGCTGTGAGAGAGGCTCTGAAGTGGGAGGATCCTGTCACCTCCCCCCCGAAGCAGAGGAAATTTTTTAAACAGCTCAATAAGGAGCGTCAATTTTTTCCGTTTCTGTCTGAATTGGGTGATATTATTTCAGAAGAGTGGAGCAAGATGGATAAAAAGAGTTCCATGCAATCCAAAGTCCTTAAACTTTACCCCTTTAAGGAAGAAGATGTGAAACACCTGGAGTCAGCTCCAATGGTAGATGCAGCACTTATGCGTCTGGTGAGATATGTGACTCTCCCCTTAGAAGACACTGTGTCATTCAAGGATCCTTTAGAGAGACGGATCGATTCAGATCTAAAGAAAATCTATTTGACCTCCGGGATGGCGTGCAAGCCAGTGCTTGCGATCGCAGCAGTGTCAAAGGCCATAGAATTCTGGGCTGACAGCATTGAAGAATACCTGAGAGGCATTTCGATAGACACAGCTAAAGACTCACCTATTCAAGAGATTAGGATGGCTTCAGCCTTCTTGGGGGAGGCATCCATTGATGTCATTCGCCTGATGTCTCGGGATATGCTGGCAGCCGTTTCGGCGCGACGTGCATTGTGGCTCCGTCCGTGGCTCGCAGACCCTGCTTCTAAGCAGGCTTGGTGCCGCATCCCCTTTGAAGGGTCCTCATTATTCGGCAATAAGCTTGATTCTGCCATATCCCGGGCCACAGGTGGGAAATCTGGGTTTCTCCCTCAGGATAGGCGTCCTCAAAATCAGAGACGCTCTTTTCCAAGAAGACAGAATGCGGATCGTGCCAGGGATGCACGCAGCTATAAACCCGGCCGAGAATTCTCCAGGACATGGAGGTCCAGGCAGTCTTCTTTCAAGAAGGCCTCTAAAGGTGGTTCCTCTGGGAACCAGGAGGCTGGGAAGTCCTTTTGAAATTGGGCCCGCTCAGACATGTCGGGTGGGGGCCCGTCTTCTCCACTTCAAACATGTTTGGGCGGCCTCAATTCGGGACTATTGGACCGTAAAGACAGTATCGTCCGGTCACAAGTGGGTCTTCTGCAACACTCCAAAACTCAGATTCATCCCTACTACTCTTCCAAGCTCAGAAGAGAAAAGACAGGTCCTGTTGACCTACGTAAGCTGTTTATTGGAACAAGGAGCAGTCGTACCCGTCCCAGAAGAAGAGAGGGGCGAAGGCATGTATTCACCCCTGTTTTTGGTGCAGAAGAAGAACGGCACATGGAGGCCAGTAATAGACCTGACTCACCTCAACTCATTCATCCGCAAGGAGAAATTCAAGATGGAGTCCCTACTTACCATACAACAGTCAGTACACTTGGGAGACTGGTTAATATCAATCGACCTGAAAGACGCATATTTTCATGTGCCTGTGACAAGGGACTTCCACAAATTCCTCCGCTTCGCGGTAGGCAACCAACACCTTCAGTTCATTTGTCTACCCTTCGGGTTAACCACGTCACCCCGGGTTTTTTCCAAGGTGCTATTGGCGGTAGTGGCTCTTCTCAGGGTCAAGGGTGTGCGTCTCCACCATTACTTGGACGACCTGCTTCTACTATCTCAGAGCAAGGATCAGCTATTAGTTCACAAAGAGGTTGTCATCTCTACCCTGCAAGAGTTCGGGTGGCTCCTGAACTTAGAAAAGAGCCAGCTAGAGCCATCTCAGTCCCTCGTGTTTCTGGGCGCTCTTTTCAACACCGTGGAGGGTTCCATCTCCCTCCCAGAGGAGAAAATCATGGTAATCCGAGACAGGATTCAGGAGGCACGTGGATCAACTCACCTTTCTGCTCCCCAGTGCCTGAAAATAATTGGTACGATGACAGCAACCATTCCCATGGTGAAGTGGGCCCAGTGGCATACCCGTCCCTTTCAGAAGGGATTTCTGCATCAGTGGAACTCTGTCGACCAGAATCAGCGCATCTTCCTTACCCCATCTATGAGGACATCTCTCCTCTGGTGGCTCCAGGGGAAGAATCTGCGCAACCATCATTCGATTGGCCCCATCTCATGGATCACGGTGACCTCAGATGCCAGCAACCAGGGTTGGGGCGCTCATTGCCTTTCGGAGGTAGCTCAGGGCAGGTGGACATGCCAGTCTCAAGGAGTCGTTTCCAACATCCTGGAACTGAGGGCAGCCTTTCAGGCACTCCTATCCTTTCGCCATCTAGTGTCGAACTCTTCCGTCATGCTAAGGTTGGACAACACAACAGCAGTGGCATACATAAGGAAACAAGGCGGGACTCACAGCTGGTCCCTGTTACAAGAAGTGGAGCCTTTAATGAGTTGGGCGCAAAAGAACTTAGCCAACATCTCGGCAGTATACATTCCGGGGGTCCAGAATGTGCAAGCAGACTTCTTATCCCGGGTCGAGTTGGACAACAACGAATGGTCCCTCCACAGAGAAGTTTTCGAGTGGCTCCTAACACTGGGTGTGTCTCCGGAAGTCGACATGTTCGCTTCCCCGTGCAACTTCAAGATACCGAAGTACTTTGCGAGGTTCAGGGACCCTCAGGCGTTCGGGATAGATGCTCTCACGACCAGTTGGGAGTTCCAGAGGGCCTATGCCTTCCCTCCAGTACCGGTAATTCTGCAGTTTCTGCGGAGGCTCAGAACAGAAAAAGTGGAGATTATTGCGGTCATTCCATTCTGGCCCAACAGGCCGTGGTTTCCTCTGCTGCTGCTCCTCAGCTATCAAGACCCAATTCCCCTACCTCTCAGGCCGGATCTATTGTCTCAAGGCAAGACGTTACACCCGTTTCCAGCATGTCTGCATCTCAAGGTGTGGTTCTTGAGAGGGGAAGGCTAGAGGCGCTTGGTTGCCCGAAAGAAGCGATTCCAACTCTTCTTAATGCCAGGCGAAGAAGCACTAATAGGGTGTATGAGCGCATTTGGTCCAGGTTTGCTGAACACATGTCGTCAAGAGAAAACTCGTGTAACTCTCCAGAGGTTCATGATATCCTGAGCTTTCTTCAGTCTGGATTAGACTTATCCCTGGCGGTCGGTTCGTTAAGGGTGCAAGTGTCAGCCATCTCAGCCTTCACGGGAGTCTCATGGGCGAATCACGCCTTAGTTCGTCAATTCTTTAAGGGTGCCATCAGGCTCAGACCACAAAGAAGACCCAGGTTTCCCAAATGGGACCTTCCATTAGTTTTGGATTTTCTGTCAAATCTTGGGAAAGATTCGTCTCAACCTTTGCCTGTTAAGGATCTTACTCTAAAGACTATCTTCCTAGTGGCAATAACGTCAGCGAAAAGGGTATCAGAGATCAGGAATCTGGGTTCAGAGGAACCTTTTCTGACCTTTTTTGAAGACAGAGTAGTGCTGATTCCAATGTTAGGGTCAAACCCTAAAGTGACCACAGTCTTCCATGAGAATCAGGAGATTGTACTTCCTACCTTCAAAACATCAGATGACCAAGAGATCCATCCTCTCGATGTAGGCCACACCTTAAAACAATATCTGGAGGCAACAGCTCCATTCAGGCAAACGGAATTCCTCTTTGTCCTTCTTCATGGCAAGAATAAAGGGATGCGTGCGTCAATTAGGTCAATTTCCGCGTGGATTGTGCAGACGATTCAAAGGGCATACAGAGCTAAGGGCTTGGCTCCTCCTGAGGCAGTGACGGCTCATTCAACACGGAGCATCTCAACTTCGTGGGCAGCTTCTCGGCATGTGGCGCCTGATGTTATTTGTAGAGCGGCCTCTTGGTCCACAATTAATACTTTTCTTTCTCATTATTGCGTTGAACCAGCTGCGCTGTCTTCTATTAATTTTGGTTTACAAGTATTGTCATTGGACAATGTTAAATAAATTTGGTTTTCTTTGCTCAACATTTTGCCCACCCGAGTGTGTTTTGGCGAGTTATTTCCCACACGTATGCTGCCATGGAGCCTGTCAGGAAAACGGAAAATTTATATCAAATACTTACCGTAATTTTCCTTTCCTGATAGGCTCCATGGCAGCAGGAGTTCCCTCCCAAATGTCTGGAGTAGGCTAGTTACGGAACACGGATAGCAGCCAGGAGCAAAGATTTATGGGAGAGGGGTCCTATTGGGTAGTTATGGAGGCGGGGCCAACCCACACGTATGCTGCCATGGAGCCTATCAGGAAAGGAAAATTACGGTAAGTATTTGATATAAATTTTCCGTTTTTTGCGTACGTTCGATTTTCACCATGTTGCAAAAAGGCACAATTAAAAATTTACAGATATTTGTTATTTATTAACTCAACACAGGTTAAGCTTTCATATTTTGTAGGAATTTAGCAGGAATTTTGTAACATTTGCTGTGTTTTTATCTCCTAATAGTGTTTTTAGTGTATTTTTAACGAAAATATTGTTTTGATAAACACTTGTTCAAACATCGTGGGGCCTTTAAAATCAGTAGACCTTCTTTTTATTCTACTGCTCCTGTGCTTTCAAGTTTGGGGGGTATTTTACAAACTCTGAAAGCTGTAAGTGAAAAATTAAAAAGATAAAAAAAGGGAAAATTGCAAAAATGGTCCAGCTTCCCAAAAACACCATCCCCACCGTCAAAAATGGAGGTGGAAACATTATGCTTTGGGGGTGTTTTTCTGCTAAGGGGACTGGACAACTTCACCACATCAAAGAGTTGATGGACAGGGCTATGTCAAATCTTGGGTGAGAACCTCCTTCCCTCAGCCAGGGCATTGAAAATGGGTCGTGGATGGGTATTCCAGCATATCAATGACCCAAAACACACGGCCAAGGCAACAAAGGAGTGGCTCAAGAGAAGCACATTAAGGTCCTGAAGTGGCCTAGTCAGTCTCCAGACCTTAATCCCATAGAAAATATGTGGAGGGAGCTGAAGGCTCTAGTTACCAAATGTCAGCCTTGACACCAAAGACCCTTTTCACACTGCAGGCATTTTTCAGGCACTAAAGGGCTAAAAATAGCGCCTGTAAAGCACCTGAAAAACACCTCCCATGCAGCCCCAGTGTGAAAGCTTGAGTGCTTTCACACTTGAGCGGTGCACTTGCAGGACGTTACAAAAAGTCCTGTGCTGCAAGCAGAATCCTTGTATCAGTTTAGGAGTGGTGAATACACCACTCCTCCATCACCCCTGCCCATTGAAATGAATGGGCACCGCTGCCAAAGCGCTTGCAAAGCTGTATAGGAAAAACTGTGTATGCCAGGTACCCATGCAAATGTGGAGATAGGGCTTCCATTTAGTGATAATTAATGAACAACATCTCTACAAAACCCACTAATGAATATGATTATGAAAAGTCTTAAAGTCAATTTAAATGTATTCAATCAAAGCTGCTTATATTTAGTAATGTCCCATGGAGGATACTTTTCATTACAGTGGGTGGTTCATGGATGCATAATATACATATACAATGTTTAGGAGAAATTGCATTTAAATTAGTAGCTGAATGAGAATAGAGGTACCATGAATCTGTGTTTTAAAAGATAGATCTATAATTTTAAGTATGGAATACAAAGGTGTATAGTCAAATCTTTTTTAATTTTTTGCAGTACACATTTTTTTATTTTGTAACTATATTGTTCATGAGTGCCATTCCCCTATTTATTAAGGCTGGGTTCACATATCTGCGTTGCGGTTTGCAGTCCGGAGTCCTGTGCGTTTCTTTTCACCAGTTCAGGTGTGATTCAGATGCAAATTTTTCCCTGAATTCACACCTGAAATGCTCAGGACCCTTTTCAAAACCAAACCAGAGCCGCCCCGGACATGTGTGAACCGGATCCATTGAGCGCCGGTCACTATCATATGTTATGCGAATAAGATGCAGGTAAAAAGGCATCCAATTCGCATATATGTGAACCCAGCCTTAGTCTTCACCTATGCACCATGCCTGGATGTACCAGGCATTTTGTAAAGCCTCTGGTTGCAGATTAGGGGGTGCAGTTAAAAAAAAACAGGCAGCAGTGTAGGATGAATTCAGGCGAATCCTCAGTGCTGAAATCTGTTACATTTAAAAGAAGAGAGATGAATTGCAAAATACAAAACAAATCATAATGATTACTTTAATATACAGTATAATGTCCTGCCTTCTACAGTAAGCTTAGAGTAGTGGTGACAGCTCATTGTGATTTCTTTATGGGGAATGGCAAAAAGTGAGACTACTGCAGCCATGGTTTCTGAATAGAACCAACAAGCTTGCAAAAATGTATGTACTATATATATGTATAATCAATATACTTTTCAAAAATATGTTGACTATGTTGATATGTTGTAATAAAAATAATATAATAATAATAATAAATAAAAAAATAAATAATAAAAAAAAAACAAATATATATATATATATATATATATATATATATATATATATATATATATATATATATATATATATAAAAAACTTATATATATAAACATTTAGCGCATAAATGAGGGTGAAATGGAAGGCAAGTGACACCAATCCTCCCTCCCTGTCTTTTATTACCATTAAATCTTTTACAGTGTCAGTGGCATATTGGCTCACCTACCTTTGAGGTTACATCCCCTGTTTCATTGCTGTTCAAGGCCAAGCATCTTACAAATCTCAACCAAACAGCTTATAAACTGCTTCATCATAGTACGAAACATATTGCACATGACACTGGGCTGTCATCTACATTGTGACTTTACAGACTTGAAGGGACCAGATCATCATTTCACAGGGAAAGATCAAAAGAGAAAAGCAAGCAAAGATTCTTTGTGAAATGAATTCACAGGGCCAGGGAGGGAATTAAACACACAAAAGAGCAATTGTACCCAACAAAGAAAACAGTAAAAAGAATAGGAACAATATTTTGGTAACGTCATTATCTTTACAAAGAAACAAGAAAGGAAATGGATACAATTATTGCTGGGAAAAAAAGCATATGGTCATTTCATTACGGAGTATAGGAGACATTCTAAAATAAAAGTAAAAAAAAAATATATAGAATTAAAAGAAGAAACAAGGACATACTGTTACAATTCCAGCTTATTCCAATTGCCCAATCCTTGGGCCACATAAACGGTATGAAACCGTTTTATTTGATACATACAATTTCCTCTGAAAAGGCAGCATTGTGTTGGGCTCAGGGAAAAGTCAGCATTACATTTTGCCCAGGAATAAGTCGGCATCATATTGTGTTTAGGGAAACGTCAGCTTTATGTTGTACTCAAAAAGTCAACATCACACATTTTGTTCAGAAAAAAAGTCATCACCACATTATATTTGGGGAAAGAGTCAGCATTATGCTGTGTTTAGGGAAAAGTCAGCATCATAGTCAGCAGTGTCCAGGTAAAAGTTAGAAAAGTTAACATTACATTTTTCTCTGAAAAATAATAAGCATCTTGTTGTGCTCAGGTAAATGTCATATATAGTAACTGTAGGGATAAAGGGGGGAAGGGAAGAGCAAATTGACCACCAATAATCGGTCACTCAAATTTAAAGACCAATAGCTGATCATAAACCATATAAGGTATCACCACCGTAACCAAAATGCATATAGAAAAAGGAGGTTTTTAAGACCGATAGAACCAGACTCAAAAGAGGATACTGCTAGCGGTGAAAAATAGATCGTATGATTTGTATATATTTAACTATTCAAATTTTATTAAGTATCAAAATTAATTTATATACAAAGGTGCAGTTCCTTAAAAAAGATCTCAACAATCAGACATCTTATAGTGTCACTATAGACAAACTGAACACAACAAGACAAACATAAAGCAGCACTAAACACACCATGTAAGTTCGGACTGTTGCTATAGTCAATTGAAACCACTATATTTTCCCAACATGATTATATAATTTATTTTGGAGAACAAGTTGTCTCATAACCAATCACTAAGTGGTTATTCAATAGACTAGATCAAGTAATTAGGGAATCAGGAGCAAGAATGAGGTAGATATGTGTTGAATATATTCAAAGCCCAGGTAAATGTCAGCCTCACACAGTGTTTAGGGAAATGTAAGAATCACATTGTGTTCAGGGAAAAGTCAGCATCATGTTGTGCTCAGGAAAAAGTCAACATCACATTTGCTGAGGAAAAAGTCAGCATAAAGTTGTATTCATGGGAAAGTCAACATCACGTAGTGCTTAGAAAATATCACATTGTGCTCAAAAAAACAAAAGTTAGCATCATGTGCTTGGGGCAAAAATCAGCATCATGTTGTGTTCAGGTAAAAGTCAGCATCATGTGTTCAGGTACAATTCAGCATCACGATGTTCTCAGAGAAAAGTCAGAATCATGTTTTGTTCAGAAAAATGTCTGCATCATGTTGTGTTCAGAGAAAAGTCAGCATTACTATATGTGTTCTTCATGTAAAAACCAGCGTCATGTTATTCTCAGTGAAAAGTCAGTCATGTTTTGTTCAGGAAAAGGTAAGCATTATGTTGTGCTCAGGGAAACGTCAGAATTGCATTTGGCTCAAAAGAGTCAACATCACATTGTGCTCAGGAAAAAAGGCATCATCATGTTGTGCTCAGAAAAAAAGTCAGCATCACGTGCTCAGGGAAAGGTCAGCATTACGTTGTATTCAAAGAAAAAACAGCATCATGTTTTGTTCAGGTAAGAGTCATCATTGTGTTTTAAAAAAAAAAAAAGTCAGAATAGTGTTTTGTTCTGGAAAAAGTCAGTATTATGTTGTGTTCAGGGAAAAGTCAGCATCGTGTTGAGCTCAGAAAAGTAATCTCATTGTGCTCAGAAAAAAAAAGTTTGTGTCATGTGCTCAGAAAAAAAGTCAGCATCACTATGTGCTCAGGGAAGAATCAGGATCACATGCTCAGGGAAAGATCAGCATTACGTTGTACTCAGGGAAAAGTCAGAATTATGGTGTGTTAAGCTAAATTAAAATGTATGCAAACTTTTTTTTGTCTGTTTTTTAGGCTAGAGTAGTTAGGAGGACATCTGAAAGGGTTTTCTTCTGTCTGTGATTTCACTTCACTTCCTGTCCCAGAAACATAACAGAAAGCTGTCCAAAAGGGATATTCCATCCATAGCCTTTTTTTTTGTTCAGCCTGCAAACTAAACAAAAAAAAAACAAAACTAACAGATACCTATATCCACACAAATTAAGTAGATGGAGGAATCCCCCGCCCCCACTCTGGGACATTATATTCTTAATCAGAATTATAATCAGAATGAAGCCGCTGATCAAGGAAAGTTTTCCAACATTCTCCTTTGACGAAAGTTGATTAAAAAATTGACTTGTCGAGCAGGGACAACCACACGTTTATTGAAATTCGGCCAGTCCCTACTGAACCAGCCAAATTTCGATCTGTCAATGGCCAAATTTAGACAAAATGTTACCAGAAAAGGTTTACCTATTAAAAGATTTCCTTCACCTACTGTTCCTGTGACATTTAAAAATATGGGTTTTGGCATCAGTTTTTTGTACCAGAGATAATGGTCGATAGGACAAATAGAGGGGTGCATCTTCGCAGCAGGGACACAGACAGCAATAGAAAGTTTAACCCTTTACCACTCATTACATGCTCCTTTTCTGCTGGTCCACTGGTTTTCCTTCAGGCTTAATAATGCTAGTCTTTTTTCTGTGAGCCCAGAGCATCACAGATACAATCCCTGGGGTACAGCATCAGGTTGGCATGTGGTTACAGGAGGATTCTTAAAAAGCATGGAGGATTGGCCGACCTTGCTGCTGGAGGAGAAGGGTCCACTCCAGACGGAACACACCTAGTAAAAAAGTTATTCTAAAAACATTTAAATTGAAGAGGAGGAGGTGTGGACCAATTCTACAATTGGGCTTTAAAGGAATGATAAGGGCAAGGTAGTGTGGAGGGTATTGGACTATTGTTCCACTGTAGGTTAATGGCTTGTCTGACCAGTTGGATTCAAGGTTCTTTAGGGCTAGTCTGGTTGAATCACCTTTATAGCTGGCTTTTAAAGTTCACTTTCCCTTACTATTTACAAGATAGAGTGCAAAGACAGGACCTCCAAAAGAAACAAACAACATTTAGCTTGTAACAATTCTCATTGCACAATATGCACCTGTGAAATATGGTTTATTTTCATTCCCTTTCTCTGGGATAGCGCTCCCACATACATTCCCCATATCTAAAGAGATAAAGGAGTTACCACGGCTTCTCCAGCAATCTAATGAGATGTATTCTCAGCACTGAAAAAGATACAATTATGGACAGGCTTCTGGCCAACCATACACTCTATGCAGCTATTACAGACCAGGCTAAAAAAAAGAAGAATTTACTTTAACCCTCTGAGAACTCATCTCTCTTAAGAAGTAAATATTATCTCATTGGCCTAATTAAACCGTGCTTTTAAAAAAAATAAAACAGCTATAGTATATGTTAACATTGTGAGCATACATTGTATTTTAAGTTATAATTGTAAAGCTGAAAGAACTATGGTTAGCTATTACATTGTGCTTACCTGTTGTAGTTTGACATTTTCAGTGGATATTAAAATCTTCTACGACTTACCTCATGTCCTGGTGATAGCCAGTCACACCCTTTGTCACTAGGGCAAAAAGGGCAGGGGACGTCTGCTTATTGTAGGCATGAGCCACTATAAAATCTCCAACATAGACTACATGTAGTGCTGCTTCTGCCTTCTTTGAGAAGATTAAAGCCTATCAAAGTCCCCAAAACAAAAAAATATATATTGCAGCTTACCAATCCTTACATGGCTCCATTATTTATATTTATATCTGTTTTTAGTGGGCGTTTTTTCCTTTATTTTCACCTGATGAACTAGTTATAAATTGAGGTGGTTGCCATATTTTGTATAGCTTGCTTGCTGCTATGGGCTTTAGTACACAATGGGGTTGATTTACTTAAACTGGTCCCGCTGTGCACGGTAGACAAACATCTTCTAACTTCAGCGTGTTCAATTAAGCTTTGACAAAAAAACCTGGGAGCTGATTGGTTTCTCTGCAGAGCTGCACCAAATTTTGCACTCTCCCGTTTTAGTAAATCAATCCCAATGGACGCCTTCAGCTGCCATTGTGCTTTTGCTTGGCTTCTAATGTGTCCCTGCACCTCTTAGTAGTAATTGGCTGCCCGAGGCATACCTTCCCTTAATTTATCCACCACTATATATGCTCCAACATGGAAACTCCCAAATATAAGAGTTAGGACCGCACTTTACAGAGGAGCCTTGGCGAGGCAGTGTGACCTCCTCAGATATTTGCAAATATGTGCAAATGTGCTCTGAATAATTACCAGCACATTATGGCCAAAAGCTCTTAGGTCCAAATTTAACTTGTATAACTCCACAAAAAAATACATATCTCATGAAATTTTTAATTGAAACCCGTTCCAGCGCCTTGTTCCTCCAGGGCCTTGCCTACTGGTTTTGTGTTTGTAAAGTACATCCTGGCATTCGCATTCTCTGGCTGCATCATCAGTATTTTCATTATGATCTTGAATCAGAGCTGGGGAAAATACAGGACACCATGGTCCTTAGTTAAAGCACTACCTTGAACCCAGGGAGGCTGCACAGCAGACTATCATGTGACAAGAGACTGTAGTCTTAACCAGAATCACTGTGAGAAGTTTACTGAATCTGGCTCCAGTGCACTGTATAAAATTCAGAAAAAAAGAACAGACTTTCTGACTTTAGTATGGCTACAGTGTTGAGCCCATGGATTGATATTACACGTTAACTGCTTTTGCTCACAAATAGTGCAAAATGTCTTCAACATGTTAACTGTAGGAACACCAGGGTGCTCTGTGCCTCCAGATTGCCTCAGATACAAGGACTGGCTCAATATTTTCATTCTCTGAAGCCAGGCTTGTGGGAGATCAAGAATCCTATGCATTTATTGAGTTTAGCCCTAAGAGATGTATGTGGTCTGATCAGACAATGTGATTATATCATGAGTGCGGATTCCAGAAGAGCGCATGTGGTTTTCCAATTTTTCTCTACTTGGAAGATCACAGAGGGCTAAATGTTATTTCCTAAGCTTGCCGGACCCCCGCTACCAGTGCTTACGTGTTTAACGTTCTCCGTTCTATTAAGCTGTCTTATCTCTAGTTCAGCTTCAGTGTATTTCCCATAGAAGGCATCATGTGTCCGAGAGGACGCTGGCTGTCACTAATTCATTTTTCATGGCTCCACATGAGAGCACTTTCCAAAAAGCTCAATTCTATTGTTCGGGCGCGCTCAATTCAGTCACCTCCATCTCAAGCCATATCTTGCTGGAGACCCGTGAGCGTCCTGCCGTGTGCTTTATGTAAACCGTTCAGTTTACTTTACATTAAACATTACACTATACATTTACATTATGGAAAAGAATTCACAATACTGTGCACATTTTTCTCATCACAAGGTTATCAATTGCCTAAAGAGACCCTGTCACCTGACATGTTATTTACCTGTAAAAGCTTCCCTTGTGTAGACATCCAAAAGACTTGAAGCTTGTGCTGTACACTGCCATCTCAGATGTGATGTCAGCAGCCCCAGCAGATTCAGAGCTGTCACTCAAATGACACACTATTGTATTCTTTTTTAATCCTCCCCAGCTTCTACATAAAATGATATGTAGGCAAGGGGAGGAGGAGCTGGGCCAGCACAGCCTGTATTTAGACACTGTCAGATGTGGACTACGATGCTGGAAAAAGCATAGGAATGCATAGGTCAGTGCTAGGGAACTGACATTTTTGGAGGGCTTACTGTATTTCTATAGCAAGCTCAGAGGGAATTTTGCAAGTCAATAAAAAAAAAAAGTGTTTAGAAAGGAAAACTGTGGCGAGTAAGCATTTAGAATATTAGAAAAAAAATAAAAAAAACTCTGTGCTTTTCTCAGAAATTTTTTATAGTTAATGACAGGGTTTTTTTTACCCATTTCTTTACCGCCATATCTTTAGACCTTTTAAAGGAAAGAAAAAACTGTGCTTACTAACAATAAGACTATACCATCATTTGTAAAAAGTAAAGACCAATAATCAAAGCTGCAACTCTGCTGTGAGATATAAATCCAGTCATATCATTAGCAAAACATAAAGAGTTACGCTATACCTGATAACAATATAGACACACCATGGGGGTTATTTACGAAAGGCAAATCCACTGTGCACTACAAGTGCACTTGGAAGTGCAGTCGCTCTAAATCTAAGGGGTAGATCTGAGATGAGTGGAAGCTCTGCTGATTTTATCATCCAATCATGTGCAAGCTAAAATGCTGTTTTTTATTTTCCTTGCCTGTCCCCCTCGGATCTACAGCGACTTTACTTTCAAGTGCACTTGCAGCGCAAAGTGGATTTTCCTTTAGTAAATAACCCCCCATATAAATATAATGCACAAATGAATACAAAATGAAAAGTGAATAAAGTACAGGGAAAAATACTATGAAAGGACATAATCCAGTGAAAGTAAAAAATGGAAAAGTGAAAAATTGTGTGTAGTGGATGACCGCAGTTCCCACGACCCCGCCAAGCTGGCCGGAGCAATGTACACAGGCTTTCCAGCTTGAGTTAGGGAGAAAGCACCTGTCAGTGTCTGCATGGGCTTTTACACCCCCTCTTCTCCCTGTTTCACTGACTGAGTCTAATGTAATATGAGCTGACACACACAGAGCTCCACATTCAGTAGCCTCTCTTGTGCCCCTATTGGCAGGAAGAAGAAAGCCTATTAAAGGCACAGTTACAGCAACCACAATCAGAGAGACTGTACTGAACTGCAGGAAGAGCTGCAATGGATTTTGGGATATGCAGTTCCCTCACAAAATGGCCCCATAGACTGGTATACAGGGAGAAACTAAACATCCTTGGATACTCTGCACAAAAAGGAGCTGAGGACTCCATTTTGTGTCCCGAGGGAAAGTCAGTCACGATGAGGCAGTGAGGGAGATCAGACCTGTAGGAGAGATGCTGCCTCTCAGTTGATCTCCCTGCGCAATTCAGGCCTCCACTGCCAGTTGGGACATCAAGCCTGAGAGAGGGGGATTCCAGGTGCATATCAAGTAGCACCTGCACCTACGGTGAAGCGTTCCAGTGGGAGGTGACTAGTCAGATCACCAAGAAAGCCTGCTGTTCCAGGACATTCGTTTGGGCCTTGATCACAGGATTTGGTGAGAGGGCATTTTGCCCATCTGCAGGAACAGAGATACTGCACCATAGAAGGAGTATGAACACTGTATACAGACATCGTTGCTGGTAGTCATCTTGCTGACATTTTAGTGCCACAGGAATAAGGGATAAGGTTATCCATTTCTGCGACACTGTATACAGAAATCATTGTCCTCTCACCTTGCTGAGAAGGATCCTGCCTATTTGACTTGATGAGCTGGGCCAGATGTGTTGTTTGGGCTCGCTATACAGGAGTTTAAGTGCACCAACGATTGGATGCAGTCACTGTTCATCTGACAGTTATCCAATCAAAAGATGTCAGGCGAGAGGTGGCCAACAGTACCATGCACATAGTGAATTTTGGTTGTATCATCAAAATTTGCATAATGTGTACCCAGCTTTAGGGTTCCATTTATGTTTGATGTGAGTCAGATAATTGCTGGGATCTCTCCCTTTGTGTATTAGACATGGACACAGCTCACTTTTAGTTATCAGTTAGTGCACAGTGAATTAGGGTTTTTGCTTGAACAGTGGATAAATGATGGACCCAAAGATTTGCCCAACACATGGCCCTTTGATGACTATGTCAGTCAATGAAGCTGACAAAATATTAGGTTCCAGGTATAGGGGAGTTACATGACTCTCTCCCCACTTTCCCACAATGCAGTTCTCAGTCATTGAACAGCCAATCCCCAGGATCCTGTCACATGGGTGTGGGAGGAGTTTGCAAAACCCTGTGAATGTTTCCCCTTCTTCAGAAATCCCATTACTATCCTTGCCTATGGTTGCCATTGAGTGACATGAAGATATGCAAAATAACTGCAATGTTTAAACATCATTCTGTAGATCTTCAGGTCATTATGGTTCAGTGTACATTGTAGACCTTCCATTATGGCACACTAATTGCAAATATAATAATACATTTACAATAAATGAATCATCCAGCTGTAGTGACCTTACCAGACATTTCAATATGTAAGTAAACTCTTTGTCAATGTTAACAAAGAAGTACTCTTATGAAAAATACATTTGTGTGTCCCTGTTAAAGCCCTGAGGGTTTATTTACTGTAGGGCGAAAGGCTCCACCACTCCTACGCAGCCTTAGCTGGCACCAGTAAGTCCGCACGAAGATACGCTTGAAATGGAAAATGCAATAGTTTTACAGATAAGTGCGCAATTATCTGAAGATGACATCTGCATTTTCTCCTTTAAAATGAAGCCCATTATAAGTCAGATGATATTCATTTTCCCTGATCTTTAAATGCAATTTCATGCAAACTGAATAGACAATTAATACAGAGAGACGACTGTGGTGGACTTAGTGGTTTGAATAATAAAACATTTTCGTAGGTTAATGATCATACATATGTACCGAAACATTCAGCTTTCCCATAATAAAATGATCAATATGCATTTCAGCAAGGAATGACATGGTTTATTATTGGACAATTTACAAGAAGAAAATTGTACTGACAAGGATATTTCATGCTTTATTGACAATATGGTCATTACAATTAAAGGAGAACATGAGGCATGCAGTATGTGTTCAAATAGTATATATGGCTGTAATAGTAACGGCACTGTAGTAGCAATATAAAAATGAAAAAAAATGTGATAGCGCTGCAATAATACAATCTATATAAAATAAATCAAAACTTCAGCTAACAGTGCAATATATAAACTGATTAAATAAAATGAAAAAAATAAACAATAAGTGATAATTCCTTCAGTGATATGGAGAAAAAACAAATGCGATGCTTCTTCTAAAAAGCTGCTTATCCAGAGTGCTCCCACCACCGCATTCAGTGGCCTCCTTTATCCACTTCAGCCCCGGACCAATTGGCAGCCAAAGGACCAGGCCCCTTTTTGCGATTCGGCACTGCGTCGCTTTAACTGACAATTGCGCGGTTGTGCGATGTGGCTCCCAAACAAAATTGGCTTCCTTTTTTTCCCACAAATAGAGCTTTCTTTTGGTGGTATTTGATCGCCCCTGCGGTTTTTATTTTTTGCGCTATAAACAAAAATAGAACGACAATTTTGAAAAAAAATGCAATATTTTTTGCTATAATAAATATACCCAAAAAAAATATAAAAAAAAATTTTTTTCCTCAGTTTAGGCCGATACGTATTCTTCTACATATTTTTGGTAAAAAAAATCGCAATTAGCCATTATTGATTGGTTTGCGCAAAAGTTATAGCGTTTACAAAATAAGGGGTAGTTTTATAGCATTTTTATTAATATTTTTTTTTTTACTAGTAATAGCGGCGATCAGCATTTTTTTTTGTGAATGCGACATTATGGGGGACACATCGGACATTTTTGACACATTTTTGGGACCATTGTCATTTATACAGCAATCAATGCTATTTAAATGCATTGATTCCTGTATAAATGACACATGCAGTGAAAGAGGTAACCACTAGGGGGAGGGGAGGGGTTATGGGCTGTGACGTGTGTGTTTTTTTTTAACATTAGGGGGCGGGGCTGACATCTGACATCATTGATCGGCTTTCCCAATGACAAGGAACAGCCGATCAATGACAGGCAGAGTAGGAAGCGCGGGGAGAGGTTTGTTTACACAGACCTCTCCCCGTTCTTCAGCTCCATGACCCGATCGCGGGACACCATCGGCGATCGGGTCCGCTGGTCCCGCGGCCGTGGTCACGGAGCTCCCGACCATGTTGCGAGCGCGCCCCTGGGGGCGCGCGCGCGACCCACGGCTAGGCAATTAAAGGGCAACGTACCTGTACGTGCTTTTGCCTAGCTGTGCCATTCTGCCGACGTATATGTGCAGGAGGTGTTCGGGAAGCGGTTATACAACTCCAAGGGGTCAAACACGCCTTGCACTTAGTGCCAACAATCTCTCCAAAGGATCCTCTGTGATCTTTACTTTGCTCAAGGTATAGAAAAACGGTCTATGGACACATTGGGTTCCATTCACTGTGCTGCTTTAAACCTCAATCTGTATTTAAAAAAACAGTAGATGCAAAAATACATAAAAAAAATGTGAGGTATCCGTGGGATTAAACAATGAATCCTCTCCACCCCAGTTAGCAATAAACGCACATTTATTAAAACAATTAAAAGCATTGATACAAGTCTGAACAGTCTCACTCGGTAATGATCAGTCCACCGCCAGGCTCCACTTCTACTAGTTTCGTCACCTCCCACGTGGCTTCACCTGGAGGAGTATAGCTCCCCCCCCCCCCCCCCCAATACATACCTCACTTGACCATACCATTACACAGCGCAGGTAGGTTCTGTATAACATGATTATTATTATAGGTAAAAAAACATTTTATGTTTTGGAACCATTTTAACTTACACCAGTAAGTCCACACACAAAACTTGTTCTTCAAAACGACAACACGGTACAACTGCACTTTGCAAAGTGCACAGTCTTTTTGCGGTTATTAAATCAACCCTAAAGTCTTCCCTGGGCATGCCAACGTTTTTCCTGGCCAATAGTCCCAATTTTTTTTAGGTTCACATAACCTTTTAGTTTGTGTGTTACCTTGTTGGCTGCAATGGCATCTCCCAGTGTTAGGCGAGCCATACTCATTGGCATTTCTCTTGTTCAGCCCTGCGGGGTGAATGAGAGAAATCACTCAATGCTCCTATCAATGCTAAACAATGTGAATGGAGAAATTTTCCCCCTTCCAGTTGTTGTATCATAGCACTCGCAGCTGTCTGAATACCTGAAAAGTGACTATTTGCTCAACAATTTTCCAACTGACTCCTTTGATTTTCCAACTGAAGTTCGTCAAACCGAGTGGTGCCGACAGGGTCACCCACAGTTTGAACTATGGAAGATTAATCAGGAATCACCTGAAATTTGAGCTGTGTATGGCCACCTCTACTCTGACTTTCTCACTAAGGCCCCTTTCACACCGGGGCGTTTTTCATGCGGTGCAGCGCTAAAAATAGCGCCTGTTCACCGCATGAAAAAATCCTGCCCCTTTAACTCCAGTGTGAAAGCCGGCGGGCTTTCACACTGGAGCGGTGCGCTAGCAGGATGACAAAAAAAGTCCTGCTAGCAGCATCTTTGGAGCGGGATAGGAGCGGTGTGTTCACCGCTCCTATACCGCTCCTTCCCATTGAAAAGAATGGGAGACCGCGGTAAAACCGCGGCAATACCGCCGCAAAGCGCCGCTACGGCGGCGCTCTGCGGGGGGTGTTTAACCCTTTTTCGGCCGCTCGCGGGGGGTAAAACCGCACCGCGAGCGGCCGAAAACCGCGGTAAAAACGACGGTAAAGCAGCTTTACCGTCACCGCGGCTCACCGCCCCAGTGTGAAAGGGGCCTTACAGAGCCCCTTCTATATTTCAGCAGTTCATTATTGGTGTATTTTATGTGAGATTATTTACCTAATTGTTTTATGTTTTATGGTTTGGTATTAAACTTTACACTAGTAATAAAGGGCCACGGCCATTTTAAAACAATAATTTTTAGTTATTATGAATATGTAAGTTTTTTTTTTGTGTTTAGAAAATAGTTCTGCACAACTAAGCAAGGTCCATAAAAACATGGATGAGCGAGTTTGGGGTGGAAGAACATGACTGGCCTGCACAGAGTTCTGACCTCAACCTGACAGAACACCTTTGGGATGAATTAGAGCAGAGACTGCGAGCCAGGCCTTCTCTCCACATCAGTCCAACAACATCACAAATGCACTTCTGGAAGAATGGTCAAGCATTCCCATAGACACACTCCTAAACCTTGTGGACAGCCTTCCCAGAAGAGTTGAAGCTGTTATAGCTGCAAAGGGTGGGCCAACTCAATATTGAACCCTACGGACTAAGAATGTGGTGCCAATAAAGTTCATGTGAAAAGGCCGGCGTCCCAATCCTTTTGGTATATAGTGTAGCATTAGGGACTTAAAAGAGAAGTATGGGAATCCGTTTTTTCCCAGGATCATACTTACCTAGGTGGATGCAGCGTCGCTCCGATGCTGCATCTGTCCCCCAGCGCCTCTACACTGAGAACCGTGTGATCGAACACCGTGATTGCAGAGAGCTGCAGACTGTCAGTCACAGCTCTCTGCTCTGCCCCCTCCTCGCTCACTGGAGTGCTGGGCTGTGGAGGGGGCAGAGCGTCTGGCTCAGACTCTCAGCGGCTCATTGAGAGACTGAGCCGGGTGTCAGTCCAGGGAACTGGCGGATACCAACTTCCATTGTCGTGATGAAGCGGTTCCTGGACCGACATCTGTGACATCAGCAGAGAGTTGACTTCAGACCGCTGTCTGCTAAAAAAGGGTCACAGGAGTGCAAAACGAGGACAGGAGAAGTATAGCCAAACAAGCTTTGGCTATACTTCTCCTTTAAAGCAGATGTACACTATTTAAAGATATAGAGACAATGCAATCCCAAACATGAATTCAATTTGTTAAAACCAAAAGTTTAAAATACCTTTTTCCATGTACTTTTTTAGCAGCCATGTGGTCCCTCTCTGTGCTACTTGTTGTGTGGTGAACAGATCACTTCAGATGACCAAAATTCCTTATCCCTAAAAACTCCACTCCTCATTTTGGCTGAATAGATTTTCAGGCAGCCTGAAGCCACACAGCGGTGTGAAAAAAGCCCACCACTGCACCGTTAGGTTAAGTTCATGCTAGTTAAGTCTCGTTACCCTTAAAAAGGAAGTGACAGGCCAAACAGCAATAAAGATGAATCTTTTATGACTATATTACTTGTTTCCATCTCCTTACATCAACAATTGCGTCTTTGTGCTTTGGTCTTAAATGTTTTTTCCACACTCCTAATATTACAGTTGTTTGGTAGTCAGGGCCAAACTGACCATTACCCCCCAAAGCATCCTCTAGTGGAGGTATATGCAATTAGCGGACCTCCAGCTGTTTCAAAACTACAAGTTCCATCATGCCTCTGCCTCTGGGTGTCATGCTTGTGGCTGTCAGAGTCTTGCTATGCCTCATGGGACTTGTAGTTCTGCGACAGCTGGAGGTCCGCTAATTGCATATCCCTGCTCTAGTGAGTACTGACACAGTAAATAAATATAGAAAAATCACCTTTGCAATGTTGTATTGCTGGCCCACAGAGTCTATTGTAGCTTAAAAGTGAACTTTAACCACTTGCTGTCCGCCCCTTAGCAATTTCCCTGCTACAGGTCGGCAGCTGTGCACCTTCTAGGTAGCGGGCGCAAGCCTCCGGCAGGTCGCTGCCACTGTGACTAAACACAGCAGGAGCCAATCATCGGGTAGCACAGACTCAATGTCTGCCGGCACCCGCCGCTCATTTGGTACAGAGACAGAGGCCCATGTAAACAAGGCAGATTGCCGTTCTGTCAGTAGGGAAGGCATGGATCCTGTGTTCATGCAAAGCAGGGACAAGGATCCATGTCTTCCCCTAGTAAAAGCACCTCCCACCATGTACAAAATCACTGTCTAGGCACACAGTTAACCCTTTGATCGCCCTGGATATTAACCCCCTTCCAGGCAGTGTTATTAGTACAGTGAAAGTGCATATTTTTAGCACTGGTCACTGGTTTCCACAAAGTGTCAAAAGTGTCAGTTAGTGTCTGATTTGTATGCCACAATATCACAGTCCCGCTGATCGCCGCCATTACTAGTAAAAAAATAATTAAAAATTCCATAAATATATCCCATAGTTTGTAGATGCTATAACTTTTGGGCAAACCAATTAATATACACTTATTGGGAATTTTTTAAACAAAAATATGTAACAAAAAACATATTAGCCTAAATTGATGAAGAAATTAGATTTTTTACATTTTTTGGGGATATGTTTTATAGCAGAGAGTAAAAATAGTTGTTATTTTTTTTTTAAATTTTCTTTTTTTGTTTATAGTGCAAAAAAAAAAACGGTGAGGTGAATCAAATACCACCAAAGGAAAGCTCTATATGTGGGAAAAAGGGCATACATTTTATTTTGGTACAGTGTCGCACGACCACGCAATTGTCAGTTAAAGTAACGCAGTGCTGTATCAAAAAAAATGGCCTGGTCATGAAGAGGGATAAATCTTCTGGAGCTGAAGTGGCTAGACAGATATTAAAAAAAAACAGTTAATGTAGTTATGTTAAAAAAATAAATAAAATCATAGAAATTTGACATTTCTTAAATCTCAAATTCAATGTTATTCTTGAAGAAAAACATATTCCATTAAGGAGAAATATTGAAAGCCATAATTGTTCTAAACACAAGTGAGGCAAGGACGACTATCACAGTAACAAGGTTTGCAATTTGGTTAGTCTCACATACAGACGTAATGACCTTCAATAATATTCAGACTAACAAATACTTAATTAGGGACAAACTCATACAGTTACTTTTGGCAGACACTTTGTAGAATATGGTTACTCAATTAAATGTATTGTGATTGACTGTATATCAAGGTAAAAGTAACATTAGTTGTTTATTGGTGACATGATTATTTATCGTTCTCTTTTTTTGTAGGTTCCTGGGGAAGAAAGATTCTGAGATAATACTTTACCATGTAACCACAAGGAGCCAGAGTGTTGTCCCGTTGCTGTGTGCTTCCCTATAGAGATTTTAGGCTTAATTCATTTCTTCTGTCGTTACATCTATTTCTAGTTACTGTTTGTGTACATGTGATTTATTTTTTTTTTTATAACTGTTCTTTGTTTTTTTTTAAAAAAGGGTGTTAGTATTTGACTTGTGTGAGCTATTGAGGTCTGTAAATCATCAGGCTGTAAAGAGATAGTTGAAGATATGAAAAGAAGTTGAGAGCTCCACATGCTAAGGAAAAAAGAAAAATGGAAAATTTTAACCTCTTAAGCCACGTACACACGATTGGATTTTATGACGGGAAATGTTCGATGACAGGCTGTTGGCGGAAAATCTGACCGTCTGTTCGCTCCATCAGACAATTGTTGTCGGATTTTCCACGGACAAATGTTGGCTAGCAGGTTTTAAAATTGTCCGTGGAAAATGTCTGTTGTCGGATTTTCCGGGTGCTTGTACACATGTCCGTCGGACAAAAGTCCAAAGTACAAACAAGCATGCTCGGAAGCAAGAACGAGCCAGAAGCAGTCGGTCTTGTAAACTAGCATTCGTAATGGAGAATTAACATTCGTGACGTGGCAAATTATGAAATCTCGAAATGCAGCGCACATTCTCTTCTTCTTTAATGGCATAATAATGAAGCTGCTTTGCTGGTGATACTGATGGAGTTATTGGAAAAAGGCTTTTTTTTCCTAGTGATATTAGGAATAATACATTTTTTTATATTTTTTTTTGGGAAAGTTACCACAACACCATTATCCCATAGGTTTTAAGATCAAAGATACAACTATGCAATTGGGCGACTGGGGGGTTGGGACTTTAAATGAAGCAGGCAGGTGTAAAACATTTAGATTTATTAAAAAATCAATGGTAAGTTGCATGAGGGTAATCATGAGTACACCAAGGAAAGCAATATTTTCCATTCAATGGATAAATATACAGCAATGAGAATTGACCACAATAATACAAATCACAGTTGCAAGTGATCATTGAATAAAATAAAACAGTAGTTGGCATAAGACATGGCATATAATAGCTCTATGCATTTCGTGGATTCATCCACTCTTCAGGAGCATGCACGTGGAAAACTGAATGCTGTAATATAGTAGCGATATCTGTAAGGTCTGACCCTGTCACGGAAAGGAGGTTTAGAATAAGGTAATTATAGATAATGATGCCTAGGATAAACCCCCTGAAACCACTCTCAAAAATACTTACATAATCTATCTTTATGCAGTAACAGCAATGAGCCAACATGGGTCAGATTAACCCCATTAGGGGTATCACTGGAGGGAACTGAGGTGGTGAAGGCAGACCAGGGATGAGCAGAGATGATTCCCAAGAAAGAAAAATTCCAAAAGAAGGGATGGTCAAATATAACCATGTGTGCTAAGTAGGGATGAGCCGAACACCCCCCCGTTCGGCTCGCACAAGAACCCGCGAACGGACCTAAAGTCCGTGCGAGCTTTAGAACCCTATTAGTTATAATGGATGCGAACGTTCGAAATTAAAAGTGCTCATTTTAAAGGCTAATATGCATGTTAATGTCATAAAAAGTGTTTGGGGACCTGGGTCCTGCCCCAGGGGACATGTATCAATGCAAACATTTTTTTTAAAAACGGCCGTTTTTTCAGGAGCAGTGATTTTAATAATGCTTAAATTGAAACAATAAAAGTGTAATATTCCTTTAAATTTCGTACCTGGGGGGTGTCTATAGTATGCCTGTAAAGGGGCGCATGTTTCCCGTGTTTAGAACTGTCTCTGCGCAAAGTGTCATTTTTGAAAGTAAAAAAGCTATTTAAAATCACTCGCGGCTAATGTTAATTCACGGCTCCCGTAACACAGAGAACAGTGATTCATTGAAACTCATTCATAAAAAAAAGTCATTGATAAAAAAAAAAAAAAAAATGAAAAAAAAAAAGCGTAGGGGTCCCCCCAAATTCAATAACCAGGCCCTTCAGGTCTGGGATGGATATTAAGGGGGATCCCAGCCAAAAAAAAAAAAAAATAAATGGGGTAGGGTCCCCCTCAAAATCCATACCAGACCCTTGAGGTCTGGTATGGATTTTAAGGGGAACCCTAGCCAAAAAAAATGGCGTGGGGTCCCCCTCAAAATCCATACCAGACCCTTATCCGAGCACGCAACCTGGCAGGCCGCAGGAAAAGAGGGGGGGACGAGAGCGGCCCCCCCTCTCGCCTGAACCGTACCAGGCCACATGCCCTCAACATTGGGAGGATGCTTTGGGGGTCTAAGACCCCTAAAGCACCTTGTCCCCATGTTGATTAGGACAAGGGCCTCTTCCCCACAACCCTGGCCGGTGGTTGTGGGGGTCTGCGGGCGGGGGGCTTATCGGAATCTGGAAGCCCCCTTTAACAAGGGGACCCCCAGATCCCGGCCCCCCCCCTGTGTGAAATGGTAAGGGGGTACAAAAGTACCCCTACCATTTCACCAAAAAAGTGGCAAAAATGGTAAAAAAGACAGGAGACAGTCTTTGACAATTCCTTTATTAAAATCTTCTTTCTTCTTTCTTCATCCTTCGGATTCTTCATCTTCTCCTTCCTTCATCTTCTTCCATCTTCTTCTTCCATTTTCTTCTTCCTCCGATCCGCTTCTTCTTGCGCTGGTCTTCTCGTCCTTCTCGTCCGGCATCTTCTTCCGTCGGCGTCGGTGTCTCTGTCTCTTCTTGGGCCGCTCCGCGCAATGGGAGGCTCCCGCTGTGTGAGGCTCCGCTCCATCTGACAGGTCTTTTAAAACGGAGGGCACCTGGTGACCCCGCCCCCCTCTGACGTCATGGGGAAAGCCATCATGGAATTCCCCATGACGTCCCTGTGCGTCAGAGGGGGCGGGGTCACCAGGTGCCCTCCATTATAAAAGACCTGTCAGACGGAGCGGAGCCTCACACAGCGGGAGCCTCCCATTGCGCGGAGCGGCCCAAGAAGAGACAGAGACACCGACGCCGACGCCGACGGAAGAAGATGCCGGACGAGAAGGACGAGAAGACCAGCGCAAGAAGAAGCGGATCGGAGGAAGAAGAAAATGGAAGAAGAAGATGGAAGAAGATGACGGAAGGAGAAGATGAAGAATCCGAAGGATGAAGAAAGAAGAAAGAAGATTTTAATAAAGGAATTGTCAAAGACTGTCTCCTGTCTTTTTTACCATTTTTGCCACTTTTTTTGGTGAAATGGTAGGGGTACTTTTGTACCCCCTTACCATTTCACACAGGGGGGGGGCCGGGATCTGGGGGTCCCCTTGTTAAAGGGGGCTTCCAGATTCCGATAAGCCCCCCGCCCGCAGACCCCCACAACCACCGGCCAGGGTTGTGGGGAAGAGGCCCTTGTCCTAATCAACATGGGGACAAGGTGCTTTAGGGGTCTTAGACCCCCAAAGCATCCTCCCAATGTTGAGGGCATGTGGCCTGGTACGGTTCAGGCGAGAGGGGGGGCCGCTCTCGTCCCCCCCTCTTTTCCTGCGGCCTGCCAGGTTGCGTGCTCGGATAAGGGTCTGGTATGGATTTTGAGGGGGACCCCACGCCATTTTTTTTGGCTAGGGTTCCCCTTAAAATCCATACCAGACCTCAAGGGTCTGGTATGGATTTTGAGGGGGACCCTACGCCATTTTTTTTTTTTTTTTTTGGCTGGGATCCCCCTTAATATCCATCCCAGACCTGAAGGGCCTGGTTATTGAATTTGGGGGGACCCCTACGCTTTTTTTTTTGTTTTTTATTAATGAATGACAGCTCTCTGTGTTACAGGAGCCATCAATTCATTAGCCGCGAGTGATTTAAATAGCTTTCTTCCTGCAAAAATGACACTTTTTTGCAGGGAAAGTTCTAAGCACAGGAAACCTGCCCTCCTTCACAGGCTACCTATAGACACCCCCCAGATGTGATACTGCAATGCTGTTCTAACAGCATGCACACACATATCCCCAGAAATAAAGCACATATTGTTGTCAGCAGTCAGCAGCACACTGACACGCTGACACTGTGAGTGAAACATAATATGCGAGGCCGCCGCCGCGGCGGCCTCTTATACCGTGGGGCGTGTATTAAAGCCCCTGAGCTATAATTGGCTACAGGCATCCTGCCTGTAGCCAATTATGGCTCTCCTCGCTGCCGGCGCTGTGATTGGCCAAGCATGCGGGGTCACAGTGCATGCTTGGCCAATCATCAGCCAGCATTGCACTGCGCGGGCCGCAATGCATTGCGGGGCCGCTCGCATCACACGAATTTGATGCGAGCGGCCCCAATAGTTCTGGGCTCGCCGAGCGAGCGAACACCCGGTGCTCGATTCGAACATGGGTTCGAATCGAACACCGGGCTCATCCTTAGTGCTAAGGACAAAACATAAGATATAAAATAGGTTGGGAACTCATTGTGTGATACAATATATAGTTGTGTCCTAAACTTGGTAAAGGATAGGAAAATGAGATGCTAATGAGTGTGAAGGTAGGTTAAGTTAGTGAGAGCAAAGTATGGTGAAAGTAAAGTATTAGAATGATTGGAAAGTAAAGTGAAAAGTAAAAAGTGTTGCAAAAACAAGGAAAATTGGGTAAAATGCAAAGTCCAAAGTGAAAAAGTGAAAAAATAAAGTCAATTTACCTAAAACATTTCAATGTTGAGTGATCCACAAGGTGTGCAGATAAACAGGCTGGAACCACCATGTGAGTCAGTCTGCCCCAGAATGACTTAGAAGGGCTGGTCTGCCACACCCACCAACGTCACGTAGGCGTGCACTGTGGAGGGATAGGCTACTGCAAGAGGGCGGAACCGCCCCAACCAAAAACAGTGCCAGAAAGTTCCTCCACCTGGCTGCTAGATGTGAAAAGGGCGATATTTAAACAGCGGCGCCAAGGACATGGCGCAGCGGTTCCATCACATAGAGCGTGACGCCGATGCGTAGTGCAGGGTGATCCACCCCCCCTTATGAGAAGGCGAGGAGGAAGACCCGTAATGCGCATCGCAGTTCCCAAGGTGATGGAGCCCAATTGCATTCATTAGATACGGATGGAGGCAACCGACCTTACCAGGTCACAGCCTCATATAAAGTCCCAACGTTTTCTCGTTTTAACGTTCTCTTTAAAGATACAACTATGTTGGTGTCCCTTATCAATTTTACATTGTATTTTTTTAAATGTAACTCCCTTCTCCCAAACTGTAATTTGAAGTAAAACACATAGCCAAGTATTATTCTCCACAATTTTTTTTATTGTGCATTAAAAAAAGAAAACAAATAAAATTATACATGCTATCTGCCAATAGAACTTAACCAAAAAGTGCATTCTATACCAAATCAAATCATTATTCAACCAAAAAAAATTACATCAAAGCAATAACTCCAAGGCCAACAATAAATAACACTTTATCTCTTTCGATTCCGCAACATGTCATGTCGGCCGTTCAGAAACGAACTGAAAAGCGCAAAATGAAAAGCGTGAAATGAAAAGCATGAATCAACACTCAGCAAACTTCTACTAACACGAAATTAGCAGAAGGAGCCCAAAGGGTGGCGCTAAAGAGCTAAAAACCATGTAGTACGTCAGTACGTTTGTGATTGTTGGCCAACAATTGTGTGGCCGTGTGTATGCAAGAAAAGTTTGGGCCAACACCCTTCGGACAAAAGTCCATGGTTTTGTTGGCCAACAATCCGATTTTGTGTACGAGGCTTAACTTCACAAAAGGAAAAATTTTTTAAACATATTATTTTTTATTCTTTGTCATAATGAATAAAGAAAGAAAATACGTACAAAACTACCATGCATTATCTTTAAATGCAAGCTTATTACAAGCACATCCCTTCTTTATAGGAGCAAATTAAAGACATATGAGGCTTTTTTTTCTGTGTATTCTATTCGGTTTATAGCAAACTGCTGTATGGTGTTCTTTACAACACAGAGTATTTTTAAATAACTATCCCGATCCAAACCAGTTGATACATCTTAGCTTAAAAAAATCTGCAATGTAGTATTTTATGTCAGATTGGCCTCTTCTGTAGTAATGTTATCATGTTAACGAGAAACAAAGGCACAGTAATGAACATTGGCAAAGATATTTTTTGTTTTGAGCCTGATTTTCAACGCTCCGGGCCAAATGCATTATGTTATGTTACTTGTTTGGCATCTCACGTTAATGTTTAATTTTCTATACAGGAATCACATGGTGCGTTTTATACACGCTTGTCTGAGGCAATGTTTCCTACTTAAGAATATCTGTGCCGTTTCTGGTTTGAGTTTTATGATAAAATGAACTTTTGTTTCCACTGCGGGTTTGTAGAAAAATGAATAATTAGGAAATGGTGGTATTAAATCTTATTGAAACAATACAACTTTTGTCATTGCTTGCAGCATTTTTTAATCATCTTTTTGAGCAGCTTCCAAAGTTATAAAATTAATTATATAGGGATACTACAAAGTCCCTGAAAATACAGTGAGCCTATTTACACATTGCAAAATATGCACAGTCTATGATCACAAGATGGAGATTTTTTATATGAGGAGGAAAAGGTTGTAAAGTCAGGAGATTTGGTTGCCAGTAGGTGTGATGGAGAAATGTCAGATTTCTTTATTATAGCTCACCAAATACATAAGAATGCATCCTAAACTTACATAGTTACATAGTTAGTAAGGTTGAATAAAGACACCAGTCCATCCAGTTCAACCAAAGTGAGTGTGGGTGTGTGTCTACAATTGTCCCTATCCCTGTACATTGTGTCTCATTAGGATGCTCATCTATTTTATTATATTATTTAAGGTACCCATATAGTGCTGTCAATTTACGTAGGCACACTCACATCGTTCCCTACCCTCAAAGAGCCCACAATCCAAGGTCCCCAATTCACATACTAGGGACAATTTTGGACAGAAGCCAATTAACCTACCAGCATGTCTTTTGGAGTGTGGGAGAAAACCAGAGTACCGGAAGGAAACCCACGCAGGCACAGGGAGAACATGCAAGCTCCAGGCAGGTAGTGTTGTGGTTGGGATTTAAACCAGTGACCCTTTTTACTGCTAGGTGAGAGTGCTACCCACTACACCACTGTGCCACCCTAAACTTGGTTATCTTAGTTGACTTCAAAGCACTATGTCCCATAGCTGTCTCCTGCTCCATTCTTCTGTTATAAGCCTGATCCCTTCTGACAAATTCTCTGTCACATATGATAAAAGCAGCCAAAGTTTTGTGTTGGGGAGGATGCTATAAATAGATTAGTAGAGCCCTGAATGATGCAACAAACAGAGCTGAAAGTCTCTACCTATGAGGAGAGGGGGGTGTGTACCTTTCCTCCAATCAGCTACCTTGGCCATATGCCCAGGCTTCACTGCAGTGCCAACCAGGAAGAGAAAATCTCCTAACACGATGTGCACTTTCTAAACAGTATATAAAGCTAAAGACAGCAGATATACATGTAAAACTTATATAGGAGGATTTCTTTCATCTCAGTGTATCATCTAAGGCTGTTCACTTCACTGGGTATATGTGACTTTAAGGGTAATACCCTTTTCTAAGGGTTACAATTGGTCAATACTACAGAATTTAGACTTGTGCACGACTTAATATAATTTCGTTCTGTTATATTCGTTATGTTACGTTAATACATTTTTGGGTAATTCAGTATTTCAGTAGAGTATAGATATTTGTTGTAACGAATTGATTAGTTTTATTGTTTAACTGTTTAATTTTCGTATAATTCATTATTTATTTACTGTATATATATATATATATATATATATATATATGTGATAAAGATTTGTAGTTCAGAAAGTCGCTTTCTTTCAGAAATCCATCCAACACACACACAATGGCAATGTCTCTTCACCTCGGCTCAAATACAATACAACACCCTTCTCACTCAGTTTTCAGGAATTCACTTTGCCAGTAATCCAACCTCCACCACAAAATTAATCAACTGGTTGGACTGTAAGATTTACTCCGAGTTGACCTTTTGTTTAATTAGACCTTTTAAGAATTAACGAATAATGCCGAATTCATTCGTTATTTTCGTTATAATTTCTTTCGTATTAGTTGAAATTCGTTATCTTTTTCTTCAGACATTCGGATGCATCGGATTGTCTGAAAAACATGCAAAATTCTGCCAAATTTTGATTAGTTACGAAACTAATTGCACACGTCTACTACCAATTACTCCTGTATATACCATAGCCAAAGCTTAGATTACAGTAGTCTCTTACCATGGCTGCTTCATGCACACATCTGGTTTGATCATCATCTACCAAGCCATAATGAAAAGGAGGACTCCTTGGCAAAAGGCATGTATAGCTAAGTATCTTGCTACATTTTTCCAATATTATTGTTTGCTATTTCTTTCTGTCAATACCTAAAGTGTTACTAAACCCAAGACTCTGCATTCACTATATCTTGTCTCTAACAGTACACAGAACATGGAAATGCAATTATTTTAGTAAATATAAACTGCTAAATACCTTTTCATATCATCAGTATATAGCAGTCTGGTGACTTCTATTAGTACTTGGTTAAAGCATTTGGGAGGAGCTTTAATACTGCACTGGCTGTCCTGTCAGGATGCAGGACCCCTGACCATCTGTCTGGACAGTGCTGATTGGCCCTGAGCATGGAAGCAGTGGAAGAAGTGGAGGATCCGTGCATGCAGGATCAACCAGCCTTTTTACACAATGCAGAGGATTAACCCCTTAGGTTCCACAGTGAGCATAACAGTGAGCATAACAAGCATGCTTTACCGCATATACAGACTGATTTTACTGTTGAGGGTTTGGTAACACTTTAACCACTTGCCGACCCGCTCATGCCGATATATGTCGGCAAAGTGGCACAGGTGTGCAAAACAACGTACCCATACATCGATGTGTCGTCGGCGGGTCCCGTTTAGTTGATGTCCGCCGGTGGCCCGCGATCGTGACACGGAGAGGCAGAACGGGGAGATGCCTATGTAAACAAGGCATTTCCCTGTTCTGCCTAGCAACATGACAGGGATCTACTGCTCCCAGTGATCGGGAGCAGTGATCTCTGTCATGTTCTAGTAAGCCCATCCCCCCTACAGTTAGAACACACCCAGGGAACACACTTAGCCCCTTGATCGCCCCCTAGTGTTTAACCCCCAGTGACATTTACACAGTAATTAGTGCATTTTTATAGCACTGATCGCTGTATAAAGGCCAATGGTCCCAAAATAGTGTCAAAAGTGTCCGATCTGTCCGCCACAATGTCGCAGTCACGATAAAAATGGTAGATCACCGCAATTACTAATTAAAAAAATGTAAAATAAAAATGCCATAAATCTATCCCCTATTTTGTAGACAGGATAACTTTTGCGCAAACCAATCAATATACGCTTTTTGCTATTTTTTTTACCAAAAATATGTAGAAGAATACATATTGGCCTAAACTGAGGAAGAAATTTGTTTTTTTATATATTTTTTGGGGGATATTTATTATAGCAAAAAGTTAAAAATAAAGCTTTTTTTTTTTTCAAAATGTTTGCTTCTTTTTTGTTTATAGCGCAAAAAAAAAAAAAACCGCAGAGGTGGTTAAATACCACCAAAAGAAAGCTCTATTTGTTAGGGTATAACATGGCACCACTGTGCAATTGTCAGTTAAAGCGACACAGTGCTGTATCGCAAAAAAGGGCTTGGCCAGGAAGGGGGTAAATCATTCCGGGGCTTACAGCCCTTAGTCTGTTGGCATATGTCTCTAATAAATTTACACATCTAGACTTTGAAATATTTGCCCACTCTTCTTTGCAGAACTGCTCAAGTTCAGTTAAATTTGATGGTGACCGTTTGTGGACTGCAGTCTTCAAGTCATTGACACAGATTTACAATGGGGTTTAAGGCCCCTTTCACACATGCGGACCCTACGTCCGTATTTCATCCATCCGTTTTCGGATTAAAAACGGACATACATGCATGCCTATGGGATAGCGGGTGTCAGCGGATGAGCATCGGCTGACACCCGATATCGTCCGTCTCCGCTATGGTCCGATTCTGCAGACGGAGGAAAACCCTATTTTTCTATCAGTCTGCAGAGGAGGAGAGCGGAGATCTGACAGGGCGGTCCCTGCACAGTGTGCAAGGACCGCCCTGTCATCCGCCGGCTCAGCGGGAATCAACGGAGCGATCCCCGCTGAGCAGCTGATGTTCACGGGGCGGATCATTATGGATCCGTCCCATGTGAAAGAGCACTAAGTCTGGGCTCTGACTAAGCCATGCAAGTACATTCACCTTTTTCTCCTTCAACCACTGGTTCCAAGAGGCTGCAAAAGATCAGCAGCACAGATCAAAAAGATAAAAGTGAGTATCTTATTTAAATTAATAAAAATTGCAGGACTGAATGGATTGCTTAACCACTTCAGCCCCAGAAGGATTTGCCCCCTTAATGACCAGGCCATTTTTTGCGATATGGCACTGCATCGCTTTAACTGACAATTGCGCGGTTGTGCAACGTTGTACCCAAACAAAATTGATGTTCTTTTTTCCCACAAATAGAGCTTTCTTTTGGTGGTATTTGATCACCTCTGCGGTTTTTATTTTTTGCGCTATAAACAAATAAAGAGCGACAATTTAGATTTTTTACTTTCTGCTATAATACATATCCAAAAAAAAAAATATATAAAAAACTAATTTATTTATCTGTTTAGGCCAATATCTATTTTTCTACATATGTTTGGTAAAAAAAAAAAAATCGCAATGGGTGTAAATTTATTGGTTTGCGCAAAAGTTATCACGTCTACTAATTATGGGATAGATTTAGGGACTTTTATTTATTTTTTTATTGTTTTTTACTGGTAATGGCAGCGATCTGCGATTTTTAGTGGGATTGCAACATTGTGGTGGACAAATTTGACCCAAAATGACACTTTTGGGGGCCAGTGACAATTATTACATTGATCAGTGCTATGAGCGTGCATGTGATCAGCACAGGGCCAATCCGCACTGTCCAGACAGAGGGTCAGGCTTCAGCCTTATAGGAAAATTAGGGGGAAATGAAAACTCCTCCTACAAGCTTTAACCAGACTGATAGAAGTCGCAAGACTGCTACATACTGCTGATGAGAAAAGGTATTTAGCAGTTTATATTTACTAAAACTATTGCATTTCTATGTTCTGTGTACTGTGGGAGACCAGATATAGTGAATGCATGGTCCTGGGTTTAGTAGCACTTTAAATGAAAGAATTTGTGTTAAATTACAACTCTTCTTTGTGATGTTTCTGATTTTCATCCTGAATGTAAGCCTTTTGATTAACACCAAGCATTTTCATTTTAAGCTCACATATTATGTTTATCAGTTGGGAGTTTTAGCATTGAGTCAGGTCAGACATCCACACCCTATGTAGAGTATATGCAGGCTCCCCTGGTCCATAAAAAATAACTGGGGATTACCAAATGTACTTTTTGTATGACATTATTATTACTTTGGTTAACTTTCAACGCCTTAAAGTGAATCTGTGGCCAGCCTATGGATATTGAAGTATTTATACAGTACATTCTTAGAAGGTAGTAAATAAGCTTAGAACCAAAATCTCACTAACCTCT
This sequence comes from Lithobates sylvaticus, assembly GCA_028564925.1. Lineage (NCBI taxonomy): Eukaryota > Metazoa > Chordata > Amphibia > Anura > Ranidae > Lithobates > Lithobates sylvaticus. The sequence continues at coordinate 467,953,980 of CM053030.1, forward strand.
GTGGAGCAATTCAAACTCAAAGTTCATAGCAGAAGCACTGAGGTAGCACTTAAAGAGAAACTACACTGCATCTGAGCAGAGCACCACAAACCAAAAATGTTATTTAATTCATTTTTAATTTTCAAAGCAAACTCTCCCATCCATCAATGTGTCTGTGCTTTATTTTGCTGAGAAATCACTTTGGGGTTGATTTACTAAAGGCAGATTGACTGTGCATTTTGCAAAGTACAGTTGCTCCAGAGCTTAGTACATGAGGTAAAGCTTCACTATGCAAAGAGTACCCAATTACGTATAAAGAAAATTAAAAAAACAGCATTTTTGCTTGCACATGATTGGATGGAAGTCAGCAGAGTTTCATTTACTAAGCTCATTTAATTCAGACATGTCTAAATTATTTCATATTATTATTTAACATTTTTGAAATATTTTGTACAGCACCACAGAAGAAGTTGGTGCTAAACCACAATAATTAAGTTAATCCTATTAAAAAAAAACTGTCATCCAAATGTATGCCCATGCAGTCTCAACTGTGACCGCATCATCTCCAAGGTAAATGTTATTAATTGCAAGTCCTGTTTCTCTTGTGACTTGCAATTCAGGAAGACAAGAAGCCGGAACCCGGAAGTGACGCGATAGCAGTATTGATTGACTAAAATCAAACGTGGGAGGATTCGGAGGCGCAGTGCTTTGTGCCCAGAGGACAACTTAAGACAAGCCAATTAGATCCTCAGCCTCTAATCACATGCTTGTCTAAAAATGACAGGCATAATAGAAACCCATTAGTCCGGCGCCCCGCACACACATAAAACTATTTATTTTTAAATAAATTATAATATGACTAACATTTTTTTTTAACTTTGAGATGTTAAAAAATGTTAGTCATATTATCATTTATTTAAAAATAAATTGTCCTATGATTAGCTTTCCTATTGGTCAAAACGTTAGGGGGGCTGTGCCCCTGCGCCCCTTATGGACCGACCACCACTGTTTCTGAGTATCTTTTGTCACAGCAAGAATGTCGGAACCCAGAGTGTCAGAGGACTTACAAGGTCAGGGCAACCAGTGCGGTACAGGTCCTTTAAGTGGCTCTCGTTGGGGTAGCACCATTTTGCTTCTGAAAAATAATATTTAAAATATTTACTTCAAATCCTACAAAAAAACGTTACTTTCACGCTAGTTTTTGGTCAAACTTTTTTAAATGTTTTTTTTTTTTTTTTTTTTAAAGCATTTTATCTGGGAATGCTGGGTGCAGTAAGTAAGTGAATTTTCTATTTGCATGGAAGCTCTGCTTTAACATGTAATAGCTGTCTGAAAAGAATATATGTCAAAGTGTGCCTTACAGGAAAGTTCTGACTACTTTTGCTAACTGTCCTTAGACTTGAGCTTGACATGCCTGATATACTGTATACAGTTATACAATTCCCTGGGAGGGACTTTATCAAACATACCCATCGTGAGCAAGAACATATTTGTGCGTATCCTGGAAATTGATTCAAAGTTTTAGGGGAAGTTTTTATTGGAAAAAGTAATTTGTATTCTGCAAGATCTTCCTATAATTTAGTTTTAAGACCGCTTTGAAATTTCACATGTATCTAATTTTCTGATGTTCTCAGCAATAAAATGTTTTGTGATGGTATCATAGCCTTGTTTGGTAAACCACAGCTGCAGTTGTAAAAAGAATAAAGAGCGATAAAGCTCTGTAATCTAAAATTTCCCCACATTGAGCCCATGAATATATCCTTGCTAGATCTGGAATTTTTAGATTGCCATGAATGAGATTTAATTGTCTTGTTCCTTTACAGGCACGTCTTATACATGTCATGAGCAAACATTGCTGCCTCCATTTATTGTATTAGAAGTGTGTCTATTCAATGACCAGTTAAAAAGGTAAAAGAGGGTAAAAGCATGCTTCTTCCCATGAAAAGAATAAAGAAACACTAAAGGCATAGTTTTGGATAGAGTGGAGTTTGTATTGCTGTCTGTGCCCCCTTTAGAGAGATTCACCCTCTCTATTTGTCCTGTTTATCATATACATTGAAATTTAAAGTAAAAGAAAATCCCAAATTTTGGGATGTCTTCAGAAAAGTAATAGAGGGGAAATTTTCCAATGGGGACACTAGTTTTGGTGACCTGGGGGTCTCCAAGGAATTAATGTAATTTGCAGGGATTTCCTCTTCCTGTTTTGGTTAGGGGACAGGAAGTGAAGAGAAATCTCCCCAATGGGACACAGATGGCAAAAAAAAAAAAAAAAAAACTGACAAGGGTCAAATGCTGTGATCACAGAATAAAAAAGCAATGTGGGAAGCAGAAAGCCTTGGCTTGGGGCTTGGCTTTCTGCTTCCCACATTGCTTTTTTATTCTGTGATCACAGCTTTTATTCTTACTGATGTATGCTGGTTTTTATAATAAAAAACCCACCTTGTAACCTACACCCTATGGAGGCATTTTTTCTTTCCATACCCCCTCGGATGAGAGTTCTTTGGTTGTCCAGTTTGGTTGTTCAACGTTCCAGCTTTGCGGTTTCCAATGTCCGAGTTTCAGCTCTGTGGTTACCTGCACACCCCTTGGAGTCACGTTTGGAGGTCTTTGGGTCCCTTGGATTGCTTTGGAGATCTGCCGATCTAGGCATTCATGCTTAACTGACTCGTTACCGCTGACATTCAAGTCCACCATTTCTGGTAAGAGTATATACCCCTCATTTTCGGTTGAAGATATACCACCCCTGATGCTCTACATGCTGGCCAGTGCCAGTGTCCCTGAGTAACTACCATTCGGTGGTGGACTTTACGGGTTCACCATAGGATTGTTCCACTAATTGGACTTTTTTCACTTATATTTTCACTCATTTTGATTGTTTTATCTAAGATTGATTTTCATCACAAAATTATCATTTGTATACTTGGTACATTTATTTTAGTTTTTTGTTCTTAACGCTACATTTTTCACCATCCACTATTTAGAATTTTTGTCCAATTCTTATGTAACAGCTGTATAGAAATTTTTCACTAATTGGGGTAGCGCAGTAATATTTCTTATTTACACTTCTCCTCATTGGCTGACTGACTTTGATTGACAGGAGTGGGAGCCAATAACACCGCACTGCTGTCTCAGCCAACGAGCAGGGGAGTCCTGGGCAGCTGAGACACTCTTGCAATATCGCTGGATCTAGATGGACTTTAGGTTAGTATTAGGGGGCTGAGGGGGGATGCTGCACACAGAACGCTTTTTAGCTTAATACATAGAATGCATTAAGATGAAAAAACCTTCTGCCTTTACAACCACTTTAAGCTCACTGTTATTATGGTGACTGTAGTAAATTTTGGATTTCACATAATTTTCTGTTCTGGCAACAATTGTCACCAGGACAAATAGAGAGAGACTACCCAGCAGAAAGAATTGGACAGAAGTTCCAGAAGTTTCCAAAACTAGAAAAATATACAAATATTTTTAAAAATATCTTGGCTAAGAATCTTCCCCTGTGCACCCATCTGATCCTGGTTTAATTTGCTAAGCTTTAAATTACTAATTACTTATTAATTACCAAACCCTGGTCTTGAAGTTAATCCACTGTCATCCTGTCCAATGAACATGGTTCAGTGACCAACAAGAGTGCTGTCGTTGAAGAGTAGGAGGTGTGAGGGAGGAGTCCAGCACTTAAAGTGATTGTTAACGATCAACTTGTAAAACAACCCATTTAGTTTAAAATAGAAATGAAAGGCAACATGTTATAAGGGACGTGAGGTGAGGTCAGTGGCTGGTGAGGCACTGGTTAGTATCAGAGCCAGATACACACAGGTTACATACGCCGTGAACGTTAGAGCGAGAGCAATAATTCTATCACTAGACCTCCTCCGTAACTCTGAACATAAATTTTTTTTAAAGCGTCGCCTATGGAGATTTTTAAGTACCAAAGTTTGGCGCCATTCCATGAGTGTGCACAATTTTAAAACGTGACATGTTAGGTATCTATTTACTTGGCGTAACATCATCTTTTACATTTTACAAAAAAATTGGGCTAGCTTTAGTGTTTTTTATATTCAAAAAATTTCTGCGCCAATACTGTGTAACATAAAAAGTTGCAACAACAACCATTTTATTCCCTAACTAAAACAATATATATAATGTTTGGGGGTTCTGAGTAATTTTCTAGCAAAAAAATTATGATTTTTACATGTAGGAGAGAAGTGCCAGAAATGGCCTGGGTGGCAAGGGGTTACCATAAGTAAGTAATATACAAATAATTATTATATATTGTTTTTAAGGTAATTTACTATATTTTCAAAAACTATACTCAAGCAGGTGGCTTAATGGACACATTACTGAAGTTTGAAGTTATAACTTCCAACCAGTAATCTCATAGTAAATAGATAAATCATAAATTATTATGTTATAACGTATAGCATAATAATATATGATTCAGCTTGATTAAAACAGTACCCTTTCATCAGAAAGCAGATTTTCATTCTCCCTCTTAACTGTGTGAGAAAAACATGGGATTGTGGGGAAAATCTTATACCCATAAACCCATGCTTTTTCCTTCTAGTTAAGAGGGCTGGGCTGGAAGGAAGCATTTGTCTTTTAGACACATGCCCCCTTATATGACACTGCAGTGAGAGGACAGCCTCCACTGCAGCATTTTTATTGGACAGCTGGAACCAGTGGTGCTTTATCATTGGTACACAAGGCACCAAGCTGTCCATTGAGCTCTGTGCCTCTGACAAGAAGTGAGAGGCACTGTGAGCTCGCCCTCTCAGTCTGCTGCAAGCAGTGTGTGCCAGCTTGTATTTAAACTGGCTTCTCCGTATGTAGCTTCTGACAGGCTGCAGAAGAAGCCCCGTATCTCCGGAACTATAGGTGGCCGGAGCCCCAAATTTTGACCAGTGGTGGGGTAGGACTTAAGCTACCTACCCCCCAGGTGACCCCCAGGTCGCCAAGCTACGACCCTCGAAGCTTGATCTTTTTTTTTGTTTTTATTTTATGTTCCGACTGCACGTCCCTGCATTATAAATACCCATCCCCCTTTTATAAGTGATCATATCCCCTCTGTTCTCAGCTGCAAAAGAGCTGGGGGAGGAGAAGCAGCAGCACACTGAGCTTCTCAGTGAATGACTGTGCAGGGGGGGGGGGGGGCATGTCAGGAAAAGTTAGAAGAGTACACTGAGTTCCCAGCATAGCTAGAGAACTGACCATAGTGTGTTTTCCTACTTACTGTTGTCAGTTTTTAATAGGAAAGCAAGGGGACTGGCAGGAACACCAGAGATTTCATATAAAGGAAGCATACAAAGAGAAAAGGATACTTTATCATACAAGTACATGGTACAGCAGGTACATATCAGGAATATGAAGTGTTGGCGTAACAAACGCTTAAATTAAATTCCTTAGTAACAAAGTAAAACTAAAATCAAAGGTATTGCGCTGTGACCAAGGCTTGTAAACCAGAACGCCTGAGCCCCTGTATATTTTTACTCACTTTTTTATGCATCAATAAAGAAGCAACAAGGTGTTGCTCTATTCTTTGAATTTATAAAAATCAAAGGGACTCTCAATAGAGACTAATTCCCACTATGTGCGGTGACAGGCGTTGCACTGCATTGTCAAATGCCAAGCACTGCAAAGACACAGAAAACAATTGTTTTCTGTGTGCCCTATTCACACTGTAACACAGCCCGCTATGCTGCAGCAGGCTGCTATAAAATGCAGACATGCTTCATTTTATCGCAGAGCACTGTACAGCATTGTGCTGCTGTATGGCAACATGTACTTTTCAAATAAAGTTTGTACAAAAAAAGGGAGCTGTGTGATGAATCGTACAACACCCCGCCCCCTATCACAGTCGGAACGGACAGCTGCCAGAGAGGTAAAGTTAGGGGGTTAACTCTCCAGCAGCTGTCCATTCTAGTGTGAATTCTTACAGCTAATAACGATAATAGCGGACACAAAGGGTCTGAGTAGATTCACCTGTCAGTTTTTTAGGTGGAACTGATCGCACAGTTCATTCACCCCTATGGACCGATACAAGTCCATTTACACCTGCCTACCTCCGATCCAATCCAGTCTGCTAAAATAAAAAAAGGGGATCCATCCTCCCTCGTCTAGAATTGGATCTGACAGCAGTTGGGTTTAAACGGACGGCGGAGCCCATTTACACCTAGCCACCTATAGAGCACAGTGGGCCCCGCAGAAACTTAACGGACACGGACCTGTCATCCGCCCGCTCTGCTCTAATCAGCAGGAGATCAGCAGACAAATCTTCTGCTGATCAAAATGGAATCCGCCCCATGTGAAAGGGGCCTTAAGTGGCTGACAGGTTCAGTTTGAGGGTGCTGTTCACCTCTAAAATCTTCACATATGGTGTGTTTGGTTGGAAGGAACTGTGACCATGCTCCAGAAATTGGTCTTGTGTGACAATCAAGTATAATTCAAAAAGATAAAGAGAGACCATGTTTTAATATGTTATTGTAGCTTAGTGCCCATTTGTTCACCATGCCAAGATGCAGGTACAAGCTTGTTTAACCTCCCTGGCGGTATGATTCTGTCCGGAATTTAGTGCTGAAAGCGGTACAATTATTTTGCATGGAAATTTGGCGTTTTTATATTGTAGGCATGCAATTCTTATGAATAACTCACTTAAATCTATCCGAACCAGAGTCTAGTAGACATCCCGGGTATGATAAAGTTTGAAACACAAAATAATAAATTATAATATAATAAAAATATATATAAAAATGATTCAATAATGTAATCAAATCAAAAACACTGAAATTTGCTCAGTTGCAGAATAGTCGCTGTCATTAAATTTATTGTTTGATGATAAATTGTGATTTTAATTTATTATCAGTGTTTTCTAGCTGGTCTAAAACCACTTTTGACATAAAGGGACACTTTTTGGTTGCTATGGACAATCTCCAGTTTCCAGGCAGAAAAAAAATCTTTTTATTATATAAAATGACATGCAGGGCACTGGGCAGACCACTAGGGACAAAGGGGGTGTGTATTTTTTGTATACAGTACTGTAATCTGTAAGATTACAGTACTGTATGTGTGTTGTGTTTTTAAACTTTTTTAAATTTGACGCCGATCTCCGCTCCCGTGCGTCGGAACGTCGCAGGGAACAGAGACCGGCACTGTGTGAATCGAGCGAGCGGACGGCTTGCTCACACAGCGGGGAGACATCGCAGGATCCAGGGGAAAGGGTAAGTAACTTCCCCCCTGCATCCTGCACGCAAGCCCGAGTCTGGCTCGGGGTTACCGCTCCCAGCAGAAAAAGCTGGACCCGAGCCAGACTCGGGGTTACCGCTAGGGAGGTTAACTTCTTTTCTCACAACTCCCTGGGTTCCTGGAGATGCCCAGCTTCCTTCTCTTCCCAGCAGCTCAGAGAGATCACACCTGATAAGGCAAAGGTAGCTGGGCAAGTGACTTACAACCAGGTGAGTGGCCCTCTGCTGTCAAACTGGCATGTGGCCAATTCGATTTAGAGCGTAAAGCATGTAGCTTCTTCAGAAGACTACTGCAAGGAGCCCCACCCTGATAACTATCAGAATACTCAAGTTTCATTGCGGTGGTATATCACCCTTGGACCTTGGATCCCTTCAGCTGTTCAAATGTATTACCAGAGCTACCCTGGACTTCACTGAGAGGGATGCGGTCTGTCAGGGTAATCCCAAATAACTGTTTGGGTTCTGAACTATTTTACTGATGTACTAACTAGCAGCTAGACCTCTGTTGTTTCAGAGTCTTACAGAGATTATTTTATGCAGCCAATTTACCCCAATTAAAGGGGATGTTTTTTTTTTTTAAATAACAAACATGTCATACTTACCTCCACTGTGCAGTTCGTTCTGCACAGAGTGGCATGATCTACCTCTTCTGGGGTTCCCCCGCAGCGCTGGTAGCTCCTCCCCGCATCAGGAGTCCACCTTGGTGGACACCCATGCGGATGAGCTCCCAAGTCCTGCTTTTGCATGTATTCACTCAGAAAGCAGGGGCCCTGCCCCCTGTGTCATTGGATTTGATTGACAGCAGCGGGAGCCAATGGCTGCACTGCTATCAATCTATCCAATCAGGACACAAGACAGAGAAACACAGCGTAAGTAAAACAGGGGGCAGGGAAGCTGCAGCACTACAGAAGTACAACCCCTTTAAGCTACAGAGACGTTAATGTGCGGAGTCCATGTTTGTGAATTACTCTGTAGTGTATGCATGCTCTTTGCCATCCTGAACTTGTTTTGGAGTATTGCTTCTAACTTTGCACCTTTTTAGTAAACTGCAAGCTACATTCATTCTCTCTAGTCATTCGGCCAATTACCCATCCAAATGTACAGGACTAAACCTTTTTATAAACGTGAATGATTGCATAATATTTTGTATTTTCATTTCTAGACAGCAAGGTCTTCTTCACATGTTTTCCAGGCTGTCCATAGCTGCTTTGCTAAATAAGTCTGTTGTTTACAGAGCTCAATAGCTTAAAATGTACTCATATGACACCTTCCCTTCCTTGGCTGCTCTTAAGATTAATTTAGTCATTATTCTCAATTGCAGAAAGAGAGTTAGAAGGCAAACAGCTGCTGTGCTCCTTTTTGTTCAGAAAATCTATAATGCTCTGTGAATAATGTGTCAGGTTAAGACTGTATTTAATGTTTATTTGTTGAACAAGGATTGCAAACATGCAGTATATAGCAAAATAAAAAAAAAAAACAGGCATAAACCATACGTTTAAAAACATACTTTAAAAAAGAATTATAAAATAAACTGTCCAGAAACCATTATAGTACTTCTTTAATACGATGCTAAAGCTGTTCCCCTTGGATATAAATGTGTAGTGAGCAATTCATCCAAAATGTAGTGTGACCACAAGAATTACTTACAGTTTGATTAATATATAATAAATGGTGTCCTCACCCTCCGGACACATCAAATAAAGAGACCATAGATAATAGTAGAAATTTGTATTATCAGTCGGTCTGGATGTATTACAGCATGGCAATTTTATATGCCCTCAAGGTTGCTACAGACAGCTCCTTTGATCTAATACCTTGGATGAATGTTCAGAATAAATTAAATGGAGAGGATAAAGCGGCATTCTTTTCCATCTCGTGAAAGTGACCTTCTGAACAACCAGAGCAGTGTTTGTTTTATGAAAGTGTCTTTGAACCTCGGCTGCAGAACATATTACCACATTTCTTGGCGTGATAGCGCATTAAGAAATGTTACGCTTTTTATACAGACATACATTAATATCAGTCTGTTTTCTGGGCACTATGAAGCTCTGACATCAGTAAAATTAAAGTTTTTCATGATGTTAATAGATATATAGTACAATGACTAATATTTGAGTATACATACAAAATAAATTATCTTTACAAAATAACATTATCTATGTATTGTGTCTTTTTTTTTTTTGTATCCTGTCCTGGCCCCACTAGGCCCTACTATGACATGGAGTGTGGCATGCCCCTACCCATCCTATTGTCCATTGGGAAGTTGTATTTGTCCATAATGAGAGTCTCCAATTAGCCAGTGGGATAATAAGGGGCTTGAGGTCAGAGTCGTGCTTTGACCTGGTTGTGACTGCTTTCAGAGACCTTCCATAGGTAAAGATTGAACAAGTTAAAGTGGTTTTACACCTCTGAAGAGAAGAATGAATGAAGCATATCCCACTGTAGTATGAACAGGTGCATCTCATACGATTAGAATATCATCAAAAAGTAAATTTATTTCAGTAATTTAATTGAAAACGTGTAACATATATTTTATATAGATGCGTTACACACAGAGTGATATATTTCAAGCATTTCTTTATTTTAATTTCAATGACTATGGCTTACAGCTAGTGAAAACCTCAAATTCAGTATCTCAGAAAATTTTAATAATACATAAGACCAATAAAAAAAAAGGATTTTTAATACAGTAATGTTGGATTACTGAAAAGTATGTCCATGTACAGTATGGTATGCACTCAATACTTGGTCAGGGCTCCTTTTGCATGAATTACTGCATCAATGGGGCGTGGCATGGAAACGATCAGCATGTGACACTGCTGGGGTGTTATGGAAGCCCAGGTATGTTTAATACTGGCTTTCAGCACGTCTGAATTGTTGGGTCTGGTGTCTTTCATCTTCCTCTTGACAATAACCAACATATTGTCTATGGGGTTTAGGTCAAGCAAGTTTGCTGGCCAATCAAGCACAGTGATACCATGATCATTAAACCGGGTATTGGTACTTTTGGCAGTGTGGGCATAAAACTGGTCAGCAGAGGGAAGCATGAAGTGCTCTAGTATTTCCTACTTTGGTCTTAATAAAACACAGTGGACCAATGCCAGCAGATGACATGGCTCCCCAAATCATCAATGACTGTGGAAAATGTTGCATTTCATTTGGAAATCAAGGTCCCAGAGTCTGGAGTAAAAGCAGATTCCAAGTTGCATGAGGTCCAGTGTGAAGTTTCCACAGTCAGTATGATGAGAAGATTGAGATGAGAAGTTTATTTTTGGTGGTTGATTAACCCAAATGGCAATGAGTGTTATTAGGAAGTGGTGGGAGAAAGCCACCATTATCTTTGGGAGTATCCAAGAAGGGGTTTGCCTGCATAGCTATATGTTCATGCTTGTTTGACCTTTTGTAATGGAGGTTAAACCATAAGGTGAGATCACACCCTGGGGAGATTGTTGGTGGAAATGTTACCTGAGTTGGGTTGTTTCACTGTTATTACAGCATATTTTCAGCAAATATTGTGGACTTTATCACATATACAATATTTCTAGTTGTTTATTTGGACCTTATCACTGGCATCATCAAAGGTATATGGCTACATAGTTATGATTGCACTTGTTAATCACTGGCTATTCAGTTCTTTTGTGTGGGCTTTATCACAGATTGTTTTGAACATTATTTATGATACATTTATGATAATTGTATTTGAAATTGTTATCACACTTGTTAAAGCGGAGCTCCAGCCCCCCCCCCTCCAAAAATTAGAAGTCAGTAACTACAAATAATGTAGCTGCTGATTTTTAATATTAGGACACTTACCTGTCCAGGGAGCCCGCGATGTTGGCACCCTAAGACGATCCGTCCATCGGCTCTCAGGTGCTGCCGCTGTCATTCCTTGTATGGTAAATCGGCTTCACATCGGGTTCCCTACTGGGCATGCGCCAAGTGTGCTGCTCTTTCTGAATGGTCCGATGGAGGGGAAAGGAGGGGGGCTGAACTTCCTGTGGCGAGGTCTCCCGGGACTTGTCAAAAACAGGTACCTGCTCCCCCCCAAAAGGTGCCAAATGTGGCATCGGATGAGGGAAGGAGGCAGATAAGCAGAGTTTCCACTTTTGAGTGGAACTCCGCTTTAACCACAGATTTTAGTTTCATTTTCAGCTTCTGTACATTGCATATATATTTTTATATTCTTGTTAATTTCTCATACAGAACTTTTTATATATTGATATTTTTACTGATGATTTTATTGATTACACCTTTTAGTGCATGCGGCTCAATTTTGAAGAGACGAGATGCACAGATGAGCTTCTCTGTGGCTGCAGGGAGAAGTGCAGGATCTAGCAGAGGAGTTCTGTACTCCTCTCTGCTGCCAACTGCTAAGACAAGTGGGGGTGGAGGTGCGGGGGGGGGGGGGTGCCGTAGCTGCAGAAGAGGTGGGAGGACCACATGAAATGGAGGGCAAGATTCGGCCCACGGGCCTTGTGTTTGACACATGTGATCTAGAAGCTGGGCTGCTGTATTGTATGGTAATTAGAGCAAACTCAGTGTGTCCCTCTTTGTTAGCGGGGACAGATTGAATTTCCTGTCATTTCAAATTGTTCACAGTAGCTTCCCATCTGCTCTAAACGACACCTAGAAAGATAAGAAATATATTTTTTAAGAATTTGCTATGTGAATGGGAAAACTTAACGATCGTATAGGGGAGTTTTCTCAATTTTAACTGCAAACATGAAAATATACTTTAAGGCAGAACCCTTTTATAAAAAAGAGTTTCAAGCATAATTGGGGTAGACTTAGCTGACTTTACCTTGCCTAAGTAAGTTTGTGAGACAAAAAAAAGTTTGATGAAAATCTTCTCTTGGAATCAATTGATCCTGCTTCTTTGTTACCCTGTGTCTGGAGCCTGCCTGAAGCGTGAGAGTTGGGTGGAGACTGTAAGACTGGTACATGCTCGCTATGCAATGCTTTTAAATGATTAGACAATACTGGACACCTTAGCTGGAGTCAGCTTTTTGCCCTTCAGTCTCTTAGTATCATGGTGTTGTCTGCCAGTTGTATTACACAGCAGACAAGCAGAGCTGAAGTCAAGGCACTTAGTATTGATGATAGCGCAGTAGTACTGAGCTGATCAATAGCAGCCTTCCTTCTCCTTCTCGGCTAAAAGCTAAAGAGACTAGTTGATGCATAGATGATCACGGTAATTTAATTATACATCAGATTGATTTTTAATGTGCTTTACAATTATTTTTTAAATGTTATGGCCAATTTAGGAGCCTTTTTCCTTTGCCGAGCCTAAGATACCTCTCAACATGAGTAGACTTTAATGACTCTTAAAAGTACTTTTTTTTTTTACACAATCTTTTCTGATTATGAAAAAAACAACAACATTAAAGCCAAACTCCAGGCAAACTGCTATATACAAGGTTGAATTGAATGTATGCAAATCAGTTTACTTGCCAAACGATTTTTAGTTCTGTTCAGCCAGGCAGCACTGGACAGACATACATCCTGATCGAGGACCCACCCAAGCCTGTTATTGGACAGTGAAGGAGCAGCAGCACCTAGCTGAGATCCTTCCTGTGTCTCCCCTCCTGCAAGCATGTGCACAGGATTAGACTGACAGTACTGTGTACTGTCCTGAGAATGCTGTGCATTCCTCCTCAGTGTCAATGCCATTGTTCATTTACAGGGGGCTGATATAAAAATTGATTCTGGTACTTGTCTATAAAAATACATAATTTTTAATTGTATTTTTTTAAAGCTGAATTTTGGGATCATCCAATGCTGTCTAAATACAAGAGCCGTGTGTATTCTTATTTGAAAAAGTTATGTGCTTTGTGTATTTCTTCCAGATCTGTGCAGTAATCCAGTGTGAAAATGTACTTTTGTGCAGACACTTCCTGTAATATAGACCGGTCACTGCTGCTCTCTCTCCTTGTGCAGGGTGACTGGTCTTGTCTCCTCCCCCTCCTGTAGTTTTCTGCAGGCAGCCTCTAGTGGGCGGAGCCTGCTAAACCCCTCCCACAGCTCTGCTCTCTGTGCAGGCTATGTATAGCACAGCGATGATGTCTGAGAATATCTGAGTTTGCAAAGGCATTTGTTGCACACAAAGGGAATTACCGTATATACTCGAGTATAAGTCAAGTTTTTCAACACGTTTTTTTGTGCTGAAAATGCCCCCCTCGGCTTATACTTGAGTCAAGCACTTTTCTGCAGCAGAGAAGGACATTTTCCAACCCGACTTTGGGACCCCGTATCTCAGGGCCACCAAATTTGGTATGCAAACCCAAAGATGGAGTTCCTAGCACTAAATGGCCAAGAGATACGTCATTCTCTGCTGCAGAAAAGTGCTTAACATTTTCCGAACTGACTTTGGGGCCCCGTATCTCGGGGCCACTTGGTGCTAGGAACCCCATCTTTGGATATGTTGTAGTGCCATATCCACTCGGGTTTCCTAGAACCAAGTGACCCCGAGATACGGGGCCCCAAAGTCGGTCAACTGTGTCCATCTGCAGCAATGTCATTTCGGGACCCTTTGGGTTCAGAAACCCCAAATTTTGGCTGCAGATCGGGGGCATTTAGGAACCCTTAACTACCAAGTTTGAAGTTCGGGGGACCTATGGCTGCAAATGGGCACAGTGAGGCTGCAAATGGGCATTGTTGACCCTCTTTTCCACTTACAGTAGCTGCGCATTTCTCACCCTAGGCTTATACTCGAGTCAATAAGTTTTCCCAGTTTTTTGTGGTAAAATTAGGTGCCTCGGCTTATATTCGGGTCGGCTTATACTCGAGTATATACGGTAATATTTATGTCTATTGAGAAATATAATCAATTAAACGTTTTTGTGCCTAGAGTTCAGCTTTAAACAGTATTTAAATAGTAATTGTCCTGTATTTAAAGAAAAACTTTACTTCCCCTTTGCATATTTTTTCTTCCTCCTCTTACCTTACCTGTTGGGTTGTTTTCAAAAAAACATACTCACATGCCAAGAAATCCAAGATTGTCTGGTGCAATGTTTCTTAAACCTTTTTGTCTTGCAGCGCACCAAAAGAATCTAAAAATTCTCACGGCACACCTGAAAAGATTTAACAATTTTTGTGGTGAAGAACTTATTTTATTTTTACATAAATATTTAATTTTAAATTTAATGTGAAGGACATGCTGCTTTCGAGAGCAAATCAGATTGAAGCAATTGTAATCTTCTTTGTACTTTCGCTTGCTTCCTTGCTTTTCATTTAACAGTTTCTCTTTCAGAGTTCCAGACATGATTAAGTATTTCTCCATCGCTAAACAATGAACAAACTTTATTTATAAGCATTAAAGTTGGAATGGGACAGTCTCTATTATTATAATTTAAGTAGAGCGTTCGAGTTCTCCCGAGATCTTGCACAAGCCTTGCATTTACGAAAGGAACCAATGAATGACAGACTGACAGAGATTGCATTTTTATATATGTTACTTTTTTTACTTTTGCAACATTGATTTACCATTTATTTTTTCAATATGTTCAGGTTTTCAAAACACTAGCAATTTTTTATTTTTTTCAAAACTCCCAGGGCTCACCTGCAAATCTAACATGGCACACTAGTGTGCCACGGCAAACAGTTTGAGATTCACTGGTCTGGTGTAATCTATAGCTCAAACCAGGTCCCGTGCTACGATCTCCTCTTCTTATATCATATGAGGGCTGGCTATATAATTATATTTACCAGCACTGCTTCCATTGCAGTGTTACTAAACCCAGGACCCTGAATTTACTATATCTGGACTCCCACAGTACACAGAACACGGGATTTCAATTATTTTAGTAAATATAAACTGCTAAATACCTTTTCTCATCAGCAGTTAGAGCAGTCTTGTGACTTCTATCACTGTCTGGTTACATAGTTACATAGTAGGTGAGGTTGAAAAAAGACACAAGTCCATCAAGTTCAACCTATGTGTGTAATTATATGTCAGTATTACATTGTATATCCCTGTATGTTTTGCGGTCATTTAGGTGCTTATTTAATATTTTTTTTAAACTATCGATGCCCCCCCCCCCCACGCTGAAACCACCGCCTGTGGAAGGGAATTATACATCCTTGTCGCTCTTACAGTAAAGAACCCTCTACACAGTTTAAGGTTAAACCTCTTTTATTCTAATTTTAGTGAGTGGCCACATGTGTTATTAAACTCCCTTACGCAAAAAAGTTGTATCCCTATTGTGGGGTCACCAGTACGGTATTTGTAAATTGAAATCATATCCCCTCTCAAGCGTCTCTTCTCCAGAGAGAATAAGTTCAGTGCTTGCAACCTTTCCTCATAACTGATATCCCCCAGACCCTTTATTAGCTTTGTTGCCCTTCTTTGTACTTGCTCCATTTCCAGTACATCCTTCCTGAGGACTGGTGCCCAGAACTGGACAGCATACTCCAGGTGGGAGTCTTGTGGGAGAATTATCGCTTTATCTCTGGAGTTAATACCCTTTTAAATGCATGCCAATATTCTGTTTGCTTTGTTAGCAGCAGCTTGGATGCCATTGCTGAGCCTGTCATCTACTAGGACCCCCAGGTTCTTTTCCATCCTGGATTCCCCCAGAGGTTCACCCCCTAGTGAGTAGATTGCATTCATATTTTTGCCACCCAAATGCATTATTTGACATTTTTCTACATTAAACCTCATTTGCCATGTAGTTGCCCACCCCATTAATTTGTTCAGATCTTCTTGCAAGGATTCCACATCCTGCAGAGAAGTTATTGCCCTGCTTAGCTTAGTGTCATCCGCAAATACAGAGATTAAGCTGTTTACCCCATCCTCCAGGTCATTTATGAACAAATTAAACAGGATTGGCACCAGCACAGAACCCTGGGGGACCCCACTTCCCACCCCTGACCATTCCGAGTATTCCCCATTTATCACCACCCTCTTAACTCGCCCTTGTAGCCAGTTTTCAATCCATGTACTCACCCTATGGTCCATGCCAACAGACCTTACTTTGTACAGTAAACGTTTATGGGGAAATGTGTCAAATGCTTTTGCAAAATCCAGATTCAGCACGTCTAAGGGCCTTCCTTTATCTAGATGGCAGCTCACCTCCTCATAGATGGTTAATAGATTGGTTTGGCAAGAACGATTCTTCATGAATCCATGCTGATTACTGCTAATGATAACGTTTTCATTACTAAAATCTTGTATATAGTCCCTTATCATCCCCTCCAAGAGCTTGCATACTATTGATATTAGACTAACTGGTCTGTAATTCCCAGGGATGTATTTTGGTCCATTTTTAAATTTTGGTGCTGCATTGGCTTTTCTCCAATCAGCTGGTACCATTCCAGTCAGTAGACTGTTAGTAAAAAGGTCTTGACTGAGTTCCCTAAGTACCCTCGGGTGTAAGCCATCTGTTACCGGTGGTTTATTAATGTTAAGTTTCCCAAGTCTATTTCTAATTCTGTCCTCTGTTAGCCAGGAGGGTGCATCCTGTGATGTGTCATGAGGACAAATACTGCAGTTTTGGTTACTGAAGCCCCCCATTCCCTTGTAAAGACCGAGGAGAAGAATAAATTCAATACCTTTGCCATCTCCCCATGCTTTGTAACCAGATGTCCTTCCTCATTCTTTATGGGGCCAATATGGTCTGTCCTCCCTTTTTTACTGTGTTTATACTTAAAGAATTTCTTGGGATTCTTTTTGCTCTCCTCCGCTATGTGTCTTTTGTGTTCTATCTTAGCCACCCTAATTGCACCCTTACATATCTTTTTGCATTCTTTGTAAAGTCTGAATGCTGATGATGATCCCTCAGCCTTGTATTTTTTGAAGGCCTTCTCCTTTGCTTTTATATGTATTTTTACATTAGAGTTAAGCAATCCAGGACTTTTGTTCACTCTTTTAAATGTATTTCCCAATGGGATGCACTGGCTAATGCCCTTATTTAATATGCTATTAAAGCAAACCCATCTCCCCATCCGTGTTCTTTGTTTCTAAGATTTTATCCCAATTTATATCTTCTAGTTTCTTCAAGTATATAGTATCTTCTAGTATCTTCAAGGTTCTTAGTTTAGGGAAGTTGACTCTTTTGAAATTCAGTGTCTTTGTGTTCCCCTTGTGTTTCCTATTTGTGTGATTTATACTGAAGCCAATTGACCTGTGATCGCTGTTTCCTAAATTGCCCCATATTTCCACATCCGTGATCAGGTCTGTATTGTTGGTAATCAGTAGCTCTAGTAACACCTTGTTTCTAGTTGGTGCATCTACCATCTGACTCATGAAATTGTCCTGCAAGACATTTAGGAACTGGCGAGCCTTAGACGAATGCATGGTTCCCTCTGCCCAGTCTATGTCTGGATAATTAAAATTCCCCATTATGATAACACTTCCCATCCTTGCTGCTAATCCAAATTGTGATAGGAGGTCCGTCTCCCCCTCCTCTCTCAGGTTAGGGGGCCTATAGCATACTCCCAGTATAATTTTCCCCTTAGCTTCATCCCTTTGGAGCTCTACCCATAAGGATTCCACCTCCTCCCTAGCTCCCTTATTGATGTCATCTCTCACATTCACTTGTACATTATTCTTGATATATAGGCATACCCCTCCCCCTTTTTTTACCCTTTTTATCCCTGCCCTAAAGGAAATAACCTTGAATGGTTGCCAGCCAATCATGAGAGCTGTTGAACCAGGTCTCCTAAATTCCCACAAAATCGAAATTCCCCTCGTTCAACAGTATCTCTGGTTCACCTATCTTGTCCGCCAGGCTCCTGGCATTGGTGAACATGCCACGTAGTTTAGACCGGCCGCATACTGTCCTCTTATTGGGTGTTCCGAGATTGCAAATAGGACTTTTTACTATGTTTACCTCGGGTTTATGTGCTTTAGTCAACCTACCACAAATGCCCCCAATACTACCCTCTGGAATATGTTCATTGCATTGACCCTCCCCCCCATTGCTTCATTTAAAAACCCCTCTAACATTTCGGCCATCTTCACTCCCAGCAGATCTGCATCCTTCTCATTTAGGTGCAATCCGTCCCTTCTATAGAACTGGTGACCGACTGAGAATTCGGCCCAGTTCTCCAGGAACCCAAACCCCTCCTTACTACACCAGCTCCTCAGCCACTTGTTTACTTCCCTAATCTACCTCTGCCTTTCTGGTGTGGCTTGAGGTACTACCTTAGAGTTCATTGGAGTATTCCTGAGAATACTACCTTGGAGTTCCTTTTACTTAATTTAGCTCCTAAGTCCCTAAAATCGTTCTTTAGGACACTCCATCTGCCTCTGACTTTGTCATTGGTGCCAACATGCACCATGACAGCCAAGTCTTCCCCGGCCCCTCCCAGTAATCTGTCCACCAGATCTGTGATGTGCCGAACCCGAGCGCCCGGTAGACAGCATACAGTTCGGCGCTTCAGGTCTTTGTCACAGATTACCCTCTGTCCTTCAAAGAACTGAGTCCCCTACAACCTGAATCTGTCTATCTTTTCCCTTCGGTCCCCCCCACCACTCTCACTGGAGGAGTTCTTACCATGGCAGCTAGGAGAGTCCCTCAGCTCCAGCAGTGCTGGTCCCTGACCGGTTTTACCAATGTCACTCAATGGAGTGTACTTATTGGGATGCTCCAGCCCAGGATCAGCCTCCCTGGCACTTCCCCCTCTATCCTTCCTGCCTGACTGTTAAAGCTTGTAGGAGGAGCTTTCATTCATTGTACTGACTGTCCTATGAGTCTGCAGGTCCCCTGACCCTCTGTCTTGAAAGTGCTGATTGGCCCTGTGCTGATAACATGCACCCTCCCAAAAGAAAAAAAAACTCTCTAGCAATACACACCAAACTGAGCATGTGCAGAGTGACCCCAAATACTCTGTCTTATCAGGAGATAGATTGAGGACAGTGGAAGAAGGGGAGGATCAGAGAAGACAGGATCAAACAGCCTTTTTACACAATGCAGAGGATTAACCCCTTAGGTTCCACAGTATAACAAGCATGCTTTACTGCATATACAGACAGATTTTACTGTTGTTGGTTTAGTAATACTTTAAAAAGTAATGGTATTGTATTTAAAGAGGAATCTAACTTCCCCTTACATATTTTTTCTTTCCCCTCTTACCTTACCTGTTGTATTGTTTTCAAAAAACATACTTACATGCTAAGCAAATCCAGGATTATCTGGTGTAATCTGCACCACAAACCAAGTCCTGTGCTGTCAACCTCTTCTTATATCATATGGGAGCTGGCTATACTATTATAATATTTACTAGTACCGCTTCCATTGCAGCTGATCCTAAAGAAGATCTATCACCATATGTGCAAGAGTTGTTTAGCTGTGTTGATTCCCTATGACTAAGCTCCGGGGGGCAGAGGTAAATGTGTTGGGGGCATTGCCTGATGGGAGCCCAGGCGGAGGTTGTCTCTCTCATACCACAATAGGACTCCATCAATGTGCGGCACCAGTGATCTTTCCTCTTTTCCTTCCATTGTTCTCCCTCCTAGCTAGCTGACAACACTGATGAACAGAGATGCAGCTTGTCATCCTCAGTGCTGTCTCTTTATTTCTCCTGTTTAGCTTACATTGAGTCAGGACTTGCAGCCTGTTAATCAGGGAAATGGAGAGTGGAAACTGTCAGCTTGGTTTGTAAATGATTGCAGCTCAAGAAAAGTGCTTTCCTGCACAAAAAACACAATCTGACAACAGAACAAGCCAGGTACTACACCAGGCTGTCTTGGACAAGTGTAGTAGCTGGTGTGTGCTATTGTCAGCTTGTGTTTTTGTGAATGAAAGGGCCTGAAAGGGCATGTGTCAATAGGCTTTGAGCTTGTGTCGATGGCAACAGTTTAACCTTTGTTTAAGATGCTTCTGAGATCATTCAGAATTCATTGGCAGGTACATTTGACCTGCAATTGACCTACTTTTGATTTTACTTTGATGGACTTAAAATCCAAAACCCACTTGAAGCAAACAAAAGCCGTAACAGGGTTTTTCATCTAGGCCTTTTGAATGCATTTAACCTCTTCACGACCATGCTATAGCCGAAAGACGGCTACAACGTGGGCCTAAACTGCCGGGAGGACATCCATGTACGTCCTCCCGAGCATGCACTGCCTGCGCGGCCCCTGCGGGCCCCTTACCACGTGATCAGCTGTCAGCCAATGACAGCTGATCACGTGATGTAAACAGAAGACTGTAACCTGCTTTTTTTTTTTCCACACGCTGACAGCGTGAGGAGAGAAAAAAGCTGATTACCGGCTTGTGTAAACGGGACATTGGTCCTGTACACAAAGAGCCACTGCCGACTCATCAGTACCCACCAGTGCCACCTACCAATGCCCACCAGTGCCACCTACCAGTGCCCAGTGCCACCTATCAATGTCCACCAGTGCCACCTATCAGTGCCCATCAGTGCCTCATCATAGGTGCCATCTATCAGTGCTGCCTATCAGTGTAACATACCAGTGCCTATCAGTGCCCACCAGTGCCACCTATCAGTGCTTTTCAGTGCCACCTATTAGTGCTCATCAGTGCCACCTATCAGTGCCCTTCAGTGCTGCCTATCAGTGCCCTTCAGTGCTGCCTATCAGTGCCCTCCAGTGCCTCTTGATCAGTGCTCACCAGTGCCACCTCATCAGTACCCACCAGTGCCACCTCATCAGTGTCCATCAGTTCCACCTATTAGTGCCACCTATCAGTGCCCATCAGTGCAGACTATCAGTGCCCATCAGTGCCACCTATCTGTGCCCATCAGTGAAGCCTCATCAGCGCACATCAATGAAGAAGAAAAATGATCTGTTTTCAGTCCTTTTTTGTTTGTTTAGTAAAAAATAAAAACACCAGCTGTGATTAAATACCACCAAAAGAAAGCTCTATTTCTGTGAAGAAAATTATAAAATGTCATTTGGGTACAGTGTAGCATGACCGCGCAATTGTCATTCAAAGAGTGACAGCACTGAAAGCTGAAAATTGCCCTGGCCAGGAAGGGGGTTTAAGTGCCCAGTAAGCAAGTGGTTAAACATGTTTTGTTTTACTTTTTATACTTTTTAAAACTTTTTTTTCGTACATTTGAAACTTTTTCAAAAACATTTTTAAGTTTTTCAAAATCATTTTTGCAAAGTTGTCACGTTATGGGTTAAACATTTTTAAATAATTGTAATGGTTATTTTTATCTCTTGGTTATTTTACTATTTAGTTTAATATTCCTCTAATCTCTCATCTAGATTGTAATCATGTCAGAATCAGAACCTAGAGACTAATGCAGCACATAATGAATACAGAGTCTGTGACCTCTGTGTCAGAGTTTTCTAAACAGTCTATGAAGTTCTGTGCAGCGTGGATATAAGATTCAAAGCTTCTGCAGGAGCATTTTTCACTTGCACAATATCATTCACTGTTAATCATGGAATCTGTGGGTTTTGGGTCAGATTCATGGTAACTTTACTTGAAATGTTTTCAAGAATCTGAGAAAATGTTTTTATTAACTAGGAGTGACCCTGTGTTATCTACTTATGGTAACACGTGTAAAAAATGTATTGCTGCAGTCTAAACAGTTTTAAAACCTCATCATTTTTTAAAAATATTTTGTAGGCAAGCCACAATGCTAAAAAAGTTTTGGGGCTGAATTTTACCCCCTTCTTTGATCTGCTTCATTTGTGTAAAAAACTGGATAATGTTTTAGGAGAGCCTTTCTCAACCTCTTGAATATGGAGGAACCTTAACCACTTCAGCCCCGGACCAATTGGCAGCCAAAGGACCAGGCCTCTTTTTGCGATTCAGCACTGCGTCGCTTTAACTGACAATTGCGCGGTCGTACGACGTGGCTCCCAAACAAAATTGGCGTCCTTTTTTTTCCACAAATAGAGCTTTCTTTTGGTGGTATTTGATCGCCCCTGCGGTTTTTATTTTTTGCGCATAAACAAAAATAGGGCGACAATTTTGAAAACAATGCAATATTTTTTGCTTTTTGCTATAATAAATATCCCCAAAAAAATATATAAAAAACATTTTTTTTTTCCTCAGTTTAGGCCGATACGTATTCTTCTACATATTTTTGGTAAAAAAAATCGCAATTAGCGATTATTGATTGGTTTGCGCAAAAGTTATAGCGTTTACAAAATAGGGGATAGTTTTATAGCATTTTTATTAATATTTTTTTTTTACTAGTAATGGCGGCAATCAGCGATTTTTATTGTGACTGCGACATTATGGCGGACACATCGGACATTTTTGACACATTTTTGGGACCATTGTCATTTATACAGCAATCAATGCTATTTAAATGCATTGATTCCTGTATAAATGACAGTTGTAGTGAAAGAGTTAACCACTAGGGGGAGGGGTTATGGGCTGTGACGTGTGTGTGTTTTTTACATTAGGGGGCGGGGCTGACGTCTGACGTCATTGATCGGCTTTCCCGATGACCGGGAACAGCCGATCAATGACAGGCAGAGTAGGAAGCGCGGGGAGAGGTTTGTTTACACAGATCTCTCCCCGTTCTTCAGCTCTGTGACCCGATCGCGGGACACCAGCAGCGATCGGGTCCGCTGGTCCCACGGCCGGGGTCACGGAGCTCCCGATATCTGCGTGAGGCGGTCGGGAAGCGGTTAAATCAATTTTGTATTCTCAGGGAACCCCTACTACTATTCAATATATCTATAGCTCATGGTACATGAGTGTGATGGTCACTGGGAATTTTCTCACTGGTCAGTCCCTTCTTACAGATCACCAAAAAAAAAAAAAAAAATGATTGGTGTCAGTGGTTATTATCTGAGCGGCAGAAATTTCTAATTGATGAAGGAATCCCTAGCAACCTCTGGAGGAACCCTAGTTTAGAAATGCTTCTTT
Source organism: Lithobates sylvaticus (assembly GCA_028564925.1). NCBI lineage: Eukaryota > Metazoa > Chordata > Amphibia > Anura > Ranidae > Lithobates > Lithobates sylvaticus. The sequence goes on from CM053030.1 coordinate 467,976,997, forward strand.
AAAAGGTTGAATATTTTGGAGTAGTGTAGCACTGCCCTCTTGGGGGTCGCAAGATAAATCAATACCCCCCTGGTTGCCCTGAACCAGTGAGTCCTCTCTTACCTCTGACACCCTGGGTTCATACATTTTTTTACCTTCCGCTTCAGATGACAACAATAAGAAGGAAATACACAGAATTGATTAAATCAGAAAAATGTACTTAAAGTGGATGTAAACTGATGTCATAATGTAGAGAATAAGATTTCCTTTCATTTGAGCCCAGTCTTGCCACACAGATTTACTCGAGGCCTGAGAAATCCTCTTTTATTGTTCAGTTAGAAAGATCTTGACAAAGTGCTGAAAACTTTGTCAAAAACGCCCCCTTGCTGTGAGTGACAGGTGATTTACATATCTCATGCACTAGCCTGAGACAGGCACAGACCACAGATCCACAGACCAGAGTGAAAATAAATTTATTCTCAAGTGAACAGCAAGAAGAATATAAGTGAGATGTATGCAGTCAGAGCTGGGCAGAGTAGAACATGCAGTTATCTGATGATTGTTATAGTGCAGTGTGTGTGTCTGAGGATATATTGATCACAGGATTTGTTATGTGAGGGAGGGGTGGATTTCTCACTTTTTATAATTACACAGGATGTGCCTCTTTTAGGCTAGTGCATGAGATATGTAAATCACCTGTCACTCACAGCAAGGGGGCGTTTTTGACAAAGTTGGCTGCTTGCAAGTCGCATCGGATCGTTCCTTCCCAATTTTGGGACACGTATGAGTATGGACCCTCAGGGATTATCCAACGGTTTTAAACTTCTGGTCAAGAGATCTCTTTTCACCTTGCATATATGAAAATGAATACATGTTGGAATGTTTCCTTCTTTTGAGATACTAAATATATATTTTTATAACAAACCAATACCCTGAAGAAGACCATTGTGGGTCGAAACACGTCAGGGCACCGTCACAACAGACTAATGATCATGTGATGCTGTAATTTTGTGTTTGCTTTCTGTAAATGTGAAATGTTTGTGTTATCCCTTGACCAGTTTATACTGCTTGATACAGCAACATGTTATTGACCTCACTTGTTTCCAATAAAATAATTGACATAAATCCTTTCTGAATTACCTATATTGCTGTTTCAAAGCCCCCTGGGGGAACCTTCCCATGATACACAAATTGTTTTGGGGTGTGCAGCTGTCTCTCCTGTATGTGTCTTTCCCTTTGATATATCCTGTTGATCTTCAGCTAGCTCTTTGATGTTTGATGGCATGCAAAGAAACTTTGGATGGTAAAGCAGAGTAACTGACCCAATAAGTTGAGAATAAACAGCCAACATTCTTCCTGGGTAAATTAGACTTTATTTGAATCACAGTGATCAAGCAACAGCTTGAACCATACAAGCAACAGCAGAACCATAGAAAGCAAAGATGTCTGTATATAGTGTCTATGATGTTTAATCTGGATACTAATGATGTTTAATCTAGATGTTTAATCTTAATACTAAATCTGACGAGGAATACAGGAGACAATGATGTCTATAGGACTGGGCTGTTGCCCTCTCACCACACTGGAACAGGGTATGATGATTATAAGGATGATGATGATCTCTAAGAAATGTGTCTCAAGGGATGACTTCCAGCCGCCACTGCACCGCACCAAGGTTCTCCTGGATCTGATACCACTGCAGGATGGATGTAATCGGAGCGGACTCCAGGCTGCCGCTGCACAGCTACAGAAAGATGTCTGCAGGTGTCCCTCTAGATATCTGTTCGCTAATTCTGCAAAGCAGGCCGCGTCTCAGCTGCAGTTCACACCAGAACAGATGCCCTGGATACAGATCCACGCCGGCTCCCAAGAGAGCGCACCAGGCCTCAATCCCTCCCTCTTATAGTCTCTCCCAGCAGTCTGCTCTTCCCCATCAGCCAGCTGGAAGTTGTAGTTCCACATCACTCAGCCAGAGGGGGAATCCCATCCATACAGACTACATATCCCAAGATGCTTTGCTCTAGCTTGTCTCTAAATAAGAAGGTAACAGGTCAGCATCAACTCAACACTAGAGGGAAACAGCTTCCCCTGCAACAATGCCATACAATGTCTCCTGATTGCAGGAATAAGTAGATATTCAGCTACTGGCTACAGTAGCTATATACTATTCAAATGTTGAAATTTAGCATGGAAATAGACATACAGTATCTCACACCCCTCACATTTTTGTAAATATTTTATTATATATTTTCATGAATTTTTCAGTTCCGTTTGCACCCCCCAAAAAGTTTGAGCACTAGCCGCCACTGTTCGCACCATTCCACTTCATTATTCTTAAAGTATAGCTTAGGGCAAACCTTTTTTTTTTTTGTTTTGGATGCCTGTCATTTTTTATTGCTGTCTGTGCCCCTGTTAAGGAGATTTGCCCTCTCTATTTGTCCTGTTACCATTATTATTGTAAGCTCCTTGAGGGCAGGGACTGATGTGAACGTTCAATATATATGTGTAAAGCGATGTGCAAATTTACGGTGCTATATAAGTACCTGTAATAAATAAGAAGTACTTATCAGCATTCTGTTCCTTAAATAAGGAGACCTTAAACCGTACCTCCAGTCATCCTACTAGCTCAAGCCCCCTAGAGAGGTTCCCTCCTTTTTATGTGTTTGCTTCAGCAGAGGATGGTACTTTTCCAAAAAGCCCAGGAAAACCTGGCCAGCAGGGTTAACCCTTACTTCCCAAGGAGTACCACCTTAGCAGAGAAAACACAACTAAACAGTGTAATAACATAACACAAAAATCTAACCACATACATGGGCGTCCGCAGGTAGGGGCAAGGGGGGGCAAGTGCCCCCCCCTGGAATCAGGGATCGATCAGGAGTGATGAGCTAGGGTGCCCACGATTGCCTTTGCATCGTCTCTGTCTCTCTCTGTCTCAGCCTGTGGTGGACCCCGAGCTGGCAGAGACCCTTTTTTACTTTATTCACCACCGCTGCTGGCTCAGCGCCCAAACTGGTTGCTACCTGCCGCCCGCTTGGCGTGTAGCAACCAGTGACGTCATGAGCAGGAGAGAGGCAGAGACCCAGAATTCACAGCGGAGGAGATTTAACTTCCTCCTCCGCGCCTACAGTTTAGCTCCACCCACCTCCTCCCTGTATGATCTGTTCTCCAGCCAGGCAGCAGAAGAAACATCTGAGACAGACTGCAGTCAGTGCACAAACAAAACGGAGACATGGTAAAAAGGCAAGTAAATTGCTAAACACTCACCAACATGACAGATCCATCGGGGTTAAAATCCTGTCAGCTTTCCCTCAGCAGCCAGAGTTCTGTGCTATCAGCACTTCACAGAAACTCAGCCTGGAGCTAGCAAGCCTCTCAGTGCACCGTGCAGAGGAAGGTCGGCAGATAAGGGTCGGCAGGGGAGGACACTGACAGATGGGATTACACCCTGGATGGAAGGAGGACACATCCTTAGATATCAGGGCAGGGTTCATACTGGGACTTGAAATCCTACTACAGGTCCAGCATGAACCCCTCAGAGCTGAAGATGTTTCCCTCATTACTGCACACATGATAACTCCTCACATTCGGCCCTTCTGTCCAGCTGCTCACTGTCTCTTCTCTCCCACTACTTGTTTGCCTCTCACTACACCTGCAGCCCCCCCCCCCCCCTCCTTCATCCTCAGCCTTTCATGTTCTGCCACCTTTTCACCTACTGGTCTTTTTTAACCCCTCTGTATGCCAAGCAATCCTCTCAGCAGTGGCCCATCTCTCATCTGCAACTATCAGCCTCAGAATCTTGCCAGCATTCCATTATTTGCTCCTTCAACCTGACATATTTTTTTTTCTCCACTGCAGCGGTGTAACCACAGGGGTCGCCATTGCAACCCCGCCTCATACTTCAGGGGGCCCATGCAGCTTCCCTCTAAACCTGTATAGGAGGGGCGGCATATAGAGGATGCCCTTCATGTTCTTCTTGCAGCCACTGAATGCCTGCAGGTGGTAAAGCAGGAAAAGCGGCCATTCAGTGGCTGCAAGAAGAACATGAAGGATCATCAGTTCCCCTATATGCCGCCCCTCCTATCCAGTTTACTTCTGCTGCCCACAGGTCCCTCAAAGCTCTCCTGGCCACTCTGTGATCTTCCCCAGCAACTTCTCTGCTCCCCCCCCCGTGCTGTTCTCTGCTCCCCCCTGTGCTGTTCTCCGCTCCCCCCGTGCTGTTCTCTGCTCCCCCCCGTGCTGTTCTCTGCTCCCCCCGTGCTGTTCTCTGCTCCCCCCGTGCTGTTCTCTGCTCCCCCGCGCTGTTCTCCACTCCCCCTGACTGTTCTCCGATCCCCCCCCCCATGCGGTTCTCCGGGCCCCGCCTGTGCTGATCTCTGTTCTGAGGTCTGCTGTTAAGCTTATATTATTATATGTATATAGATGGACTGAGGAGGGGGACAGGGACAGTGATCAGGAAAAAAGTGCCCCCAGCACATTTCTGACCTCCACCTCTCTACTAGCACAAGTGAAAGGGGAGGGGGTCAGTACTGAGGGAGGGGGGTCTATACTTAATGTAATAATAGAAACACATTTCAAGCATGGTGCTGGGATAAGTGCTAAAACCAGCCATTCACCCAACAAATCACTCGCCGCCAAAAAAAACCTCAACCCGGAGACTACATTCAACACAAACCCCCCCCCCCCCCCCGGTCCTTGGCAAAAATTGTCCCTGAATGGCAGTTTGGAAATGTGGTCACCCTAGTGATGACCCCCCATCGCCCCTCTCTGTCACCCTCTCTCTCTCTCTCACCCCTCTGTCTTTTTCACCCCCTTGCTCTCTGTCACCCCCCCTCTGTCTCTCTCTATCACACTCCTCTCTCTCTGTCACCCCCTGTCTCTCTCTGTCACCCCCTGTCTCTCACTCTCTCTGTCACCCCCTCTGTCTCTTTCTCTCTGTCACCCCCTGTCTCTCACTCTCTCTGTCACCCCCTCTGTCTCTTTCTCTATGTCACCCCCGCTTTCTCTCTCTGTCACCCCCCACATGTATGCAGTTTCTGACAGTCTCTTGGGCCATGTCCGCAGTCTCTGACATTCTCTTGGGCCATGTCCACAGTCTCTGACATTCTCTTGGGCCATGTCCACAGTCTCTGACATTCTCTTGGGCCATGTCCACAGTCTCTGACATTCTCTTGGGCCATGTCCACAGTCTCTGACATTCTCTTGGGCCATGTCCACAGTCTCTGACATTCTCTTGGGCCATGTCCACAGTCTCTGACATTCTCTTGGGCCATGTCCACAGTCTCTGACCATCACCTGTACTACGTCTGCAGTCTCTGACCTTGATAATGTGATAATGACATTGTCGAAAAGGTCAGAGCATGGGTGACCCTAAAATGATGCCCCCCCCTGAAAAAAGTTCTGCGGACGCCCATGACCACATAGATCAACTGTAAAGCGTTTTAATAAAACATACAAATCTGACATCCACCGGCTCACATACTTTTACTTGTACTCATTCATGTTACCACCCTACATAGACAAGGAATGTGCAATTCAACATTTTTTCAGCTTTACCACAGACTGCTGTGCATTGTCTTTTGATAGGTCCATGATTCCAAGTCTACGTGGATAAAGCCATTGGTTCATTCATATAAATAGATTTAAGTGACTTGACATGGGCTGCCCTTGCTGACATAACATTGCGGATGGCATAACATTGCAGAGGCTGCACCGACACAGCTACTAGTTCCTATGTGACATGCATGTGGGTACAGATGAGCAGCCCTGAGACAGTGTGCAATAACCATAATGCTGAATATAAAAGGGCATAATGAAATGCCGATATTTTCTTTACACTAACCCATCTATATAAATGATGTGTTTTCTCTTCTGCAATATGTTTACAATATCCTATATTTTATGGGCGCCATTTTTATTTCTGCAGTGGTGGTGAGTACAGATGTGCACATTTGTACAGTGATGGTAAGTGCAGATAAGGGCAACTGTGCAGTGATCAATGAAATGGGAGCATGCCGGAGAGGTGGTGAGAGCAGGGAAAGGATGGAGGTCAGGTGCAATGGTGTTTCAATATATATAGCCAGTCAACTAGCAATGACAGCCTTCATGTCTCTTTCTGGAAAGTCTTATTTTTTTTAGGAAATGTTATTAGCCAAACATTATGTTCCATGAGTCAGTATAGAACGCTAAAGCACAACCATTGTATAGAGCTGCAAAGCAGGAAGTAGTAGTAACTAATTATGTCATGCGCAAATATGACGGCCTGCAGATACATGTATAATCACATACGACACATTGAAACTTTCTTTTTAAACATTTATGCACATTGATAAGATTGTTTACATCAAATTATTCTATTTTACACATACAGTATAAGAAAATGTTCACAAAAAGTATTAATATTTCAAAGGTTAGATGCAGTAAAGCGAGTAAGTGTAGACACCTGATCACAATAAGGTAGGCCATAGCTGATTGCTCGATTCCCCGTCAAATCAGTCAGTGTTAATGGTGGAATCCCTCCCCTGGAGCTATTGTTTTCTCCCAGGGGGGGGGGGGGGGGAGCAAGGGGAGTCTTCCCAGCCAGTAGAACACAGTAATTATTGCTAGTGGCTATAGCCACTGGCAATAATTGCATGCTGAAAAATTTGACATGCTGGTTGTACCCAAGTCGATGGATGGCTCGACATGGGTACAATCAGCCTGCCCATACATGGATTGAGCCTCAGCCAGTTCAGCAGGATTTAAAAACGTCTATGGCGTTTATGGCGCACCCACGGCTCCCACATAATGTCTGATGGCACTATCTTCTGCAACCAGACACTATTCTGGAACATAGCCACCTAGTGGCAGACTAGCTAACTGCACCTGCCCACAAAGCTCATTTGTTTGAAAACACATTATTACATTTTAAATGGCCAGGAGAGTATTTGATGATACGGGGCTACAATGTTGAACATCCTTCAATTTTATTTGCTGATCTCTAATAGTAGCCAGTTTGCTATGGTGAGCTCATTGGGGTCATTAGTCATGATTCCCATTATCTATGAACAAGACGATGCTTCAGCAGTGGTCAGTTACAGCATATTTTGCTTTTCTTGTATCTTTTAACTGTCAGAATTAAGACAAATGTTCAAATACAAGTGACCTTAATGTGACCACAATCAGATTATTTAAAAGGCAAATTATATCTATGACAAAAACCAGGTGGAAGGAGAACTGTAGTTATTTTAATGTTTTTACATATACATATGAAAGAGATCTGTTTTGCAAACAGTTTTTATCAGTATGTGACTATGTACAACGTTATACATTGTTATGTGGGGACACAGATTTACTCATTACATAGGCATGGTCTGCTTCCTTTCAAAGACTTCTAACTGACAATGAGGAATTTTTATAGATTAAACAGGACATGCAGGGAATTCTAATAGAGGATTTTTTACAAATGGCAAACATTGAGAAAATATTACTACTATCCGTAGTCAAAAATGTAATGTGGGTAAAGACTGCTGGGCAAATGCTAGTGATATGCCCCGTACACACGGTCGGATTTTCCGACGGAAAATGTCCTATCGGACAATGTTGTCGGAAATTCCGACCGTGTGTAGGCTCCATCGGACTTTTTCCGTCAGATTTTCCGACGGACAAAGTTTTATCTCCTGCTCTCAAATTTTCTGACAACAAAGTCCTATCAGACTTTTTCCGATCGTGTGTAGCGAATTCCGACGGACAAAGTGCCACGCATGCTCAGATCACATTACAAGACCAAAGCTATTGGCTACTAGCCTCTACGTAGTCCCGTCGTAGGCAACAAACGTCACCACGTTCAGAATGATCGGATTTTCCGACAACTTTGTCCGACCGTGTGTATGCAACACCAGTGTCGGACAAAATCCTTCGGAAAAAATCCGATGGATTTTGTGGTCGGATTTTCCGACCGTGTGTACGGGGCAATAGACTGCATCATATGTCATTATTCTTTTATTTTGTCATACTTCTACTTTAAACACAGGTCCACTTTACATGCCACAAGGTATTGCTTCCCTAATTGTCAAGTGCACATTCCCATTGGCAGGTACAAGAGCATCTCTGCCATAAAATCATGTAGCTTTCAAAAACTGGAAGAAAGACAATTGACAGTGAGGGTTTATTTAAAATCAAAACATGACAAGTAGTAAAGTTTATGATAAATAAAAAATGTAAGGAAAATGTTAGTCTAAACTCTAGTTTTACATTTTTTTATTCTACTTGAGTATGTATTCTTAAAGTGTTACCAAACCCACAGCAGTAAAATCAGTCTGTATATGCAGTAAAGCATTCATGTTATGCTCACTGTGGAACCTAAGGGGTTTATCCTCTGCATTGTGTAAAAAGGCTGTTTGATCCTGTCTTCTCTGATCCACCCCATTTTCCACTGTCCCCTAATAATTTCATGACAACAAAGAGCCTATAGAGTCAGGCTGCACATGCTCAGTTTGGTGTGTATTGCTAGAGAGGTTTTTTTCCTCTTGGGAGAGTGCATGTGTACAGCACAGGGCCAATCAGCACTGTCCAGACAGAGGGTCAGGGGTCTTGCAGTCTCATAGGTCTCATACAGTTAGAAAGCTCCTCCTACAAGCTTTAACCAGTGCTTGGCTGGACACTGATAGAAGTCACAAGACTGCTCTAACTGCTGATGAGAAAAGGTATTTAGCAGTTTATATTTACTAAAACGATTGCGTTTCCATGTTCTGTGTACTGTGAGAGACCAGATATTGTGAATGCAGGGTCCTGGGTTTAACAAAAAAACTACCTTCTATTGCTCTCAGCCTCTTCTAAATCTCCAAATTCCCTTTTTTTCTTCCATGATTTAATGTCCTGTTGGAGGCTAACTATATTCATTCTCCATGGCCACATTGTATGTTGGAACTAGGGATGAGCCGAACACCCCCCCGTTCGGCTCGCACCAGAACCCGCGAACGGACCTAAAGTCCGTGCGAGCTTTAGAACCCTATTAGTTATAATTGATGCGAACGTTCGAAATCAAAATTGCTAATTTTAAAGGCTAATATGCATGTTAATGTCATAAAAGTGTTTGGGGACCTGGGTCCTTCTTCCATCTTCTTCTTCCTCCGATCCGCTTCTTCTTGCGCTGGTCTTCTCGTCCTTCTCGTCCGGCATCTTCTTCCATGGCGTCGGCGTCTGTTCTTCTGTCGGGCCACTCCTCGCAATGGGAGGCTCCCGCTGTGTGAGGCTTCGCTCCGTCTGACAGGTCTTTTATAACGTAGGGCACCTGGTGACCCCGCCCCCCTCTGACGTCATGGGGAAAGCCATAGGGAATTCCCCATGACGTCCCCGTGCGCCAGAGGGGGCGGGGTCACCAGGTGCCCTCCGTTATAAAAGACCTGTCAGACGGAGCGGAGCCTCACACAGCGGGAGCCTCCCATTGCGAGGAGCGGCCCGAGAAGAGACACCGACGCCATGGAAGAAGATGCCGGACGAGAAGGACGAGAAGACCAGCGCAAGAAGAAGCGGATCGGAGGAAGAAGATGATGGAAGAAGAAGATGGAAGAAGATGCCGGAAGGAGAAGATGAAGAAACCGAAGGATGAAGAAAGGAAGAAAGGAAGACCAAAAGAAAGAAGATTTTAATAAAGGAATTGTCAAAGACCGTCTCCTGTCATTTTTACCATTTTTGATTTTGACACTTTTTTGGTGAAATGGTAGGGGTACTTTTGTACCCCCTTACCATTTCACACGGGGGGGGGGGGCGGGATCTGGGGGTCCTTCCAGATTCTGATAAGCCCCCCGCCCGCAGACCCCCACAAACACCGGCCAGGGTTGTGTGGACGAGGCCCTTGTCCTCATCAACATGGGGACAAGGTGCTTTGGGGGTCTCAGACCCCCAAAGCATCCTCACAATGTTGAGGGCATGTGGCCTGGTACGGTTCAGGAGGGAGGAGGGGCGCTCTCGTTCCCCCTCTCTTTTCCTGCGGCCTGCCAGGTTGCGTGCTCGGATAAGGGTCTGGTATGGATTTTGAGGGGGACCCTACGCCATTTTTTTTTTTTTGGCTGGGGTCCCCCTTAATATCCATCCCAGACCTGAAGGGCCTGGTTATTGAATTTGGGGGGACCCCCACGCTTTTTTTATTTTTTTTTATCAATGAATGACAGTTCTCTGTGTTACGGGAGCCATCAATTCATTAGCCGCGAGTGCTTTTAAATAGCTTTTTTCCCTGCAAAAATTACACTTTTTGCAGGGACAGTTCTAAGCACAGGAAACATGCCCCCCTTCACAGGCATACTATAGACACCCCCCAGATGTGATACTGCAATGCTGTACTAACAGCACGCACACACATATCCCCAGAAATACAGCACATAATGTCAGCAGTCAGCAGCACACTGACACGCTGACACTGAAACACAATATGCGAGGCCGCCGCCGCAGCGGCCTCTTATACCGTGGGGCGTGTACTAATGCCCCTGAGCTATAATTGGCTACAGGCATCCTGCCTGTAGCCAATTATGGCTCTCCTCGCTGCCGGCGCTGTGATTGGCCAAGCATGCGGGGTCACAGTGCATGCTTGGCCAATCATCAGCCAGCATTGCACTGCGACTGGCGCAATGCATTGCGGGGCGCTCGCATCACACGAATGTGATGCGAGCGGCCCAAATATTTCTTGGCTCGCCGAACGGGCGAACGCCCGATGTTCGATTCGAACATGGGTTCGAATCGAACACCGGGCCCATCCCTAGTTGGAACGTAGCCACCCTTTCTTGTTCATTCCTGAGATGGACTAGAGACTATAGACTATGGGATTTGTAGTGTGCATAGAGCAGTGCACATAACCGCAACTAATGTACACAATATCATGGAAAATTGATTACAGGGCCATTAAGTAATGGATGTGTATGGATTGTTTTGGAGAATACAGATAGTGTTTAGTGTCATTTTAATATTGGCCAAAAATGTAAGAGTTTGTTTATAACAGAGAGCAGATATCACTGTACTCCACTTAGCTACTCACACCAGGGCTCACTCCTAAAATGCTGGCCTTGGTATGTAGCCTGCCTACCCCCCACCCCCCTTTTTTCTAATCAAGTATCTAATCAAATAATTTTTTATTATTAAAAAAAAAAAATATATATATATATATATATAGAAAGTACAGTATACAGGTATGTTGTCACAACAATAGCATAAGTAAAAAGGAGATACAATTATACACTTGATATATATATATATATATATATATATATATATATACTGTATAGATCTATATATATAGATCTATATCTATATATATATATCTATATCTATATCTATATATCTATATATATATATATATATATATATATATATATATATATTTATATATATATATATATATATATATATATATATATAGATATATATCTATCCTCCAGACTGTACATATATATATAGATCTATATCTATATATATATATATATCTATATCTATATATATAGATATATATATATATTTATATATATATATATATATATATATATATATATATATATATATATATATATATATATATATATATATTGTGTATATATAGATATATATCTATATATATATGTACAGTCTGGAGGATAGAAGGAAAAGGGGGAGACGTGATTAAAGCCTTTAAATACATCAACGGGCGAATGCGGTTCAGGTGTGATGGGTTTAAATTGCACCGCACTGAATCGCATGTGAATTGCACCTGAATGCGGTGCGGTTCCTGTGCGATTCACATGCAGGTTATAGTGTGAACCGGGGGTTAAAGGTCCGTTTGTACTTTTTCTTTCATTTTTTTTTTTTTATATGTTAGGCTTACAAGAATTACAGAAGAGACATTTCTTTTAGCAACCTTTTCACTTGCATTTGACCTTGATGTATACATCTTGGCAGGTCTAAGTGAAATTAAATTCCTCCGGCGATAGCTCCTTCCTCGCCTCTCTTTTACTACTAGCATACGTTAGTTGGGAGATGCTCCTCCAGACAGACTCCCCGAGCTGGGTTCATTTACAAGTAAAGGCACCAAGTCCTGCTCTGCTGTGTAGTGTTTTGCAGGCAGCCCGCATTTCCTGTAGCGCGCAATTGCTTAATCAAGGTTCCTCTGCTGACCTCCAGATGACTTTTTTCATGAATAACCAGGTTTGTTGCCACCTCTCACACTGGATTTTCTCTAAGGAAATATTCTGTTAAGGGGCTACAGTTTTCCATTTCAGCGTGCGGCACTTCCCAGATGCGTACTATTTCACTTGGCTGGGCTTGAGAAGCCCATGGTATGTTTGATTTCCAGTACAAGATCCCATTGAAGACACCAGAGTTTTTACTACAGCAAAGTTCTCTGTGTGTTTTTGTTACAGGGAATTGTATAGTCTTTTAAATGTTTTTTTACATATACATGTAAGATATACTGCATGTAAAAGATATGCCCCGTACACGCGATCGAAAATTCAGCCAGCAAAAGACAGATGAGAGCTTTTGATTGGAAAATGCGACCGCGTGTATGCTCCATTGGACTTTTGCTGCCCGAATTCCTGCCAGCAAAAGATTGAGAGCATGTTCTCAATAATAAAAAGTTTTGATCGAAAATTCCGATCAACTGTACCAATTCCGACGTGCAAAATTCCTACGCATGCTCGGAAACAATTTGACGCATGCTCGGAAGCATTGAACTTAATTTTCTCAGCCTGTCGTAGTGTTGAACGTCACTGCATTCTTGGCGGTCGAAAGTTCAGCGAACTTTTGAGTGACCGTGTGTATGCAAGACAAGCTTGAGCGGAATTCCGTCAGGAAAACCAGCCAAGATTTTTCCGACGGAAAATCTGCTTGTGTGTACGTAACATTACATGAAAACATTTTGTTTCTAAATAAATGAGTGTTTCATATTGCTAAACAATGGTTGTGCTTTACTTCTTTTCTCAAAATCTAATCTATAAATTGGTGTTGTACTTACTCACATACTAGCATGGGCCCCTGCACATTATCTCATGGTTGTCTACATAGAACACCTTTGGGATAAATTAGAGTGGAGACTGCGAGCCAGGCCTTCTTGTCCACATCAGTGCCTGACCTCACAAATGTGCTTCTTGAAGAATAGTCAAACATTCCTATAGACACACTCCTAAACCTTGTGGACAGCCTTCCCAGAAGAGTTGAAGCTGTTATAGCTGCAAAGGTGGGCTGTGATGCCATTAAAGTTCATGTGTGTGTAAAGGCAGGTGTCCCAATACTTTTGGTAATATAGTGTACCTATATAACAGGGGTCTCTAAACTTTCTAAACAAAGGGCCAGTTTACTGCCATTCAGAATTAAAGTGGTTGTAAACCCATAAGACCACTTTTAAGACCTTTTTAAGGTACTGAAAATAACTCCTAAACCTGCACGGTTTAGGAGATATTTACCATATACGCTTGCGCCAACGTCATCGGCACATGCGCACTATAGAAAGGGCATGATGGTGCCGTTTCTATAGGGTCCTTGCCGTGACCGTCGGCTCCTGCGCGCATGTGCGGGAGTGACGCCATCCGACTCGGGCCAGTCACAGACCTGGAATCCACGGCCCTGGAAGGAAGAGGGGTGAAGATGCATGCTTCCTGCAGTGGGGACATCGCGGATTTCGTTTGCAGGTAAGTGGCACATAATGGGCTAGTATGGCAAGATGATGAAAACATCAGCTGCAGTGCCGACATTGCTGTACTCCAGGACAGGTAAGTGTCCTATTATTAAAAGCCAACAGCTGCAGTATGTGTGCAGGGGTGGGCAGACCTCCGCTTTAAGGTGTAAGTGAACTTAAAAAGTGAAGATTTTCTATGTTATAGGGAAAATCTTAATTGTGCCTAAGCTTTAGCCTGAAAAATGTACCCTCTGTCTGGAAAGCCTCCTGAAAAATAGCAATGGCCTTCCTGGTATGTGAGTGTGCCTAGGCACTCCTGTTCTTGCAGCCTCAGTTTTATACAGTCATGCTCATAAGTTTACATACCCTGGCAGAATGTATGATTTCTTGGCCATTTTTCAGAGAATATGAATGATAACACAAAAACTTTTCTTTCACTCGTGAAACGTGTGTGTCGGAAGCCATTTATTATAAATCAACTGTTTTTAATCTTTACCCAAATGACCCTGATCAAAAGTTTACATACCCCAGTTCTTAATACTGTGTATTGTCCCCTTTAACATCAATGACAGCTTGAAGTCTTTTGTGGTATTTGTGGATGAGGCTCTTTATCTTCTCAGATGGTAAAGCTGCCCATTCTGCTGGGCAAAAAGCCTCCAGTTCCTGTAAATTCTTTTGCTGTCTTGCATGAACTGCAGGTTTGAGATCTCCCCAGAGTGGCTCAATGATATTGAGGTCAGGAGACTGAGATGGCCACTCCAAAACCATCACTTTATTCTGCTGACCTGTCATTTATACCTGTAATGACAGGTGGACTTGACCTTGTGTTTTGGATCGTTGTCATGTTGTAATGTCCAAGTACGTCCCATGCGCAGCTTCCTGGCTGATGAATGCAAATGTTTCTCCAGTATTTTTTGATAACATATTGCATTCATCTTGCCAACAATTTTGACCAAATTTCCTGTGCCCTTGTAGCTCACACTTCCCCAAAACATCAGCGATCCACCTCCGCACCTTGCATCATAGGCCTTGTTGACTCCTCTCCAAATATAACGTTTATGGTTGTGGGGAAAAAGCTCAATTTTGGTCTCATCACTCCAAATGACTTTGTGCCAGAAGGTTTAAAGGCTTGTCTCTGTGCTGTTTGGCGTATTGTAAGCGGGATACTTTGTGGCATTTGCGTAGTAATGGCTTTCTCTTGGCGACTCGACCATGCAGCCTATCTTTCTTCAAGTGCCTCCTTATTGTGCATCTTGAAACAGCCACACCAGATGTTTTCAGAGAGTTCTGTATTTCACCTGAAAGGTATTTGTGAGTATTTCTTTGCATCCCAAACTATTTTCCTGGCCACAACTGCCTGGAATATTAGTTGGTCTAACTGACCGTGGTTTGGTTTCAACAGAACCCCTCATTTTCCACTTCTTGATTAGAGTTTGAACACTGCTGATTGGCATTCTCAATTCCTTGGATATCTTTTTATATCCCTTTCCTGTTTTATACAGTTCAACTACCTTTTCCCACAGATCCTTTGACAATTATTTTGCTTTCTCCCATGACTCAGAATCCAGAAACATCAGTGCAGCACTGGATGAAAGATGCAAGGGTCTGTCGGGAGTCCAGAAACTCATTGACCTTTTATACACACACACTAATTACAAGCAAACAGATCACAGGTGAGGATGGTTACCTTTAATAGCCATTCAAACCCCTTTGTGTCAACTTGTGTGCATGTTATCAGGCCAAAATCACCAGGGTATGTACATTTTTGATCAGGGTCATTTGAATCGTTTCTGTTGCCATTATGATTTAAAAAGAGTAAACACAGTTTATTGATAATAAATGGCTTCAGCCAAACACAAACCATGAGTGAAAGAAATGTTTTTTTGTGTTATCATTCATATTCTCTGAAAAATGGCCAAGAAATCATAAATGCTGCCAAGGTATGTAAGCTTATGAGCACCACTGTATCTACATGTAGCACCCTGTGGTTTAGTCAGGGAGCTCCTCACCAAAAACCTTGTCAGGTGTAGCTACTGTAGTTAATTACTAAGGATCCATTGACTTCTCCCTAAGTTTGACCTGGTTGTACTTTCCTCTTCTACCAGCAGGTGGCGGGGCACTTGGAGGTATTAGGTTGAGAAGGACAACTCAAGGTCAGGTTATGGGCATATGGGGTGTCTCAGCCAATGGGCAGGGATTTTGTTGATCCCTTGGCCTGCTGGAAGAGCCTATATATTCTGATGAGGTCAGGTGATCCGTGTTTTTGTGTGCCACCCAGACTGCCGTCTGGGTGGACGTGTGTCGCCCAATTACTTTTACCACCTTTGCACCCACTATGCCTCACAACCCACCACTTATTGAAGGATATCAGTTAACATTGGCCTTGAAGGTTCCCATTAGACTGGAAGAGGTCAGAGATTCTGCTACATACATTGTGAGCTCTAAGGCACTGCTGCTTCTGACTACTTATCTAGAACACTTGTAATGGGATTTTGTGATGTCAGTACTATTTAGCTCCCTGTTCTCCTTGCTTATAGGCTTTGACATGAGAAAACAAAGCACTTCATGATGGCTACCTCCACATAGAGAGACACAGTCGAGTAATGGAAAAGAGATCAGCTTTAGGGAGACCACAGACAATATTGACAACTAATCCTCCTGCCTTCTGCCTGCCTTTTTTAGGCTTAACTTTCAGAGTTCAGTTCCTGCTTAAAGCAGATGCAAACCTATAATGTTAAAGGAATCACAGCGATAAAAATGCATGTAAAAACTAACATACATGTATATACTCCTGTGGGTATGGTACAATGGTGCAATTGGCACAAAGACGCAACACACGATTTAACAGAAATAACCAAATTAGTCAGTGAATGCAGTTTTCAAGAGAATCTGTCTTAAAAATAAAAACTGCTACAAGTAAAAAGTGCAGGCACCAAGCAGCAGCCTTCCAAACCCTTCCATAATGGCTGAATCTCTGGTGTTTCTAAAATGCACAGTAACAGTGCTACTTGACAGTGCCAAATGTAAATCTGCCACTTCCTGACTACTTCAATATGAAGTAAGGTCACAAACCAGCATCATGGAGCCTCTGTGGATCCCTAGAAAGAAAGGCTAGTGGTGGCTGTTTGTTTGCTGCTTTATAAAGTTTTTTAAATTACAATGGCCAGGCCCAGCTGCAGGAAACAATCACAAGTAGCTCCTGATCCACATGATTGCTGACTACATTGGGTCCAGGGCTAATGTGGGCACTATGAGTAGTGAGGACACCATGGACTACTCCAAGGTCCAAAGTGGACCACTGGCCAGAGTTTGCACAGTAACCGCTGAAGCATCCAACTTGCCTTGCAGTCAGTGTGCTGTCTGAGAGGGCCTACAGCCCAGCAGGACTTTTGTTATGGAGAGATGCATCCACTGTCTGCTGACAGTGTGGGCTGGCTTGTATTTATTAAGATGAACTAGTCATAAATCACCAGTGACTTTAATTTTCCTGCTGCTGATGCTGCAAAATAAACTTTTCAGTGTCATCCAGACCACCTAAAAAAAAGCTATTGATATCGGTCACCATTACCTACTCCTGCACCTCTTCTGCCATATCATACTGTAAAGAACATCCATACTGTAAAGAACAATTTATCCACAGCTTGATTTTGGCTCCAACATTTCAAATGCTTTTAGTCCAATATTGTGTCTAAAAGCTTGCTGCCTATTCTGATGTTTTGGTTCCATCCTGCCACTGAGAATTATTTTCTCCTATTGTCTCTAAGATAATATACTGTAATAAGTTTTAACAAAATAAGTGATTGGAAGAATGATTAGACAGGCAGTAACTGTAACTTGCAGTTTACTAAACAGGTTAGAAGCAATCATGAGAAACAAGTCCAAGACAGCAAAGAATACGCCCAAACTGCAGAATAATAAAAACCAGGTTCAGAATGGCCAAGAATGTGGATAAACTGCAGAGTAATGAAACCTGCACAAACTCAAACTGAATGCACAGAAATGTCTCTGTGACTTAATCAAGTGAAACATGTAGTTGCATAGCAAAGTCTGTATAAGATGCTGTAATAGGAGAGAGGCACTACTGCAGTAAAAACAAAATACAGACAGCTACTTGCGATCATCCTCAAAAACAGGGTCCCTCACAGTGAAGTCCAGAGGAGCACTGGTATAAAAGGTAAACAACTGGAATGATTCACGGACAAAAGACCACCCCACTGGAACTGAAGTACTCTGGTAGCAATCAGGGAGGGGCTCTAATTTTCATTGCAAGGTAAAACCTGCCTCGTTTCTCCTTCTTAAATTGCAGGCCTAACAAAGTTGCTTACATACTATCCAGCCACTATAAAATATGAATGGCTGATGCTTCTCAGTTAATATACTGTAATTTTTATTTCAATACCAAATTCTCTTCCTCCTAAATTGCAGCTTAATGAAGGTGCTTGCATATTTTCCATCCACTATAAAAGATTTGTGGCTATTGTCTCTCAGATAATATATTCAGTTTATTTCAGGACAAAACCTGCCTTGTCTCTTATGCCGCGTACACACGATCGGAATTCTCGTCGGAAAAAACTCTAACGGTTTTTCCGACGGAATTCCGCTGGAATTCCGCTCAAGCTGTGTTGCCTACACACGATCACACCAAATTCCGACGGTCAATAACACAGCGGCATAAAACACGTTCGACAGCACTATAAAAGGGATGTTTAATGCTTCCGAGCATGCGTCGAATTGTTTCCGAGAATGCGTCGGAATTTTGCGTGTCGGAATTGCATACACACGATCGAAAAATCCGATAGAAAGGTTTTCCGTCGGAAAAATTGAGAACAGGTTCTCAATTCAAAGTCCGTCGGAAATTCTGACAGAAAAAGACCGTTGGGCATACACACGGTCGGAAAATCCAATGAAAAGCTCCCATCGGACTGTTTCCATCGGAAATTCCGACCGTGTGTACGCCGCATTACTCTTATTTTGTGCTGTAACAAAGCTCATACTGTTCAGCCACTATAAACATTTGTGGCTATTGTCTCTCAGATAATACACTCTAATTTTCTGCATACATACTGTTCAGCTAATATGAAATATTTGTGACTATTTTTTTCTCTCCGATAATACACTGTAATTTGCATGTCAAGATAAAACCCACCCCATCTCTCCCACTTTTTTTGCTGCCTAACCAAGCTGCTTTACATACTGCCCAGCCTCTGTAAAATATTTGTGGCTATTGTCTCTCAGATTATATTCTCTAAATGCTATTGCAAGAAAAAAAAAATGTTCTCTTACTATTTGTCGCCTATTTATGTGCTTGCGTACTGTCTTGACGCTGACCAATTTCTACCAAAAACATGCTTGAAGTCTATATTTTGGGAACAATTGGTGATACCTTGATGGAAGGAGTGCAAGGAATGTGTTTTTTTTTTTTCAAAATAAAACTGTTGTGCCACTGGGCAATGTGTAACAGGCTGAGTACTTTAGCTTTCATTTTTAAGATTACATCTTCCTATAGTTTTTAGACCTGTTATGGCTGCTACCTCTACCCGTCAGTTCAGGTCTACTACCATTTGATGAAAATCAGGTTTTGCAGCCTAACTAAAAAAAGCCACTTTTTCAAGTTTTAATCAGATTGGGTAAACCAAGCTAAATGTAAAAGTAAAAGCATCAATTACACATTCAAAATATGTGCTGCCAGTGTCCTGAGTCTGTCTTGAAAATACCACTGTTCTGTAACACTACCCACAGCTTAATAATCCCTTCCTATGTAATTCAAAGCATTGGTGTTATTTTCTTGTCACCTTCGAAACATCATTTGAGATTCCTCCTCCCATTCTACTGTATTTTTTAAATGTCTCTACAGTATGTGCTTTTTTGGCAACACCCTGAAATGGCCAAAATGTAACACTAGCATTCTCCACTATAGACTTCAAGAAGATTTGCAACTAAATTCAAGTTTGTTGAATTTTGAACCAGATTCAATGAACCTAGGCACATTCGCCAACAGCTAATTGCCAGTTCTCTTGAAAAAATATGTTATCCTTTAAGCCCTAATTTTTCACAGAATAGTTTTACAACTTTTAAAGTAGTAGACAGAGTACAGAAATAGACAAAGTACAAATACTTAAATAAGACATTCGAGTCTTGTTTTACCTGCACTGCTGTTTACATTCCAATCATATAGCATCCCTATGCAGATCACAAAAAAAGAAAAAGGAAAACTGTTGCTGACATAGGATATGTAGGCTGATAGCTTTCATTCCTTGTGACCTTTTACAAAAATCCATACTTGGAATTACAATTACAGCAATGTATGGAGATTGTAATGTAAATTTAATATTTTTGTGAGATAGTTTAAAAATGTAACTGTAGGGCACAGAGCCTTGGCAGCTCTTGCCATGCACAGGTATGCGTGTCATAATTTTTACTAGACATGTGCGATTAGTCTCGTACGAATCGAAAATTCAAACGAATTTCCGAAACGAGGATCCAAAATACGAATTTCTATGCTTCCGAATTCTGTACAAAATAAGATTTTTTTTTTACGAATTTCGGATCCAAATTTCGTTACAACGGAAACGTGACTGGTGATAAATTGAAATTCATCATAACGAACATTTCCTATTTGTTACGAAAAGTTAACGAACTTAAAAGTTAAAAACCCCGGAAGTCAGCACAGCACAGGGATGGTGGGAGCCCCTCATAATGATAAATTCATCATAACGAACATTCATAATTGTTATGAAAAGTTTAAATTGAATTTCGGACACAAATTACGAAATACTAATTAATTTTAATATGGAACGGAACGAAACAAAACAAATTTATTGACGGCGCACATGTCTAATTTTTACCGATTAGTTTGCCCTCTTCTAGCACTGAAAGGTCCACGTTCCCAATCACTCCCTCTGTCGCGGTGCTGCCATCTTCTACCTAGCTTCTGCAACTCATATCTTCTTTCTTCAGCCACTGGGCAGCCAATCATGATGTAACTCCTGCATATGCATGTTAGAGTGGTCCAAGCAGATACTGGAAGTGTAAAAAAATAGATCGAAGAGAAAGGAATGAGTTTTTTGGCAGAAGAGACATTCTACAATGTACCAAAAACTCTACCTCCTGGCACTTTTTAGGCTTTGGTTCCACTTTAATGACCTGGAAATTGCTATGGCCCATTTTTAGATCCTAAGTTCTGTTTTTTTTTTATAAAGGAAAAGTGCCCATGTGCACATATATTTTAATAGCTGTGCTTAGGTCTGGAATAAACACTGGCATTTGCCAAAGGGATATGCTTCTGACAATGTTTATAGCCAGTTTAAAGCAGAACTAAACTTTCTTATTCAACATTAACTATTGTTATCCTTGTTCTGCAAGCATTAGTAAATAGATAGGAAGAGATTATATTTTCTTGTTTTAAACTTTATTTTTTTTTACATTCCTGCAGTTGCTTTCTGGTTTCTGGCATAGGCCAAAATGATGCCATTCATTCCGGGAGTCTTCAGGAGGGGAGGAGGGGATGCAAGTATGCCCTCTTGCCTGCATGTCTGAGCTAAGGGCAGATGGGTTCCAGAAGTAATGCTACAGGAATCACCTGCCCTTACTCATCTTGGCCATGGCTAGAAATGCTAGGGGGTGTTTTTCATAGTGATTTCTCAAGAAAACTAAGTACAGAGACATGGATGGATGGGTGATTTTGTTTTAAATATTAAAAATGAAATAAAGCTTTTCAGTTTGTAATGCTCAAATTAGATCCCCTTTGAAGTGTTACTAAACCCAGGACCCTGAATTCACAGAACGTGGAAATGCAATTATTTTAGTAAATATAAACCGCTAAATACCTTTTTCCTTCATTAGTATATCGCAATCTTGTGACTTCTATCAGTGTCTGGTTAAAGCTTGTAAGAGGAGTTTTCATTTTACGCTGACTGTCCTATGAGGCTGCAGGACCCCTGACCCTCTCTCTGGACAGTGCTGATTGGCCCTGTGCTGATCACATGCACCCTCCCACTAAAAAAAAAATCTCTAGCAATACACATCAATCTGAGCATGTGCAGAGTGACTCCAAAGGCTCTGTCTTATCAGGGGATAGATTGGGGACTGTGGAAGAAGGGAACTATCAGAAAATACGGGATCAAACAACCTATTTACACAATTTGGAGGATTAACCCCTTAGGTTCCACAGTGAGTATAACAAGCATGCTTTACTGCATATACACACTGATTTTACTGCTGTGGGTTTAATAACACTTTAAAGAGGAAGTAAACCCTCTTTTACAACTTTAGCTTACAGGTAAGCCTATATTAAGGCTTACCTGTAGCTAACAGGGATATCTCCTAAACCTGCACGGTTTAGGAGATATACCTGTATTTGCATGTGCCAACGTCATGCGGCACATGCGCACTAGCGACAACTGAAGCAACGGCGCTATATGCTGATGCTTCAGTTGTTATATGCCGCTCTCGTGCACATGCGCGTGACGTCATCGCGGCTCCGGCAAATCACAGCGCCGGAGCCGCGATACCCGGAAGTCACTCCGGGAGAAGATGTCGGCGGTCGGAGGGGGAGAAGAGGACCGATGCCGAGGCTTCGATCTCAGGTAAGTGATACATAATTAGCTAGTATGCTATGCATACTAGCTAATTATGCCTTTGTCTTGCAGGTTTTTTTTTTTTTTTTTTCGTTTTTGTTAAGAGGGTTTACTTCCTCTTTAAGTTCCTGTTCCTGAGTTTCATCTGGCTTAATACCACAGAACACATTTTTTACTTGGTTTTCAGTACGCTAATTATCCAGCCATTGTAAAAATGTATATGCAGCTCCCATATGCTTAGAAAAGTTGATCATGTACCTAATGGGTCTAAAGTGCTTTATATCACAGTGTTAACAGTTAGTTTCAATCCAGCACTGCCTGTCCTTGTTGGTACAAGCTGCCTTGTTTTCAGCCTGCACTTTCCTTGGTTATTGTAACCCTATCCTTACTCTGAGCCTCTGTTTTATGTGTAACATGTTGTTTCCTAAAGTTACTGAGTTCGTCATCCCTTGATCATTGCATTAGCTTTACCAACACACCAACCCTTTTTTTGCCTTTTCGTTAAAAGTCCCATAAAGGTAGTTTTTAAATCCTTGCGGTTTTAAGTTGCTTTTCTGTCCAAGTTTTGGGACCAGGCACAGTGACATTAGCTGCAGATCACAAGCACCTAGTACTTTAGAAAGCAAGTGTTTTTTATTCCTGCTTTCAAGCTGAGATGAAAGATTGTAAAAGCTTTTTCTTTTTTTCCTTAGGGAATTACAGCTTACAAACGTTCCTGTGTCCAGCCATCGTTTTACTACTCGGGGAAAATATTTAAAGGGTAGTTTTCTTCCTGTATTGAGCTACAACTTTAATAAATGGTGTCTGTCAGCTACTTAATTCTCATCATACTTTATTTTGATCTGCTTGTGTATTTAAGATGTTGGGGAGAGTGTGTTTTCATGAACTGTGCACACCGGAACTCTGCTTAAAGCCAGATTGTAACTTTTTTTTTTTGTTTTGTATATATAGCAAAAGTAGAGGGACGGCTGCCAAAAATTCCTTGTAAGTCTATTAGCTTCTTAGCTCTCTGTATTAACATCTGTCTTTACTAAATGGTTATAGGGCCTTAAACACATAATACAGCGCATGACGAATGCCAGGAGGGGAACATTGTCAGCCATGGCAGTGTTTTTATTTAAAGGAACATTAAAATTAAATTTACTTATTCTTAAAAACAAAAGAGGCTACGAGCTATAGAAAAAAATGCTAAATTTGTGTATTTTTTATGTTTTAATCCACATTGACACAAAATTTTATAAATGTATCAAATCTCCAGATCTACAGATATAGTCCTTATTAACTACTGTGTTGTGGCAGTTGAATGATGTTCAAGAAAAAATGGAATGCATTATGTAATTTCCCTTTAACAGTTCCTGGCTTCCATAAATTGTGATCAGCTGCCAGTTAAAGTAGACATGAACATAAACAGTGAAGATTTCCTTTCCTATAGGGATTTATTTATTTATTACAGGTACTTATAGAGACGCCAATTTATGCAGTGCTTTACATATACAGTTAGGTCCATATATATTTGGACACAGGCACAACTTTCATACCTTTGGCTCTGTATGCCACCAGAATAAAATGAAAACGATACAATCCAAATGAATTTGAAGTGCAGACTTTTAGCTTTAATTCAAGTGGTTGAACAAAAATATCAAGTACAAATTTTAGGAATTGCAACCATTTTTACACATACCCCCCCCCCCCCCCCAGGGGCTTTCAGGGGCTCAAATGTAATGGGACAAATTAATATAATCATAAATAAAATGTTCATTTTTAATATTTTGTTGAGAATGCTTTACTGGCAATGACTGCCTGAAGTCTGGAACCCATGGACATTACCAAATCTGGGTTTCCTCCTTTCTGATGATTTGCCAGGCTCTAACTGCAGCTGTCTTCAGTTGTTCTTTGTGGGTCTTTCTGCCTTTAGCTTTGCCTTCAGAAAGTGAAATGCATGCTTAATTTGGTTGAGATCAGGTGATTGACTTGGCCATTGCAGAATATTCCACTTCATTTCCTTCAAAAAGCTCCTGGGTTGCTTTTGCAGTGTGTTTTGGATCATTGTCCATCTGTACTGTGAAGAGCCGTCCAATCGACTTTGCTGCATTTGGCTGAATGTGGGCTGACACTATATCTCTAAACACTGCAGAATTCATCCGGCTGCTTCTGTCTTCTGTCATATCTTTAATAAACATCAATGACCCAGTGCCACTGGAAGCCATGCATGCCCATGCCATCACACTGCCTCAACCATGTTTTACAGATGACATTGGGTGCTTTGGATCATAAGCTGTTCCAAGCCTTATCCACACTTTTTTCCTCCCGTCATTCTGGTACAGATTAATGTTAGTTTCATCTGTCCAAAGAATGCTTTTCCAGAACTGGTCTCCCAGTGGAGACACAGACAGCAATAACACTCTGACACATGTTCTACACCTTAAAGAGTAACTCCACTTTATATTCCCCTATGGGTGTTTAATGTACATTGCAGGGATTTTAATAAATTTTGTAGCAGATTCCTACCTTTTGTTGCTAGGAAGAGCTATTTGTTTCACCAGACTGATTGCATTCTCATTCTGAATTGGAGAGTCTGATTCACTAATCAGCTGATTTCTGTGTTCTAATGAAGAAAGCTACAGTGTCTGCATCCCTTTAGAAGTGAATAAGCCCTGGGGAGTATCTCACCAAAACTCACCTTTATATTGCTGGGGTGCCTAAAATCTGACTTAGTGCAGAATTCTGGCAAAATCAGTGAGCCAATTGAGCAAACAGGAAATTACACTTCTGTTGGGGTTCTGTATTGACATTACAGCAACTGCAGATTGAAAAGAAAATGTATTTTTAATAACATTAGATTACAACATGGCTTGTATAACAATTGTATATGATCATTTTTTTTTTTTAAATTAGCTTTTTTCCATAAAAGTGGAGTTACCATAAATATTTACCTTGTCCTAGCTATACCCATAGAATGCCAAAACCAGAGGACATCATTACAGTGTAATAAAAGTATATACATCTATAAACGACTGAGGTCTTTTTAAAATAATGTTTGAGCACAGAGAAAGCGTGTGTGATTTTTGTGTGATTTTTTATCTGATATCAAATTGTGAAATTTCATTTAGACACCTCGCTCTTAAGTGACTCATAATTCTGTCCTTACATGACCACACTTGGGTAAAAGAAGTATCATTTTAGTTCAGCACCTTTATGCAGTTTTATCACTATTCAGAAATCAGTTACATTTCTTATATTCTTTATTGTCCACAAATCAGTGTTGTGTAAGCTCTTTTTGCACAGAAACAACCAATGAGGGGGAGGGTGTGGGATGAAAAGAATATTAGTCATAAGCGTATTAACAAAGCAGAATGGAGGGTAGTTAAAAGGTAATATATATTACTATTCCGGGTAACCAGGAATCACCTACCAGGTGCGGGTACACCAGAAGAAACTCACAACGTGTTGGACTACAGGAGGGAGGGGGCCAGATGATAATCACCGGGGAGGGCCACAACCAAAGGCGAGGTATAACAGGGACTGATCGTGCTGGCTTAACAGTTTGTAAGGTAGCGTCTTTTGGCTACTAGCGCCAGAGGTTAAAAAAAACCTCATATGGCCCCGCACCGAGCAGATCTGCTGATCGAAATGAACAGCCAGTGCAATCAAGATAGTCCAGTCTGTAAATAAACAGACAGTCAGAAAAATGTGGTAAATAAAGGAAAAAGCCTTTAACAGGTATAAATCTCACCTTGGTAAGAGTGGCCAAAGTCTCAATCTCCTGGAGAAGCTGTCCACAAAGCTCACTGATGGGCCGAAGCCCATTAAGTGAGCTCCCCAACCTGTAAAGCGCCAGAACGCTTCCAATCGGCGGCGTGTGACGTCACAGGTCTGGCTCCCCGCACTATGCATACGTCATGACATTGACGCGCATGCGCGCATCGCCTCAATTCAAATGGGTAAACGGTCCAAAACTAAGGAAATACAAGTGGGAGGCAGCCTTTCCGAAGAATGGCTGAGCCTACCAGGGGAGTCACATGACCGCCGTTAAAAGGGAAACAAGCTTTTTCCTTTATTTACCAAATTTGTCTGACTGTCTGTTTATTTACAGACTGGACTATCTTGATCGCACTGGCTGTTAATTTTGATCAGCAGATCTGCTCAGTGCAGCGCCATATGAGGTTTTTTTAACTCTGACGCTAGTAGCCCAAAGACACTACCTTACAAACTGCTAAGCCAGCATGATCAGTCCCTGTTATACCTCGCCTTTGGTTGTGGCCCTCCCCGGTGATTATCAACTGGCCCCCTTCCAGTCTGTCCGGGGGTGGGGGTGGATGGCGTTAACCCGCCCCCTCCGAAATATTGAGCACCAGCCGCCCCTGGTAAAATTAGAGAAAAATCTACTCACTTTCTGTCTGTAGCTAGTGTCAGGCAAAACAAGACTTAGGTGGAAATCTGTTGAGTCGTGTTGTGCAGCTGTAGGGTGAACTGTTCTAGTTGAGTTTTCCCTTTGGGAATTAATGGTGACTACAGCGATAAGCGCAAAATGTATGGTCTCTAAATACTACGCTCTCAATACTACTACACAGTGGAAATGCTGGATGTGTGCCTGATGTGAGTTTTATAGTACCAAACGACTGTTTAAGATCATTATAAACCATAACCTATATACTGTTCACTATAAACTGTGCATTATAATACCACAAACTGAGCTACTAAAGAGGCATTTATCCAAGAGGCCCGTATAGCCTTTAATAGGATTGCTGCACAGAGGAGAGCTGGCTGGGAAGACCAGGAAGTTGAGGTGCCTGAAAAACTAACAGTACCGGTCTCTGAACACTAAGTTGGTTTTTTTTTTATTTTTTTCCGCTCCTTTTTCTTTTTTTTTGGGACCAAGGGGCTAAGGGTGGTGGGGTGGTGGAGGTGGCCCCCATGCCGAGAAGAAGGGGACCTGGCAGAGTGGAAAGTTCACCCACACACTCATATATTACTAGGTATCTCACGAAGAAAGACGCTGGACTACCAGGGGATGCCGGCGTTATAATACACCCACAACGACCCACCCGAGCTAACCTAAAACCATCGCCAGGAGAGGAGGAACCGGCTACTAATATGGCTAGTAATATGGCCACTAGCCTGGATGGAAGTATACGAGCGGAACTTACAGAAGAGGTGGATATAAGTTTACCAATCACTCCCCAGAGCGCAATCCTATTGGAAGGAGAGATGGGCCTCCTAACTACGAGGGGACAAGAGCATGGAAGGGAGCCCGACATTAGGCAGCTCATACAGGCACTTCCCTCCAAAGAAGACATTCTAGCATGGATGGGCGATTTAAAAGCCACAGTAAAGGAAGAACTGAGTGAGGTATGTGCCAAATTTGAAGCCATAGACAGTAGACTCTCCAGATGTGAGACCACACAGGTTACAGCGGACAAGCGGTTGGACATACTAGAAACCAAGTTTATTACACAACACCAAAAGCTGATAGAATTGCAATTGCAGGCCGAAGATTTTGAGAATAGAAATAGAAGAAATAATTTACGTATCAAAGGGATCCCAGAGGTGATTAAAACATCCGACCTGAGGAATGTGGCAACCTCAATTCTTAATTTATACCTAGAAAAACCCCCAGAATCATACATAGAATTGGACCGAGTACACAGGAGCCCAATAACACAGAACATGGAGCGGGGAAGCCCCAGGGATGTGCTATGCCGCGTTCACTTTTTCAAAGTAAAAGAAGATATAATGAGGGCAGCATGGGCGAAGGGGGCACTACCATATATAGACTATGAAGTACAAGTGTTTCCGGATCTATGTTGGCAGACAAAACGAAGGAGGCGAATACTGAGGCCCCTGCTAGACCTACTGCGAGCCACAGAAGCAACATACAGATGGGGATACCCACTATCTCTGATTATTAAAAAAGGAGAACGAGGCTTTACTTTACGTAACCCGGACCAACTGCCAGACCTTTTTGAATTTTTGGGTACGGAAAAAGTGGAAATCTCTGACTGGCTAAACGTTCCGATGGAGTCTGGGGGGTGGGTCAACCCTGGGAACAGATCAGCGTTGACAAAGAAGTGTTAACCCGGCTAAAAAATCTAGAGACTGACATGGTGCCATAAGTTTGGCCTACATCTAGTGAGGGCAACCATATCAATGGAGTCCCTCACCACCAGTGGCCCTCCCTTTTTCCATTTTTTTATTTTTTCTCTTTTTTCTTTTTTTTTCCTTAATATTTTCTCTACCCCCCGGCCCCCCCACCTTCCCCCCAAACGGCTTATTTTAGAGCGGCAGATCGAACTTCATAAGATGGTTAAGGAAATCAAGAAAAACGCCTGACTACCCGGTGAAAAGGAATTTCTGATTGACTCCCTGAGGGCAAAGAACTAGTAGAAATACTGAACCAGACCCCCACCCCCTTTTTTTTTTTTTTTTTTTCTCCTCTGGACACGATTAGTGTGAATTAGGAGTGTATTTGGTTTTTTTTTTTTTTTTTTTTCTTTTTCTCTGTTGTTTGTTTTGAACTTTTTTTTTGCACCAGGGGGGGGCACCTAGGGTAGGTCCTAAGAGTAGGGACATATAATTATATGACATACACAGCACATATAGTATACACTTGACATAGTCTATACTTCACAGTCTATATCACTTGGAAGACAACATTAAATAATTACACATGACTTATTTTTTTTTTTTTTTTTTGGGGGGGGTGGATGGGAAGAATTGAATAGGCACTAAGATCACATGACACAGAGACACAAGGCAAGCTTTCACAATTAGGGAAGGCTAACAGAGGGGAGGGGGAGGAAGGGGAGGAGGGACTGGGACGAAGGGTAGGGAGTTAAAGACAAGAGTTGAAGATCGACATGCGAGACCGCGCAGGGCGGGGTGGGTGGGGGGGGGGGGAGAAATACAGGGGGCCATATGGAAGAGGAGAGTGAGGGAGGGGAGGAGAGGGGTGGATGCAAACCTTTTTTTTTTTTTGGGTCCTCTTCTCTTATCTTGCTCTCTCTCTCTCTCTTTGCGGTGATGTAAAGAGGATGTTAAATGTATAGATTGATTAAGAATGCCCGATAGGAAAATAATAAGGAATACAGGAATTGTATGATATGAATAAGCAATATCAGACTGATTACTAAATGTGGGGCCTATTTAGGTTAGATTTTTTGAGGTTGGTTCAAGAGCTGAAAATAATAAAGCAACCAATCAGAGGGACTCATAAACGTACTCAAATTCAAGAGATGTGCAGCCGCTGGTGGCCGCTGCGTGCTCCTGGCGTGCTCGGGGACACACCCCCACATTGATTGTTCCTCCTCTGAGTAGAGGATAAGTCGGGGACGATCGAGAAACAGGGGACTCCTGTTTCCCTTTTTTGGTGTTTTTTTTTGGTTTTTTTTTTTTTTTTTTTTTTCTTCTCTCCCCCTCCTCTATGAAGGGGTGCACGCTGGTATAGGAAGGCCGCACCAGGGTGTTCTACCCCCGAGAGTAGTGGACACTTTTTTTTTTATTTATTTATTTATTTTTTCTTTCCTCGTTGTCTCTCCCCCCACTGGCCTCCCCCTTCCCCCCTCCCGCCCCCTCTCCCGCGGGACCCCGCCTCCACATCCTGAAAGGGAAAGGGAAAGGAAAAGAAATATACATAAAGAAGAAAGGAAGGGAATTTTTTTTTCTTTTTTTTTTTAAGGAAAAAAGAGAAAAGAAATGGCTAGAATAAAGTTTACTTCTTACAATGTGAAGGGATTAAATATACCGGAGAAACGGATCAGATTACTTGCCGAAATGAGAAGATTAAAAACACATATAGTTTTTTTACAGGAAACACACTTTAGTGGGAAAAAAATACCGAACTTGGGAGACTACGGATTCACCAGTGTATATCACGGGACATCTCAGAACTCTAAATCAAATGGAGTGACCATTCTGATACATAAGCAGACTCCATGGAAGGAATTAAAAGTAATAAAGGACGAGGTGGGCCGTTTATTGATTGTGAAAGGCCTAATAGGACAACAAAAAGTTACACTGGTGAACCTGTACCTCCCAAATACCGATCAGATTAACTATTTGGTACTTTAGTACTCAGGAAATAAATAGACATAAGGAAGGCCTGTTAATTATGGGTGGAGATCTAAATATGGTAATAGATCCCTTAATGGATACATCAAGAGGAGCCTCCCATATGACATACACAAAAATAAGAAAGATTAAAAAACTGTTATTTGATGATATGCAACTGGTGGATGCATGGAGGATACTGAACATCCAAGAAAGAGACTACACGTTTTTCTCGGCGAAGCATAAGACCTATACCCGCATTGACTATGTGTTTGTCTCGCAGACAGGACTGACGTCCTTGATTAAGGCTGACATAGGCTCTTTCTCTTTATCCGACCATGCACCGACCAGTTGCGAAATGGATTTGGGGCAAGCAGAATACCGGGAATGGCAGTGGAAGATGAATGAATCATTACTGAAGGATAAAGAATACAAAGAAATACTAGATTGTGAATTGGACTCCTTCTTTCTAACCAACGAATCGGAAGAAATAACGCCATTTGGTATCTGGGAGACGCATAAATGTGTTATGAGAGGAGTCTTTATCTCCTTAGGAGCCTACAGGAAAAAAAAGCTGAATGAACAAATAGAAGCCCTACTTAAAAGTATTAGAGAAGCAGAAATGGTACATAAAAAATCCCAGGCACAAAATTTAGAAGAGAAACTAAATGTTTTAAGGGGTGATTTAAATTCTCTGCTGATCGAGCAAGCTAAAGCCAAAATAAAGCGAAACAGACAAACAATATATGAGTATGGGAACAAACCGAGTAGAATGCTAGCGAAAGCACTAAAACAATCTAATGTAAGGAGACAAATAATGGGCATTAAATCTCAAAGTGGTGAGATACTGAACTCCTCAGTGAAAATGGCGCAAGCCTTTAAAAACTACTATGAGTGCCTTTACCAGCTGGAGGGAGCGGTCAAGGGAGGAAAAAGTAAAGAAAAGGAAGAGGCAGTCAGAGAATATCTCCGCTCATCAGAAATGCCCAAACTTACAGAAGAAGCCTTGAAAAAACTTGATAAGCCAATAACGGCAGAGGAGTTCAAGAAAGTTTTGACCTCCCTACCCTCAGGTAAAGCGCCAGGTCCTGATGGGTATTCCCTGTCTTACTATAAAGCGTTTGAAGAGAAGTTAGTCACAAGGTTCCTAGCAGCATTCAACTCACTACAGGAAGGATATAAAATACCGGAAGAGGTACTACTAGCTCATATTGCAGTTATCCCGAAGGAGGGGAAGGATCCATCTCAGTGTTCCAGCTACCGGCCAATATCATTACTGAATGTAGACCTTAAAATTTTCTCCAAAATATTAGCTAATAGACTGGTTGAATACATCCCAGAACTCATTCATCCCGACCAAGTTGGGTTCACCCCAGGGAGGGAAGGCAGGGAGAATACACAAAGAGTAATAAATGCAATATATTGGTCCCAAAGTCAACATAAACCCTTAACAATAATCTCAGCAGACGCAGAAAAAGCTTTTGATAGGGTGGATTGGCGGTACTTGCGGGCCACATTGCAACATATTGGTTTAGGGGAGGGAATGCTGAGATGGTTCGCAAACCTGTATTCGGTACCGACTGCTAGAGTAAAGGTAAATGATAGACTCTCGGACCCTTTCAGAATCCAAAATGGAACTCGCCAGGGATGCCCACTATCTCCCCTTATTTTTGTCCTCACAATGGAACCATTCTTAAGGAAAATACGTTCAAATCGAGATATTAGAGGCATTAATACAGACACAGAGGAACACAAACTAGCTGCCTTCGCCGACGACCTGATCTTTTTTGTATCCTCTCCAGCCATATCCTTGCCTCCCCTCCTGGGGGAGCTATGGAAATTCGGGGACATAGCAAATTTTAAAGTGAACTATAACAAGTCAGAAGCCATGGGATTAGAAATGAGCGAATCCCTGACACTCCAGATAACCTCCCAATTTAAATTCAGATGGACAGACTCACACATTGATTATTTAGGGACCAAGATACCTAAAATCTTAAACAGGGTGTTCGAATTAAACTATGCCCCAATGTTAAAACAAATAAGGACAGACCTGAAAAAGTGGGATAAAGAAATCTTCACGTGGTTTGGGAGGACGAATATAATAAAAATGAATGTAATGCCAAGGCTCCTATACTTATTTCAAACTATGCCAGTAAGGATCCCCCAAAGTTTTATGAAAGAATTGCGGTCAGGATTCCTGAGTTTTATATGGGCTGGAAAGCCTGCAAGACTACGAAGATCTATTCTGGCTCTTCCCAAAGAGAAAGGTGGCATTGGATTCCCAGACCCATGCAAATATCAGGAAGCCACACATTTAGTTAGAATAAAGGAGTGGTGCGCTAAAAAAAAAAAGCCATGGGTAAACATGGAACAAACGTTGAGCAAAGCCCCCTTGGAGGGGTTGGCATGGATGGCTGGAAAGGATATTCCAAGAGTACTCAAAAAACACCCACTGATCGGGGCAACCCTAAATATAAGTAAAAAGATTTTTAACAAAAACAAGATTTCAAGTGAACCAAGCCCTATGCTACCTATATTAGGTACATATGACTTTGAGCCAGGTCTATCGGACCAGAAATTCTCTGTCCTGAGAAATAGGGGGTTAAACAGGATTATACATTTTTCAAAAGAAGGGAAAATAATGACAAGAGGGGAGATAGAAAAACAATTTACCCCAGAACTAGACTACCTTAGAGCAATGCAGTTGGGGGCTTACATTCTCTCAAAAAGTAAAAAATACCCTGAAATCCGAGGCCTCTCGGAGTTTGAGCAGATGTGTTTAGATGGCGAGACTTTGAGGCACCCCTTATCATATTTTTATGAAATGATTACAAGACATGAAGCACCTGAAAAGTTAAGCTACATATGTGCCTGGGAAAAAGATTTGAAGGTTACGTTTTCCCAAAAACAAAAGGAAAAAATACTGAGATCTGTGCACAAAACATCAATAGCGAGTAGATTCCAGGAGGGGGGTTATAAGATTCTCACCCGGTGGTATAGGACCCCAAGCATGTTACATGACATATTCCCACAGACGCCGAATATATGCTGGCGATGCGGGAAAACAGAGGGTACAATGTTGCACATCTTTTGGGAGTGCGACAAAATTAGAGAATACTGGAAGAGGGTGGAGGAAACAGTAGAGCAAATTACAGGGGTATCCCTCGGAGAATGCCCGGCTGCATTTTTGCTCAACGATGTCCCAATGTCGGTTGAAAAATATAAAAAATCACTACTAAAACATCTTCTCACGGCGGCGAGAGCCTGTATTCCCGCCCTCTGGAAAAAGGATGTATCTCCCACGTGGGCCCAATGGTGGGCCAAAGTGGGAGAAATTCAACAAATGGAAAACCTGACAATGACTATAAGAGATCAGGAGGAGAGGTACGAGGCCACATGGGCACCCTATTTTTTACATAGGGGGGAGGTGGGTGGGGGTGGGGTCGGGTGACGCCTGGGGGGGGGAGAGACGAGGGAGAATATTTTTTTCCCTTTTTTTTTTTTTTTTTTTTTTTTTTTTTTTTTTTTTTTTTTTTTCAAATTTTTTTTTTTTTTTTTTTTCCTTCCCCTTTTTTTTTTTTTTTCTTTTTTTTTTTTTTGGTGTTGTTGTTTTTGCTGTTTTAGAAGGGTAATAGGGGATCGATAGAATCCCAAAAGAACAGTGGATGATAAACACAAGTCAGAAAATATGTTTTTGTTAGTTGTGATGTTAGAAAATGAGTTAAATGCAAAAGATGTAACGTACTGTCTAAAAACTGTTAAAAAATAAAGAGTTTATAAAAAAAAAAAAAAAAAAAAGGGAAAAAAAAAAAAAGATTCAGACTGAGGGAACAAATGTATGCTGCCATGGATAGGCTCCAGGAAAGCAAAATTATGTTAAGTATTGATACTATTTTCAATTTTCCTGGTGCCTATATGGCAGCATACTATACTGGTGATAAATAAAGAGCTGACAGGGTGGGCTAAATGATAAATACTTTTATTATCAGAAGAGACCTGAAGCGTAAATAACTCTTTACCAAGGTTGACTGTTATGAAGGTACTTGGACCCAGCCTGTTGTGTCAAAAGCTGGCTATAGATGGATAAAAAATCAGCCAGTTCAGCAAGAACCAGCCAAATTCTAATACATCTATGGCTGTTCCTGTTTGAGAGAAGTTCCTCTGTCAGAATACAATAGTGCAATCGTGAGGATTCCCCCATCTGCCTTAATTGTGTGGATAGGGGAAGCAGTTGGAAGGTGATTGCAAAAAATGTTGTCATTTACGTCATGGCCAACTTTAGGAGCGTGTAATGAGAAGACCAACTTACTGCCATGCAAATTGTTTCCAATGATACTCTAGCATGTACTGGACAAGATGTTGTAATAGTACTTATCGAGTCAGCCTTTACCACTATAGGAGGATCCTGTCCAACTGCCCTGTGCGCCCTTTGTATGACTTTTCACAATCCATGCTGCTAGATATCTGGATGTAGCCTGTGGTTGCAGGAAAGATATTTGCTCCGTGTATGGCCTGCCTAAGTCTGCTAAAAAAAAAAAAGCAGGTAGAGTCCATTCATTCACCAGATCAAAAGACATTATTCCATTGGAAGCATCATCCTGTAGGATTAAGGGCTCACAAGACAACATGTTTTAGTCAGACCATACACGTAGCAAATTTTGTTCCTGCAACCACAGACAGGGTTGAGAGGGGCATCCCTTCCGCCCAGCCATTGTATTCTCTCTGCGGGGAGGAAGGAGAAGCCATCCCTGCCAAGAGAAGACAGTGATTATTGCTAGCAACTACACCAGTGCTACCGATCATTATATGTAGAATACGGCAGGCTGGTTGTAAGTTGATCGATCCATCAACTTGGTACATTAAGCTTGGCCATACATGGTTGGAATCTCGGCCGGTTCCTGCTGAAGTGGCTAAGATTATAACCCTCTATGGCTGGCCTAAGACAAATGATAGATCCCCTCTGGGAGGAAAACTTTTCTTTTCAGTGATCACATCTTCAACTTTAAGGAATTGATTTACTAGGGACTCATTTGTCCATCTAACTTTGGTGACAGCTTTGGTGTCAGCTGAGATTCATACTAACTCTTTAATCAAAATAGTAGCTCTGATTATATTTATATTTTGAAAATTAAGTATATAGAAAACTTTCATAACTTGCAGCAAACTGATTGATACCAGATGCTCTTTTTAGATATTTTCAGGATTGTCAAACATTGAAGCAGCTCAGAGGCATGGTCACCAGGTCCATTTTCACTCTTGCCATTCTTTCTTGTGATTTATTCATTCTAATCATAATTTGAGAGTTCCAATGACATTAATGCACCTTATAAAATATAAAGAATCTGGCAGACTAGTGAAATAAATAATATATCAACTCCTAATGTACTGTAAGCTTTCATTTTTAAGATTCATTACCTGCTAAGATGTCATAAAAGTTGTTTCCTATTTTAGATTTTTTTTAATTAGCCTACAAATATTTAGTTAACCTGAAGCATATCACAGGGTTTATTTTTACTTATAATTGATGCTGTTAGTGTAATTTTTTCTTCTGTATTTGAAATCTTGGGTATAATTTGACTAACCTTTCCAGCAGACATTATTAAATAATAAACACTGTGTCAGATCGGTTTCCGTAGAGCTTAAACACGATTTATATATTCCGAAGGCAATGTTTAAATTTCCCCAAATTGTGCACCAATTTTTTTCCTTCAAGTTATTTTCTAGCTACTTATTATTTTAGTTGATTGGTCTAAATGTGACTTATTGAAGCTATTAAAGAGTATGTCAAACCAAAATAAAATATGTCTGTAAGCAAAAAGGTTCAGTCATCCAATGCCTTTTATTTTTTTTTAAATCAGAAAAAAACTTTTATTAATTAATTACTTTGCACAGTACATGTTATGAGTCATTCAACTTACAGATACGCATGACACACATTTTTGATAACAGGTAAGTGGGGTACATTTCCAACAGAGCATATCTACAATGTATTCTTACATAATATTAACGAACTTTTATATTGTTGTGCAATATCCTTTAATCCTCTTTTTTTCTTAGTATATGCAATAAAACACAGTGATTAAGCAACCAAAATAGTAGTGCAATAACCTTTGTAGTCTTCGTGTCTTCCCATGCCCCCCAGTATGCATTTTAGAGCATGGTTCTTAGTAAAAAGGCAACCAGGTATCTTCAGCCCAGTAATAGTCTGTCCTTAATCAGTTGGTATGGAGCTAGCCCCGGGATCTCCAGCCAGTCCTGCCACAATGAGTAAAATTTCTGCGGAACTTTTCTGTGCTGATATGTTAGCTTCTCCCTAATAAGTAGTCTGTTGACGCTATCCACCCATTGTCTTTTAGTGGGAACTCTTGGTGTTATCCAGCGTTGGGCAATTAGCTTACGTGCTTCGTACAGTAATCTCTGAATTGCTGTATGTGTGTGTGGGGTTAGCGTTTCATCTTCAAATATTCCCAGCATACAGACACCGGGTTCTCTTTGTAGCGTCACTCTATATGCTGTGGATATCGTGTCCAGTACCCCTCCCCAGTATCTGAAAAGTTTGGGACATTTCCAGAACATATGGAGAAGGTCTCCATGTTCTGTTTCACACTTTGGGCATAAGGGGGAGTCCCTGATTCCCCAGTCATGGAGTCTCTTGGGCGTCCTGTAGGCTCTGTGGAGTAGATACAGGTGAGACATTTTGTGGGATGCAGAGACTGAAACCAGGGGGGCAGCCGCCAGACACAGCTCCCAGCTTTCCCCATTAATGGGACCGATATCCTCCTCCCACTTCTGTCTACATGGTAGTGTAGCGGGATCTTGTATTCGTGCGAGGAGGGTACCGTAGCAACTGGAGATCATGCCCTTCTTGTCCTGTCTCATGAGGATATTTCTGATTATTGCGTGGTCTGTCTGTCTCATTGTATTGGTTTTTGCTTGCGTCTGCAGGGCATGGCGTAATTGTAGGTATTTATAGAAATTGTTGTTTGGGATCCCGTATTCCGCTTGGATCTCAGAGAACAATTTGAAGGTGGGTCCATTATAAAGTCGGGAGATGTATCTAATACCCGCCTCCTCCCAGTCTCTAAAGCCTTTTAGTTTTTGTAGCTCTTTATATTGTCTATTGCGCCATATAGGAGTGCATTCCAGGTACCCTTTTATCCCCAGGGCTTTTTTTATGTATGTCCATAGCATGTTTAGTAGTTTAACAGTGGGGGCCTTAGAGTCTAGGTGTAGATATCCAGCCTCCAGTCTGGTAAGTGCGGTTTCGCAGTTCTCCCCTGTGTCCAGTAGTTTGCCAATAGGGTCATCCAGATCCAGATTACCCCAGCCTCCCAGCTGTTGTAGCTGTGATGCTAGGAAATATGTCCTGGGATGGGGGACTGCCATTCCCCCCTCATCCTTGTTATATTGCAGTGTAGACAGCTTAATTCTGGCTGTTTTTTTTCGCCATATCAATTCCCTAAATTGTGATTCTATTCTTGCGAACCACCTCCTAGGGATCCACACCGGGGAGTTGTGGAATATATAGAGTAATTGTGGTGCCCAGACCATTTTGATAAGGTTTACGCGCCCGGCTACGGCTAGGGGCAGTTTGCACCAAGATGTGCATTTTTCACGGAATTTACTAAGCAGGGGTGTTAGATTATGTTCAAGGTATTGTGATGGGTCAGGGGTTACCTGGATTCCTAGATATTTAAATGTTGTCACTATCTGAACTGATTCTGCACAGCTCGGGAGCGGGGTGTCTAGTTTGTCGAGTGGCATCAGTACCGATTTATCCCAGTTGATGGAGAAGCCTGATAGTTCCCCAAACGTCGTGATAAGAGTCATCACTGCCTGCAGTGAGCCCTGAGTGTCTCCTAGGTACAGTAGTGTGTCATCAGCGTACATAGACACAACATCCGTGCCAGTGGGTCGTTGGAATCCTACAATGTCTGCGTCTCCTCTTATCCTAGCTGCCAGTGGTTCCAGTGCTAAGGCAAACAGCAGGGGTGACAAGGGGCATCCCTGCCGGGTGCCTCTAAATAACTGGAAGGGTTCTGACAGCTCGCCATTTACTCTGAGTCTTGCGGTAGGTTTCGCATATAATAGTTGCACCCATTTAATAAAGGTATCTCCTAGGCCTACAGTCTTAAGTACCTTCCACAGATAAGGCCACTCGACACTGTCGAAGGCCTTAGCTGCGTCCAGCGAAAAGACAGCTCTATTGCCAGTGTTAGTTGTTGGAATTTGTAAGTTCAAGAAGAGCCTCCTTATGTTTTGCGCTGTACATCTGGTGGGGATGAACCCGGATTGGTCTCTATGTATTATTTTGTGTATCACCTTAGCCAATCTATTCGCTAGGATGCGGGCTAGTAGTTTGACATCCGCAGTCAGCAGAGATATGGGTCTATACGATCCTGGAGACTTGGGCTCTTTGCCAGGTTTCAGCAGGACCACTATGATGGCCTCATTCATAGAGCTTGGAAGGGACCCCTTCTCGAGTGCCTCTATATAAACTTTCAAAAGATTGGGGAGTAGTGTGTCGGCATATCTCTTGTAGACTTCAGACGGTAACCCATCTAGCCCTGGTGATTTATTATTCTGGGATTGTGACAGAGCTATCTCTAGTTCTTCCTCTGTAATTGGCGTGTTAAGCATGGCTGCATCATTGGCTGGCAGGACCGGGAGGTCACCCTTTCTTAAGAAGTTTTCTATTGCCTCCTCAGTGGGATTCACTTTAGCTGTATATAGATCTGCATAGAAATCTTTGAATATCCGTACAATGTCTGGGGTTATGGAGTGTTCGACACCCCGTGTATCACAGATAGCCGAAATAGTGGAGGAGGATTGTTGTGCTCGCGCCATTACCGCTAGCATGTGCCCTGTTGCCTCCCCCTCCTCAAAATGCGACTGTTGGAGAAAAAAACGCTTATTTTCGGCTAGCTGTAATGCCAGCTGCTTGGACATTGATTGTGCCCCCAGCCATGCCCTTTTTGTGTCCTCTGTGGGACTCGCAATATAGTTGTTCTCGGTTTCAGTGACCATCCCGCGCACCGTCATCTCCCATGCCTTGGTGTCAGTTTTAATGCGATTTATTGATTTTATGAATTGTCCCCTCACAAAGGCCTTCATTGCGTCCCATACTATATCTAAAGTCGCTGTGCCAACATTCTCCTGAAAAAATAGTTTGAGCATGTCCCTTATTGGGTCAGGCTCTGGGAGCAATGAGAGCCAGAAGGGATTGAGCCTCCAGACTGGGCTTTTAACTATATCCGGGAATGAGATGGAGATGCGTAGCGAGGAATGGTCAGAGATATGTCTATCGGTGTATTCTGAGGCTATGACTCGAGGTAACATTTTATCGTTGCCCAGACCAATATCAATTCTGGATAAGCCTCCATGGGAGGCCGAGTGGCAGGAGTATCTCCGTACATCTGGATGTCTGCAACGCCAGACATCCGTCAGTCCCAGCTCCTCAAGCACTCTGGCAAAAGGTGTTTGTCCTGTTGCCCCTGGTGCAACATTTTGGGGAGCGGGGAGCTTGTCCTTGAAATGGTTCAAATAATTATTAAAATCCCCTACTGCGAGCAGGGGTACTTCTGGGTATTGTGCCATGAATTTTGCCAGGCTACCAAGTACCCCGGCTGAGTACGGTGGTGGTACATAAATATTTGCAAGTATGCAAGTCAGACCATATAGTTTACACAGTATGAATATAAATCTACCCCCCGGGTCAATTAATTTCTGGATACATTGGAACCGGACTCCTTTACGTATGAGTATGCTTACCCCCCTGGAGTAGGACGAGTATGTGGAGTGGAACTGCACCTCATAGGCGCGGGGGCTTAAGTTAGGAGGTGGGTCAGCCTGAAA
Source organism: Lithobates sylvaticus (assembly GCA_028564925.1). NCBI lineage: Eukaryota > Metazoa > Chordata > Amphibia > Anura > Ranidae > Lithobates > Lithobates sylvaticus. Next base: position 468,017,068 of record CM053030.1, read on the forward strand.
ATGCGTCTCCTGCAAGCAAACAATGCTGGCCTTCATTGATTTAACATATCTAAGAACTGCAATTCTTTTTACTGGGGTACCTAAACCTCGCACATTCCATGAAAATACGTTTAGTTCAACCGCCATCTGGGGATTCTAGGAGTAAAGACAAAATAATGCATTGCATCCCATATGATATGTTAGAGTAGCAGACTGTTTTCCTGTGGGGGAATAAGAAGACATATACTAGTACAGTACCATTACCCGGTGTGCAATGAGACATCTGTATTGAGGACAGTTCCACGGTTTCCGTTCGTTGCGTCCCTGGGAGGACCTGGAGAAGACACGAAATCAAACAGTACATGTTGTGGCCGCGAAAGGTCACACGCTGAATGGAAAATAACTTGTGGGGCCAACAGGGCTCCCAGCCACTTGGGCTATTCAAAAAACTGTTCCCTTGCATCCGCACAAAAAGGGGGGGGGGGGAAGGCGGCGGAAACTCCCTTACAACCCGAGGGTTAGTTCTCCAAGGAGTCTCACTTCAGCTGCACGTGTGAGATGTGCCGCCTTGTGCGTAATAGGTATAGATGAAAAGGTCTCCTTCGCCGCCTTGCTATCAGGAAGTGTCATAAATCCGGTGTAGGCTAGGGGAAAGGAGATGGATCAGAGTAGCCCTGGTCTTTTATCAATTTCTGTGGCAACCTTGGTTAGATCTGTAGGGTGTCGGTGAACTTCAGTGTCCTTGAGGGGAGAGTTGTCAGGCTGGTGCATTGCGCTGCGCTCGGTTGGCTTTGAGTGCTCTATCCTCTCTGTCTAGCCACTGTGCGGCGGCTGTAGGCCGTTCAAAGAAGTGGGTTTCCCCCAGTGCAACTACCCGAAGTCGGGCCGGGTATAGCATAGCATACGGGAGGTTGAGGTCCCTCAACCGTTTTTTCACATCAATAAATTGTGCGCGTTGCTTCTGCAGCTCTGCAGAGAAATCTGGGTATAATGAGACCTTGGAGTTTTCAATGTTAATTGTACCGCCCATGGTTCTGGCCCTGGAGAGTATGGCATCCCTGTCTTTGTAGTTGAGTAGTTTAAAGAGGAAGGCCCGTGGGTGGTTGCCTGGTGGTAGTGGCCTGGATGGGACCCTGTGCGCCCTTTCAACCGCAAAGAGCGGGGAGAATGCGTCTTTGCCAAACGTTGCGATCAGCCATTCTTCAATGAATGTGACTGGGTTTTTGCCCTCTGCTCTTTCAGGGATGCCTATGGCGCGTATATTGTTCCGCCTCATGCGATTTTCAAGGTCATCTAGACGGGCCGCATGGCGGTCGGTGAGGTGGCAGTTATATTGTAAGTCTCTCTGCATGGGAGGTATGTCATCTTCTAGTGCACTCACTCTGCCCTCAATGGCTGCTGTGCGCTCCCTCAGCTTCTGCATGTCCTGTCTCACAAAGGATATTTCTGCCTTCACTCCTTTCACTTCATTTGCTAGCGTAGAGATGGACACATTACATGCAGTTACAGCAGAGAAGATGTCTCTAAGTGTGGGCTCTGAGTTATCAGGAAGAGGGGGAGTGGATCTGGGGCCTGCATGTGAATTTCTTGGTGTACTCACAGTTTGCCATTCAGGGGACAATCCGCTCGCATCCTCCAGTGGGACCGTGTCATCTGCAGCCGAGTAATCTCCTGAGGCATCCCCTGGATCTAATGGGGGAGATGTGGTGCCTTTGGGAGCCTTTCCTCCAAACAGGAGCTTTTGGGCATCCTCTCTGTACTGGTCCCTGGAGCTGCGCTGTGGCAAGGCGCCATCTTGGGCCATTTCTTCCTGCAGGCCCCGGTTGTTTTTCGTCCGTTTTGCCATGTTCCGGCGCCGTATATCGGTCCGGTGTGTGGATCGCTGGTGTCGCGGGATCGTTGCGGTTCCGATGCCGGTCGATTTGGGTCAGGATGGGGCGATAAGCAGGATAATTGCCAGGATTTTCGGCGGAGCAGGAGGTAAGTGCGACCGTCTACATGTGCCGCTCGGCCACGCCCCATCCAATGCCTTTTAATACTTCTTGGGGACTCCAGCAGACATATTTCTGCATCTAAGTTTCCAGCTCCACCCAAGCAAAACAGCACAGGTTGTTTTTATATTGCTACCCCAGCACTTTATTTGGCTTTGGATGCAGCTGGAAAAGGTTAGAACCTTTGTTAGGTTTTTACTGTTGTAAAGGAAAGGAGATTGAAGAAGTTTTCTCTTACTTACAATGCAGTCATCAAGACAGGAAGTCATCAGAATTTCTGATGGCATATGTGTCCCTATTGTGAACATCTTCTCATGTCCTGTGTGGTCAGCAGGACAGGAATAAAGGCAAAATCTCCCCAACAGAGACAAAGATGGTGATAATAAAAAAAAAAAAAATCTGGTAGATATTACAACACTTTCTGACTACAATAATAAAAAAAAATATATATATATATATATATATATATATATATATATGTAACATGTAAATGTAACATGTAAATTTCTGATATTAACCTATATCTGCCTCTTACAGTCCCTGTACATCGAACCTTAAGCGAGGATAATGCAGCACAAGGAGCCATTCAGTTGCACTGCAATGTATTTACTTGTGCCAACAAGGAACATGCTGATATGAGGAGAGGGTAGGGTGATAAAGAGGTGAGCTAATCAGTCAGCTGCTTTTCTTTTCACTGTCCAGTCACTGGCTTAGGGAATAGGGAGAGACACACAGCATGGCTGCAATTAATAAAGCTCTACCTCTATATAAATTTACCTACTCAAGATGAAACTGTCCACAAAAATTCAACAAAACACGTGTAACTTGGACAGATGTACAAAGTCTAATGCCGCGTACACACGGTCGGACTTTCTGACGTAAAATGTGCGATTGGAGCTTGTTATTCCGACCGTGTGAAGGCTCCATCGGACAGTTTCCATCGGAATTTCCATTGCACAAAATTTGAGATCTGGTTCTCAAATTTTCCGACATAAATTCCGATCGTGTGTACACAATTCCGATGAACAAAGTGCCACGCATGCTCAGAATCAAGCAGAAGAGCCGCACGTGCTATTGAACTTCATTTTTCTCGGCTCTTTGTAAGTTCAATAGCCAGTGCGGCTCTTCTGCTTGATTCTGAGCATGCGTCACCGTGTTCTTGACGTTCGGAATTTCCGACAAGATTTGTGTGACCGTGTGTATGCAAGACAAGTTTGAGCCAACATCCGTTGGAAAAAACCCATGGATTTTGTTGTCATAATGTCCGATCAATGTCCGGGGTGAAGTGAGATACTCCAAAATGACTGACAAATAGCAATTCAAGGACAATCCTCCCCTTAAGTGAATATGATTATTGAACAGTCTATTCCCTCACAGCTGAGGACCATTAGATAGGATGGAGAACAAATATAGCTAGTCAAGTTCATGTCTAAGGACCATGAAGTAGCTTAGCACAAATACAGCTAGCAGGGCTCGTGGCTGGGGACCATGAAGTAGGTTAAAGGTACAGCACAGAAAGAAGGCTTTACTGACAGAGTCCTAGTATAGGATCAGTCGATAGGTACAGCTCCTTGAAGAGCAATTCAGTGTCCGGTCCCGTGGCTCCAGACGCAAGCAGCCCCTGTCCTCCTCAGCTCAGCAATCCATCTCATCAGGGGGAGAAGAGACCATCTCCTCAGGGCTCTAAACTAATTAAAAGTTCTCCCAGCCACCACCTAGGCACACCAGGGATTGGCTGGGCCCTGCTCAATTATCCATCCAATCATTTAAATTCTCCCTCCCTAAACTCTAGAAACTTCTTCTAAATGCAGGGTAAAGCAATGAAACTCTCAGCCAGTGCAAGCCTCAACAGACAAATCTAAAAAATCATTGCTCCTCTGGCTAAAGCAGAAGCCAAAAACGAAATCTGCCTAGAAGCCCAACTAGGAGGGTGCTACATCTACTGTACATCACTGGGAAGTTTTTAGTACAAATTTTTTGTACCACTCCTGTTTTACTGATCGTTGTATAAGTGCTGAATTGTGTACCTTTTTGTATCCTATATGTTTAGAATGTTAAACAAAAATACCTGATGAAAAAAAAAAAGTTTTGACTTAATGTACAGTTTACCAGCAGTGGAGAAAATGAGGCATCATGCCATGTCAGACAGGGCTGTGTTGTGTAAGGGCAGGGATGTAAATCTCAGAGCTGGATGGACAGATATACAAATCCTTTGGCAGGTAAACAGCTGCCATCCATTTCATATGTGTATTTAGCTGGTTGCTTGGAATTCAGCTTTTATGTAACATGACTAAGAAATTGCAGCAGCAGAAACCTACAAGCCATAGGAAGACCTTCTGTATTTAGTACATGAAAATGTTGACATATTTGTGCTATATTTTGTTTCTTTGTGATTCATTTTTAAACAGATTGGAGTCAATCCTATGCTTGCTTGTAATCAGGTAGTGGTTACTAGGGATGGGCCCGGTGTTCGATTCGAACCCATGTTCGGCGAGCCCAGAACTATTGGGGCCGCTCGCATCAAATTCGTGTGATGCGAGCGGCCCCGCAATGCATTGCGCTAGTCGCAGTGCAATGCTGGCTGATGATTGGCCAAGCATGCACTGTGACCCCGCATGCTTGGCCAATCACAGCGCCGGCAGTGAGGAGAGCCATAATTAGCTACAGGCAGGATGCCTGTAGCCAATTATAGCTCAGGGGCTTTAGTACACGCCCCACTGTATAAGAGGCCGCCGCGGCGGCGGCCTTGCATATTATGTTTCAATCACAGTGTCAGCGTGTCAGTGTGTTGCTGACTGCTGACAAGATATGCTATATTTCTGGGGATTTGTGTGTGCGTGCTGTTAGAACAGCATTGCAGTATCACATCTGGGGGGTGTCTATAGGTGGCCTGTGAAGGGGGGCAGGTTTCCTGTGCTTAGAACTTTCCCTGCAAAAAAGTGTAATTTTTGCAGGAAAAAAGCTATTTAAAAGCACTCGCGGCTAATGAATTGATGGCTCCTGTAACACAGAGAACTGTCATTCATTAATAAAAAAAAATAACCAGGCCCTTCAGGTCTGGGATGGATATTAAGGGGAACCCCAGCCAAAAAAAAAAAAAAATGGCGTAGAGTCCCCCTCAAAATCCATACCAGACCCTTGAGGTCTGGGATGGATTTTAAGGGGAACCCTAGCCAAAAAAAATGGCGTGGGGTCCCCCTCAAAATCCATACCAGACCCTTATCCGAGCACGCAACCTGGCAGGCCGCAGGAAAAGAGGGGGGGATGAGAGCGCCCCCCCCTCCCGCCTGAACCGTACCAGGCCACATGCCCTCAACATTGGGAGGATGCTTTGGGGGTCTGAGACCCCCAAAGCACCTTGTCCCCATGTTGATGAGGACAAGGGCCTCTTCCCCACAACACTGGCCATTGGTTGTGGGGGTCTGCGGGCGGGGGGCTTATCGGAATCTGGAAGCCCCCTTTAACAAGGGGACCCCCAGATCCCGCCCCCCCCCTGTGTGAAATGGTAAGGGGGTACAAAAGTACCCCTACCATTTCACCAAAAAAGTGTCAAAAATGTTAAAAATGACAGGAGACGGTCTTTGACAATTCCTTTATTAAAATCTTCTTTCTTCATCCTTCAGTTTCTTCATCTTCTCCTTCCGTCATTTTCTTCCATCTTCTTCCATCTTCTTCCATCTTCTTCTTCCTCCGATCCGCTTCTTCTTGTGCTGGTCTTCTCGTCCTTCTGGTCCGGCATCTTCTTCCGTCGGCGTCGGTGTCTCTTCTTGGGCTGCTCCGCGCAATGGGAGGTTTCCGCTGTGTGAGGCTCCACTCCGTCTGCCAGGTCTTTTATAACGGAGGGCACCTGGTGACCCCGCCCCCCTCTGACGTCATGGGGAAAGCCATAGGGAATTCCCCATGATGTCCCCGTGACGTCAGAGGGGGACGGGGTCACCAGGTGCCCTCCGTTATAAAAGACCTGTCAGACGGAGCGGAGCCTCACACAGCGGAAGCCTCCCATTGCGCGGAGCGGCCCAAGAAGAGACACCGACGCCGACGGAAGAAGATGCCGGACGAGAAGGACGAGAAGACCAGCGCAAGAAGAAGCGGATCGGAGGAAGAAGAAGATGGAAGAAGATGGAAGAAGATGACGGAAGGAGAAGACGAAGAAACCGAAGGATGAAGAAAGAAGAAAGAAGATTTTAATAAAGGAATTGTCAAAGACCGTCTCCTGTCATTTTTAACATTTTTGACACTTTTTTGGTGAAATGGTAGGGGTACTTTTGTACCCCCTTACCATTTCACACAGGGGGGGGCCGGGATCTGGGGGTCCCCTTGTTAAAGGGGGCTTCCAGATTCCGATAAGCCCCCCGCCCGCAGACCCCCACAACCAATGGCCAGGGTTGTGGGGAAGAGGCCCTTGTCCTCATCAACATGGGGACAAAAGACCCCCAAAGCATCCTCCCAATGATGAGGGCATGTGGCCTGGTACGGTTCAGGTGGGAGGGGGGGCCGCTCTTGTCCCCCCCCTTTTTCCCTGCGGCCTGCCAGGTTGCGTGCTCGGATAAGGGTCTGGTATGGATTTTGAGGGGGACCCCACGCCATTTTTTTTGGCTAGGGTTCCCCTTAAAATCCATCCCAGACCTCAAGGGTCTGGTATGGATTTTGAGGGGGACCCTACGCCATTTTTTTTTGTTTTTTGGCTGGGGTTCCCCTTAATATCCATCCCAGACCTGAAGGGCCTGGTTATTGAATTTGGGGGGACCCCCATGCTTTTTTTTTTTTTTTTTTTTCATTTTTTTTATTTTTTATCAATGACTTTTTTATTATGAATGACTTTCAGTTTCAATGAATGACTGTTCTCTGTATTACGGGAGCCGTAAATACACATTAGCCGCGAGTGATTTTAAATAGCTTTTTTACTTGCAAAAATGACACTTTTTGCAGAGACAGTTCTAAACACGGGAAACATGCGCCCCTTTACAGGCATACTATAGACACCCCCCAGGTACGAAATTTAAAGGAATATTACACTTTTATTGTTTCAATTTAAGCATTATTAAAATCACTGCTCCTGAAAAAACGGCCGTTTTAAAAAAAAAAAATTTGCATTGATACATGTCCCCTGGGGCAGGACCCAGGTCCCCAAACACTTTTTATGACATTAACATGCATATTAGCCTTTAAAATTAGCACTTTTGATTTCGAACGTTCGCATCCATTATAACTAATAGGGTTCTAAAGCTCGCACGGACTTTAGGTCCGTTCGCGGGTTCTGGTGCGAGCCGAACGGGGGGTGTTTGGCTCATCCCTAGTGGTTACTGCCATAGTTGCCAACAGTCCTGATTTTCCCAGGAAAATCACGATTTTGGGACCCTTGTCCCGATTTAAGCTTGTCCCGATTATTTTCCCGGGATTTTGCTTTTGTCCCGGGGGAATGTTTTTGGCTAAAGACGGCAACGGTTACACAAAAATGGCAGCCGCCACGAGTGTTGTTTCCCCTTGTGTTCAGTGCAGAGGAGAGGGGCAACCAATCGGCTTCTCTCTTCAGTGTACAAATAGAAAGTTCCTATTGGCTGCAGGTATTGGTGACCCCTCCCCGCTCTCCACTAAATACAAGAAAGTGATCAGCCTCCACCCGCCGCCGCTGCCGCCGCCAACCCTCCGCCCCGTGTGTGTGACGAGCGGGGACACTGATGAAAGGACTGGGGCTCCGCTGTTTACATGTTAATCCCTGAAACATGTAGTCCCTCTGTGATCGAGCTCCAGCATCTTCCTCTTCCTTTCATCTCTCCCTCCTTGCCTTGTGATCGGTGACTGGCTTGATACCGTTTGGTGATTGCAGCTGGCTGGGGACATGTTCCTGGCTCCCCCCTTACACCCCTCCCCCATGTCACCACCATACCTGCACCCCCTCCCCCATGTCACCACCATACCTGCAACCCCCTCCCCATGTCACCACCATACCTGTCCCCCCTCCCCATGTCACCACCATACCTGTTCCCCCTCCCGTGTCACTACCATATCTGAAGCCCCCTCCCCCCATGTCACCACCATACCTGCAACCCCCTCTACCCATATCACCACCATACCTGCAACCCCCTCTACCCATATCACCACCATACCTGCACCCCCCTCCCCCCATGTCACCAGCATACCTGCACCCCCTCCCCCATGTCACAACCATACCTGTTCCCCCCCCCATGTCACCGCCATACCTGCACCCCCTTGCCCCATGTCACCACCATGCCTGCACCCCCTCCCCCATGTCAACACCATGCCTGCACCCGCCTCCCCCATGTCAACACCATACCTGCATCCCCCTGCCCCCCATGTCAACACCATGCCTGCATCCCCCTCCCCCAAGTCACCACCATGCCTGCACCCCCTCCCGCCTAGTCACCATCATGCCTGCACCCCCCAAGTCACCATCATGCCTGCACCCCCCAAATCACCACCATGCCTCCACCCTTCCCTAAGTCAGCCTGTAACACCCCAAGTAACCATGCCTCCACCCACACACCTCTCCCCCCTTGTCACCACTCTTGAGGAGATGTAGCTAGACTGCAGCCAACACTCCGTCTGCAGCCAACACTCCGCTGGGGGCACTGATTTAAGAGGCACTCCGCTGGGGGGAATGATTTAAGAGGCACTCCACTGGGGGGAATGATTTAAGAGGCACTCCACTGGGCACACCTGATGTAAGAGGCACTCAGCTGGGGACACTGACTGCTGGGGACACCTGATGTAAGAGGCACTCCACTGGGGACACCTGATGTAAGAGGTAATGTACTGGGGACACCTGATGTATGGGGTACTCTGCTGGGGACACCTGATGTAAGAGGTATTGTACTGGGGACACCTGATGTAAGATGCACTCCGCTGGGGACACTGACCACTGGGGAAACCTGATGTAAGAGGCACTCTGCTGGGGACACCTGATGTAAGAGGCACACTGCTGGGGACACCTGATGTAAGAGGCACACTGCTGGGGACACCTGATGTAAGAGGCACACTGCTGGGGACACCTGATGTAAGAGGCACTCTGCTGGGGACACCTGATGTAAGAGGCACTCTGCTGGGGACACCTGATGTAAGGAGGCACTCTGCTGGGGAAACATGATGTAAGGAGGCACTCCGCTGGGGACACCTGATGTAAGGACGGACTCTGCTGAGGGCACCTGATGCAAGGACAAACTCTCCTGGGGGCACCTGATGGCATCTGGTGGCAGGCGACGTGGCAGTGACACGCTCAGGGGTCCCACTGATTCTGGATTATGGTGAGTTGAATGACACTAACACCAGGTGTTTGGAGTATCTTTATCTGCTGATTTGTTAAACTCTGGAATACACATTTCTATTGTGGTGCAGGATCTGGGCCTGCTGTCCCTCCATCCATCTTTCCTTCCTTCTCTCTCCTTCCCTCCTTCTTTCTTTCTTTCCTTCTTTCTCTCTCCCTCCCTCCCTCTTTTCCCCTTTCTCTCTCCATCTCTCATTCATCTTAGACTCTAACCACAACCCCATTTGAACCACGCCTACATAAGACACACCCATGATTTCACGTAAAACCATGCCCATCGTTCGGTGTGGCGTGCTACGCGCGCCACATTTTTCTTTTTCGCTATGTCACGCCTACAAATGCATGCCCCCCCAATTATAATTAGCTGGAGCAGGGATGCTCCTACGCACCCAGCTGAACTGCTGGCAACGGAACACAGCGCTGCTGGCCTCTGCCGTCCACTAACAAACAATGGATTTCCTGTAAAGGTGGATGGGACTTCAGTCTCCACCTGTATTCCCCAGGGATGCTGGGCAGATGCCCAACAGCATGACGGACTGAGCCCAGCCACCCTGTCTTCTCTCCTGTGGCTAAAGGGACTCCAGGGGGAAGGAAATAAATATCTGAAAAGTGTGGTGTGCATTTATATTTTTGTATTCAGCCCCCTGAGTCAATACTTTGTAGAACCACCTTTCGATGCAATTACAGCTGCAAGTATTTTTGGGTATGTCTCTACCAGCTTTGAAAAGTGACATTTAAAAACTTAAAAGTGACATTTTTGCCCATTCTTTTTGCAAAGTAGCTCAAGCTCTGTCAGATTGGATGGAGAGTGTTGGTTAACAGCAATTTTTAAGTCTTGCCACAGATTCACAATTGGATTTAGGTCTGGACTTTGACTGGGCCATTCTAACACATGAATATGCTTGGATCTAAACCATTCCATTGTAGCTCTGGCTGAATGTTTAGGGTCATTGTCCTGCTGGATGGTGAACCTCCGCCCTGGTCTCAAGTCTTTTGCAGAATCAAACTGGTTTTCTTCTAAGATTGCCTGTATTTGGCTCCACCCATCTTCACATCAACTTTGACCAGCTTTCCTGTCCCTGCTGAAGAAAAGCATCCCCCACAACATGATGCTGCCACCACTATGTTTCACAGTGGTGATGGTGTCTTCAGGGTGATGTGCAGTGTTAGTTTTCCACCACACATAACCTTTGCTTTTAGGCCAAAAAGTTCAATTTTGGTACAATCTGACCAGAGCACCTTCTTCCACATGTTTGCTGTGCACCCCACATGGCTTTTCGCAAATTGCAAACGGGACTTCTTATGGCTATCTTTCAACAACGGCCTTCTTCTTGCCACTCTTCTACAAAGGCCAGATTTGTGGACAGATTCTCCCACCTGAGCTGTGGATCTCTGCAGCTCCTCCAGAGTTACCATGGGTCTATTGGCAGTTTCTCTGATTAATGCTCTCCTTGCCCGGCCTGCCAGTTTAGGTGGACGGCCATGTCTTGGTAGTTGTGCCATACTCTTTCCATTTCCAGATTATGGATTGAACAGTTCTCCGTGAGATGTTCAAAGCTTGGGATATTTTTTTATAACCTAACCCTGCTTTAAACTTCTCGACAACTTTATGCCTGACTTGTCTGGTGTGTACCTTGGCCTTCATAATGCTGTTTGTTCACTAAGGTTCTCTAACAAACCTCTGAGGGCTTCACAGAAAAGCTGTATTTATACTGAGATTAAATTACACACAGGTGGACTTTATTTACTAATTAGGTGACTTCTGAAGGCAATTGGTTCCACTAGATTCTAGTTAGGGGTATTAGAGTAAAGGGGGCTGAATACAAATGCACGCCACACTTTTCAGATATTTATATGTAAAAGAAATTGAAAACCATTTATGATTTTCCTTCCACTGCACACTTTGTGTTGGTCTATCACATAAAATCCCAATAAAATACATTGACATTTTTAGTTGTAACATGACAAAATGTGGAATATTTCAAGGGGCATGAATACTTTTTCAAGGCACTGTACAATCTCATCCAAAAAAGTACCATGAAAAGCCAGCTGAATCTTCCTACAATTAATCACATTATTCACAAACTAAAGTAAACCGAATGGACTGTCTTGACTTAAAGTCATACTAAAGCTAATAACAAACATGTCATACTTACCTCAACTGTGCAGCTTGTTTTGCACAGAGTGGTCCAGAACATCCTCTTCTGGTGTCCCCTAGCGGCTCACGCGCATTAGATAACCCCCTAGGAGCAGCACTCTCCAAAGGGGGTTACCATAGAAGCCGAATGTTTGACTCGGCCCCGCCCCCAGGCACCCGCGTCATTGGATTTGATTGACAGCACGCAGCCAATGGCTGCGCTGCTATCAATCGATCCAATCAAAGCCGAGACTCCATGGAGAGAAGGACGGCTCGTCCCCGCTGAAGAAGATGAAGGGGGTCAGGTCAAGTAAAACGGGGGGGCTGGGGGGGCGGTGACTGCCAGGTGTTTTTTCACCTAAATGCATAGGATGCATTTAGGTGAAAAAACACAAGCCTTTACAACCCCTTTAAGCACATTCCTAATATTTCTTGAACAGTATTAGCAGCTCACTAATTAATTTGTTTCCTGGAAAGCTTCTTTAAAATATGATTTTCCCTGGCATATCCATAAAGACTTATAAATTATTTCTACTAATATGTAATGAGAGGTATGAACAGGAACTTGTTGTAGAATTCCTGAACAAACATGACCTTTGCCTGTCACTGTCTCAGCAGTGTCTGAGTTTTTATTACTTCCTATTAGCGAGGTCTTTTCTGATCCATTGGGCAATCTGAGCATTCGGGCTATAGGTGCGCCTATTCTGTGCCTGTCATCAGTGTGTCTGTCATCAGCATCTTGCGGCTTTGATGTGCTTTTATCCTATTCATAGGAAATGTTAAAGTGCATGTGCTGAAATTATAATGGGCAGCTGCAAAGCCTACAATGAAGAGACCAGCGTACGTTACTGTATAATAAAAGTCCTTTTTCTGAATGTTGCAATAAATGAGATGCGTTGTTTACAAAATGAGTGGGTGACTAGGACCAAGGAGAAGGCAAATTTATTAAATACCTTCTTCATCTCTGTGTATACAAAGGAGAGCATGGGGGAGCACTAGACATGTGCGGTTAGTTTCATTCCGAATTAAAATTTGGACAAATTTGTCTTTATTCAGAAATACAGATGTATCAGAATTTCAAAATTACAATAGTAATGAATTTAAATGAATCTGAAATAACAAATCAAAACGAATAGTTTTCGAAACGAATTCAAATTTCTGAAGAGAAGAAAATAGAACAGAAAATAAAGGAATAGAATAGAAAAGAAAAGAATAGAATACAAAATAATAGAATACAAAATAAAAGAATAGAACATAATAGAGTAAAACAGAACAGAATTAAAATGAATAGTTTCCGAATCGAATTAGAATTTCTGAAGAGAATAAAATTGAATAGAAAAAAAAGTGACAAAATAGAAAATAAAAGAATAGAGTAAAACAGAGCACAATAGAACAGAAAATAAAAAAAACTGAATAAAATAGAACATAAAATAAAGGAATAGACTAGAATAGAATAAAAAATAGAATAGAATAAAATAGAAAGAATATAACTATCTTCTGAAATTCGTATTTTGGATAGAATAAATTCACATTTGAATAAAATAGAAAAGAATAGAATAGAAAATACAATAATAGAATAGAAAAGAATAAACAATAGAAAAGAATAGAATATAAAGAATATAATAATAATAAAATAAGAGTCTTGCGAGCTATTGCTAAATTCTACCAGTCTAATACGTATCTTATGCATATTAGACATGCAAACAAAAAATCAGCCACTGACACTGTTCACGGTCTCATACTGTGCAAAAATATAAATATAACAATAAAGTGTCGCGCTAAGCAACCAACATCCAATATCTGTGTACAACGTGCCAATATAAATATAAAAAAGGATAACCGTGTATAAACAATAGATATTATAAATGCATATAAAAACTTAATGTCATATAAATAAAATAGAATAAAGTGCTATGGTGCTCAAATATTTCATAACATTCCATGTACAAACACGCTTTAATAGTGAAAGTTCATATTGAACTGTATGTGGAAGATCCCCATATGGGATACATATAGTGAAGATCCAAACTTAGCAATACATTCCACTCCTGTGCTCCCCCTTTGTGATTACCCTTACCTCAAAGCGTGTGACAGCACAACTAAGTTTGGTCTGAACACGCTGACGAGCCACCCCTGGGCTCTATGGGAATAACTGCTCAGGTATCCTCTCATTGGTCTTTTTCTGGCCGGAAATTCCGATCGTGTGTACGCGGCATAAGGATGAGAACGTTTGCTCCAAACATTTTTGCACTGGAACAGTTGAATGCAATTTTCACAAAAATTTCAGAGGGTGAAATACATTTTTCAGAAATGTTGCTTCTCATCCCCTGCTAACCATGTAGCACATTCATGGATGTAAGAAGCAGAAATTAGGATTCTACATGGAATTGGTGGTCTTGTACGCTATGGTAATTTGATACAAGTGTCTCAAACGGAGACGATGCTTGGCTTCATGTACACAGGATGTTTTTACAACCTCTCCTGAACGACTTAACTTGACAGATAATAACCGACGTTTAAAACGTCCATTTTGCCGCGTTTACATGCTGCGTTTAGCCATGTTTAATAGCGTTTGCGTTTAATAGCGTTTTTTTTAAAACACAATTATTCTTTTTTATATTTTTTAAATAGCCAAAAATGAAAAACACCTGTAAACTAAATGCGGCTAAACACGAGTTGCCACGTTTAGACGCGCCTGGCACTTGAAATACCTGTAAACTCAACTACATAGAAACAACTGTAAATAACCCTGTGTACATGGACAGATAAGATAACATAGAGGAGAGAGAAACACCCAACTGCTCCTAAACGTCCGTTTACCAGCAGCAGTGTACATGAGGCGGCCACACAAAGTGATTTTGGTATATTAGATGTGACAAAAGATTTTCCTTCTTCCGGTAAAGACAGCTGGAGGGAAGTTCTGACCCAGAAAGAGGAACTGTTTTCAGTATTACAGCTGGCCTGGGTATGCTTTGGAAATTGATCGGACACTTTTGACACTTTTTTGGGACCATTTACATTTATACAGTGAGCAGAGCTAAAAATAGCCACTGATTACTTTATAAATGTCACTGGCAGGGAAGAGGTTAACACTAGGTGGCAATCAAGGGGTTAAGTATTCCCTAGGGAGGTGTTTCTAACTGTGGGGGCAGTGTAGTGACAGGGAGTAGAGAGAGATCGCTGTTTCTGGTCACTAGGAACAGCAGATCTTTCTCTACTTCCCTGACAGTACAGGGATCTGTCTGTTTACATTGACAGATCCCCGAGCTGTCTCTCTCTGGAGCGATTTTCAGCGGACATCACGGCAGCCAGCCACGTGCATCGGCTCCAACGTCGTGGGCGTTGCGTGCGCGCCCCCTTAGAGCTCTTAAAGAGGCCGACGTACACCTATGGCGATTCATGCAACCGCGCCAACCTTCCACAGTATAATGACAGTGGCTGGTCGGCAAGTGGTTAAAGGGGATTTTTTTTAAATAAACGGAGAGCCACTGTTTGACTGGTTCACTTGGGGTTTTATGGAGGGATTCATAGCTTCTACAGCCCTTATAAAAACATTAAACCCCTCTCCCGCTGTTGTTTGAAGTACTTAGCAGAATGAAGCCTGGCATCAAAAATACAACTGTGGACACCTGACAAAGCTTGGTAGACACCTCACTATCACACCTAAATAAGTTGGATGAACAAACCATTCCATGGGCAATAATATGAAGTTTCCCCATATTGAGCTATTACAGCTCACATACTTCTGATAAGTCTTTTGACAAGATTTTTCGGAGTATGTATCTGGGGCTTTATACCTATTCAACCAATAGAGCATTTATTAGGTTCAGGTACTGATATTGGATGGGAAGACCTGGATTGTAATGTGCATTCCAATTCCTCTTAAAAGTGTTCTGTAGGGTTGAGTTTAAGATTTTGTGCAGGCTACTTAAGGTCTTCATCCAATCATGTCTTTATGAGGTTGGCTTTGTGCACAGGGCAAAGTCATTCTGGAACAGTCTTTCTCCACCCTGTTGCCATAAGTTTAAAAGCCCACAATTTATTTTTATGCTGTAGCATCAGCAATTCTCTTTCACTGGATATACACCTAAATACAATAATTTGGAAAGGTGTCCACATCATTTTGCCCATATTGTGTATTTTCAGATCATGGCTGTAATACCAGATTTTACCAGTTAATAGAAAAATCTGTAATCACAGAACTCTGCTCTGACAAAACCAAGCAATTGGGAAAGGGAGGAACCACCAGTGATAATGAATGGAAAGAAAATTTCCAAACTTCTTGGAAATCCTCTTTAAAGAGACCCAGTTGCCAGGCCATTAATATCAACAACCATCTTCTCATTAATTGTGTTTACTTGTAAAAGCCTCCATTGTGGAGATATGTAAAAGTTATGAGACTTTTTATGGGCACCACTAACCTAGATCTGATGCCAACTGCCCCTGAAACCTCAGAGCTGTCCCGCAAGTGAAAGCATGCCCCTTTTGCTTCTTCCCCGGCAGTTAATTGTATAGAAAGCAAAAATACTACAAGTGAATATTTCAAATTTTTCTGTGTTTTACCTGCATTATTTTTTTCTAGGCTGGTGACAAGGTCTCTTTAAAAAAACATTGGCGGGGGCTTGGTGTGTCCAGGATAACACTGAAGCTGGTTGGATAAACAGGATGCAGGAAACAGGACAACAGGAAGCATTAATACAGATGACAAAAAAGCAGGAAGTAAAAAAAACAGGAAATATTTCAAATCTTCTGATCCTCTAGTGTAGACATTTTAGTCTTTTAAAGCAAACATAAAAGTCCACATTTTCCTTAACAGTACAGATTGATTTTCAAAACAAACATATTCAGAGCTTTGTTTAAATCCAATACAATACATTGTTGGTGCAATGGCGCTCAGTTTTGAAAAAAAAGTGTTGCAATTTTAGTCTTTTAGTTTTATTTTTATTTATTTTATTTGTATTTGTTTTATTTTTAATTTAATTTAATTTATTGTACCTATATTTTATTTGTAAAAATGTAGACATTAAAAAGTGTTGACATTTTAGTTATTTAAAGCAAATATTAAATCAACCAATCTCTTTTCCTAAGCAGTACAGATGGCCTTTAAAAAAAAAAACAAGTTCACGGTTTTGTATAATTCCAATCAGGGCTTTTTTTCAGAGAGAACTTGGTGGAACTCAGTGGAACACCTCTGGCTCAGACTCTGGGGGGGGGGGGGGGGGGGGCTGCTGATTACAATCACTTGTAAACACAGAAGTCCGGTTTCTGTGTTTACAAGTGACAGCTCTGCATTCTATGTGTAACCCCCCTGAACTCTGCACTCTGTATGTAATGCAATCTTGGTATTTAATGCCCCGTTAGGACCCTCCTACTGTTCGTGAAATCTGACTGACCACACCCACTATTTGACGTGGTTTGGAGGGTGTGTGTGGGTGGAGGGGTTTTGGGGAGTTCCAGCACCTATTGTTTGAGAAAAAAAGCCCTGATTCCAATACAATGCATTCTAGGTGCAATAGGTGGTCTCCGTTCCTAAAAAAAAAAAAGCAAAAAAAACCCAGAAATTTTGTTCAGAAAAAATGCAATTGCTAGCAAGTTAATCATATACATTACAAACAATTTATCATAATCTATACTTTATCTTTTAAAAAAATTGAAGTGGAACCTATTATGTCCTTTCTCAAGCTAAAGGAAAATGGGAAGCTTTGTCTTTATTAACGGCAGCTCAGTAATCTCAGTGTTATAATAATAAAAGGAAAACCTTCACTTTTGTTGTGAATAGTTATATTGTAGTGCAGGGGTCTCCAAACTTTCTAAACATAGGGCCAGTTTACTGTCCTTCAGACCTAAACAGGGCCAGACTGTGGCTATTGGGAGTAGAAAAGGTTCCAACGTCAGTAGGAATTAACAATACCGCATCGTTGGTGTCAGTGGGAGGAATAGTAGTGACACATAATTGGTGTCAATGGAAGGAATTGTGCCCCATCATTGGCTCCATTGGGAGGAATTGTGTCCTATCCTTGGTGTCATGGGGTGGAATTCTGTCCGTTCAGTGGGGGGAATTATGTCTCGTTGGTACCAGTGGATGAGAATAGTGCTCCGAGGGCTGGATAAAAGCATGCAAAGGGCTGCAGTTTGGAGACCATTGGTGTAGTGTATGCAAAGCCAAAACTTTTTTATTATTATTCTGGATGGAGGAGAAAATGGTTAAACCCATGTTTTACTCCTAGGGTCAAACTTCAGAGAAAGTATAATCATGAAGCCCCTAGTCGCCCATGGTGCAAAGAAGTAATATTTTAATTGTTGGGCAATAAATAAAAATGTAGACGTAAAACCTATCTGAATGGCATTTGCTTGCTTTTAGCACTGTGTATCATTGTACACAATTGCCATGTTTCTTTTAAACACTTGTTCCCACTTTTATCCTTTGTTGCTTCTCAGCATGGCTGATCTCCTCTACCCGCTTTCAGACACTTTCTGTCTACATGCACTCAAGTGAGGACTGCATGGCACTACTCCCAGCAAGTTTGGGTAAGGTCACAGTGCCTCTTTTAAAGACTATAGGAGGTTTTAGTGATTGAGTTAACAGTTTAATTACCAATTACCCTTTTGAAATTAGATGTTATATAGGCTTGTAAGCAAAAGTAGATTTTTCCTTTAAGGCCCTATTCCCCGTACCAGTGGATAGTGATAAAAACATGAAAGAGACGCCAAACTTCTCTACTGTATTAAAAACTAAAAAAAAAAAAAATGCAATACTTACAGACTTATTCAAAATGGCGGTGGTGATGTACATAATGCAGAATCCCAATTATACTTCTTTTTTCATTCCAAACATAGCAAACAGTAGATGTGGACATAGACATGGTCACTAGAGGGAGCATCTACAAATCTAAATATGAAATATGCAAGAGAATAGTTATCACTAAATAGAGAATTGTTATCACTAAATGGTGAGAACTGAATTTTCAAACTGAAAGGAAATATTTTGTTTAAAGAGACCCTGTCCCCAGTAGCTCATACAGCTTCTTGGTGTCATAATATTATAATTATTATTATTATACAGGATTTATATAGCACCAACAGTTTACACAGTGCTTAGTTTCCAAAATAAAGAGGGACAGTACAATTACAATACAGTTCAATACAGAAGGACTAGGAGGGCCCTGCTCCTGGAGCTTACAATCTAGCTTGCATTGTCACAATGATTTCCCTGGGAAGTGTCTTCTCTCTCTCAGGTCTATCCACTCCCTGACAGCAGCCATCTTGGTATGTGACATAAGTGGCACCAGCAGATACAGACCATCACACTTGTCAACCCTCACTAGCAATCCCCCACAAGCAGGGTATAGTAGGGGCCAGAGATTGCTTTCATGAAGCTTATTGCGGCCCTAACACAGTGTCTGCTGCTGTCCCTTAAAGCTAAAACAATGGCCAAAAATAAGATGAAAATGAACAGCCCATCAAAGAAAAAATATAAAAACTGCTAAATAAAACAAATAAAATAAAAAATAAATAAAAAAAATTTGCTGCAACATTCAGCTCAATCCAGAGATGTTTGCTGTAGTACTTTTCTTCCACTAGATGTCCTCTTTCTGATGGCCAGCATCATTCAACCCACTTCCGATGAGTCCAGGTCATCCTGGACTCACCACAGCCTGCTATAGGACAGTAAAAGAAGAAGCAGCACAGTGAGGAGCTCCTCTTTCTGTCTCTATGCTCTCTCCTCCTATAGGCATGATTCTTGTTAGCACATGTACCCATTGGTTCCTTGTGGCGCTTCTTCCATACTTCTTCCATTCTTCATATTCTAGCTCTGCTATACAGGGATTGCAAGAGGCCAACCAAGTAAAATTCAGGCACTTACACGGCTTCCATTCAAAAAATACATTCAACAAACAAAATATTTATAATTTTCTTCCCAAAAATAGAGCTTCCTTTTGGTGGTATTTGATCACCTCTGCGGTTTTTATTTTTTGCTAAACAAACTAAAAAAGGCTGACATTTTTGAAAAAAACATATTTTTTCTTTGTTTCTATTATAAAATTTAGTTTTCTCCTTCACTGACGACCCGGGCACTGATGAGTTGGCACTGATGGGCACTGATGAGGCGTCACCATTTTTTTATTTTTTTTACATACTGTCACCAGTGCAGTACAGCATCATCATCTAACTGGTGTAGCGGTGATCAGGGACACTGACAGGTCAGTACTGAAAAAAAAAAAAATTTACGTTTTTTTTTATTACATTTTTTTTCTTTCTTTTACAATATTTGTGATCAGAGCAATATAATGTTGCCATAGTAACATTGTACTGCTCTGGGGAAGTGATCCGTTTTTTTTTGTTTTTTTTTACACATTATGTTTACTTATAGCAGTGCATTCAGTCTTGCTTGTTGTGATTATCTTTAATTGGTCAAAGCTAATCACATGGTACAGATGAGCTGTGATTTGCCCTGTCTGTATTATGTGATCAAATTGAACAATCACAGCTAGCAACACAGTTGTAAATATTGGAGGGCATGAAAACGGAAAGTTTATATCAAATACTTACCGTAATTTTCCTTTCCTGATGGACTCCATGGCAGCCTACGTATGGGTTAGTTCCGCCTCTCCTACCTCATAGGACCCCACTCCCATAAATCTTTGCTCCTAGCCAGGTACCGTGTTCCATAACTTAGCCTACTCCAGCAATGGGAGGGAACTCCTGCTGCCATGGAGTCCATCAGGAAAGGAAAATTACGGTAAGTATTTGATATAAATTTTCAGTTTTCCTGACAGACTCCATGGCAGCCTACGTATGGGAAATAACTAGCCATACACTCCCGGGTGGGAAATATTGCTGGTTTAAAGAAAAAAGGTTTAATTGGCACCGTCAACAGATAAGACATTCAAACCAAAATTAACTGAGGAAAGAGCCGCTGGCTCTACACAATAGTGCGTCATGAACGTATTTATCGATGACCATGATGCTGCTTTGCAAATCACTTCTGCAGACACGTGTCGGGAAGCCGCCCAAGACGTAGAGACACTCCTGGTCGAGTGAGCCGTCACTGCCTCTGGAGGGACTAGACCCTTAGCCGTATATGCCCTTTGGATAGCCTGGACAATCCAGGCTGCGATGGATCTGGAGGAAGCACGTAATCCTCTGTTCTTCCCCTGGAAGTAGATAAAGAGATAATCTGATTTCCGGAAGGGAGCTGTCGCTTCCAAATAGAATCTTAAGATTTCTCCGACATCGAGAGGATGGATGCTTGAATTATCAGATGAATGAAAAATCGGGAGAACGATTTCTTGGTTCTCATGAAAAACGGACGTCACTTTGGGGTTTGATCCCAACATGGGGATCAAGACCACTCGATCAGGGAAGAAAGTGATAAAGGGTTCCTTGAAACCCAGAGAGCTGATCTCAGATACCCTTTTGGCAGATGTTATGGCCACCAGAAATACTGTCTTGAGGAAAAGGTCTTTGATGGACAATTGATCCATTTGTCGAAATTCTTCCCCTGAAAAGAAGTCCAAAACAAGGGGAAGATCCCATTTGGAGAATCTCGACCTCCTCTGAGGTCTAAGTCTTGTTGCTCCTTTGAAGAATTGCCTGACGAGAGGATGTTTTGCCCAAGAAACACCTGTGAACGCGGAAATCGCAGAGACTTGAACTCGAAGAGAGCTGACGGACAAGGGCAACTCCAAGCCTGTCTGAAGAAAACCTAGAACGTCCGATATTTTTGGATCTTTAAACGAACTTCCAACAGCGGAGATGAAATTCACGAATCTTGACCAGATTCTTTGGTATACTCTGTTAGTACCCTCTCTCCTGGCACTCATCAGGGTCTCTATTGCTGTGTTTGGACACCCTTAAGCCCCATACACACGGTCGGATTTTCGCATGGATTCTGTCCGATCGGACAATGTTGTTGAAAAATCAGACCGTGTGTATGCACCATCGGACAGTGTACGTCGGATTGTCCGACGGACAAAGTCCTATCTCCTGCTGGATAGATTTTCCGACAACACGGTCCGATCACACCAAATCCGATCGTGTGTGCCGTTGTCCGACGGACAAAGTGCTACGCATGCTCAGATCACATTACAAGACCAAAGCTATTGGCTACTAGCCTCTACGTAGTCCCGTCGTAGGCAACAAACGTCACCACGTTCAGAATGATCGGATTTTCCGACAACTTTGTCCGACCGTGTGTACGCAAAACCAACATCGGACAAAGTATGGGCCAGTACGGAATTACTGCTATTATTTCGGCTTCTTCCCAACGTAGTCTTGACAGAAACCGGAGAATGACCGGACCTGGGGGAAAGGCATACGCCTTGTGAAACCTCCACTGGTCCGTCAAGGCGTCTACTCCGAAAGCCTGGGGACAACGATTCCTCGTGTAATACTTCTTGAGTTTCGCATTGCAGGGTGATGCAAAGAGGTCCACCTCCGGTGTTACTCCTAGAGACAGGATCCAATTGAAAACCTCTGAGTGGAGGGACCACTCGTTGTTGTCCAGGGAGACCCTCGAAAGGAAGTCCGCCTGGACATTCTGAACTCTGGGGAGATAAACCGCCGTTAGGTTCGACAAGTTCGCCTGGGCCCAGGCCATAATCGGACTGACTTCTTTTAGTAGGGAGAGACTGCGTGTGCCCCCTTGCCTCTTGATGTACGATACCGCAGTCGTGTTGTCCAACCTCAACAGAACCGGAGCTCCTGATATCAGGTGATGGAAGGCTTGAAGGGCTCGGAAGGCAGCACGGAGTTCCAGGATATTCGACACTATACCCTGGGATGGAAAATCCCATTTCCCCTGGGCTACCTCTGACAGACAGAGAGCTCCCCAGCCGCTGTTGCTGGCATCCGTCGTCACTGTGATCCAGGAAACTGGTGCTATGGAATGGCACCTGAGGAGGTTCTCTTGATGAAGCCACCACGGAAGACTCTCCCTCATGGACGCGGTTATTCGGATAAAGTGATTTTGTCACTCTGGGTTCCATTGTTGAAGAAAACCCTTTTGGAAGGGCCGCATCTTCCACTGTGCCCATTTCACCATGGGGGCTGTGGCTACCATGGTGCCGATTACCCTGAGACAATGTGATGCCCTGAGGCGAGGAAATGACAAGGCGAGACGGATTCTGTCTTGGATTACTGGAATCTTTTCCAGGGGTAAGGAAATGGTACTCTTCACCGTGTCGAACTGTGCCCCTAGGAATATCAGGGACTGGGTTGGATCCAAATGACTCTTCTCCCTGTTCAGCAGCCAACCGAACTCCGTCAGGACAGAGATGACTTGGTCCCGATGTGACAGAAGCTGATCTTTGTCCTGCGAGAGCAGGAGTAGGTCATCCAGGTAATGGTGTAACCGGACACCTTTGACCCTGATCAAAGCTACCACTGCCAATAGGACTTTTGAGAACACTCGAGGCGACGTTGTCAGCCCGAAAGGAAGACAAGTGAATTGGAGATGTCTCTGTTCCACTGCGAACCTGAGATATCGCTGAAAACTTTTTGCGATTGGCACATGAAAATACGCGTCTTTCAGGTCTACTGAGACCATCCAATCGCCTGGCTGAATTGTTTGACTTATGGTCAATAGAGTCTCCATCTTGAACTTTTCCTTCTGGATGAAAGAGTTCAAATATGTTAGGTCGATGACCGGCCTCCATGACCTGTTCTTTTTGAGGGCCATGATGAGGGGGGAATACACTCCCTGAAATTTCTCTTCCACTGGTACCGGAATGACGGCCCCTTGGGATATCAGGGAGTCTGTGTAGGATAAAAGAATCTCTCTTTTTTCTTCTGATTGTGGTAGAACTGTAGGAATGAAGCGGTGTGTAGGTGTGTTGGTGAAAATACAGGTGTGTCCTGTAGAAATGGTTTTGATTGTCCAATAATCTTGGATCGAAGCTGCCCAGACGTGCTGGAAACGGAGTAATCGTGCTCCTACCTGCTCCACCTGGACAGGCTCCATATCAAAAGGACTTTGTCGCATCACGACCTCCAGAAGATGTAGCCTTCGTGGATTTCTGTCCTGAAGGCTGGTTTCTTCTCCAGTTTTTCCTGAATTCCCTACCAGGCCTGTATCGACGTGCGTCCCTAGCACGCTCCTGATCCTGTCTAGGCTGAGTGATTCAAGAGACGACGATCCTGGGGTAGGAAGCCCGACTTACCCCCAGTAGCACGTGTGATGGCCGAGTCAAGCTTATTCCCAAAGAGGGAAGAACCCTCAATGGGAATTTTACACCATGCCTGTTTAGAGGCAGGATCCGCTACCCATGGACGTAACCATAGGGCACGTTTAGCTGTGACCGAGGATAGCATAACACGCGACACTACCCGGATAATGTCCAGGGATGCCTCACCCAGAAAAGCCGATGCATCTTTAATTCATGCACTGGGGAATTTTTGACCAAGTCTTCGGATATACTTCCCAAAGTTGCACCCACATCATCCGTCCAGGATTCCATGGCTTTTGACAAAGCCGCAAGAGCTAGGGCCGGTTTACAGGTCATCCCTGCAGTAATATATATTCGTTTAAGATCGGTATTGATCTTTCTTTCCAGACCATCTTTGAATGACACTGTGTCCTCCAGTGGAAGCGTGACATGTCTCACTAATCTCATCAGCGCCGCATCAATGAGGGGAGCTGAATCTAGGTATTTCACCTCTTCGCTCTTGGATGGGTACATCTTCGCCACTTTGGAGATTAAAGAGTTCTTTCTTTCAACCTTTCCCCATTCATCAGAGATGATTTCGCCGAGTTCACCCAAGAAAGGGAAATTTGGGCGCTCTTTTTTCAGATGCTTGAAATACTTTTTTTGTTTAGAGGGCATCTCTACTGGATCTTCCCATCTCAGCACATCTTTTTTTTTTTTTTTTTTTTTTTTTTTTTAATTCCTTTATTTCAAAGTAAATTGCATGACAAAAAATACAACAGAGAACATATCCAACCGATTACAAGACAAGTGGTAAGACAGGGAGTTAGAAGATGTGACAGTGTTCAGGCAACATTTGGCGGGTCGACTGGGCCTGCTTCTTGCCTAATAAACAATACAAAGAGATACAGTGCTAAGGCAACATTACCGAGTACAGGAACGCATAGGCTACTTGTTCAACGTTCTACCCTGTTTATGGACGGTCGTAAATCTGTTGGGAAAAACAGTCACTGGCCTGAATAAGCTATTACTTATTTTATTTGTGGGTATGTTAGTACGATCATCTATATGCCCCACACATGGGCGACCTTCCGGTCTCGCTGTTTCCAGGTTTAAACCTGTATCTTCCTGTGGACTCGTGTGTGGGTGGCAACTTGAGAAAAGGTGGAGTACTACTTATGGGGAGGGGGGGGGGGGGGGGGGGGTCTTGAGGATGGGAGAAGCAAGAAAGGGGGGAAAGGGGGAAAAGGGGTGAGCAAGCAAGTTAAGAGGAAGGTGGTGTCCTCTGCCCGGGGGGCGTCGGTAAGGAGGTCTGCCTGTGGGGTCCAGGACTGCGTGCCACTTCTTGGAGATATTCCTCTGTGTATATGAAATACTGCCAGGGTCTCCAGGTCTCGCGGAAGGCCTCCTCCCTATCGTACAAAGTGGCTGAGAGGTCCTCCATGTCTCTCAGTTCGTTGACTTTAGCGAACCAGAGGGGCCTTGCCGGTGGGTTCTCCAACACAGCGGAATGCATGCCTTGGCCGCATTCAAAAGTTGAATGGTCAAAGACTTTTTATATTTTTTAATGGGTCGTTCTGTCATATGTAGCAGACAGGCCGCCGGGTTCCCTTCCAGGGAGACATTGGTCAGGTGTCTGATCGTGTCAGTCACCCCCCGCCAAAAAGGGGTAAGTTTGGGGCAGGACCAGAATATATGCAGCATCGTGCCAGCTTCAGTCCCACATCGCCAGCATCGGTCTGAAACCTGGGGAAATATACGATGCAGGGTAGTGGGTGTTCTGTACCAGCGAGTGGTAATCTTGTAGCAGGTCTCTTGGACTCTGGTGGCGATGGACGCCTTCTGTGCGAAGTGCAGGATTTTTTGTCTTTGTTCGCCCGTGAAGTGCATATTAAGTTCTGTCTCCCACTTAGTTATGAAGGGGGGTGTAGATCCCTCTATTGATTGGGTTAGAGAGGAGTATATGAGCGAAAGACAATGGCGTTCTGGCTCCCCACGATGACAAATGCGCTCCAATTCTGTGAGTGGACGAGAGATGCCCGGTTTCCGCATGCAGCTGCGCAAGAAGTTCCGGAGCTGCAAACCGCTCCAGAAGTCCAGAGGGGGGTCCGCTGCCAATGTCCCTGCTTCTAAGGTGAGTCGGCCATCTGATCCTATAAAATCGCACAAGCGTAGTCTGGTACCCGTCGCCAAGCGTTGGAGGGTGGGGCTCTGAAGGCCCGGGACAAATTCTGGGTTACCCAACACTGGCACCATAGGTGAGGGTGTAGGTGACATGGTGGAATGCTTAAAGGCATCTCTTGCCACCGAGAGGGTGCTTCCCAGTGTGGGGTGGTCCGCCAATTCCTTTGGCAGGGGGGCGGCGATCCACGGCCGGCTCCCGAGCGTGCCCTCTGAGTCTTCCCCTTCCATGGTTACCCAGTGTTTCGCCCCGGCATGACAGTGCCAGTCCACTATCCTGGTGAGGTGGACCGCCCTGTAGTAAGCCTTGATATCTGGGAGGCCAAGTCCACCATCACTTTTTGCCCTATGCAGGAGCTGCATCTTTATGCGTGGCTTGCAGTGTGACCATATAAAGCCCCTAAACATGGCTTCCAACCGTTTAAAGAATGTTGGGGGCAGGCGGATGGGCAACGCCTGCATTACATACAGGACCTTGGGTAGTAGAGTCATCTTCAGAGCATTACAGCGTCCGAACCACGTCAAAGTGAGTGTATGCCAGCGCAGAAGGTCTGCCTTCAGACGGTCGAGCATTGGTGCGAAATTGGCCTCGTATAGGCCTTTGGTGTCTGGGGTGATGTCCACCCCCAAATACCGGATGCGGTCTTTTGCCCATTTCAGCGGGAAGGTTTGTCTCAAACGCCTCACAGTGTCATTCCCTACTGTTATGTTCAGGATGGAGGACTTTGCCAGATTAATTTGAAAGAGAGAGAGGGTGCCGTAAGTTTGCAGAGATTGGAGCAAGTTGGGGAGTGACGTGAGGGGTTCTGTGACGAAAAAGATGAGGTCATCTGCAAACGCGGCCACCTTGTGGCTCCCCGAGGGTTTGGGGTAGCCCACAATGCCTGCATCAGCCCGGATGTGGCACAGGAGTGGCTCCAATGAAAGGATGAAGATTAGTGGTGATAGAGGGCACCCCTGGCGTGTGCCATTGCGTATGCGGAAAAAGTCGGATCTCGTCTCGTTTACTTTAATCGATGCCGTCGGGTTAGTGTATAGAGACAGAATCCAGGTCAGCATGGAGGGTTTCAGACCAATGTGTTCCAAGGTGGCCCGGATAAATGACCAGTCAACACGATCGAACGCCTTCTCCGCGTCAGTGGACAGCAGGAGAGGGGCTCGATTGGAAGTCTTGGCAGCATGAAGCAGGTTGAGCACCCGGATAGTGTTGTCTCGAGGCTCTCTCATCGGGACAAAGCCTGCCTGGTCCCTATGAATGAGATTGGGGATATGTGGGAGTAGCCTGTTTGCTAGGATTCTGGCAAAGAGCTTTAGGTCCGTGTTCAAGAGAGCGATAGGGCGGAAATTTCCACACTGCGAGGGGTCCTTCCCCTCCTTCGGGATGAGGGAGATAAAGGCTCTCAAGGAGTCCTCTGGGAAGGAGTTCCCTTCTGTAATGGAATTAAGGGCGGCAACCAATGGTTGCGCTAGAGTGTCAAAGAAGGCTTTATAGTAAGCTGGGGTTAAGCCGTCAGGGCCCGGTGCTTTTTTGGGTTTGGAAGTGGCCAGAGCCTCACCCAGCTCCGTAACTGTAATCGGCTCCTCCATCTCCTCCTGCACGGTTCCAGGCAGTGAGGGCATGCCCGACGCTGCTATATACGACCGTGGGGTTAATGGGCTTTCCCCCGATGGGTCTGTGATGTGTGGCTTCTCTAAGTTGTAGAGGCTTTTGTAGAAAGAATGAAATTCCTTGGCGATGTCTGAAGAGACATGCAGCCGTTGGCCAGACGGCGTTAGAATGTGGGGAATATAAGTCTTAGTACGCGGACCCCGTAAAGCCCTTGCTAGCAGCGTACCAGGTTTGTTTGAGAATTCATACATGGTACGCCGTGCCCATGCCAGCTTCTGTTTCGTCTTGTGGAACAAAATACCATGTAGTTCCTCTCGGGCCTTAAGAAGGTCCTGGAATGTGGCCTGGGCTAGACTCGCCTTATGCTTACTTTCTAAATTATGGATCAATGTCAGGAGTTCTTCTGTACGGCGGTTTCTTTCGCGCTTGAGTCTAGCTCCTATCCGGATCAGCGTGCCCCTTATGACCGCCTTGTGGGCCTCCCACATCACAAGGGGATTGGTAACCGAATCCCTATTTAGGGAGAAGTACTCACGCAGAGCAGTCAAGATCTCTGTGCGAGTGTCCTCTGATTGAAGCAGAGATTCGTTCAGGGTCCATGATGGTGGGGATCGGGATTCCGTTCCCAACTGTAATATCAGGTTTACTGGTGCGTGGTCCGAGAAAGACATGACGTCTATGGACGTTGACACTACTCTAGAAAGGTCCTTGTGGGATAGTAAGAGGTAGTCCAGCCGCGAATAGGTGTGGTGTACCTGAGAGAAAAACGTGTAGTCACGTTCCTGAGCGTGAAGCAGCCGCCAAGGGTCTACCAAGTGCAATGCATGTATGTCGGACTTCAATCGCTTGAGACGTGAGTAGGAGAGGTGGGACGCGCCCCGTGACACATCGAGGGACGGTTCCATGGCAAAGTTGAGATCTCCACCAAACACCAATATACCCTCTGTGAACTCAAGGAGCTCAGGAAGGAGCTTCCGTAGAAATTGCGGGTGGTCTGTGTTGGGAAAATAAACATTGGCGAGGGTGACTAACACCCCAGACACCCTCCCTTTAAGCAGGATAAAACGGCCAAGCGGGTCTGTCTTCTGTGCTATGAACGACCAGGGTACTGATTTTGCCAAGAGAATACTCACCCCTTTAGATTTGGAGATCGGAGACACACTATGATATGCCAGTGGGAAGGCCCCATTGGTCAGCCTGGGCGTGCAATCAGCACGAAAGTGTGTCTCTTGCAAGAACGCCACTTGTGTGTTGCCTTTGCGCAGGTTTGTCAAGAGCTGCGATCGCTTTTCAGGAGTGTTCAGACCACGGACATTTAGGGAGGTGATCTTGAGGAGACCCATAGTAATACTCGGAGTTCCCACGTGGGAGAAAGAGGTCCCCCCGCTGCAGAGGATCGGAGAGGCGGAGGAAGCGTGGAGATCAGAGTAGGAGTGTACAGTGGAAGTTAGGGGGAGAAAGGGGAGAAGAGAAGAAGAAGGAGGGGGAGGAGGGGAGGAGGGGGGTAGGAGGGTGGGATGGATAAGGGGAGGGAGGAAACGGTTCCTGTTTAGGTAATTTCTAAGGACCCCTTGTGGGCACTATGTGTGTCCACACAGGGATCTACCCTATTGGGGGGTGGATGAAGCGAGAAAAATTGTTGTTTCCCTCTTCCTTTTCCCCTTCTGTGGGAGGAAAAAGAGAACAGGGAAAGGCAATCAGCCAAACAAAATTCAATATGAGAATGGAATATAAATCTCAATAAACATGGAGATGCAGGGGCAGATAGCCCAGGAGAACATTAATTATTAAAACAAATACAGTATAAACATAACATGAGTACCAACAGCACAAAGCCTTTACCTTTCACCTACATACCTGGCCTACGAAAAAATAGAGACCGCATGAGCATTAAACTTCGGAGGCGGGTAACTTCACCCTCACTGGAGACACTTAGCATCTCACCCGGAATGTCTGTGACCCTCCCATGCCCCAGCCGAATAATGACCAAGGGCTAGCCCCTCGTTCACTGTGTCTAGGTTCCAGGCTGGAAAGACTGGAGGTCACGGTTATCGCTAGTCGCTATGGAGGGGCCGTGCGGGTGAGCCTTGCTCACTCATGATCCCAGGGCACCCCACCCTCCACCCTCCCGTGTGTACAGGCTAAAGGAAAAAAGAAGAGTGATCTAGGTGAGGTGGCGGGCGTGTGGCTGCCCCATGGCAGACTGGGTATGTGTCCATAGGCTGTATGCCTGGGGTGTGAGTACAGGGGTGGAGGAGGCAACTCCAGCGCTACAGTCCCTTAGGTGACCAACCAACTATAAGGCGTAGGGGGGGGGAGGCAGCCGAGCTGGCCCCTAACTGAGCTTGTCTAGATGGCAATGTACCCAACAGCCCAAAACCCCATCACCGCCCCCCCCGCACAGTGTACCTTGCTATATTTCCCCAGGAGTCATACAGCCAACCCCCATTAAACCTTAGTTCACTGCGGCTTCTGCTTTCCCTAGTCAGGAGTCCGTGGGTGGATTCTTGCGAGGTGTCAAAGTCCGCTGGGTCTCAGCACATCTTTAACTGCCCTAACCAGATGAGGGACCTGGGAGAAATCGAACCCTGCTCCATATTCATTCACCTCAACTTCACTATCAGAAGATCCATTTGACGAGAAATTGTCGTGAGAGGGACCTGGAACTTCAATTTCGACCACGTCCGCGGTTGAGGCAGGTACTGAAGTAGGAATGGCTATGTGGGCTGAATCCGTTCCACTCAGAGATTCCTGCACAACCTTTCTGACCAGTGCTTCCACCTGCTGGTCTCCTGCACCTCTCTCCTTCACAGCGCTGGAATAGCATGAATCACAGAGAGATTTGTCCTCTGGGACATGAGCTCTACACCCCCAGCAGACTTTTTTCTCCGAGCGACCGGAATGGCGGTGGGAATAGTGTTTAGATCCGGACCTTGACCTATCCGTGTGATGTCTAGAAGATGACCTAGGGCATCTAGAACTTGATTTTGATTGGTCACGCTGTGACCTAGATTTTTCTTCACGTGCTACCGGACGATGATCGGACCTAGCAGGGCTGAGGAAACAACAGGAAACAAAAATACATTTTTAATTCCCCAAACAACCCTATCAACCCATGCAAAGCAGGCAGAGGGAAAACCTTCCATTCTACCTGCGGCATAAGGGCTGACCACTAGGCGGCGACGACACATCCATGGCAACAGGAACAGCAGAGACTGCAGGTAAGATACAAGCCATAAGCACTTGAGCAGCAGCACAAAAAGAAACCAACCATTGCTACATAAAAAGGGGCCAGCCTACCTTCCACAAGTATTGACCAGAGACAAGAACCGGCGTCTGCAGTGTCATATGAAAGCCAGGGCATAGCTGTATCTGACAGCTATTTAAATCTGCCGCCTAGGATGACGTCACGGCGCTCCGAGCGTCGTCGTGCCCCGCTCTACGACGTCCGCGCGCATGCGCGGCCACCGCTGTCCCGTCCGAATCGCGCAGGCGCGAACCAAGCCTCGATCTGAATCGAGGCCGTGCGCACGCGCAGTAGGGACGAGCAGCGGCGGACTGGAACGCAGATGCGCTCCAGCCGCCATACAGGAAGGACATACCAAACAAACAGGCACAGAATAAACACAGGCTGCCATGGAAAAAAAAAGTGTATACGATACCCATCCAGCACGAAAACGATCCGACCTGACCCTCCAAGCGCACATCATAGGCGAGCACGACCGGGTATCAAATGGGAGGCCTCCTGCTAATAGCGAGGACGATTGGCCAAACTGCCGCTTGCCAGTCAATGACTGGATAGTAAGCTCTTCAGGGCACCGCAACATCACCCGCGTCCACCCTGCTAATAGCTGGGTAACTGGACTCCAACACCGCCATCCTTTCATCGCCAGCGCAAGAGGAAACGCCAGGACTGGATCAACTACTCCTTAAGGTAAGAACTACCTCTTTAGTCCTAAGGAGGAGGACAAAAAAGGAACACGGTACCTGGCTAGGAGCAAACATTTATGGGAGTGGGGTCCTATGAGGTAGGAGAGGCGGGATTAACCCATACGTAGGCTGCCATGGAGTCTGTCAGGAAAGGGAGCCATCCATTGTGTAAAACTGTCATGTGACCTGCTGTGATTTGTAATGGCGTTCACATGGTACCGGCAACGAGCCGATACACTGATCAGTCATTGGCCGTGTTCCGTGGACATCCACCCTGGATCGACGAAAGGCTGGTGCCGGCATCAATCGACCGCAGGCCGAAAATTTTTATTGCTTTAGGTTGGTTATATCTTGTTCTTTATAACTGACATCTGGAGGGCCGCTGGAAAAGCAGAAATGTGCTACATACAGTCAGTGATGGTCCTTTCTGGGTGCTGCCAACGCTGTATCCTGGCCTAGGCCGACAAGGCCCAGGCCTAGGGCAGCACTTTGCAGGGGGGCAGCACAGAAAGAGTCCCCGTTGGCTTGCGCTACACTGTTAGTGTAGCGCCAATCTCATGGGGCGGACTGGGCTGAGATGAAAAATTAGTCTAGGTAAAAAAAAAAAAAGAAAAATTAGTCTAGCACCCTCATAAAGCGGCTGCACTGCTTCCGGCATGCAGGCGGCCGGCAACTGTGAGGGGGGGGGGGGGCGCCGCTTCTAATTTTGACTGTCCTATCATCCTGGACCACAAATCTTCCTCACTGTGCTATGTTTTCTGCTGCACCATTGGCATGGTTATATCTTCTTAGTCCTCTCCATAAAATTGTTAGAAATTTGTGCTTAAAGTAGAACTATAGGCAACGCTTTTTTTTTTTTCATTTTGGGTAGCTTAAGGGAGGGTTATAGCCCCCTGTCAGTTTATTTTTTACCATGCCTTCACTTCCTGCCCTATAGCCAAACAGGAAGTGAGAGGAAATCTATGCAAATTAACGGAATCCATTGCCCCCCCAGGCCCTCAGAACAAGTGTCCCCACTCAAAAATTTCAGGGCAGGTCTTAAACAGCAAGGGGTGTGGCCTTGACAGGAAGGGTGGGCTATATTTAAATTAGGGGGTACACGAGTTTAGTCAGGCCTAGCCCGTGAGGTGAAGTGCAGAAAAAAACTGGTGGTATTGTGGCCTAGTGATCATCCATACAGTTGGGTTCCAAATCCATAGTGATACTAAAGCCCCATACACACGCTCGGACAATCCGCGGACCAGGTCAGTCGGACTTTGTCCGACGTACTTTGTCCGATGTTGGCGTTGCGTACACACGGTCGGACTACGTTGTCGGAATATCCGGTCCGGAAGAACGTCGTGACGTAAGTCGTCGTCCACGAGATTACAAAAGGGAAGTTCAGCACCACGTCAGGCACCCGTTGGGCTCCTTCTGCTGATCCCGTGTTTATCGAGAGTTAGTGGAAGTTTGGTGACTTAAGATTCGCGCTTCTCAGTTTTCTGACTCAGATCGTTACTGCTCTTCAGTTTGTGCTTGTCGTGCGTATCTGTTTATTAGTGCGTGTAGTCAGTTCGCATTTGTTGGTCATTGCGGCCTATATCTTGATATAGGACGCTTTGATTTGCACTGCTTATTGTCTGCTCGTTGCTGGTATTCACTTCGTTCTTTCAGGCCTTGCTGTTTATCGGTGCTTTCTGTTTGTCCGTTCTGACCAGCCGACCTTTTGTGACCTTCTGAGCGATGTTTCCCGTGCGTACTCGTCGCCGAGTTCGTGCTGTACGCGGAATTGGTGTCGGGCTTTTAGCTTTGACCCAAGACCCGTCCATGAACAGAGTGACGAGGAGTATGTGGACCAAGAATTGGTTGCTTCAGCGTGACCAGTTCTCGCACATGCCTTTGCTTCGTGAGATCCGGGAGAATAATCCTGATGATTTCAGGAACTTTCTCAGGATGACGGACCCCGATTTTCACCGTCTTTTGGCTTTGCTGACCCCCTTTATCAGCCGGCAGGATACCTGCATGAGACAAGCCATTACTCCGGAGCAGAGGCTTGTTGCCACGTTGAGGTACTTGGCGACAGGGAGAAGTCTTCAGGATTTGAAGTTCTCTTCAGGTATCTCTCCCCAGGCCCTGGGAATCATTATTCCAGAGACCTGTTCTGCCATCATTCAGGTCCTGCAGGAGGACTATATTAAGGTAACATTTCTACTTTACTATTCCCTTCTATGTATGCTCTGTTTGTTAATGACTTGTATTTTTGACCTCCTTCCCTAATTACCATGATTGCAATATGTTCTAATATGCTGTGCCCCTTTTCTCCTTCATGCATTTTTCCCTTCACTTACCTCACCAGCATGCTCTTCTGCCCCAATAGACACCTATGGCCTAGTCACTTAAGCAATGTCTTTTGTCTGCTGCATAGTATTGTTTGCCCCAAAACACCCCCTAAAATATGCACAAATGTTTGCTGTGTGGTTTACTTCATGTAGAGCCCCCTTTTTTTGTTCTTTTGGTGGGGGGGGGGCAAACTCATTAGGAACCCCCTCCCCCAACTGCTCTGTCAGATGGTACCAATCCTTTATCTGCTGGCTTTCCCAAGGTCCATACACACTATATACCTACCTCTTTATAGTGCGCATCTTTAGGGATGAATTCAGCAAAGCATGTAGTGCAAGGGACTGCCTCCATACATTCCATTTCCTATTTTTTTGTCTTCTTTCCCTCCTATTAGCTTGCTTGGTAATTTAATAATGTCACACTGTGCCTGCCTTTTTTGGGGGGGGGGGGGGGTTGAAATGTTATTTGATCTTTCCTGTGGCCTGCCAATAGTGTTAAGTACAGAGGGTCTGGCCAAACTAGCCCACATTATTGAGCCATTTGCCAATCAATGAAGTGCAGAGGGTTAGCTGTCCACCACCCCCCCCCCAAAACCCCTAGTTATTGCCAATGGCCCATCAGAAGTGGGGGGATTGATGGGGGGGTGAGTAATCTGTGAAGGGGAGCCTCTACTTTTCTGTGCAAATACTTTCCAGCCTCCAATTTTAGACAATGCTCTTGTTCCAAGATGTTGATTGTCTAATCTGCTTGCAATGTTTAGGTGCAAAGTGACTATTTTTTTTTTCTTGTTTCACTCCACAGTTCCCTTCCACGCCACAGGAATGGCAGACTGTGGCCTCCCACTTTGCCAGCCGTTGGG
This sequence comes from Lithobates sylvaticus, assembly GCA_028564925.1. Lineage (NCBI taxonomy): Eukaryota > Metazoa > Chordata > Amphibia > Anura > Ranidae > Lithobates > Lithobates sylvaticus. The sequence continues at coordinate 468,051,501 of CM053030.1, forward strand.
ACTTTCCTAACTGCGGAGGGGCAATTGATGGGAAACACGTCCGCATCGTCCCACCGCCCAACTCGGGGTCCTACTATTATAATTATAAAGGGTTTAATAGTGTAGTGATGTTGGCGGTGGTGTCGGCAACATACGAGTTTATGTATGTGGACGTGGGGATGAACGGCCGGATATCGGATGGTGGGGCCATTACGCACACGGAGTTCTACTGGCGTCTCCAAAGTGGCAGTCTGTGCTTGCCACCTCCAGAGGAGAATGCCGAAGGACTCCCCTTCGTCTTTGTCGCAGATGAAGCGTTTGCGTTGACTCCCCATGTGATGAGGCCGTTCCCGATGAGGACCCTCACCCCGGACCAGAGGGTCTTCAACTACAGGCTGTCCAGAGCCAGAAGAGTTGTGGAGAACGCTTTTGGCATCCTGGCCAGCCGCTTCCGCCTGTTCCTGACGGCATTTAACTTGGCGGAATACAAACTGAACCACATAGTTCTTGCCTGTTGCATATTGCACAACTTCCTCCAAAGACATAACAGGAACTATGTGGTGCCCGTTGGCCCAGATGTGGAGGGCCCTCCAAATGCCGAACTCACAGCCCTTCGAGTGGCACGTCCAGGCTTGCCCCCTCTAAATGCCCGTGTGGTCCGGGACCAATATATGCAGTACTTTGTGGGTAGGGGGGCCATTGCTCTGCCTGACGATGTGTGAGAGGCATTTTTTAATAAATCTGATATTTTAACCAACCTATGATTTCATGTCATTTCAGTCTTCTTTTTAGCTTATTTTACTTTGACATTTTTTCCCTTTGCCTTCGACAGTGGGAATGCACTTTCTGGGCAAAAGGAGGTAACAGTCTCTTCTTCCCAAAAAGATTATTCTCATGTTGTGTGTTTGCTACCTAATCTTTGGTCTAGAGAAGGTTTGTACTGCATAACTGACACCCAAAATACTCCTTTTCATCACCAGGTCTGACATGTGTGTATTCTCCAAAATGCTGTGCTCCGTGTTTTCGTACAAAGCACTGTGGGTGTCATTTACATAAGTCAAATCCGCTATGCTCTACAAGTGCATTGAAAAAGTTCCCCGGGAAAGAAAATTGGAGTGCAAAGTGGATTTGCCTTTAGTAAATAACACCCATTGCCCCCCATATCCTTTTCATTTTACATACATAATGCATTGTGTTTTTTAAATAAGGAAGCCACACATTTAGAAAAATAAAAGTTTACTAGGAAAACATTCCCAAGTGCGTTTACAATCTTCACGCCAAAACTGACAACATCTTGGTTATTTACAACATTGTTTACAAACATTCCGCAATTGGTAAAACCAGGCATGGAGCAAAACAGAACCTAGGAACTTGGAAAGTTCAACTTTGTAAAGTGAAGACAAGATCAGACATGACTATATGTTCAAAGTGTGTTTGATCTTGCCTTCATCACATGGGGGGGTCACCCCCGAAAAGTGGAAATTTGGAACATGCACACAATTTGGGACTGAAAATGGTCATTAGATGGTAAAACACATGCCTAGAAGCTTCAAAAGTGCCATTTTCCATCATGGGAATGAATGGACGTTTTTTGGGGGTGCAACCCCTTCACCACAACCACTTTCGTAGTTCGTAAAGTGTTTGCACCCCCAAAAAAACGTTGCCATTCATCCACCATGGTGGGAGCTAGCACATGTGGACACAATGTGTGCATGTTCCAAATTTCAGACAGTTTTTAAGTTGCAAATGTGTTCTGAAGCTGGCACAAATGTGTGTTAATTACTTGGTGCGTTTTCATATTTTTCCTAAAATATCAATGATGTTCTTCAATTTTTGTTGAACATCATTGATGTTTTGCTTTATGTAATCTAGATCTCTATTGCAGACCATTATCTCTCCGATGAGTACGTGGGCACTCTCTGTGGTAAAGTGCGATTTTTCTTCCACAACATCCACGTCACCTAAAAACCACAAACAAACAAAAATGGGGTGTTGGAAATGAGGCAGCCATACATGGATTAGCTTACCAGTAGCTGTGTTCTCCCACACTCACCTGTTGTGGTGACAATTTCTCCAAGTTCGATGATCTCTCCTTCCTCCTCCTCCTCCTCCTCTGCTTCTGCTCTTTCCCCTTTTTTGGTAGGTGTTGGTTTGGGGGTTTCCTCAGACGGCCCAAGTTTTCGCTCCCCTATGAGAATGTCCAAAAGGAAGATTTAGCAACACAAGCTATTGAGGGCAGAAATAGGAAATGACAAACATTGCTTGAAAGTGACGGACACTATTTTAGTTTGGCCAGTTACAAATGTCAACTACATGAATGAAGTCACTTTGTAAAGGTGCTAAACTGACTAGCTTTTTGGTAGAAGTTTGTGTGATGGAGACCCCCCTCTAGTATCCACTGGAGCACATGTGTGGAAAAGCATAATAAAAAGGGGGTTTGGGTGTCCCAGCACTAGTGCTCTAGAGTCCAGATGGGTAAACAGCTACTGAGTGACCTCTCCTTTACATTGAATAAATTGGCTTTACATTCTTGATGACATTTCTAGTGAGAACAAACTTCCTTTCCCCAAAAAAACACCAAACATCGTATTATAAGTGGCCGAACGATCGAGGTTGCGTACGATCGAATGCACACACACACGACCATGACAGTGGCAGAAAGATCGAGGCTGAGTACGATCGAATGCACAGACGAACCTGAAAGTGGCCATTTTGGAATGTACAACTTGGTAAAAATCAAAACACAATGGAGCAGTATGCAAGCAAGAAATCAAACACAAAACACAACTACTTACTTTTTTGAAGAATTCTCTTGATCTTTCTGTACTGATCGGCCTCCCTCAGTTTCAGGTCTGACCAGCGTTTCCTGAGTTGCTCCTTGGATCGTTGTACCCCAAAATTATTGTACAGCCTTCTCACAACTTTAGACATGATCTTGGCCTTGCGGACATTGGGGTTGAGGTAAGGCCCATACTTCCCATCATAGTCGCTCCTCTTTAATATGTCCACCATCTCCAACATTTCTCCAAATGACATATTGGAGGCCTTGAATTTCAGGTTCCGGGATCGGGACGTTTCTGCCTCCGGACTTTCCTCGTCCTCCTCCTCGTTGGTGGGATATTTGTGGCGCACCTGCTGTGTCCCCGCCATGTGCTCTCCCCACTACGCCGTAAAGAGAAGGGGTGGGGAATAGACGAGAAAGATCGTCAGGGGCGGGCGGAGTTTGAAGCATGCGCACTGTATATAAAACGTCACACGCCTGTGTCGTAGCCACGATCTGGGAGACGAGGGGAGAGAAAGCTCACGCACGAGACGATCGCTACAAACGAAGGTACAATTTGACGTTGGTACATAACTAGCCTAGACTGATTAGAACTTGAGGCTTCTTTATGGAGAAGATTAGGAGAGTTTAGGCTGACATTATTTATATTGTTTTGTGTGGCGTTGTGTCTTGCAGAGGTGATGGATGCCTTCTACAACGTGAGCTTTCTCCCACACTTCATTGATAAATACCGGCAATTCCCCCTCTTATGGCAGGCAAAACACAGGGATTATAGCAACAGACCAAAGAGGTACGCAGCCCTGCTGAAACTGGTGGCATTTGTAAAGCCTACCCTGCCCATGGCAACCGTCGCAAACTTAAAAGTGAAGATCACCAACATGAAGACTACCTATTTCCGGGAGCGCAATAAGGTCCTGAAGTCACAAGCATCTGGAGCTGCAGCAGCTGATGTCCATGTCCCCACGCTCTGGTACTATGACAGGCTCCACTTTCTCAAAGACCAGGCTACTGTCAGGAAGTCACTCTCGACTCTTCCTTGCACGCGTCCTTCCACGCACGCCACCCTTGATGAGGATTCCGAGGACCAACCTGGGCCTTCCAGTCAGGAATATGTGCAGGTGCCCAGCTTGTTCCAGGTATAGTAGTTTTGGAACCAGTTTGTTGAATAATGAATGATGTTCAGTTAATTCAGGATCCCCAATTGCTTATTTCCTAACGTGATTGACATATCAACAGACAGTGGTGTGGGAGACATTTTTGGGAAGAATCTAAACTGCAGGGCTGAGAATTGTATGGTTTTGTATTTGAAAACATTTTGCAACAGTCACTAGATGAGAATTGTGTGTGTTTGATGAACAAATAACTGAAACTATGTCCCTTTTTCATACACAGGAAGACCTCAGCCAGGAGGTGGCTGTGGAAGGTGGCAGTCAGGAGGAGGCAGGGGGTAGTGGCAGCCAAGAGGGGGGTAGGCGTAGGAGCCTGACTGTCTCCCAAGTCTCTCCCCTCCGCCTTCCCTACAGAAGGGCGAAAAACATGGGGGAGGTGGGAGAGTCAGCGCTCCAGCTGATAAAAGATGCCTCAGCCTCCCTCTATGCCACACCCACCTACGAGGAGGCCTTTGCCTCCTTGGTTACAAGTAAATTTACGGGTATGGAGGCGGGGCAACGCAGCATGTGTGAGGAGGTCATCCTCAAAATACTAAATGAGGGGATGGCTGGGGAGATGACTCCCCTCACACATGTTTGCGAGAGTGACCTTGCTCCGCCTCCTCCTCCTCCTTCTGCCACCCCACCAGCACCAGCACCACGGCGTGGAAGGAAGCGTACAAGGAAGACAAGAGAGTGACAACCTGGACTCAGTCTGGTCTGAGAGAAGATGGAGCCTCTCGTAGTACCAGAGCCTGGGGACCTAGATGGCATCTGCTGCAGTTCCGGATGTTTTGGACTTCAGGACCAGATTGCGCTCCCTTATTATTTAGATAGGTAGTCTTCATGCCCCCAATTGTTTAAGTCTGTAAAATGATGGTTGCCATGGGTGTCCAAGGCTTTGCAAATTCCCCAAGTTTCACCATGGCTGCGTTCCTCTTTGGTCTGTTGCTGAGACCTAAATAAAGGTTTTTTTGATTTGAAATAATCATTGACTATTGTGTTTTACTTTTCTACAATGACAGTTTTTCTTTGAGTAGGCAGGTACATTTCACTAATCCTAGAATTAACAAGGGGCACCAACAACCAACAAACTCCTAGTAAATGTAAGCAAGAAATACAAATGTTAATAATGTGGTTTTGCTAAGTTGAGACATACAAACCCCCTCCAAAAAAAAAAAAAAAAAAAAAAAAATCTCCTTCAAATATGTATTCCCCCCCAAAAAAAAAAAATCTGGGTAAAAAAATAAGAAAGATTGTATTACGATCTGAGTAAAAATAAACATGTAGTGTATAAATGCTGCAAAGTAATAAAGAAGTAAGTTTGTGAGAAGTGCGGGTGAATAGGAGCAGCTAAAAGATGTCATTCTTGTTGCATTGTAAAGAAAAAGAGAATGCGCTGCATTAAAGACATTTTAACATTGCAGCGTGACGAATGTGCTGTGTCGATTAGGAAAGGTAGTTTTACCTGACCGAGCGCTTCCGTCACAGAATTTCTTCTGAGCATGCGTAGCACTTTGTCCGTCGGACAAGCGTACACACGCTCGGATTTGGTGTGATCGGACCGGGTTGACGGGAAATCTTTCCAGCAGGAGATAAGACTTTGTCCGACGGACAAACCGACGAACACTGTCCGATGGTGCATACACACGGTCTGATTTTTCAACAACCTTGTCCGATCGGACCAAATTGATGAAAAAGTCCGACCGTGTGTATGGGGCTTAAGAGAGAGAGGACACTTGACACTGCAGACTGCCTGCTTTCCCAACTCTCAGCCAGACCAGATAGCTTCACTCCAATCAGGAGGCACTGAGCCCCTTGAGTCCATTAGCACTAGGGAAGTACTATGACCCCCACCTCAAGATGGTGCTTAACTTGGATTCCTTCCCTTGTGGAAGGTCCCTCGGGACTCTGCATTTCCCTTGCAATTTGGATTGGACAAATCATTATCCTTAGCCAGGATCCGTACAACTGCTTTTTCCTGAGGATTATTTCTATGGATCTCAAAGATGAACATTACAGTCAGACACATGTGAAATGGTCAAAAGGCCAGAAAGATGGAGGAGCACCCCAACTGGACACTGATAAAAACAGATACTACGCTTGGTCTTAGCCAAAAGAAAGTTCCTGAAGTTCACCTTTCATGACATGCAAAATTGAAATGAAAGGTTTAGTTATGGTAACAGGATTATTATGATTTATGATGGTGACAGGGTTATGAAGATTTATGATGCTCCATAGTTCTGACAGTGGAACTGACAGCAGTGTTAATTGGTGCATTCATTAGCAAAAATATATTGTTTTCAAGAGTTCTCCTTTAAGAAGCTGGCCAAGTACAAAGAGAATGTGCGCAGCAGTTGGGCCCCAGAGGTCCACGATTCCACCTGTGAAGTGCAAGTGTGAAGTGTAAGCCAAATTCATTTAGTTCCCTTTACATCCTTGTCAACTTCACTTACTGCCGTTTTTTGCTCCTTCATTTCCAGAGCGGACAGTTAATTGTTGTTCTATTCACTCCATCACATAACACCATTTAACGGGCTTGACAGACCCTGCTTGCTAATTACAGGGCAGAATTTGTACTGCAAGGTTTGTTGTGTCAACAGGCCCCCAGTACAATTCAGTGATTGTTCCATGAGAAGATTGGGCAGTCAGGGTTGAGAACTTTCACTTTAATTATCCGCATTGACTGTCAAGGCTCGGAGCTGTTCTAGTGGAATGAAGTGACCAATATAATGAGCTCCATTCTGGCCCCATACAAGCGGTTGCTGAACCCTAAAGAAACCGGTGAGTGGTAGTTTACGTCCCCTCTCTTTTGTGGAGGGCTGGACAGACGTCAGGCCATATGTTCTGTTCTGCCCCAGACAGATGATTTTGAGAAAAGGGGGAAGAAATATTACGCATTGCTTTAATGCAATGTGAGCGCCAATGTGTTTCCCAGTGCCTGAGATAAATGGTAGCTGGCACTTTCTCGTCTGGGCAAATTTAGATAATAGCTAGATGTTTTAATAACCATTAGCTAACTGTTCTTGGACAGTAAATAGTTTTGACATTGTGTTCCTAATCCCTCCCAGTTCAAGCCACACATAAACAGCTTTTTTTGGATTTATTTATTTATTTTTTAAAGCTGCTCATTAGTTTCCCAATTTCATAATACAGGAGTAGAATCATTATTAGGATTTTTACAATGTTCTGTAACAAAAATTTCCACCGTTCATTTCTGAGTTGTATTATGTGGCATCTGCTTACAAGAGATAGAGAGGAGCACAGATGGTTATATTGGGGTTCTAGAAGATAAAAGAGGGGGTATGGCTGAATAGTGGGGCACAACAAGGGATGTAATTAAAATACATTTAAACCCTCTACTTGTAAAAAAAAAAAAAGTATATGTAAACCCTAACAATTAATTTCTTTGATTTGGACCCTGTTGGTCTGTTAAAGTGGAACTTAACTCTCTGAATTAACATTACCTATTTTATCCTTATGCTGCTAGCATTAGAAAATATAAAGAGAGGTATATTATATTTATATAAAGTTATATATATTGTGGCAGTACAGCCCTCCTGCACAAAATCACATACCTGGGCCTGGGACGACCCGCTCCTGCTGTGATTGGACACAGTGGGAGCCAATCAGCAGGTCCGGCGTGTCTGTCTGCCGGGGTGTGATATCTGCCGGGACACGCTGATCGTTCTCAGGAGAGACAGAACGGTGGTCTGCCTATGTAAACAAGGCAGACCGCCGTTTTGTGAGAGGGGAAGATGGAGATCTTGAGTTCCTGCTAAGCAGGAACGGGAATTTCTGTCTTCCCCCAGTCAAAGCACATCCCCCACAGTTAGAAAGCACTCCCTAGGAGCACAGTTAACCTTTTGATTGATCCTGATGTTAACCCCTTCCCATGCCAGTGTCATTAGTACAGTGACACTGCATTTTTTTTAGCACTGATCACTGTATTAGTGTCACCGGTCCTCAAAAAGTGTCACGTAGTTTTTGATTTGTCCACCGCAATGTCACAGTCCCGCTAAAAATTGCTGATCGCCGCGATTACTAGTAAAAATAAATAAATAAAAATTCAATAAACTATGGAAATATGTAGCAGAATACATATTAACCTAAATTGATCGATTTTTTTTTTTTTTATTGGGTATGTTTTATAGCATAAAGTAAAAAATATATATATATATATATATATATATTTTTTAAAAATTGTTGGTCTTTTTTTGTTTCTAGCGCAAAAAACATAAACCACAGAGATGATCAAATACCACCAATAGAAAGCTCTATTTGTGGGGAAAAAGGACATACATTTTATTTGGGTGCAATATCGCACGACCGCTCAATTGTCAGTTAAAGTAAAGTAGTGCCGTATCGCAAGAAAATGGCCTGGTCATGAAGGGGGAAAATCTTCCGTTCCGGGACTGAAGTGTTTTTTTTTTTTTAGTTTATGGTGCTCAGATACAGTTTAGTTCTGCTTTAAATATACCGTTGAAAGTGTTTGTTGTGGCTAAATAAAAAGTTTAAAAAAAACTGTTGATATTGCCAGAAATCTTAGTAGCTGATAACTTCTTGTGCTCTCTGCCTGTGCCTCTGACTTTTATCAATTACATTATTTTCAACTATGTCTAAGGACTCCAGAGCCACCCCACACCCCACCCACACTGTTATGGAGATATGAGGAGAGGGACAAGGTAATGTAGTTATATCTATAGCCTACTGTCAGCTGATTCTGGGTCACATGAAAACAAAAGTAAGTGACTCCTGTGACCCACAACATAAGTGTAGCGCTACCCCCACAGGAGCTGCAGTTTTGTTTTTGTTTTTTTTTTATTAGGGATATTGAACTTGGATGGGGCTCGGGTATAATGGGATGCCCACTTGAATTTAGCAGAACATTGCAGAGACAACTTCTTCTGTACAGCTATTTACACTCCTCAGCTTCCTCCAGCACAACACTTGCTTGTAGCACTACAACTCCCAGGACCAGCTGCTACACTGTAAGGCTATCTGACTATAAGGCAAAGTCTTAGTGCCCAGCTGTCCTCCTGTGGCTACTGATCCCAGCACTACCTCTTCAGGCACTGCCAGCCAACCTGGCTAAAGCTGCCCCTTTCCCCAGCCCTCCTGGCTAAACTTCCACAGTCCCCCCAGACTGACTCTGCATCCATCTTAGACTGCTCTCACCCAGTCCTCTCAGGCTGCCTTTCAGTCCTCCCCGACTGTAACACTCACCAGCTAGCTGGCTGGCTTCCTCCCTAGAGATTTGCCCAGCAGTGTTCTCCTCCTGCTGTCCTCTCCTTGCTCCCATGCCATGAAGAGGGTCCCTTCTGCCCCCAGAGCTCCCTGACCCAAGGTCACCCCCCTGACTAGGGGGCTACCCTCAAGGGTCTCAGACCCATCTCCCCATCCCTGAGGACCCTCCATTGGCTAACCGTAAAGAATCGGATCACATTCAAGACCCTCTGCTTGACCCACAAATGCACACAAGGAGATGCTCCTCAATACTTATGCGAAAAAATACAACACTACACCCCCAATCGCAACCTCCGATCTAACAACCAAAACCTCCTCCTCGTCCCCAAATCTTGGTACAAGTCAAGGGGAGAACGAAGATTTGCAGTCCAAGGACCACGGCTATGGAACGCTCTACCTACGAACATCCGCTTGGAAAAAGACCATCGGGCCTTCAGGAAAAAACTCAAGACCTACCTCTTCTAAGAAGGAATCAACGCAGGTCGGATCAAGCGCCTCGAGGCGATTCAGTTCGCAGTTGCAGCGCTATACAAATCATTCATTCATTCATTCATTCAGACAGCCTGCTAACACTCCATCTCAATCTTCCACCCAAACTCCACTGCCCCAGCTAGGCTGACCCTGAGTATATGAGGGGCCTGCCCCCTGCCAACCCATCTGTTGGGGATTGGTCAGGGCCCTCATAAATACTCCAGGCAGCTCCTCCTAACCTCCACCCCCATTCTTCTAGACTCTTCTGCAAGTAGGGGGAGGTATCAGAGATGTTGCCCGTGAGTCATACCAGCCTCCCTGAGTCACTCCCCTGTCCCAGATAAAACGGAGGCTTGGCTGCCAGTCAAGCCTAAACATTTTTCCTACTATAACAAAAAAACTAACAATTCCTATTCTAGCACACTAGAGGGTACTACATAAGTGTGACCAAAAAAGCTTTAGTGGTAGGGGGAAAAGCTGTAATACTTACCTTACTCCTAACTTCGGCAGGCTTCTGGCACTCCTTTTTTTCTCTACGACATTCCAACTTCTGAGTGGGCTTTCACCATCCTAACTATTGGCCCTGCATTATACTTGAGGATATCAGCATTTGACCCCCTGCTGGAATGCCTTAGAAAAGCCACTATGGTAGCATAACATGGAGGAGGCCTGCCAGTGCAAGGAATAGGGTAAGTGTTACAGTTTATTCCTATACTTCTAGAGATAAGGAGCATTTAGCCCCTGCAGTGTGAAAGGCTTCCACTGCAAGGGTGTTTTTTTGTGTAATTCCCAGAGTTCAGCTTCAAATCAAGCTTGGTTTCAATTTGGGAGATGAAAATACATGTTTTCCCAATACCGAAAGCTATATGAAGTTCGGAAAATGTCCCTGGACCTCCTGGCTGAGCAACACATCATCAGTTCCATATGTGTTCTTCAAACCAGACAACTCTTGTAGTAGCTATAGGTGCAGACAGCAGCTTGGCGAGGTCAGTGATTTTGTGCAGGTTGCTCTGTTTAAACAATCTCTAGTGAATCAGTGTGAACAGGAGCCACTGTGACATAAGAACACAGGAGAAGGGAATTCTGCATTTACAAGTTTGGACCATGTCTCCCGAATAGCAAGCTTATACAAAAATATAAAACTATGATAGCTAAAAGGGGGGTTCTCTTTTACATCTACATCAGATTATGATCAACTTAAAATAACAGCACAGTGTTTTATACATGTTTTCTTTAAAGTATAACTATAGACAAAACCTTTTTTTGTAAAGGAGGGGTATAACCCCTGTAAGGTTTATTTTTGCCCTCTTTGGCCTTGGGGAGATGTATCTTTACTTCCTGTTCCATGATCAAAACAGGAAGTGAGAGGAAATCCATGCAAATGAAGGGGATCTCTTGGGGACCCCCAGGTCACCAGAACTAGTGTCCCCATTGGAAGAATTTACCTCTATTACTTTTCTGTGGATAACTCAACATTTTGGATTTTCTTTTACTTTTATTTTCAATGATAATAGTAAACAGGAAATATAGAGAGGGTGAATCACAGACAGCAATAAAAACTGACTGGTGTTCTAATCCCTCTCGTCTCTAACTAAAAAAATAAGAAAAATAAAAATGTTTTGCCTTTAGTTATGCATTAAAGCCTAGGTATACTTAAATAAATAAAATTTGATGAAGGGTTAATTCACTGCTGTGTCCTGGTTTAGCAAAAAGCAAAAAAAAATGTTTCCCCCTATCCCCAGACCCCATCAGTCACCTTCCTATATAAAACCTACTACTTCCCCTGACACTGCCCCTAGAGAACTCACTTAAAAATTACTTCAATATCAAGAAGCATATGCATTTACCTTTTTTTAAATGTCCAAGCTTGCACAGTGCTAGTTCACGTGAACGATTGTTTGGTTGCTGGATCCTGGAAGCTTAGGTGGCCAGATTGTTATTTTTATAATTGGTTTTTAGAGACTTGTCACAGATGAGCGAAATTGAACGTATCGGGTATTTTGGTGATATGCTTTAAAATCAATTGGGAAGAAAAAATGAAGATGTTTTTGATGATCTTTAAAGGTGTAGCTAGCTTTTAATGTCTAATGATATACAGAAGTTTCTTTAAACTTTCCTGGACTTGTTCTTGTGCTACAAACAGGCTTCTAATTAGCATAATTAATTTATATTTTTCACAGAAAGAAAAAAACTTACAGTGAAAAAAGCAACAGAACATAAATAATAATCAAATACACACACAAACAAAGCAAAAAAAATCTAAAATACGAAGAACACCAAATTAAACAAATGAAATACACTCCCTAGCTAAATTGGGAGTTTCCGCTTCAGCAAATATTTGTTGATAGCGAAATGGTCATTTCATTGCAAAACCAATTTGGTGAAAATCACCCCACTCATCTCTATTTGTTTCTAATCTCATGCACCACCAAGTAACTCTTTCAAAATATTCACATATACATACTGTATAGTGTACATCTAGCAAAAATAAATACATATCACAGGTCCCCTTTAAATATTGTAAAAAACACACAGGATGGCGCAAACACCTCCTGTATTACCATTGAACAATTGATTACGTATACCAAGACAAATGGATACTCACAAGAAGATAAAAGCAATATGCATAAATATTAAAAACTCGAACAGAATGACCGTCATAGAACCAACCTGATTGGATGGCTGATTGTTTCGGGGGACTGACTCGTTTCCTCAGAACTTGATATTTATGCATATTGCTTTTATCTGCTTTTGAGTATTCATTTGTCTTGGTATAAGTAATACATTTGGCAATGGTAATGCACAAGGTCTTTGTGCCCTCCTGTGTGTTTTTTACAGTACAGTAAAACCTTGGTTTGAGAGTAACTTGGTTTGAGAGCATTTTGTAAGACATGCAACATTTTTAAATACATTTTGACTTGATATACAAGCGATGTCTTGATATACAAGTAGCGTCATATCACAACTGAGTATAAAAGAGAAGAGAGGCGCCTCTAAGTGTAGCAATATGGTTAGATTTAATGAAGGTACACTATTTACCAACTCACATGGTAAATGATTAAAACAGGCACATCTAAGTATGCAGGCATCCGGGGTAAAACTGTTCAAATAGACCGTCCTCTGCACCGCTAGCGACATCATCCCTTCCACGCTGCGCTCCACGAGCAGTTCAAGCCTCACTTTCAGATCGCTCTACTGCTGGGTAGTCTTTCCCATCACGATTGCAGACTGACAGCGATGAGAGCCGGCATTGTGGAGGGCGGTCTATGTGGACAGCTTTACCCCAGATGCTTGCATATTTAGATGTGCCTCTTTTAATCATCAACCATGTGATTTGCTAAATGTTGTATCTTCATTAAATGTAACCATATTGCTACACTAATGCCCTGTACACACGATCGGACATTCTGACAACAAAATCCCATGTTTTTTTTTCAGACGGATGTTGGCTCTAACTTGTCTTGCACACACATGGTCACACAAAGTTGGTCGGAAATTCAGAACGTCAAGAACGCGGTGACGTACAACTGACGTACGACTAGCCGAGAAAAATGAAGTTCAATAGCCAGTGCTGCTCTTCTGCTTGATTCCAAGCATGTGTGGCACTTTGTGCATCGGAATTGTGTACACACGATCGGAATTTGCGCAAATGGATTTTGTTGTCGGAAAATTTAAGAACCAGATTCCATTATTTCTTATGAGGAAATTCACTTTGATATACAAGTGCTTTGGATTACAAGCATGTTTCTCTAACAAATTATGCTCGCAATCCAAGGTTTTACTGTATTTTGAAGATTTCCCAGTCTGAGGAGGGCTGCACCCCAATGAGACATTGCTTATTGAAGCACTGTGAATGAAAAAACACCTGGATTTAGCGCTGGAGGGTTTTTGAGCGTTCCCTTTAAATATATGCTGGGTATAAAAAAGGTGAAAAGGATAATATTTTGCTCTGGGGGGAAATGCGCTATAAATGAGCTTTATTCCACGTAATAAATATCTCCGTTACCAATTTGTAGCTGCTACATGTACTATTTTGTTTAATTGCCATTTAGAATCCCTTTCCCTCCCACTACCCTCCCTCCAAATTGCTCTTTAAAGAAAACCTTCTAATAAAAAAAGGGCGATGATCTCATCTCTGATGGAATGATCTTTTACCTCTGAAAGGATTTAAACTCTCTTTACATACTACAGACTGACTCCAGAGCTTGCTGTAACTGGTCTCAGGATATTAATTATGACACAGCGTAATGAGTACCCACCCCGGCAGACAAAAGGAGGCTTTTTTTCCCCTTATAAAGTGCAGTTTTGGATTATTATCTTCTGTGTAGCTGACTCATAAAATATCCAAATAAAACAACTCCGGTTAAGCTTGTGACTTTCTGTAACTTTCTGTAGGGTGCTTTGAAATATTATATGTAAAGTGTAAAGAGTATGTATGAGTGTGTGCTGGAAACATTAAAGTGCGTGTTGAGTTGGAATCATTGAAATGGATGGACCTATCAATAAATCAGATATTATGGCACATGACTGTATTACCAAATCACATTATTATTTTCATGTAAAAGAGGACCACTTTTTTGATGTGAGTAAAAAAATTGGTGTTCTATTCTTCCAGCCTAGGCAGCCTGGATCACATGATTCCTGTCCACCAATCATTCTTGCAAAGGGTCAATAGCTCAGAGTCAGCAGGCACACAAAAAAGTGTGTAAATTGATCATTACAAATTACATAAAGAAACAAAGTTATTAACACTGATAATATAATTTATATAAAGCTGATCTATTTCACATCTATAGCTGAAAAACATGTTAAAGACTATAGTTTCTCTTTGAAGAGAACCTGTGAGGACTCTGATGCCACGTACACACGATCGGACTATTCGGCCGGATTTTTGAAATGAACGGACTTGCCGACACACGGTGTAAAGTCCGTTCATTTTGAACGTGACTCCAGGTAGACGGGACTAGCGAAGGAAGTCAATGCCGCTGCCTCCCTCTGCGAGATTGACACCTTGCTAGCCCTGTCACCTGGTATGGATTTAACGGGGAATCCCTACGCCGAAAAAACGGCGTGGGGGTCCCCCCCAAATCCATATCAGACCCTTATTCGAGCACACAGCCCGGCCGGTCAGGAAAGGGGGTAGGGACGAGCGAGCGCCCCTTGCAGCCCCCCACACCAAAGCACCTTGTCCCCATGTTGATGAGGACAATGGGCTCTTCCCGACAACCCTGGCTGTTGGTTGTCGGGGTCTGAGGGCGGGGGGCTTATTGGAATCCAGGATACCGGCTCCACACCCTATGTGAATAAGTATGGGTGGAAAAAGTGTAAATAAAAAAACACAACACAAGTTTTTCAAATACTTTATTAGAAAGCCCCGGGGGGTCTTCTTCCATCTTGGGGGGTCTTCTCACCGGACTCCTCCGCTATCTTCTGCTAGCTCTTTTACTAGCGAGGAGCCCGGCTTTCTTCTTCGTCACCGCTGCCACCGTCTGGGGGTCTTGTTCTGACTTCGGGGGTCTTGTCCTTGTCCTCTGCCCCTGTCCTTGTCCTCTGCTTTCTTCTTGCAGCTCTTTTACTAGCGTTAGCCCGGTCTTCTGTCGCTGTCGCGCCGCCTTCTGCTTCTTCCCCAAGGCACCCCCCCATGTTGAGGGCGCGCGGCCTGGTACGGCTCAGGAGGGGGGAGCGCTCGCTCGTCCCCACCCCCTTTCCTGACCGGCCGGGCTGCGTGCTCGGATAAGGGTCTGATATGGATTTGGGGGGGACCCCCACGCCGTTTTTTCAGCGTAGGGATTCCCCTTTAAATCCATACCAGGCGACGGGGCTAGCAAGGTGTCAATCTCGCAGAGGGAGGAGGCCGCATTGACTTCTTTCGCTAGTCCCGTCTACCTGGAGTCACGTTCAAAATGAATGGACTTTACTCCTTGTGTGGGCAAGTCCGTTCATTTCAAAAGTTCCGCGGACTAGCACACAGACGGCCAGATTGTCCGCTGGACTGCTGAGTCCGGCAGATAATTTTGAGTCAAAACTTGGGACAAATCAGCGGGATAGTCCGATCATGTGTACACGGCATGAGGCTGATGTGTTACCACTTGCTGACCGGGCCTTTTTCTGTCATTTGTTGTTTACAAGTAAAAATCAGTATTTTTTGCAAAAATAAATAAACTAGATTTAGTGCAAGAGCCTGTTAGATTTCCTATATTTTGAATTAATTGTTCAATTGTGTCTTCCTATTACCTATTTTGCATAAATATCGAGTTATACAGAGATTGGCCAATCAGATTGCACAGTGCATGACCATCTTAAGTGCCAAATTTGGAATGTAGATGTGCCATGACCCACTTGTATTTTCCTAACGATATTTCTTGGGCATTATACAAGGCACATGAAAAAACACCTTTTTTTTTCCAAGACATGCTAGAGTGATCAGGAATCTTCAAACTACGGCCAGTGTTGCCAACCGCCAGTATTTTTACTGCCAGCCAATAAAAAATGGGCACTTTTCTCCTGCCAGTAAATGCCAGTGACAGGAAAAGGTTGCCAGTAAAAAATATGGCTGTGACTTACTATAAGAAATATGTTTTTTGCCTTAATATCTATCTTAAAGGGGTTGTAAACCCTCTGCGTTTTCCACCTTAATGCATTCATTTACTGCAGCAGCGCCCCTGAGCCCCCTTATACTTACCTTGTAATTCCCACAACGGAAATGAGCACACCAGCTCTGGCCGGTGTCTCATGTCCTGATTGGATAGATTGATAGCAGCACAGCCATTGGCTCCGGCTGCTGTCAATCAAATCCAATGACGTGGGTGCCAGGGGGTGGGGCCGAGTCCTGCTGTCTGTGTCAACAGACGCAGCAGGACACGGGAGCGTGTGGTGTCCCATAGGAGTGGCACGGGTGTGGTACAGGTGTCCCATAGGAGAGCGCTTCTCTGATGGGACACTCGTGAGGAGGAGGAGCCAGAAGCGTCATGGAGGTACCCTAGAAGAGGAGTATTAGGGCCACTCTGTGCATAACCAACTGCACATCAGAGGTAAGTATGATATGTTTGTTTGTTTTTTTAAACTGAACCTTTACAACCCCTTTAAATCACATTGCTAATTTCGTATTGTACTTGTTTGTAGCCCAAATACAGAAAATTGCACTTAAAACTGTAATTTTGGAAATGGCAGTAAAAAATTGGCGGTGCCAGTAATTTTTGGGTGTTGTGTCAGTAAATTTCAATCTGGTAGGTTGGCAACACTTACTACGGCTCTCCAACTGTTGCGGAACTACACATCCCATGAGGCATTGTAAAACTCTGACATTCACAGACATGACAACTGGAGGGCCGTAGTTTGAAGACCCCTGTGCTAGACCATTATTATACCTGCAGAATTGGGAGTGTGGCATCTACCCAACTTCTCTCTGCTGGTGGACACAAGAACCTACATCTATAGATATATAGATATATCTATATATACACACACACTGAAGCAGGAAGCAATATACATTGGCCCGGAAGTGAATCTGTACACAGGAAGTAGGTGTGTGTTTTGAGGCCCAATCCACCCCATGTAAAAATAAATAAAAAATTATCTTAATTTGCAAATGAGGATCATCTCTGCCTCAGAGAACAGTGAGCGGGGCATGGTGGTGGGAAGAAATTAGCAGCAGTACAAGCAACTTCCTGGAGGGGTGTGATGTCATTCCTGTGTGCTGGTCACCGCTTCCCGGGAACCAGATATGTGCCACGGGTACATACATCCGCGCACACAGCAGTTGCACATCTCACATACACAGCGGTCGCGTATCTAGATGCATTTGGCGCATCTAGCTGCAGGAACCCAATTTTTATGGAAATTAATAGTAAAGCAGATGCAGATTTCCAGGACTGGACTAACAAATGTTTCTAGTGAAAGGCAACTGGTGTTTTCTATTAACCAAGGTCTAAATGGGCCATTGACATGCATCACAGTTGAACTTAGGAATGTGTCTTTGCAAAGTTAAACTAAATGAAATCCTTTCTTATTTTTGCTTGGGGATAGAGTGCAGAGGGATTAGAAGTCTTGTCAGTTTTTGGGGGTGTCTGCACCCCTGATAGGGTGAAGACACCTCCCAAATTTTGCCAGTTTCTCCTTCAAATTTATTCACTTCCTGTCACATAGCCAAACAGGAAGTGAGGGTAAACCCCTACCAATGTCTTTCCTTGGGGACACATAGGTCAATCTAAATAGTTTCCCCATTAGGTAAATTGCACTCTAGAATTTTGCTGTGTACACCCCAAATTATTAGGTATCTTGGACTTTGGGGTTTATTTACTAAAGGCAAATTCACTTTGCACTACAAGTGCACTTGGAAGTGCAGTTGCTGGAAATCCGAGGGGGACATGCAAGGAAAATAAAAAAACAGCATCTCTGCTTCTACACAATTGGATGATAAAATCACCAGTGCTTCCCCTCAGATTTACAGCGAGTACACTTGTATTGCAGAGTGGATTTGCCTTTAATAAACCCCAAAATACCTAATAATTTGTTGTGTAGACAACAAAGTGCTAGAGTGCAATTTGCCTAATGGGGACAGTTAGATTGACCTGTGTGTCCCCAAGGAAAAACATTGGTAGGGTTTTACCCTCACTTCCTGTTTGGCTACGTGACAGGAAGTGAAGCCAATTTTCAGAAAAGGGACACAAAGCCCAACCTAAAAAAGAGAAGCAGGGGTTGTAACACTCATTTGGTTTCCCTCAAATACCCACAATTAGAATAGGATTGTCTTGAGCTAAATTTTAGCTCAGTGCTCTAAATCGGTGCTTCTCAACCCTGTCCTCCACTTTACTTTTTTTTTTTCTTATTTATTTTACTTTTCATTTTTTATCACTTTTTTTCCTATTACAAGGAATGTAAACATCCCTTGTAATACAAATAAGCATAGCAGGTCCACTTTATTGAGAGATCTAGGGTCAAAAAGATCCCAGATTTCTCATTTACCCTTAAAAGCAAAAAACAAAATGACACTTTGACTTTAAAAAAATAAATAAAATATAATCTCTTTAAGCCTGAGAACAGGAAGTGATGTCAGACATCTCTCCGGTCCTCCAAGGGCATAGAGCCGAGTGCTATCTTCCGCATCAGATCGGTTCTAGGCTTATCGACGGCCCCGGGGGCACCTCACTTTTCTAGGCAGCAGGAGAGGTGCTAGATCAGGTTGACGTATTTTACACAAACTTTGTGCTTATTTATAAGCACAAAATTTGTGTGAAGCGCATTAACCTGATCTAGCCTGACTGTGTCCTGGTGGTGTTTATTCTTTACGTCAAGTTTGCATGGTGTGCAGCCGATTGGTGTGGCCATGGTGTGTAGACGATTTTCTTTGGAATTCAGTATTACGGAAGCGAGTCGGGGCTAGCACCCAGACATCAAGTTAATTAAGCCATTATACTTATCTGGAGCAGCAAACTTTTTCCTTTTCCTTCAGTCCATTAGGAATCCCCTGCTGTTCTTCTGTGATGGCTTTTTTTAGTCTATTTGCCTTTAGTAAATCAACCCCAAAGTATTTGTGTCTTTTGCATTTTTACTTTCATGATATTATCTATCTTTTTTTTTTCCTTTGAATGTTGTCTTTATACTTGTTCAATAATTCTTATTGTAAATATACGAAAGGTAGTCAGTAATACAAATTCACATAGTTTGCCTGCGCAGGGGCTACGACTGCCAACATAAAAAAACATGAAAGGACATAACAGCATAGGTGAAGGAGTGAAGGCCTCCTTCTCAAACATGCACATCTAACCTAAACAGACATATATGTAGTTTGGAAAAACCTCATAATTGCCAAAGAAGCCAGGACATGTGTGACAATGACCCCTCAGTAGATAGTCCTAGACACCAAAAGGCAGCTAAAGAGGCTTGAAAAACCCATCAAAGGAGAGAATGGAAAGCAAGACAGGAGAGAAAGGTATAGTAAGGTGAGGAGGAGAGGGGTAGGGACCTGGGGTCGTCAGAGACATCAATTAGAGTTGACCCATACTTTCGAAGGGAAGATAAGGGAAGGCATATGTCAACCATGGTTCCCAGATCTTAAGGAATTTAGCGTGCGTGTTGTGAAGAATACTAGACTCTAGACATTTGTTCATTAAGCATCATGGCCGTAAGACAGTCCCTCAACCATTTCTTAATGTCTACATTTCACCTATAAACCCAGGGCAGGCATTAGCATTGAGATGGATAATCCACCTGTATCTGAGGTCTCAGTGGTAATCTTTGAGAAGTCAATGAGGAGAACAAGGAGGGTTGGGGTAGACTTCATTTAACATGTACAGTTACCCTTATTAGTGGAGTTGTCAACTCACACATACAATGAATCAGTAAAGTGAATAATAGACACATATCTACATTACCAGACTTTAAAAAAGTGTTTTCCTGGCTGTTGTAATTTAAAACATGACTCTACCAAAAACGTTTTATTAATTCTCCTTAAAGCTGGAATGGTTAGAGTCTCATTCTGTTTTTTATTGCTTTGTCCCTATTAGCAAGATTTCTTGGGATAGGAAGTGGTGGGAAATTTCTCCAAATTTCTTTAATGGGGACACAGACAAAAACACATTGTTAGTAGGGTGAGGAAAGGTGAGAACTGCTGGAAAGGTTTATTACTGTCTATGCTTTCCTGTATCAGTGACAACTGCTATTGTTTCTGTCCTAGTGTCACAAGAACAGGAAGTGAGGCAAAATCTCTCCAGTCAGGTCTAAGAGATTTTAAAGCAGCTCTTCACCCTTTAGGGAATCGCCTGCCTCCTCCCCTCTCCCTTTTTTTTTTGCTGCAAATGGTGGTGCCCCATGGGGGGCCTAACTTCCAGTGAAGCTCCACTTTAACTCTTCATTTTTAACTTTTTAACTCTTCAAAAAATCTGGATTTAGACCTTAAAGCAACAGATCAGCTACATCTATGATCATGGTCTACTCTCCTCGATCTGCATAAAATGTTTAACTAGCCAAAGCACAGTAAACTAATAAATTTCACATTTGACTCTTATATTTCCGTCATCATATAAATCACAGCACAAATGAGGCCCGGCTTCTTCCATGAACACCAGTAATGTGAGCTGAAATGGCAGTTAAGCTGCTCCGTAATAGGAAGCACAGTAATAGCATTGTATGTTTTACAAACTCAGGGTATCTTTCATTAACTTGTACATGTCTTTAATTTAAACTGCTTTCATCTTATAATATATGAAACAACCTAGATTCAAAGACTCTGGCAGTAGCTGGGGAATGGTTTCAAATAGGTTATGATAATAACTTCCAGGTGGCACCATGCTGAACAGAGGAAGACACATCGGACAAGGAACGGACCTGGCATGATTGAAGTAGCATGGAGTTCAGCTTCCCATTCTGCAAGAGGCCACATAATTACTAGTGTTCAGAAAATGTTACAGGCCGAAGATCAGTCTCAGAACATACATCAATATATCACTTTTTCCTGTTTTATACTCCACGCCGCTCTTCCCCACTGGGCAAAGTTATTAATAAATCCATCTGAAATGGCATCATGTGACCACTGAACAAGGGGGATACATATGGAGACCATACAACTCTAAATAAGTTAAAGGTGAAAAAAAAAGTCAACTGGAAATAGTACAGATGCTCTAATTTTTGACCCCTTCTGAAATGATAGTTTTTGACTATCTTTGACTGCAATGAATTTTGAGTCATTGAATCAAAAAGTATAGAAGCCAGTATATTAGCCAGTATATTAGTCAGGGAGTTTGTATTTTCACAAGAAGAAGTTTGCATTGGCAGTATCCCTACTAAAGGGTTATTTTGGTAAAATAATTTTTTATGCGAAATGACCAGTTTTACAATATTTTTCCAAAGTAGAAACTCTCAATTTGGCCAATTAAGTTGCTTAGGTGAAATATGTTTGAAAAGACGGGTCACACTACCATGCTGAGGTAACATACTTTACATACATTGTTGTAGCCAAAGCTCTAAGGCAGCCATTCTCAACCATGAGTTCCTCCAGGGATGGCTAGGGGTTCCTTGATCTGTGGCTAACTGACCTCCCATCTGATGGTGCCTGCAGAGTCCCATCTCCAACATCACTTGGTAGAGCTATCAGTGTGACTGCAAGGGTTAGTCACTTCGGCCACCACTGGCCACTCTTCATACTTACCACCATCAATGTGGAGGTATTTTCCCAATGACTACTCATGAACTAATCTTACTATGGGTTCCCTGAGAACAGCAAATTATTTCATGGGTTCCTCTCGGGTAAAAAGGTTGAGAAAGGGTGTTCTAGGACAACCCACCTGTGCTGCAGTCAGCTGCAATGCTCAGTAACACACTACCATGCGTTGCATTCCAAAAGAAGAGTCAAGTGCAGTTTTATTTTTAGTTTTTTTTTATAGGGGTCAAGTACAGTCTTAGGCAAAAAAGAACAGACTGCCCAAATTAAACAAAGGTTGTTTTGCAACTTAGCACACATGCCTCAGATCACCAGACAAATGTGAACCTGGCCTTAGTGTAGTTGAAATGTATTTAGTATTCTTCATATATGTGTTTTTTTTTCCTTTGTGTTTTTTTTTTTATTGTTATTTGTGTACTTAATATTTAGCAATGTATGGTTTTGCTGTGTAAAGAAAAAAGGTAAAATAAAGAGGGTATTGAGGTTCAGATCTTCTGTAACTCTCATGAGACCATAGGGTCACTTAAATACAATGGGCCACCTGTAAAAGAATAAATAATATACCTACCTTTCCAATGGCCTGTGTATTTTAAAGCTCTTCTCTGCTCTCCAGTCGTCACCTGTAGTCTACATATCCGTGTGTGTAGAATATTGGATCCCTCACAGGTTGGTTTGGTTCCTCCCACCAGATTGTACTGTCACTACAGGACAAAGGAGGCAGCAGGAGGAACCACAACAGCCGGCAGTGGGAGCAAGCATTCAGCTCATCTGGGGAGTGGAGATGCAGTGGATTTTCTATACAGGGGCCCCGGGAAAGGTAATTACTGTATATACTGGAGTATAAGCCGACCCGAATATAAGGCGAGGCACCTAATTTTACCACAAAAAAATGGGAAAACTTATTGACTCGAGTATAAGCCTAGGGTGATAAATGTGCAGCTACTGTAAGTGGAAAAGAGGGTCAGCAATGCCCATTTGCAGTCTCACGGTGCCCATTTGCATGCCTCACTGTGCCCATTTGCAGCCATAGGTCCCCCGAACTTCAAACTCGGTAGTTAAGGGTTCCTAGATGCCCCCTAGCTGCAGCCAAAGGGTCCCGAAATTACATTGCTGCAGATGGACACAGTTCACCGACATTGGGGCCCCATATCTCTGGGCCACTTGGTGCTAGGAACCCCAAATTTGGTGTGCAACCCCAGTGGAACTAGCACTACAACATGTCCAAAGGGGTATGGGGTTCCTAGATCCAAGTGGCCCCGAGATACGGGGCCCCAAACTTGGTTCGGAAAACGTCAAGCACTTTTCTGCAGCAGAGAATGACATTTTCCGAACCGAGTTTGGGGCCCTGTATCTTGGGGCCACTTGGTGCTAGAAACCCCAGCTTGGATATGTTATAGAGCTAGTTCCACTGGGTTTGTACACCAAATTTGGGGTTCCTCGCACCAAGTGGCCCGAGATACGGGGCCCCAAAGTCGGTTCGGAAAAGGTAATTTTCTGCTGCAGAAAAGTGCTAAGTAGCCGAGGGGGCATTTTCAACACACAAAAAATGTGCTGAAAAATAGGCTTATACTCGAGTTTATACGGTATATCACTTCTTTTACAGATGGTACTATGAGTAAAAGTGACACTATTGGGATAGGGTCACTTTTAAAGCCCATTACACCCTTAAAAAAAATACAGCTAATCATTTTAATTTAATCTTTCACATTGAACACAATGCATTTAGTTAAAATGGTGAAATCTCCTAGTAAAGTGTTGACAATTTTAGGAAAATTAAGAATTTCAATTTCGCTCATCCATTTTCAATGCAGATTTCTTTTAAATGGTTTGCCTCCAAAGCTAGTTAACCAAAGAGCCACTGACTCTGGTGTCACTAAGGTAACAACTAACAGACAAGAGAGATGAACACAGTTCATTAAAGTAGATTTACACTGCATCTGAGCACCACAAACAAAAAAAGGCTATTTAATTTATTTTAATATTCAAACAAAACTCCCCCATCCAACCATGTCTCCATGCTTTGTTATGTTGGGAAATACCTTTGAAAAACACCCCCCCAGCATTTCTGGCCGTGACCATCTTGAGTAAGGGCAGATGATTCGTGTAGCATTTACTTCCTGAAATCTATCTGCCCTTAGCTCAGGAATGCAGGCTGGAGAGTGTGCTTAGCTAAGAAAGTCCCTCCTCCCCTCCTAAAGACTCCTTGGATGTATGACATAATTTGCCTAGGCCAGAAACCAGGAAGTAACTGAAGAAATAAAAAATAAAAAAAGTGTAAAAAAGTAAATACAAGGACTATAAACAGTCAAAGTTGATTGAAAGAGTAATATTCCACTTTAAGTAGAAAGGCCTGCCCCCTGCCAGCATGTTGTAGAGAAGGAGCCTTGCTCTCTATGAGGAAGCAGTGGTTACTCTGCAGAGGTCTGACATGCCCCCTGTTGAGTCAGACCTATAGCTCTCCAATCTGCAAAGCTCATGCTCCCTGCTGCTTGCAGAGCTCAAATGCTGAATCAACAGGGAACATGTTAG
The DNA here is from genome assembly GCA_028564925.1 of Lithobates sylvaticus. NCBI lineage: Eukaryota > Metazoa > Chordata > Amphibia > Anura > Ranidae > Lithobates > Lithobates sylvaticus. The sequence goes on from CM053030.1 coordinate 468,075,814, forward strand.
ACCTTTGCAGAGAGATAACTGCTTCCACAGAGATAGCAAAGTTCCTTTCTTTGCAGCATGCTGGCAAGGGATGAGTTTTTCTACTGAGGCTGTGGTTGCTTTCTACAGAAAATAACTTTAAGGTTTTGCACACCTGTTGTTTTGGTGCACCTAAAATTATTCAGAGGAGGAAGAGCAGAGTGTGTGTAGGCAGGGCCGCTGATAAGGCAGTAGAATCAGTCCTCCAGTACTGGGCCCAGACCCCCCTCAGCTCAAAAGGGGGGCCCGGGCACCTGCTGAGCAAGAGGTCTGGCTGTACTGTCTTATTGCAGACACCAATCCTCTTCTGCCTCCCCCTGCAGCGCTGCCAGCTCCTCCTCTTCTTTCTGCCTCTGGCTGCACTGCAGGGGGATTGGTCCTAGCACATGTGCCTTTTCCATGTGCTGTCCGGTCCCCCCTGTGTGCCCCTTTCCCCCACAGCACTGCTGGCTTCCCTCCTTTCTTTCTCCTCCAGTAGCTGCTATGGGCACACAGGGGGATGTTTCAGGATGGAGAATGAGGGGAAGGGATCAGTAAATATGTAATTTACTGGCCCCTTCCTTTTCTGAATAAATACAATGAGCAATGGCTACCAATCACTCCTGTGTCCATTTATCACTGAAGCATAGTAAACTGTGTTGTGGGGGTCCTGTCAAGTAGGCTGTATGGGTCCATGTGATTTCTAACAGCAGCCCTGTGTGTGGGTGTCATGCTTGTTGAACAATAAAGTTTTTAAAGTAAATAAATCTGGTTTGATGGGATGTATGGCTTTTATTCACAGACAATGCTTGTTGATTATACCCACGTCTGGAAGAATGTAGCCAAGAGTCCACCAAGGAGCAATAACATGTTGTGGGGGTTTCCCTTTTTTTTTTTTTGCTGATTCAAACTGAAAGTTTAGTTGGGTTTTAAAGGAATCTTTCTGAAAATGCTAGTTGCCAGGCTGTCAGACCAATCCAATGACTACAATGAATGCTTGCTGAGCAACAGATCCAGGGCAACCATACAATGCAGTCAGAGTAAAGTGAGAACTGATGATTTTTGGGTCAGTGACTCAAAAATACAGAAGCCATTGGACTAGCATGATAACCAGGAAACTAGCATTTCCAGAGAGATCAGCTGAATTAAAGTGTAGTTACAGCAACAACGGCGGAGTTTGCTGTATAGCAGATTATCCCTTTAATGTTGAGCTGCCTTTGTTCATAAAATATTCAGACAGCTATGGAGACAACTTGCAAAAGCAGCACGGCTGGAATTTAAAGCTTTGAAGTTTGCTGAGGCCCTTTATCAATGTGCTACTAAAGTGTCCATAATCATTTCAGCAGAGTTTATGTTGGCTGCTCTTGCAGATCTCAAAAGTCATGATTACATGGCGAAGATGAGTTTCTTATGTAATTCCAAGTCATATCTAATCTAGTTAATTCTAACAGGCATATTTCAGTTGGCTTTATTTTTTAATTGACTGGGAGAATACGAATGATCTGTTGGGAAAAAATTATGAGAACGTTTTTTATCATTGCAGAACTCATTAGAGGAAAAAAAGTGCAATTGAAAACAAATATAATCTAGACAAATTAGATGAGTCTAAAATGTTCATGAACCAGTGGGAGCTTTCCTTTCTGTACTGCATGCATGCAAATGCCGCGTACACAAGACCAAACTTTTCGACAGCAAAGGTCCGACAGTTTTTCCGACGGACTTTCGGTGGACTTCCAACAAATTTTCCAAATTAACGGACTTGGACACACACAATCACACCAAAGTCCGACGGATTCGAACGTGATGACGTACGACTGGACTAGAATAAGGAAGTTCATAGCCAGTAGCCAATAGCTGCCCTAGCGTCGTTTTTCGTCCATCGGACTAGCATACAGGCGAACGGATTTCTCGATAGGAATTGTTTCCGGCGGAAAAATTTGAAACATGTTCTATTTCTAAAGTCCGTCTGATTTTTCGACAGCAAAGGTCCGATGAAGTCCACACACGATCGAATTGTCCGGCGGATTCGTTCCGTCGGACCTTTGCTGTCGAAAAGTCTGGTCGTGTGTACATAGCATAACTGTATATATATATATATATATATATATATATATATATATATATATATATATATATATTACATAGTTACATAGTTTGTCAGGTTGAAAAAAGACACAAGTCCAAGTTCAACCATAAAAAATTTTATAAATAAAAAAAAAATATCATACAATCCCATATACCCAATCCTATACCCACAGTTGATCCAGAGGAAGGCAGAATCCAATTTGCTACAGCAGGGAAAAATTCCTTCCTGATCCCCGAGAGGCAATCGGATTTTCCCTGGATCAACTTTACCTATAAATGTTAGTACCCTGTTATATTATGTACTTTTAGGAAAGTATCCAGTCCTTTCTTAAAGCAATCTACTGAGTCGGCCAGAACCACCTCTGGAGGGAATCTATTCCACATTTTCACAGCTCTTATGCCCTGTAAACACGGTCGGAAAAGTCAGATCGGATGATGTTGTTGGAAAATCCGATCATGTATGGGCTCTATCGGACTTTTTCCATCTGAATTTCCGTCGTACGTTTTGTAAGTCACCTCGTTCCGAACGATCGGATTTTCCGACAACTTTGTGCGGCCGTGTGTATGCAAGACAAGTTTTGGCCAAAATCCGTTGGAAAAAATCTGACGGATTTTGTGGTCGGAATGTCTGACCGTGGTCGGTCAGACATTCCGACCACAAAATCCGTCAGATTTTTTCCGACGGATTTTGGCCAAAACTTGTCTTGCATACACACGGCCGCACAAAGTTGTCGGAAAATCCGATCGACGGCATTACTCTGATGGAACCTTTCCGTATTTGGAGATGAAATCTCTTTTCCTCTAGACATAAAGAGTGCCACCTTGTCCTCAGTGATGACCATAAAGTGAATAACTCAACACGAAGTTCATTATATGGACCCCTTATATATTTGAACATGTTGATCATATCCCCCCTTAATCTCCTCTTCTCAAGAGTGAATAAATTCAGTTCCTCTAATCTTTCCTCATAGCTGAGCTCCTCCATGCCTCTTATCAGTTTGGTTGCCCTTCTCTGTACTTTCTCCAGTTCCCTGATATCCTTTTTGATAACTGGTGTCCAAAACTGAACTGCATATTCCAGATGAGGTCTTACTAATTATTTGTACAGGGGCAAAATGATATCTCTCTCTCTGGAGTCCATACCTCTCTTAATACAAGAAAGGACTTTACTCACAACAGATCCAGAGCATATTAGCTTGTTATGTTTTTAAAGCCCAACTCCAGGGTGGGCATAAGGCTTACCACCGGCACCCACCCCATCCCTGCATTTTTTTTATATATACACATTTTTTTATTTCTCTTCTGTTCAGTCTTCTTAACTATTGTAAGTCTACAGCAACTTTATGACGTCCCTTCAGGGGGCAGATCCTCCCTGGACCCTCAGGAAATATGTTGAATAATGCTGGAAGGAACGTTAAGTCTTGGAGGGGCAGCACCGGAGAGGAGGTGAGCATTGAAGTGACAGCTGCTTGTTTTTAACACTATTTTTCAGTTTAAATTGGAACTGTTTTTTTTTATTTTTATAGCAAACAATATGTTATAAAAAGATACTGCCATTTAAAGGGTATCTTTAGACAAATCTTTTTTTTTTCCTTTGAATAGAGTAGTGAAACACCTCCATCAATTAATTATTTCTCTATGTATCCCTGGGGAAATTAAAGCTGATCTCGCACTGCAAGGTTCAAATACTCATTAATCACTTGCCGACCGTATAACTTAGAAATACAGTGGCAAAGTAGCACAAGTACTCTGGATCACATACCTAGTACGTGATCCAACACTTCCGGGTCTGGGGCTCGTATGTGTGCCACCGGCGGCCCACTTCTGCTGTGATTATACACAGAGGGAGCTGATCGGCAGGTACCGTGGACTCGATGTCCGCTGGCACCCCCAATCCCTCAGTACAGAGGGAGAATGGCGATCTGCCTATGTAAACAAGGCAGATCGCCATTATGCTAGTACAGAAGCCATGGATCCTGTGTCCCTGCAAAGCAGGGACATGAATCCATGCCTTCCCCTAGTACAATCACCTCCCCCACAGTAAGAAAACACAGGCTAGGCACACAGTTAACCCTTTGATTGCCACTAATGTTAACCCCTTTCCAGCCAGTGTCATTAGTATAGTTACTGTTTTTTTAGCACTGATCACCGTATTAGTGTCACTGGTCCCCAAAAAGTGTCAAAAGTGTCACTTGGTATCCGATTTTTCAGCAGCAATATCGCAGTCCTGCTATAAGTTGCTGATCGCTGCCATTACTAGTGAAAAAAAAATCCCAATTTTTTTTTTAGAAAAATATCCCATAGTTTGTAGACGCTATAACTTTTGCGCAAACCAATCAATATACGCTTATTGGGATTTAGTATATAGCAGAATACATATTGGCCTATGAAAAAATTAGATTTTTTTCATTTTATTTATTAGATGTGTTTTATAGCAAAAAGTTAAAAATATTGTCTTTTTTTGTTTATAGCATAAAAAAAAAACAAAAAAAAAACGCAGAGGTGATCAAATACCACCAAAAGAAAACTCTATTTGTGGGAAAAAGGACTTTTATCTGGCTACAGCATCGCACAACTGCACAATTGTCAGTTAAAGTAATGCAGTTCCGTGTTGCAAAAAATGGCCTGGTTATGAAGGGGAGTAAATCTTCCGGAGGGCAAGTGGTGAAGAAAATATCAGTTTTCTTTAAAGTCAGCAGCTACAAACACTGTAGCTGCTGACTTGTCCGTTCAATGTTTTTATTAAGCCAAAGATGACAGGAACATTGTACTGTACATCGATTCAAAACAGGAGGCATATATTTCGTATACAGAATGAAAAAGCAGTCAACTTTTAATGTTATAGCTGCTGACATTTAAAAATCAGGTACTTACCAGTGAATGGAGTATGGGGGCTTTCTACCAGCAGCCAGTTCTTCTTAAGACTACGGGTCCCTGTTGCCTCCAGAGCAACCACAGTCAGCTCCCCACTGCAGATGCATTAGCTCATGCAGCACCCTGAATGGTGCCCCAACCTTCTGGGACATGTGAGCTGTCCTATGAAGGCCCCAGAATGGAAGGGGGCAGGGCAAGTGGCATCATATGCACCTTTCGCATTGATTCTGGAAGTGGAAGCAGGTACCCATAAAAGTTGGTACCCGCTCCCCCTCTTCCCCCAAAAAATGTGTACCTCAGTAATGAGCTAGAGAAGTGAACTAGCAGTATTTCACTTTTTAAGTAAAGTTTCACTCTAAATCTATGGGGGAGATGAATAGGATGTATTAATTACCCTACCCTTGCTCTGAGCAGATCTGGTGCTCTCCTTCTTCTCCACAAAGAATCAGCTGGGGATGCTCCCTCAGGGTCATTATGCACAATCCAGACATCACTGGACTGGTCACATGCAGGGCTGGTGCTACCACTACGCAAACTAGGCAGCCGCCTAGGGCGCTCAGCCACTGGTGTTTCTATGTAAAAGAGGGGGTGACCAACTGCACGAACCAAACGGGGATGAGCAAAATACTATAGAAGCTAAAAAACAACAACAACTGCCGCAGCCACCATCAAGGTGTTCACACACCAATAATCAGTAAAAGTATCTTATATAAATAAATATATAAATAATGGGGCGCTAACATAAAAAAATCAAATAATAAAATATTAAAAAACGTAATCAAAATGCCTTAATAAATATAGTGCTCCGATTGTTAAAAAATGTGGCGCTTGTAGAAAGTACGCCACTCCAAGGGGATGGTCCAACAAGGATGGCTCCAGACAAAGCGTCCAAAAGATTAAAGTGGAAGTAAAGTCCCATTTTGGACTTTCATCTACAGGTAAGCCTATAATGAGGCTTACCTGTAGGTAAAAAAAATATCTCCTAAACCTTTACGGTTTAGGAGATATTCCCCGTGCAATACGCCGCTGACTGCAGCGGCGCATGCGCACGGGAGATTCTCGGCTGAAAGGCCGGCAGAATACGAACCCTGCCGGGACGAAGTCTCCCGTGCGCATGCGTGACGACATCGCGGCTCCAGCCACTCACAGCGCTGGAGTCGCGATACCCGGAAGACACGCCGAGGCAACATGTCAGCGACCTCGGCGTGGACCAGGTGAGTTACCGACGCCTCGTTCTAAGGTAAGTATTTCATAATGAGCTAGTATGCGGTGCATACTAGCTCATTATGCCTTTTCCCTTACAGGTGTCTAAAAAAAAAAAAACATGTCAGCGGGTTTACTACCGCTTTAATGAAATAAATATTGGACGTATAGCATCAAATAATGAGCAGAGCTATACAAAAAGCATCAAGCAAATATAACCAGATCTAAAACTGTAAATACATTCCAAATGCCATTAAGTGCAACAAATTAAATAAATGAATAAATAGATCAGTGCAATGAAAAATATAAGTGGCAATAAATAAGTCACGATAAATAAATAAATAAAAATCTGTGCAAAATGCAATATATGATCCGTGTGAACAATAAATATGTGCAAAGAAGCAAGTCGGTGAATAAATAAAATTGCAGCTAACCCTGTGCAAAATAAGCAAAAAATATATATACCGACTAGACCTGTGTATTAAAGTATAAATAGTGAAAAACAATAAAAATTGCTTCTAAATGTAATGATGTGAGTCCAAAAGTAAAGTGCTTCTAAAGAAATTCAAGTCCTGTGCAATCCAGCAAATGATTCCCATACACAGTGCAATTTTCTATACAATCTCCGGGTGAAGTGGTGAATTTTGCAGATGCAATCAAAATAGTCTTTATAGGGATTATTTAAAGAGGTGCTCCTTTCCATGCAGGTGTCCAAGCTGTTTCCCCCAACCCCTTACCTTAAAGGTAAGGAAAAACAACCTTACTGAGCAACCACACAGGCATCCACCTCCTCGGTATCCAATCCTCTGGTTGCGTCCTTACAACACTCCTCTCCAGGTGTCAGGCGGACATGTGAGCAAGAAAACGGAAGCGCTCCATAGTGCAGTAATTAAAGCATTTATTTAAATATAAAGCAAATGACTTACAGTAAAAGCAGCCCAGGATTCCTTTGATAAAGTCACGTGGGCGTGACGTAACGCGTAAGAAGAGGAGAATCAGAGCCTGGTGACGCTAGTGTGTGTGAGATCTCGGCCGGGATCTCACACTGTGTTTTTTATCCACCGCTACATTTACTCTGCTTTTACTGCACGGATTTATATTTATTTATTTATCGTGACTTATTTATTGCCACTTATATTTTTCATTGCACTGATCTATTTATTCATTTATTTAATTTGCTGCACTTAATGGCATTTGGAATGTATTTACAGTTTTAGATCTGGTTATATTTGCTTGATGCTTTTTGTATAGCTCTGCTCATTATTTGATGCTATACGTCCAATATTTATTTCATTAATCTTTTGGACGCTTTGTCTGGAGCCATCCTTGTTGGACCATCCCCTTGGAGTGGCGTACTTTCTACAAGCGCCACATTTTTTAACAATCTGAACACTATATTTATTAAGGCATTTTGATTATGTTTTTTAATATTTTATTATTTGATTTTTTAATGTTAGCGCCCCATTATTTATATATTTATTTATATAAGATACTTTCACTGGTGTTTCTACTCTCTTTTCTCTGCAGCAAGCAACTAAGTCTCAGCATCAGCAGGCAGCCACTGCTCCATTTACATATAGTATCAGAGGCGGCGGAGGACTGCGTCTGTGTGCCGACTCCCGAACAAATGGAAGCAAGCAAACATTCATTGATGGGCACTGGTAGGCTGCATTTGATGGGCACTGGTGAGGCTGCATTTGATGGGCACTGGTGAGGCTGCATTTGATGGGTGCTGGTAGGCTGCATTGATGGGCGCTGGTAGGCTGCATTGATGGGCATTGGTGAGGCTGCATTGATGGGTGTTGGTGAGGCTGCATTGATGGGTGCTGGTGAGGCTGCATTGATGGGCGCTGGTGAGGGATATACATGGGCAAGGCAAAGGGGGTGGAGTCAAGGGTGGAGCCAAGGGGGTTGTCAAAATTAGGTTTCGCCTAGGGTGTCAAAAATCCTTACACCAGCCCTGGTCACATGGATCAAGGGAGTCTGTCAAAACAGGGAATAAGGTAAATATTACTCCTGATCCATGCACCTCTAGACCTAACAACAAGGTAACCCTTAAAGTTTGAGGGGGGCCCACGGCAAATAGTAGATTTTGGCCAAATCCTGGACTTTAACTTTACCTACTTTGTTTGTTTTAGTAACCATTTTCACCTGGACAGAAAATGATGGGACATTTTGCAGCTACAATCTAAGCAGATGGTGCAGAGACATTTTCCAGTTGGGGCGTCTATCAACAGATGTATTTTTGGAGGGATTTTCACTCAATTTTTGCTGTGTCTCCAAAGAAGGTAGTGTATAAAATTTCCAAACAAGACAAATTCAGCAAAATACCTTTCTGTGTCCAAGACTAAAATAAAGTTTTCTCTAGGGATATACTTAAAATCTCAAATGGCTAATATGATCCTAGAAAATGTGTATAACAACAAATATCTTGTTAGTACTTTCATGATACTATTATCTCTAGCTTCTGGGAGAGAGACAGAGCTGGTTCACAGAGATAATGGAAGTGAGTAACATGTAGGCACCGGGGAGTCTTAATGATTTCCCAAAAATACTTTGCACATATCTTATATGGTCAGAGAGATATACATAGCAGTTTACATTCCACTGTGGAATTACTAAACACAGATAGACTCTCCAGGGTTCCAGCAATGAGCACGAAACCATGCGAGTCTACTTGCAGTATAAAAAAAGGATGTTTACTGTACAGTAGCTTTATATTAGACTTTTATCAAAAACATAGATGTTCAATTGATCTTGTTAAAAAAAAAATATATATATATATATATATATATATATATATGTATATATATATATAAAGTATCTCACAAAAGTGAGTACACCCCTCACATTTTTGTAAATATTTTATTATATTTTTCATGTGACAACACTGAAGAAATTACACTTTGCTACAATGAAAAAGTAGTGAGTGTACAGCTTGTATAACAGTGTAAATTTGCTGTCCTCTCAAAATAACTCAACACACAGCCATTAATGTCTAAACCCCTGGCAACAAATGTGAGTACACCCCTAAGTGAAAATGTCCAAATTAGCCCTTTTCCCTCCCCGGTGTCATGTGACTCGTTAGGGTTACAAGGTCTCAGGTGTGAATGGGGAGCAGGTATGTTAAATTTGGTGTTATCGCTCTCACTCTCTCATACTGGTCACTGGAAGTTCAACATGGCACCTCATGGCAAAGAACTCTCTGAGGATCTGAAAAAAAGAATTGTTGCTCTACATAAAGATGGCCTAGGCTATAAGAAGATTGCCAAGACCATGAAACTAAACTGCAGCACGGTGGCCAATACCATACAGCAGTTTAACAGAACAGGTTCCACTCAGAACAGGCCTCACCATGGTCGACCAAAGAAGTTGAGTGCACATGCTCAGCGTTATATGCAGAAGTTGTCTTTGGGAAATAGACGTATGAGTGCTGCCAGCATTGCTGCAGAGTTTGAAGGGGTGGGGGGTCAGCCTGTCAGTGCTCAGACCATACACCTCACACTGCATCAAATTGGTCTGCATGGCTGTCATCCCAGAAGGAAGCCTCTTCTAAAGATGATGCACAAGAAATCCTGCAAACAGCTTGCTGAAGACAAGCAGACTAAGAACATGGATTACTGGAACAATGTCCTGTGGTCTGATGAGACCAAGATAAACTTATTTGGTTCAGATGGTGTCAAGTGTGTGTGGCAGCAACCAGGTGAGGAGCAAAAAGAGTGTGTCTTGCCTACATTCAAGCATGGTGATGGGAGTGTCATGGTCTGGGGCTGCATGAGTGCTGCCAGCACTGGGGAGCTGCAGTTCATTGAGGAAACCATGAATGCCAACATGTACTCTGATATACTGAAGCAGAGCATGATCCCCTCTCTTCGGAGACTGGGCCGCAGGGCAGTATTTCAACATGATAAGGACCCCAAACACACCTCCAAGACAACCACTGCCTTACTAAAGAAGCTGAGGGTAAAGATGATGGACTGGCCAAGCATGTCTCCAGACCTAAACCCTATTGAACATCTATGGGGCATCCTCAAACGGAAGGTGGAGAAGCACAAGGTCTCTAACATCTGCCAGCTCCGTGATGCCGTCATGGAGGAGTGGAAGAGGACTCCAGTGGCAACCTGTGAAGCTCTGGTGAACTCCATGCACAAGAGGGTTAAGGAAGTGCTGGAAAATAATGGTGGCCACACAAAGTATTGACACTTTGGGCCCAATTTGGACATTTTCACTTGGGGGTGTACTCTCTTTTGTTGCCAGCGGCTTAAACATTAATGGCTGTGTGTTTATTTTGAGGGGACAGCAAATTGACACTGTTACACAAGCTGTACACTCACTACTTTACATTGTAGCAAAGTGTCATCTCTTCAGTGTTGTCACATGAAAAGGTATAATGAAATATTTACAAAAATGTGAGGGGTGTACTCACTTTTGTGAGATACTATATATAGTATGGTCTGATATTGTGTCATACAGAGGTGCAACACCCCACTTCCCTTTCTCTGGAGCTCCACAGAAGAGCAAACCACACCTGACCAGAGAAGTAAGTATAAAGCTTTTTACACCTAGGAACAGGGTCAATTTACAAAAAGCCCTCAATCACCGCTCTGGCTACAGACACCATGGAGATATTCATCTTTAAAGTTCACAACTTTAAAGTGGTTCTTTAAAAATTAAAAGTCAGCAGCTACAAATACTGTAGCTACTGAATTAAAAAAAAAAGGACACTTACTTGTCCAGGGATCCAGACCTGCCCTCACCCGAGCAGGCTCTTCAGCCATTTTCTTCGCCAGAAGCCGGCATTTTTATTTTAGGAAGCCAGGTGTGACTGTTGCAGCTTCACAGCCGGCTTCCCGCAGCGCCTCCGCGAGTCAGGCTGTGCTTTGTGAACGGTCCCGCCGATTTCTGTTTTTAGGTTTTAATGAATACATATGTAGCACCCTCAAACCACAGAGGTGTTCTGTACAGGAAGCCAGCGGGAGAACACTGCCAGGCAAGTCTCCAGGAGGGAACAAGGAACAGCCAGGAGGGTGAGTGACACACAGTCAGGAGGACTGGGGAGGCATTCCTGAGAGGACTGGGAAGGAGAAGTCTAGGATAGGTGCAGAGCCAGTAAGGAGGACTGTGGAGGCATGGGCAGTGGAAAGAGACAGCTGCAGCCAGGAGGTGGTGCTGGGAGCAGTAGCCACATGTGGGACAGCTAGCACTAAGGACTACCTATTGTTTACTACACCATAGGGGCCCGCAGTCCCTGCCTGCAGAGGGCATTTTCTTTGGGCCTGGCTGAGTCAGTGTCAAGCCCCAACCACAGGTCTAGCTGGTCCTGGGAGTGATAGTCTGCAAGCAAGTGTATGTGCTGGAGGTGAAGAAAAGAGGTTGTATATACCAGAGGTGTGTATAGTTTAGTCCCTTAATTTCTTATCTTCAATCAAGTGGGCATCCCATATGCACCCCATCCCCATCCAAGTTCTATTCCCCTAATAAAACAAAAACAAAGTGCAAGGACTATTTCTTGACTGAAGTGTGTCTGTAAATTCATGTGCCTGACTGTGCAGGGTGGGAGACAGACCAAAATCACTGGAAGCACCTACGGGGGTACTGCCACACATAGTTTTGTCACTTGAGGGATGCCCTTCCTGAGTATTTCTGCTAAGTGTTTCCGTCTACATAGGTGCAAGCGTACATGCTCACCTGATGTAAATAAGTGAACCAAAAAGAGCACCAAACAGTTATGTTGATGTTTATACTACTTAGTATGGGTCCTTTTGTACTTCAGTTAGAGGTTTTTAGATTGTTTAGATTATTTTATGTTTAATATTTTTCAACAACTCTAATACATTTGGAAATATTTACATCTTTTCCATTTGTATTGTAGCCCCGATGAAGGGGAGTTTTTGGATTCTCTAGATAATTGTTTGGTGCCCTTTTTGGCTTATTTATATGCAGATTTCCCAATTTGATTGACCCCTTAATCTTAGAAAGTCCCCAGCTTTGTGGAGAGACGCTGATCTCAAACCATTAAGCTCAACTTAACCTTTGACACGTTATATATTGTTTTGTATTAGTATGATTGTTTGGTAGCCAGTTTGCAAAATTGACCACTCTGCAGGTATTGTATGTGAGTGTCGGTACATAACTTTAGTAATAATGACAACTAGAACTAGCAATTCAGATTTATATATCTTATCCCTGGCATCCCCCAAAAGCTATAAGAATTCAGCCCACCATCCCAAAACTGGAATATCTGGACGGTTGGCGTTATGAATGTTTTTTGTCCTACATGATCTCATTGAAGGATGACTGCATGAGAACCATTCAGATCATTTTGTAATGGTATGTTTTTTTGTGGCAGGTTTTGTGTTAACATTTTTCTGCCTTTCTCTGGGCAGTGAAACTGTCAGAAACTCTTTGATGGCAATCAGCAGATACACTTTGGTGTATATCATGCATAGTAAGGCTGACTGACACTTTCACAACGTTATTAAACAGGTAGCTAGACCTTCTTCAAAGACTTCAGAGGAGGGAACAGAATGCTGTGAAATGAGCACAAGCCTTTATACACCTCATCTGTGAAACCTGATTCAGATTGTAATAAACACATGCCTTTTACATGGATTCTGTACTTTAGGAGAGATATACTTGGATTTAGGCTGGCTATAAACATTAGAGCGCTCCTAGACATATGTGTACAATCACACCACTGACAGTGTTTCTTCTATAGGCTAGAACTTAAAGTGGAGGGCCACCCTAAAAAAAAAAAAAAGAGCATTAATATTTTGGAAAAAATAAAAAAATAAAAAATAAAAAAAAATAAAAAAAATAAAAATGTTTTACCTGATCCGAAATCCCTGTTGCTAGGCAGTCTTCCTAATCTGCCTCCTTCCTACTCCGCGGTGATCTTCGTTCTTCTGTCCTCCGCCGCGTTGTCTTCTGGGTAATGGGGCGCACTGTGTTATGGGAACTGTGTGTTCTCTAACACAGCGCGTCCCATTCACAAAGTGCTGCGCGACTCACGTATGCGCAGTAGGAAACGGCCAGTGAAGCCGTAGTCTCCACTGCCTGTTTCCCTTACTGAGGATGGCGGCGCTGGGACCGGAGCTCGGACGGACATCTCAGCCTCCACGGCCGACATCGCGGGCGCCCTGGGAGGGTAAGTGTACTTATTAAAAGTCAGCAGCTACTTTTTTTTTAGCTGCTGACTTTAAAAAAAGAATTTTTCAGCTGAAACACCGCCTTAAAGAGAATCTATCAGCAATATTAAATGTTTAAAATTCCTACCTATGTGCTGACAGTAGTGCCTCTATGTGCCTTTCTGAAGTTGGTTTCAGTATGTTACTCGGGATTGACTTTCCTGACTTTAGGGATAACTGCCACCAACTGTTCAGTTAGAGTGACCCTATTGGCAGTTGATGGGGCTAAGCCTTTGAGTCAACAAAGTCTGGCCCAGTAACAGAATAATGCCTTGGATATTCCGATGGAAAAAGTCAGATCGGATTATGTTGTCAGAAAATCTGATCGTGTGTGGGCTCTAGTGGGCTTTTTCCGTCGGAATCCGATTGGACTTTTTCCGATCGTGTGTAGGGAATTCCGACGGAAAAAGTGCCACGCATTCTCAGATCAAATTAATAGACCAAAGCTATTGGCTACTAGCCTCTACGTAGTTCCGTAGTACGCAACGAACGGCACCACGTTTGGAACGATTGGATTTTCCTACACCTTTGTCCGACCGTGCGTATGCAACACCAGTTTCGGACAAAATCCGTCGGAAAAAAATCTGACGGAATTTGTGGTTGGAAATTCCGACTGTGTGTACGGAGGCTTATGCCGCGTACACACTACCAGATTTATCGACGGACTTGGTCCGGCGGACTGGAATCCGTTGGACAATTAGTTTGTGTGTGGGCTCCAGCGGACTTTTTCTTCCCAAAAGTCCGGCGGACCTAGAAAATAAAACATGTTTCAAATCTTTCCGACGGACTTGAGTCCGGTCGAAAAATCCGGTCGTCTGTGTGCTAGTCCGACAGACTAAAACCGATGCTAGGGCAGCTATTGGCTATGAACTTCCTTATTCTACGTCATCACGTTCAAATCCGTTGGACTATTGGAGTGATCGTGTGTGGCCAAGTCCGTTCGTTTGAAAGTCCGGCGGAACTCAGCTGCAAAGTCCGTCGGATTGTCCGCCGGACCAAGTCCGGTCGTGTGTACGCGACATTAGTGACAACCACAATGTCCTCAGAATTAGAACTCAGATAGAGTGACTGGTGAATTAGAAAATCAGATATTCAGAAAAACTGCGTTGTAAATTGATCCTCCCGTCACCACACCTTGTGCAGCACCGCTCCCTTAGGATATTGAACTCACCAGAACATAAATGAAATAACGCCTTTAAATAAAGAAATGACATCTCATTCACCCATCAGCAGATCATGATGTGAACTACTTCTAATGCCCCGTACACACGAGCGGAATTTACGTCGGAAAAATGTTTTTTCCTCTAATGGAATTCCGCTCAAGCTTGGCTTGCATACACACGGTCACACAAAAGTTCACTGAACTTTGGACCGTCAAGAATGCAGTGATGTACAACTTAACGACGAGCCGAGAAAATTAAGTTCAATGCTTCCGAGCAATTTCCAATTGGAACTTTTTCCGACCGAAAAATTCAGATCCTGCTCTCTTTTGCTGGCTGGAATTCCGCCAGCAAAAGTCCGATGGAGCATACACACGGTCACATTTTTGGACCAAAATCTCTCATCGGACTTTTGCTGGCGGAATTTCTGCTCGTGTGTAAGGGGCATAAGGCTCCAAAATTCCAATCACTTGTGCAGGTTCCACAGCTCATCAACGATGATAACATGGGAAGAAATGATCAGATAGCATAATTCCATTTAAAGTTTATTGCCCATGAAGAAAACCCCCCTACAAATTGCCCTTACAGACAGAATAAAAATCAATAGCATGTAGCAGATAAACGTCTGTTAGCGTGTGTAACTCTCACCACTCCTCTGGATAAGATAGCGGTTTTACCTGGGTCGAGTTCCACACTTGACAGACAAGCACAGTAGCCATGTAGATATGTACTAACGCGTTTCGTCATCAACTTCGTCTGACGTGCATCTCAGTGCATTCATAGTCATGCACAACTGTCCCCCAGAACCAATGCGCACACATGGTTCCATAAGAGCTTGTTTCCACCAGAATACATGTTGGCTTGACAGACGTTGACATGTGTTTCACTGTTATGAGAGGCTTAAAGTTAAAAAATAAAGAGTGTGTTAAAAGAATATACTGACAAAACTGCTATTCCAGACAACCAAAACTTGCTGAAATACATAGCAATAGAGAACTGTTTGAATCTCAGGCAGCACAGTGGCTAAATGGTTAGCACTTCCACTTGTTGGTTTGTACCCCAACCCTGACATTACCAGCCTGGAGTCTGCATGTTCTCCCTGTGCTTGCGTGGGTTTCTTCCCACATTACAAAGACCTGCTTGTAGGTTATTTGGCTCTTGTCTAAATTAGCCCTAGTATGTGCATGTTTGAATGTGAGTTACGGATTTTAGATTGTAAGCTCCTTGAGGACAGGGACTGATGTGAATGTACAATATACAGTGGTGTGAAAAAGTGTTTGCCCCCTTCCTCATTTCCTGTTCCTTTGCATGTTTGTCACACTTAAGTGTTTCGGAACATCAAACCAATTTAAACAGTAGTCAAGGACAACACAAGTAAACACAAAATGCAATTTGTAAATGAAGGTGTTTATTATTAAAGGTGAAAAAAAATCCAAACCATCATGGCCCTGTGTGAAAAAGTGATTGCCCCCCTTGTTAAAACATACTATAACTGTGGTTGTCCACACCTGAGTTCAATTTCTCTAGCCACACCCAGGCCTGATTATTGCCACACCTGTTCACAATCAAGGCATCACTTAAATAGGAGCTGCCTGACACAGTAAGGTCCACCAGAAGATCCTTAAAAGCTACACATCATGCCGAGACCCAAAGAAATTCAGGAACAATTGAGAAAGAAAGTAATTGAGACCTATCAGTCTGGAAAGGGTTATAAAGCCATTTCCAAAGCTTTGGGAATCCAGCGAACCACAGTGAGAGCCATTATCCACAAATGGCGAAGACATGGAACAGTGGTGAACCTTCCCAGGAGTGGCCGGCCGCCCAAAATTACCCCAAGAGCGCAGCGACGACTCATCCAAGAGGTCACAAAAGACCCCACAACAACGTCCAAGGAACTGCAGGCCTCACTTGCCTCAATTAAGGTCAGCGTTCATGCCTCCACCATCAGGAAAAGACTGGGCAAAAATGGCCTGCATGGCAGAGTTCCAAGGAGAAAACCACTGCTGAGCAAAAAGAACATCAAAGCTTGTCTCAATTTCTCCACAACACATCTTGATGATCCCCAAGACTTTTGGGACAACATTCTGTGGACCGATGAGACAAAAGTGGAACTCTTTGGAAGGTGTGTGTCCAAGTATATCTGGCGTAGAAGGAACACTGCATTTCAGAAAAAGAACATTATACCAACAGTAAAATATGGTGGTGGTAGTGTGATGGTCTGGGGCTGTTTTGCTGCTTCAGGACCTGGAAGACTTGCCATGATAAAAGGAACTATGAATTCTGCTGTCTACCAAGAGATCCTGAAGGAGAATGCCTGACCATCTGTTCGTGTACTCAAGCTGAAACGAACTTGGGTTCTGCAGCAGGACAATGATCCTAAACACACCAGCAAGTCCACCACCGAATGGCTGAAGAAAAACAAAATGAAGACTTTGGAGTGGCCTAGCCAAAGTCCTGACCTGAATCCTATTGAGATGTTGTGGTATGACCTTAAAAAGGCCGTTCATGCTCGAAAACCCTCTAATGTAACTGAATTAGGACAATTCTGCAAAGATGAGTGGGCCAAAATTCCTCCAGGACGCTGTAAAAGCCTCATTGCACGTTATCGCAAACGCTTGGTTGCAGTTGTTGCTGCTAAGGGTGGTCCAACCAGTTATTAGGTTTAGGGGGCAATCACTTTTTCACACAGGGCCATGATGGTTTGGATTTTTTTTCACCTTTAATAATAAACACCTTCATTTACAAATTGCATTTTGTGTTTACTTGTGTTGTCCTTGACTATTGTTTAAATTGGTTTGATGTTCCGAAACACTTAAGTGTGACAAACATGCAAAGGAACAGGAAATGAGGAAGGGGGCAAACACTTTTTCACACCACTGTATATGTAAAGTGCTGTATAAATTGATGGCGCTATATAATTACCTTTAATAAATAAACAATAATATGGTAATGGGAGCAAAGTTGGCCAGGCAAATGTCTCCTCTAGAAGGACAAGCTGGATGGCACATACCTTTCATCTGCAGCACTTGCGGTCAGTGGGTTTAATTTGCAAAAGTCTGGATGGTGCAAATGTAGTTAGTAGCATCTTCCTTCCCTGCTTTAATGAAGAAGAAGGTGAGATTTTCAAGCAGTTTGGCAAATATCCCTAAAGCCTGCCATAGGTTGATCAAATCTAGGCTGGTTCAGCAGGGACCAGCCGAGATTCGTTCCATCTATGGGCAGGCAGCATGTTGGATTTTTAGCATGTTATTTGCTAAGCTATAGCTATAACCGCTAGCAGTAATCACTGTGTTTTCTCACCAGGGTCGGCTCCTCCTGCCCCCCTGAACTAGGGCTCAATCAGGCCAAAAATTACCCCAAATTATGGACTAAAAAACAGACTGAAAGATCTTTAAGCTGTGTATGTTTAACCACTTTCTTACTGGGCACCTCCTTCCTGACCAGGCCAATTTTCAGTTTTCAGCTCTATCACACTTTAAATAACAATTACATGGTCATGCAACTCTGTAACCAAATTTAATTTGTATAATTTTTTTCACAAAAATAGAGCTTTCTTTTGGTGGTATTTTATCACCGCTGGGTTTTTTTATTTTCTTGCTAAATAAACAAAAAAGGTCTGAAAATTTAGAAAAAAACTAAACGTTTTTCATATTTTGTTATAAAATTTTGCAAATGTAATTTTTCTTCTTCACTGATTGACACTGATAACGTGGCACTGATCAGCACTGATGGGCACTGATAGACTGCACTGATGGGCACTGATGAGGCAGCACTGATAGGTGGCAGTGATGGGACTGATGAGGTGGCACTGGTGAACACTAATCAGGAGACACTGATGAGGCTGCACTGAGAGGTGACACTGATGGGCACTGATAGGTGGCACAGAGAGGTGGCACTGATAGGCGGCACTAATGGGCACTGATAGACGGCACTGGTGGGCACTGATCAGGAGGGACTGATGATGAGGTACTGATGGCGGCTGATAGGTGGGCACTGATAAATGACACTGGTGGGCACTAATTAGCAGCCCTGATGGGCACTTAGGGGACCGATATCCCTCTAACAGAAGCCGGTTAACAGGGTTTCTTCTTTTCTTCACGCTGACAGCGTGAAGAAAAAAAAAAAGAAGCCGGTGCCTGGCTTCTGTTTACTTCCGGGATCAGATGTTATTGTCTGACAGCTGATCACGTGGTAAAGGGCCCGCTGTGATTGGCTCTTTACCCTGCTCGGCAATCACAGGGTGCCCTGTCCACGTACCCCCAGTGCACGTGGGCGGTGCAAGAGTGGGAGGATGTCCATGTACGCCCTCCCAGGAAATGGAAGCCCATGCTGTAGCCATCTTTTGGCTATAGCGCAGGCGTCAAGTGGTTAATTACAATACATATTGCTAAATAAAACAGGTAACTGGCATAAAGATGTTACAGCTTTTCTTCTCATCCAGGAGACTACAAAAGCCCGGTGTTTTCATTACACCAACTCCGGGGCCCTCAAGATTTAACCCTATCAATTCCAAGACACAGGTAAGATTCATTAGCGCTCAAAGTATGACTCACAAGGAAATAATCCCGTAATCACTTTATATATCCCTTCAAAGTTATCAGGCAGGAAGGAAACCACCTAAATGCCCTCTTCAGAGTTGTCAGTGAAAATGCAAAGAAAAAAAAACCCTCTGCTGCCTGCAAAATAAAAGACTTGATCAGCCTAATCCACTGAACGCTGCCCCTTTTTATATTACTGTAACGGCTGACTTTATAACAAGCTGTCCTGCTGTCTAACTAATCTTCAAGGTAGTAATCCAAGCATCACCCCGGGGCAAATATTTACAAGCACATCTGGCTCTGCTTTGCCTTCCATTTTCCAACCACATTTGTTTTTCTTTTATTAAATTTCCCCTCTGCATTTCTAATGTCAACAATGGCTTTTATCAGAGATAATAACTTCCTTTGCTTCCTTTTTTTATATTTAATGCATGCATGGTAAATCTGATTCTACGTCCTCTGCATTCCATGCATCTGTCCCTAAACACATAGGGCCTTAAACATGGGTACAGCATTCAGCATTGTCCATTCGCAGCCTGCCATTAACTTAGGCAGGCAGCAGGGCTGGATGCCACACCTGTCCGTCCGGGGTGCACTAAAATGCTGGGGAGGGATGCACAACAGCTAGACAGCCCCGTGTGCAAGGGGCCTAATACTTCCAGGTATTTATTACTTCTAACAGAGATCTCAGTACTCCCATAGGTGTGCACAGCCTTATTGCAGTATATATACACATGCACGCACACATATGTGTTTGAGCTTTGAGGTGCACACCCTAATGCAATAGGCCAGTGATGGCAAACCTTGGCACCCCAGATGTTTTGGAACTACAATTCCCATGACGCTCCACTACACTGCAGAGTGCATGAGCATCATGGAAATGTAGTTCCAAAACATCTGGGGTGCCAAGGTTTGCCATCACTGGCCTATTGCATTAGGGTGTGCACCTCAAAGCTCAAACACATATGTGTGTGTGCATGTGTATGCATGTGTATATATACTTATGGTGTCAGTAGAGCAGTGGACCGTGTCAGTAGGGCAGAGATTGGTGTCAGTAGAGTAGTGGATGGTGTCAGTAGTTTGTATTGCTATTATTTTGTTTTTTATTTAGGGGGCTTTGGTAAAATATCAGGGCTTTAAACAGGGGGAATCTATGCTACACAGGGTGATTAGGGTGTGCCCAGGCACACCTGGCACACCCTGTGCAAACGCCTATAAGTACACCGCCTGAAAGTGTCTTATTCTACGTTTTTACACAATTGTAAAAATCCTGGTGCTTGTGCAGTTCTTGTTCACAAAAAAGTCTGCCACAGATCAACCTTTGCTGAAGTTTCCCAGCTTGACTCTTGCTACAAAGTTAGAATGCTGCAGCCTGATCACTGTCGGAGAGAAGAGGAGACCTGGGAAATGCCTTCTCTCGCCGGCAGTAGACTGAGGACATCATCTCAGCCTCAGCAAAGTCACTTGACTAGAACTCACGGATAGCTATATAATAGTTAAAGGTAGAGTGTGTTTGACAAATGATGGAATTTTCTCGTGCAGTGGTGTGATGTTACTGAAAGGTTCACTTGAAATGCAGTTTAACAAATTTTAACTAAAGCCCCATACACACGGTCGGACAATCCGCGGACCAGGTCCGTCGGATCATGTCCGTCGTACTTTGTCCGATGTTGGTTTTGCGTACACACGGTCGGACAAAGTTGTCGGAAAATCCGATCATTCTGAACGTGGTGACGTTTGTTGCCTACGACGGGACAACGTAGAGGCTAGTAGCCAATAGCTTTGGTCTTGTAATGTGATCTGAGCATGCGTAGCACTTTGTCCGGTCGGACAACCGTACACACGATCGGGTTTGGTGTGATCGGACCGGGTTGACGGCAAATCTTTCCAGCAGGAGATAAGACTTTGTCCGTCGGACAAACCGACGAACACTGTCCGATGGTGCATACACACGGTCTGATTTTTCAACAACCTTGTCCGATCGGACCAAATTGATGAAAAAGTCCGACCGTGTGTATGGGGCTTTAGAGGATGAATCATGTATGAATGTAAATTTGATAGATTGGAAAGATAGATAGGAAATAAGATGGATAGGAGAAATGAGAATGTGAAAATTTTATTTTTCTACAAGATCCTCTGATATTCCATCGGTTCACACATTATCTCTGGCACAAGCTGGGGAAACTGATTTTTTTAGCTAATCCAACCCATCAGAAGAAAACATGTCACCAATGCCTTAAGCTAGCCATATACCAGTAGAATTTTGTTCAGAACTTTTGTCCACTTTTCTAATGGCTAATGAAGACAAGTCAACGCTACTTTTCAACCATATGGATGACAAAATTCTAAAGTTCATTATGGAATTTTTTTAATGTTTCTTATCTGATCAAATAAAATTTGAAATCTTACTACCGCTAACTCCCTCAGGTCTAAAGCTGGCCATATACAACTCAATTTGACCCCATTCCTGTGAAATTCAAGCCCCACCAACACTGGCAACCCAACAGTGACTGCTGCTGAGAGAGAGCTGCTTCTCTTGGGTGTTTTAAGAATATATATTTCTCCACGGTGTCCACAGCTACAGAGATCAGTTTGTAGGTGGGGTGCAGTGCTGTGTGGCCGAATACCACACTCAGTACCAGTACAATGAAAGAACTTGTATTGAAATAATGCAGAGACAGTTCACCAATTACCTGGTGGGAAGGCAGCCCAACTGGGAACACTCAGTTCCAACAGTGTGTGTGTCAGGAACTTGGTAGGAGGCCGAGATGCTGGAAGGGCTCCCCTTGCGGCCGAGTGAAGCACACCCCTAAAGGGGACACAGGGGATGAGGTGCCCACAGATGCATGGGTTGCCTGAATGCGGGAGCTGGTTGCGAGAAATCAGCTGTAACAGGCAAGTTATACTCCAAGGCATTCGTGCTAGGAAAGTACAAGAGATACGGACCAGTGGAGCAGACCGGATAGCTGAGTCAGGCCAGGGGTCATTCACAGTGAGACATTCCAAGGTAAGTGTAACAGGAGTCAGCCAGGTCTTTGCACAGGTGACAGGTAAGGGCAGAGTTGGTAAGCCAGGCCGGAATCAGATGCAGGAACAAGGCACGATACAAGCCAAAGGGTCAAGCCGGGAGATCAAGAAGTGCAGGTCAAGGCAAGTCGGGTCGGTACACAGGAAGTCTGATCGGCAGGATATACAAGGCACAGGAACACAGAGAGAAGCTGACCATAAACCAGCAATGAACCATTGTCAGCAGTAGGTTTAAATAGACAGTGGCGCCACTTCATAGTGATCACTGCCGTGATCGCTGTGTGTGTGCCTGCGTGTTTGCCTGTACACGGCGCTGCGCGTCCTTGTGCGTTGATTCGCACCGGCGTGCCTCTGCCTACGCTGGTTTGTGATCCCTGCACTATTGCGCCTGAGAATGCACCTATTTCCCTGATAGTGTAGAAAGTTGGATGCAGCTGAACTGACAGCACCTGTAGAGAGGGGAAGAATGAGGCCTGGCTGTCTTGTGCCCAAACAGGTAGGTGTCCAGAGAAGTTGCAAACTCTAAGCTATTCCTTCTCATCAGGAACCTTTCCCTGCTGCTAGTGCATACCAGGGATACCAGGCAGGGTACCTGTCCCTACTCTACTAACTCGCAAATGCACACCAAACCTGGGAGCCAGAGCCTTAAAGAGGCTCTGCCTGACCCAAGATGGCTAAAACATGGGACGGCAGCATCCAATGGGATAGCTTCCTCAGTGACCCAGGAAACCATAGAGAAACCCTGTTTTTCCCGATTTCCTCTCTAACGGCAGTGCTGCTACAGAAGAGCGCCACTTGCCGTGGAGAAAGTAGACTGTACCTGCCTACAAGTTAGTGGTTTTAAATATTTTTTACTGTTTAGTGATAATATGTAAATATTTAAATGTGAGTAGTCTGGCTACAGCTAAACTTTAAGCCCCCAGTCACACCAATCGCGACATTGAAATTGTGCTACTTCACTTGAAGTAGCACGATTTCAAAGTAGTACTACTTCAGGTGCTACTTGGAAGACATCTGTGACTTCATGCACAGATATCTATGCAAGTCGTACCTGAACTTGCAAAAGTAGTGCAAGAACTAATTTCCAAACTGATTTTGACTGCTTCCATTGTGAACAACGGGGTGAGACTTATCATACGATTTGAAACGATCAAATTGCATGGCAAGGCGTACCAGTGTGACTGAGGGCTTAAGCCTCATGCACCCTGGTTGTTTAGCCCCGATGCACAAGACTCTGGCGTATAGGTGCACTGAGCGGTAGTGCGGCACTAACGTTTAGGCCAGAATGTGCCCAGGGATGAATGCAAGGAATGCAGACTTCTTGGTTTCTGGGCATCTGTCCCTGGGCACATACTGGCCTAGACATTGGTAACACTCTTTGCACTGTCCAAACCTATCCAGCCGTAGCAGATTTCAGCCTCTCATGGAGTTTAACAGGCTTCCGGCAGCAGGGCTGGAGGGTGCACCTGTGGATCTAAATGCCAGACCCTTATGTACCGGGGCTTATTGTAGATGAAGAACAGGAGAACACAGCCACAAAATCTGTGGACATGCAGAAACAGGCTAAAAGATCTCATTAAAAGCAAGGACTGCTCAGGATGTTTCATTATTGTGGCTCTAACATTTTCAAAACCACAGAAAGCGCATGTTCCAGAGGCTCTAACAATGGGATAATAAACTTTGCTTCCTTGGCTTGCCCCACTTTTAATATTCTAATCGATTACATCATGGCCAGAGCTGGGAATTAATTGCTCAAACTCTGAGGGCCAAGGTTGATGAGAGAGCTTCCATTTGGCACTGGAGATGGGGAAATTTTCCTTCTGGCTTGGCCTCTGTGCTGGAAGCAGACGGACTGACTTCTACAGCGGTGCACACTGACAGGCAAGCCTCTTGTAGTGATATGATGTCATCCATAAGAATGCAAAGAGTCTGGGCAAAGAATTTATGTTGGCCTTACACATGAACTCAGCTTGCAACTCACTCTTCATACACATAGTAAAAATAATGGTCTTGAAAAGAAAATAAGGTCTATTAGTATGTGCAGATTTGCTGGTTGAACAAAATCCAGTAGAATGTCTTTCATGCAAGATACACAAAACTCACTAAATAGAGAGATAGTGGATGAAATGATTGTTTATAGCTGAATACACAACTGGTGCTTTTATGTGAAAGGAGGTGTAATACTAGCCAGTATATAAATCAGTGCTACTGCCTTTTCTATACAGTACTATACTGGATATTATTAAGTGCTTCTCTAAGGTAGGCAAATACAAAGTGAACACGCAGCATGTCATCTGATCATACTACATTCACTCCAGCTTACACTCTATTGGTTGGGATTTGTGGGAGTGGCTTTTCTGTAGTCTCCTTTTTTTGCTGTGCCCAGATTTCCCTTACTCCTGTAGCACCCTGATGTTTAGGCAGGGTTGCTAGTAAATTTATCTGCCAGGTATAGGTGCCTTGGCACTTCCCCACTAATTCTGGAATCGCTGCACTTCTCTCATCTGTCACTAGATGGCTGGGTATCTGGTGGCATTAGATAAGACAAGGGCATTGCAAGGACAGATTAGGAATAGATAGGGTATCTCAGCCAATGGGCAGGGATCTTCTTGGGTCCATTGGCCCACTGGGAGAGCCTATTTATTTGGGTGAGGTCAGGTGATCGGGGTTCTGTGAAACAAAATTGAGTGATAAAAATGAAAAATTGGTGCGCTAATAAATATGTAATAAAATCACAGTGGGAAAAATAAATAAATGTGCAGATCTAATAAATATTGCTAATTAATTGCATCGATAATGAGTAATCCAAATAATATGAAAAGTGCTAAAAACCATTCATATGCCCCGTACACACGGTCGGAAATTCCGACCACAAAATCCGTCAGATTTTTTCTGACAGATTTTGTCCGACACTGGTGTTGCATACACATGGTCAGACAAAGTTGTTGGAAAATCCGATCATTCTGAACATGGTGACGTTCGTTGCGTACGATGGAACTACGTAGAGGCTAGTAGCCAATAGGTATGGTCTCCTAATTTGATCTGAGCATGCGTGGCACTTTGTCCGTCGGAATTCTCTACTCACGATCGGAAAAAGTCCGATCGGATTTTGTGTCGGAAAATTTGAGAGCAGGATCTCAAATTTTTTTCTGTCGGAAATTCTGACGGAAAAAGTCCGATGGAGCCCACACACGGTCGGATTTTCCGACAACATGGTCCGATCGGACATTTTCCGTCGGGATTTCCGACCGTGTGTACGGGGCAATATAGAAAACTGTGCAAACCGCCAATTAATATACCATTGAAGAAACTCCACTGTGATGCTCCCTCACACCTCAATGATAATATACTTCCTAAAAAAACATCAATATGTGTAATCAGTGCAAAGAAAAATAATAAGAAATACTTAATATTGATTAAAATCCCAAAAAGTGCTAGTTGTGCAATTCCTGCAAAGTGTTATGCTCCAGATATATGCAATATCACCTCCTAAGAAATCATGCGAGCATCCAGTATATTATATTATTACATTCATAAAATGACATATACTACAACAGCAATTAGTCCTCCCTTCTCAGTACTAATCAATCGCTGACAGGCTGGGAAATTTTCTCCTGGTGAATGGTAATTCAATTCTCCCGGCTTCTGATGTCCTCCGTTTTAAGTCCCAAACTTGTAGGAGCTCTATGTCTCCTCTCTTTAAAATAGTATACCAGCCCATTTGGCTGCCATGTAAAGTTTTCCAGCCCAGGACAATGGATTGTCTTTAGCTGTGGCACTGTCCTTCGAAAGTTTGCTGGATATTGCAACTGGCAGCCTTCTCCCTTTTCGGCCCTGGGGGTGGCAGATTCCCATAAATATGCAGAGCTTTGCCTCCACCCACTAGCTTCTTGAAACTTCTAGCAGCTTCTAGAACCAGTGGGGAGGTACCAAAGGCCTGACCTGAGAGCCCTCCAGCCTGACCTACAGTATTCCTGACTAATTTCCAGACTCAGACAGCTAATGCGAGCAACTTTTCCTCACACTAGACTGTGCACTAGGGGGTGCTAAATTAGCAATTCCCAATCATTCTTCCAGGTTCCTGGCAGGTTCGGAGGGCAATTGGGTGCCCCATGTACATCCTGGTGCTAATACACTGTTGTGCAAGTACGGGTATAATTCAAGTTCCAAAAATAATTGTAGGTACAGTGATTTAAAGCTAATTATGTGTTATCATTTTTCAAGCTGATCTTCATAGAATGATGTCCACGCTTATAATCAGAAGCTAATAAAGGAACTGTCTTCCATACAGTGAATACCAGCAGATGAACTAGCCAGATCAGATAAAACAGTCCTCAAAGCATTCACATTAGACAAGCAAGCTGTGTTACACAAATATCTCTGTCATTCTTGGACAGTGTGTTATGGATACTTCTTAATGAGAAAAAAAAAAAAATGACAAAGCCCTAATTCAACAAAAAGACTTTGCCAAATCTGAAACAATGAATATTTTGGATACATTTTAAGACACTATGGGTAGCGAGGATGTAACTAAGACTATAGCAGAGCATTAACCTGTTATCAGGTCTGGCAGTAAACCTGGTTTCATAATGGTAAGGGAGCTTTTACGGCCACATTCACATGGGAGTACCTATGAAGATACTCGTGCAAAGGTCCAGGGCCATCCTAATAGCATCATGGGCCCCTGGGCAAAGTAATGCTCTGGGGCCCCTACAATGGAGACAGTGCAGGTAAATAGACATCAAGTAGGTAGGAGGCAGACAAGCAGAGCTTCCCAATTTTTACCTCGCACAGGATGTACAGGTGTTCCATGCATCTGTGTGCAGGCAGTCCCATTCATGTCTATTGGGATGCAGCAGCTGCACAGACATAGTGGCTGGTCCTAATTTCACAGCCTTGAGGGTATGAGTGCATAGCTCGAACCCCTCTGAAGAAGATACGTCACATCTCTGTATCGACACGCGTTGGGGAGGGGACAGGACGGTACTGGAGGCAGCTGGTCTGCTTAAGGAGGAGACGCATACTATCTCATACAATCCCAGCGTATATTTACCTTTTATAGAGCGGTGCACTGTTCCACCTAGTCCATGTGAGTTTCTCCGGACTGGGGCTTGTGTTTAATACATTTTTATATACCAAAATGTTATCACACAAATCCCTCCAAAGTGAGGGAATCCCTGGTTGTCACCAGAACTAGTGTCCCCATTGGAAGATTCCCCCTCTATACTTGTTCTGCTGATAACCCAAAATTTGCTATTTTCTTCCACTTTCACTATTGGCGATATCAGTAAACAGGACAAATAGAAAAAGTGAATATCCCTAATGGAGGCAGAGACAGCAATAAAAAACAGACCGATTTTCTATTCTAATCCCTCTCCACTCTATCTAAAACCAAAAAAAGTATTGCTTTTAGTTATACTTTAAAGTTTCTTCAGGCAGATATAAGAGACACAAATTGATACCACTCTGAATGTATTATATTTATTACATCATTGTGTGTGCTATTCAAATGCAAGCAGTATAAGTATCTGAACTTGACTCAGCCTCTTACAATCAACACAAGGAGCCAATCCATTGTGCTTCAGTGCCAATGTGCTAACAATTGACTTGTTCAGAAGAAGAGAGCAGAGCGACAGTGAAATAAGTTCATCTGAAGAAGGGACAAGAACTGTACCCCACTGTGGCACTGATGGGCATTAATAGGTGGCACTGAATGGCACTAATAGGTGGCACTGATAGCTGACACTGATGGGCACTGATAGGTGACAGTGATGGGCACTGATGGGTGGCAGTGATGGGCACTGATCGGCACTGGTAGGTGACACTGAGAGGCAGCACTGCTAGGTGGCACTGATGAAGCACTGATTGGCCCCACTGGTGGGCATTGCTAGGTGGCACTCGTGGGCATTGATAGGTGGCACTTATTGTTGGCACTGTTATGCACTGGTGGGCACTGATTTTTGGCACTGTGTGCACTGGCAGGTGGCACTTCCGGCAAATTAGGTCCGCTCTGTAGCCGTCATTTGGCTATAGCGCGGATCTGAAGGAGTTAAAGTCGTTGTTAAGTCAGATTTATAAATACCTGGCATCCCTTCTGTTGTAGTAAGATCTAAAGTACTGCGTGTCAGTTTTTTTTTAATTATAATCCTAAATACCTTCTTTCATAGCGCTGCTGTGCGATCACGTGACCTCTGTCTGCTCTTCTTCCCCAATCTAAAGAGAACAGTGGGAGGGGCTGAGATTCTCCTTTGACATGAGCTGGACAGCAAAGGGAGATCATATGACACGGCGCAAAAAAGGTAGTTAGGATTATAATTAAATAAAAACTGACACGCAGTATTTTTCTTACTACAACAGAGGGGGTGCCAGTTATTTAGAAATCTGACTTTATAGCCGCAGGGAATAGCAGCAGGAGGGGAGGGGCAGGGAGGAGATCGGCTCTCAAACACAGACTAGGAACTGACAGGCAGGAAGGGAGGGGGACAGGGAGAGACTCACAGTAGAGAGCTGAGAGTGGGATGACGGAGGCACGTAAACCGATCATGGATCAGCAGCCAGAATTACTGTGGCCAGTGCACATAGAGGGACACAGTACCAGGCATAATCAACCAGGTATTTTAGAATAAAGAAAGGGACAAATTACACTGCTTAAGCACTGTGGTATAGATCATGCTTTAAAGCAGGGATATACAATTAGCGGACCTCCAGCTGTTGCAGAACTACAAGTCCCATGAGGCATAGCAAGACTCTGACAACCACAAGCATGACTCCCAGAGGCAGAGGCATGATGGGACTTGTAGTTTTGCAACAGCTGGAGGTCCGCTAATTGCATATCTCTGCTTTAAAGGAACAGAAGATTTTTTTTTCTTTTTTTAGGGTTACAACCACTTTGCAGCAGAGAAAACTCAGGTCTCCTGTCTTGCCAGACCATGTAACAGAGATTCCTCTTTGATAAATTAAAAGTGCCACACCCCTATATAATGGATACATTTTGCTAAAATCTAAAGGATGGGATTTATTGAGGCACAACTATTTTTCCATAAAATATATTCTCCTTTATTGTAGGGCTGTGGAAATTAAAGATTAATTCCTTGATTAATTGTTAATTTTTTTGATCCATCAAAACAAGTTCTATCGGAGATCGGGTGACATCACGGACATCAACGTCACCGGACTCCTCCCCCCTTCCCCAAGTGCCTCTGTTTGCTAACGAAGGGAAGGGGGAGGAGTCCGGTAACATTAAAGTTCTGATTGAATGTAACGCATACGGGGGAGGAGCTACGCATGACATCACCCGCTGCTGCCCTACGGAACTAACTTGATTGTCGGCTTTACATGCTGTGTTTTTATCATCTTTATGTGAGTAGTTTGTGTTTGAACACAAAAATTAAATCTTAGTGGTGAGAACTTAGATCTTTTCTTCCTACCCATGACCTGGCGTCCTTGCTGAGATCTAAGGAGACGTGAGAGAAGTTTATGGTCCGTGTTAGCCCTTTTGATACCTGCTTGCATGACCACCTGTTTGCACAGGGGTCCATGCCATAAGGTGAGAGTGATTAGTTACGTCAGTGCTACAGTTTGAATTTAAAACGTATTTGTGTGAACTCTGAAGTTAAGTCATGGATTGTGGAAACTAACTAGTGTCGGGTGATTATATATAGTGTATACCACATTTACCACTGACTAATGCAGAGTTGCAATGCAAGGAGATCAGCTAAAAGTAGTTGGATCTGTATGTGCGTTATAATTAATTGAAATTAGTCGATTAATCGATTTTAAAAAAATCGATTAATCGAACACGAAAATTTTAATCAGTATCAGCCCTACTTTATTGTGATTACATATAAAAACATACTATTATGCTATACAGCACATCATAAAATAGATCCATGATACAATATAGCCAATAGTTCCATGACAAAACATTGTTTCAGAACTGGGTGGCTGGTTCTCCAGGCTAAATATAATATTTGTATATGTATATTATTTTCCTAGATCCTTTTTATACATTAATAGACTGGCGGCTCCTGAGGAAGTGGATTAAGTCCATGAAACGAGTCAGGCCACAAATGACCAGCACATGTCTATACTACTGCAATGAAATAATGTCTTGTCATGGAACCATCGGCTATTTTGTATTATGGATCTATTTTATGATGTGTTGTATAGCATAATAGAAGAGGGGAAGGAAAGAGAGGCGCCAAGCCGGCTCTGGTGCAGCACAGTTTATTATAAAAAGATATAAAAATACACAACTGGATACACTAACAATGGATGTGGGGGTGAGAGGCGATGGACAGTGGAAGATGTATTATCCGGGATGTTCCACGGGGAGCAGTGTCCAACACTCTGGGGGGAGACCCAGCAGTCCAAGGAGAGCCGACAGTCCAGGGAATCAGTCCAGGGAGAGCCGATGCCGGAGAAGCCTGGGACCACTGGAACGATGGATCCAGAGCTGCGATGGACACCCAGGAAGAAATCCTTCAGCCAGTGGAAACAACCTGTCAGCCCGAAAATCTGTGTAGCCAATAGGGAGGCATTCCGAAGGCAAGCCACGCCTCCTTCATCAGCCTAATAGCATGTTTTTCTATGTATTCACAATAAAGGAGATTATATTTTATGGAAAATTGTGCCTCAAAAATCCCATCCTTTACATTTTTAGCAAAATGTATCCATGTACCAGAGCTGTTGAATCTCAGGACTAGATTGACAGAAATACAAATCCTTTTATAGATAAAACAGTTCCCATATATGTATTTCATCTGTGTACTTAGCTGTTTGGCTGGATTTCAGCTTTAAAGAACTGATATCTGACACTATAATGCCGCGTACACACGACTGGACTTTCCTGCAGGAAAGGTCCGACGTTCTTCCCGACGGACCTTCGACATAGTTACGATGGACTTCCGAACGAACGGACTTGCCCCCACACGAACAGACTAAAGTCCATTCGAAAGTCTGTTCGTTTTGAACGTGATGACATACAACGGGACTAGAAAAGGAAGTTCAATAGCCAGTAGCCAATAGCTGCCCTTGCGTCGTATTTGGTCCGTCGGACCAGCATACAGACGAACGGTTTTCCCGATAGGGATTAAGTCCGTTGGACAGATTTGAAACATGTTCTATTTCTAGGTCGGAATTTATAAAAGAAAAACGATCGGATTATCCCACAGACGATCGGAATTTCCGACCGAATGATTCCGTCTGACCTATTCTGCCGGAAAGTCCGGTCGTGTGTATGCAGCATAAGTCGTACTAGGAGGAATCTTAGGTAACTAATAAAACTAGACATGTGCAGTTCGTTTCGTTTTTTTTCGTTTTTCGGTAAAATTCGTTATATTCGTTCATTCGTTATCGTACGAATGAACGAACGATTCGCTAAAAATTTTAACGAATAACGAATGTTCGAATCGAACGAATCCGAAAAACAACGAAAATCCGAAATAACCAAATTAGAAACAACAAAACTACGAAAGAAGAAAATCCGAAAAACGAAAACAGGAACAACAAAAATCAAAATGAACGAAAAAATTTGTACTTTAACTTGTACTGTAACTTTTTTTTTTTTGTTGAATTGGTAATTTTCCGTGTCCCTTACAATGGCGCTGCTTAACGTGCTTCGAATGGATTGAACGAAAAAATTCGTACATTCGTAACTTTTATTTATTTTTTTCGATTCGGAATTTTCCGTGTCTCTTACAATGGCGCTGCTTAACGTGCTTCGAATGGATTGAACGAAAAAATTCGTACATTCGTAACTTTTTTTTTCGATTCGTAATTTTCCGTGTCTCTTAAAAAGTAATAATAGCATACACATTACATAAAATTATGAATTTACGAATCTACGAAAACAATGTTACGAAAGTACGAATAAATCAATCTAACGAAAGTACGAATGTAACTAAATCTACGAAAATACGAATGCGTCCGAATTTCGAATAAATGAAAATTAAACGGAAATACGAATCCACGAAAAAATAACTCTTACGAAAATACAAATACGAACACCGACGACTTACGAATTTACGAATCGTTACGAATCAACGGAAAACGAAAGAAACAAAACGAAAATAAACAATTTTTTCTATTGTGCACATGTCTAAATAAAACATTGGACATTGTGGATGGGATGGAGCTGAGACAGGTGAGACAAACTTTGTTGAATTCTTTTTCTATAGTGGTGCTGGTAATCCCTCAGATGCCTATAGCTACCGAAAAGGCAACATCACCTGGGGTGGCTTTACTCTTTACGTAAAAAGTATTGCCTATGATAATTTTTCTTGGTGGAAGAAGCTAAATGTTTAGACAGCTCCCCAGACTAGTAATGACATACATGGGGAACAGCTATTATTTATAAAAATAAACCTCCATTATGCTGCCACTGGTAGGATTTGCTTGAATTTTCCTCTGCGAAGACTCTGAAAAGTTACGACACTTGAAGGATCCGTACAGGCAAAAATAGCACTTCATGCTCCCTCGTACAATTATGAGCTATTCGTGGACTTTGGAACACGTTAATTACTTGGAGTTCTTGATAAATGAACTGCTGGCTTTTTTTTTTTTTTGTGCTCAGATTTCTGGCTCCAAAATAATCTTGAGAAGAGCTAAGAATACCTCTCAAATGCTCCTATGTTTTCTATCCAAGCAAATGCCTTGGCAGGAGTGATGGTAAAGTGGGCTCATTTAAGATGATCTGAGGAAGCAGACTGACAAGAGAGCTGATTACAAGCCTCTTACCGACTCCTCCACCGAGTGAGGGGAACATGACTAAATGCACTTTGAAGGAGGGAGAGATAGGCCCTTTCCTAATAGTGACTTTGAGTGTAGGGATCTCTATTTAAGGCTGGCTATAAAAAAAAAAAAAAAAAAAAAAAAACCCACAAGCTTGCCAGACCTTTTACAGCTTCCCTCTTTCTGACAGTTAGGCACTTTCGGAAAACTTTTGAAGATAACAGGAAAGGAAATTGTGAAAGGACAGGGTGAAAGGAGCCTGAAGCGGGGACGATGGCTGCCATCCTTGCTCTGGCCTCTTGAGTGTTATCTTGAGCTGGAAAAATAACTCCATTTCTGTTTAAGGGACTTTAAAGTAACCCTAAACTCTGCTTCAACTCTGCTTTTGCTGAAATAGATGAATAAGAGCCGCACTCTAATCTCCATTTTTTCCATGTACTTTTATTCAATTATCAACAGTGTAGCTAAAATTATGATGTCTCCACTCAAAAGAAACCACCACCCCCTTAATTCATTTCACCGCGAATGGCTTGACAAAGCCATTTGTGGTGAAATGCGTTAAAGTAGCTGTAAACCCTTACATGTACCAAGTGAAGTGACTGGCCTCTTCTCTACAGCCATTCAAAATACAGAATTTATAAAGCTTGTCTGAGCTTCCAGAAAGCAGGGGACAGGGAGCTGAAGTTACACTCAGTGAGGAGAGCTCTGAGAGCTAAGCAACTATGACTAAGCACCAGAGGCGTCGCTAAGGGGTGGCTATTGCGGCTATAGCCCCGAATCTGGGGCCCATAGCCCTGAGTCTCTAGGACAGGGGTCATCACCTTGCCCGCCACTGCTGAATGTGGACACCTGGCCTGTGGACATTATCACAGGGCTGGATGGGGGTGGTGCAGTGGGGTGGGGTGCAGGGGACAGTGGACAGTGGGGGCTGCATTGCTGGGCACTGGTGAGGCTGCATTGCTGGGCACTGGTAAAACTGCATTGCTGGGCACTGGTGAGGCTGCATAGATGGGCACAGCAGAGCCCTGCATTCTTTATGTAGCCAACTCCTGAGCCCTGGGGCTCTCTGGGGACCCTGATGTAAGGGGGGCTCTGAGGACCCTGATGTAAGTAGGGAGGCCCTCTAGGGACCCTGATGTAAGGGGGAATCCGCACTCAGATATGTAACAATATTTTATATATATATATATATATATATATATATATACACACACACACGTATATTCTATAAATGTGTATGCCCACCCAAGCATATGACTTTCTTTACTTCGCTGCTATGGGCTCTAGCCCTGGATCTTTTCTAGACCTAGCAACGCCCCTGCTAAGCACTAATATTTGCACGAAACGCGTCTACCTCTTTGTCCCCTGCTCCATCTGTTAACCACCTGTCATATAAAGCTTCAATAATAAAGATTATCGGAAGTTCAGCCATCTGGAATTATTTGCTTTATGAAGCTCTAAGAGCTGATTGGAGCGAAGGGACACCCCTCTCCACAGAGCACACAGGAACAGAGCTGAGGAATATCAATCACAGGCTGTGTGCTGGAGCTCCCTCCCCTGTCACCTTTTTATCTCTTGGTGTCAGGAAAACTTGTCAGAAGTGACTCATGTTGATAAAGGAATTAGGCAGCAGAAAGAAATGACACTAATGCCTCGTACACACGATCAGACTTTCCGACAACAAAACCGTGGAATTTTGTTCGAAGGCTGTTGGCTGAAACTTGTCTTGCATAGACACGGTCACACAAATTTTGGCCAACAATTACGAACGTAGTGACGTACAAGACGTACTACATGGTTTTTCAGCTCTTTAGCGCCAGACTTTGGGCTCCTTCTGCTAATTTCGTGTTAGTAGAAGTTGAGTGTTGATTCGTGCTTTTCAGTTCGTTTCTGAATGGCCGTTCGTCAACCAGACATGTTGTGGAATCGGAGGAGATAACGTGTTATGTATTTTTGGCCTTGGAGTTATTGCTTTGACATAATTTTTTTGGTTGAATAATGATTTGATTTGGTATATTTTCTGTATTTTTGGATGCATAGAATGCACATTTTGGTTAAGTTCTATTGGCAAATAGCATGTCTAATTTTATTTGTTTTATTTTTTTTAATGCACAATAAACAAAATAAATGTAGAATAATACTTGGCTATGTGTTTTACTTCAAATGACAGTTTGGGAGTAGGCAGTTACATATTAAAAAATATAATGTAAAATTGACAAGGGACACCAACATAGTTCTATCTTTGATCTTAAAAACGACGGGATAATGGTGTTGTGGTAACTTGCCCAAATAAAAAAAATAAAAAGCATAATAATATTATTCTTGATATCACTAGAAAGAAAAAGCCTTTGAAAATGTGTTTGCAATATTATTATTATGTATTATTATCCCATTAAAGAAGAAGAGAATTGTGCGCTGCATTTCGAGATTTCATAATTTGCCACGTCACAAATGTTAATTCTCCATTACAAACGCTAGTTTACAAGACCGACCGCTTCTGCTTCAGAGCATGCGTGTTTGTATTTTGGACTTTTGTCCAACGGACTTGTGTACACACGATCGGAAAATCCGACAACACACATTTGTTGGCGGAAAATTTGAGAACCTGCTAGCCAACATTTGTTGGTGGAAAGTCCGACAACAATTGTCCAATGGAGCGTACACACGGTCAGATTTTCCGCCAAAAAACTCACATCCAACGTCGGAAAATCAGATCATGTGTACGGGGCTTTAGTGCTCTGGATTGAGACAAGTACACACTATAGAGGGATATGCTTTGTTCATATTTCATGTCAGATGTTTACAACCACTTTAAGGAGGTGAGTTTTTTTTTAGGTAGAGACATAATTGCAGGTATACTGTTGATGTGTGAATGGAAGAGTGGAGATCGGAGTGCAACTTAAATTTATCTTATACAATGGTAAGTCAGGATGGGCTTCTTGGAGCCAGCACCCTGTTTATCTGTGGACAGGTGGGAAAAGCAGGTTTGGAGGGTTGCTGCGGTTTTGAGATGCTTTTAATTGCTCTCAGGCTCCTCAAGATTTCCACTGTATGTAGGAACATAGCCACCCTCTGTTGCTGACTCCTGAGCTGGACTATGGGATTTGCAGTGTGCATAGAGCAGTACATATGACTGCAACTAAGGTGCACTGCTTGTTCAAAACAAGCTAAAGTTTAGGGGGAAACAAGAGGTTCAGGATATCACAGATGACATTACAAGGAGGAAAAAAAACACAGCAAAAAAACAATTTAATGAAAAATAGTAGGGCTGTGAAAATTAAACATTAATGCCTCGATTAATCGTTAATTTTTTTGATTGATCAAAATTCTTTTGATCGGTACTCACCTCTCCGCCGGCTTCCGAGTCTTCGGGGAGTTCTGTCGGAGATCCGGTGACATCACGGACATCAACGTCACCAGACTCCTCTCCCTTCCCCAAGTGCCTCCGTCTGCTAACGAAGGGAAGGGGGAGGAGTCCTGTGACATCGAAGTTCTGATTGAACGCGACGCATACGGGAGAGGAGCTACGCATGACATCACCCGCTGCTGCCCTACGGAACTAACATGATTGTCGGCTTTACATGCTGTGTTTTTATCATCTTTATGTGAGTAGTTTGTGTTTGAACACAAAAATTAAATCTTATACTTAAGCGGTGAGCGCTTAGATCTTTTCTTTCTACACATGACCTGGTGTCCTTGCTGAGATCTAAGGAGACGTGAGAGAAGTTTATGGTCCGTGTTAACCCTTTTGATACCCGCTTGCATGACCACCTGTTTGCACAGGGGTCCATGCCATAAGGTGAGAGTCATTAGTTAGACCGGAGGTGGAGGGATTGTCAGGGTACTGTGGAAAAGAAATTACTTACATCAGTGCTACAGTTTGAATTTAAAACATATTTGTGTGAACTGTGAAGTTAAGTCATGGATTGTGGAAACTAACTAGTGACGGGTGATTGTATATAGTGTATACCACATTTACCACTGACTAATGCAGCATTGCAATGCAAGGAGATCAGCTAAAAGTAGTTGTATCTGTATGTGCGTTATAATTAATCGGAATTAGTAGATTAATCGATTTAAAAAAAAATTGATTAATCGAACGCGAACATTTTAGTAACAGTCCTAAAAAATAGATTGCGGGACCATTAAAGTGGTAGTAAAGCCCACTTTGTGATTTTTACCTACAGGTAAGCCTTATTATATTAAAATGAATATCTCATAAATGTGCACAGTTTAGGAGATATTCACCCTGGATGCAGCCGGTGACATCACCACACACGCACCCTGAAGGTCCGGTATACCTTGCTGGACCTTCAGAGCTTCCTGCCAGGAAACCGAGGGCTACCACATGTATGTGCAGGAGTGATGTCATCATGCCTATGGCCAATCACATAATTGGTTGTGAACAAGCACGGTATATCCGTGTGAAACGTTAACTTTGGTCCTGTATCTGTCTGGCATGCAAAAATAAAGATTCCTGTCAAGCAAACCTCTTGTTCCAGTATGCGGCCACTTTATTTCTTCTACACAATCCAGGTACGGTGGTGAGCCGGGGGAAAGCCACTAGAGGGATATTGCATCTCGATGGTCTGAGCGGTGCATGCTTTGTGTTGTGGACTTAGGCCAATCACATAGCCGGAGCACACAAACCCGGAAGAAAGACCCGGGGAAGATGTCAGCCCTCTGAGCAGTGACAGCGCGCTGCTGGAAGGCTTCGTTCCAAGGTAAGTATTTCATAATGTGCTAGTATGCGATGCATACTAGCACATTATGCAATTGCCTTACAGGCATTTTTGTTTTTTTAAGCAGCTGCGGTTTACTTTCGCTTTAAATAGTGGGCCTGTATGGATCAATTTTGGAGAATAAGGATATTGTTTAGTGTCACTTTGTCAGTAATGAGTTGGAACTTACAGAGAGGCAGTGG
Source organism: Lithobates sylvaticus (assembly GCA_028564925.1). Taxonomy (NCBI): domain Eukaryota; kingdom Metazoa; phylum Chordata; class Amphibia; order Anura; family Ranidae; genus Lithobates; species Lithobates sylvaticus. Next base: position 468,113,540 of record CM053030.1, read on the forward strand.
AGGAAAGAGTTTGTGCTTTATGGAGACGTGTATGAAAAATAATGTCTTGCAAATATATGCATTAAAATAATTAGATTTGATTTATTAAATGTAATGATTCAAATAAAATGTAACATTTTATAAAAGAGTTGTTTTTCATTTAGCTATGATGGCCCCAACATTTCTGACATTGATTAAGTAATATTATCTATGCTTCCATTCCACTTTAAAGTAGGATTCCAGGTCACAATTTGATTTGATGCTAAAACCTTCTTCTTGGCCTGTTATAGCCCAACTTGTTGTGAACCCCCCCCCCCCCCCCCCCCAAGTATTTACCTTTAATCCAAAGCTGTCCCCTGCAGCACTTCCTTTCTGCCACAAGATGTCCTCAGTCTCCTGAGTATAATTGACACCCAGTGTCATTTTCTTCCAGAAGACTGAGGGCATACTGTAAATGCAGGGCATCATGAGACACTAGGTGCCCTTCATTCACAATGTACTGATGAAGAGAGTGACACTGACCTTACCACGTCAGTACTGCTCTCTGCATCATGGAGGATTAATGACCATGGTGAGAAGACTACAAAGGAAGAAGACCTAGTCTTTATGCCCCATGTTGGCATGGTGTCCACATTAGCATTTGCAGTGGCATGGCAGTGTAGGACTGGCCGGAAGAAGGATTACTTTGACGCAGTTGGGCAGCTTAAACATGTATTGCAAAATATGTGAGCTAAATATCCCTGTTTTTTCATTGCATAGTTTGCTTGGAAGGGTGTAGCAGTGTGCATAGGGTCCGTGTCACTGTCATGTGTCATGAGCCATGTGACTGGCCTAAAGACTTTCAAAAAAGGTATATTTTAAAATAATAGCATAGCATAATGCCTTTAGAGGGGCTGATCAGCTGGTGGAAGGCTGAGCACGGAGTTGGGCTTCAAATATACAACTGAAAGTGAAACTGTGTCTGTCTGCCAGTGGCATCGCTAGGGGGTGGCTATTGAGGCTATAGCCCCCGAATCTGGGGCCCATAGCCCAAAGTTTCTTGCCGCAGTCAAAACAAAACCAAAGAAAATTCCCAGCTCAACTTACCGACCAGCCTGCAACCAACCAAATTATCCTGTCTGCCTATCCGTTATAATGCATGTGCTTCCACTGTGGAGGCTGTCAAAATTTAGAGTTAGGAATGCAGATAATTCTGGAATTCCATAAAGAGGCTCTGCAGTTTATGCATGTATTTGCAAATGTGTGCACACTAAACCCGTTTTTAACGCATTATGCTAGACAGGATAATTTGATTGGTTACAGGCTGGTCGGTAAGTTGGTCGGTAAGTTGAGCCGGGAATTTTCTTTGGTTTTGTTTGACATGTGTCTCCATTCTATGTGCTCCTTGCTGCAAAGGCCAGTTATAGGTGGTTTGTATTGTTGCGATACATACTAGCACATTATGCCAAGAGTTGCCAACCCTTGGCCAGGCTACAGTGCCCCTTTAATTGTTATGTTATATGTATATTTCCTTCTGCTTTATATTAATTTATGTTTAATGAAATGTTTTATGGCAGCTTCAGATCCTGGAATTCTTCTGTACCGTTGGCTAGGCTGGTATAGTTTTGTGACTTGGACCATAAAATGATCATAGGTCAGTCATTGTGTAAATACATCATACATTGAGTTTGCAGTTGACTTCCTCGGTCTGCTTCCTCTTCATTATAGAGATGGCAAAAAGTGACAGAACATCTGGAATTTCTGTACTTCCTGCTGGATTTGTTTTATTTTTCTCCTTCCTTTTTCCTGTTGCTGCCTGTAAATGACAATTACTACATAAATGTAACCCCTGCAGCAAGGGTCTCCACTTCTAACACAACTGATATCTCAAAAGTAAGAAGTAATTTTATGTTGAACAAGAGTTTCCAACAGAGTCCCTTTTTAGAACAGAACTTATTTATTTTTCTAAAACCCATTTTTTTCAACCCGCAATACTCAAATAATGGAAAACACTCAGCAGAGATGTCTGAATGTACTGTTTTATTATTAAATATGAAATATATGGTAGAGAGCTGTGAGAGTGCCATCATCCCAATCTAGATAGAAAAAGAATGAATAGGGACTATTATAGACACTACAGACAAAAAGAACTCCAGAAGCAAAAATAAAAACGTTATATTACATATGAAGATGAAAAATATTAAAAGAGATATGGCTTGTATAAGGCCCCTTTCACACCTAAGCTTTTTTTCAGGCGCTACAGCGCTAAAAATAGCGCCTGTAATGCGCCTGAAAAAAGCGGGTCCTTTAACTCCAGTGTGAAAGCCGGAGTGCTTTCACACTGGAGTGGTGCGCTAGCAGGACGGTAAAAAAAGTCCTGCTAGCAGCATCTTTGGAGCGGTGAAGGAGTGGTGTATTCACCGCTCCTATACCGCTCCTACCCATTGAAATCAATGGGACACCGCGGTAATACCGCGGTGCTTTGCGGGGGGTTTTAACCCTTTTTCGGCCGATAGCAGGGGTTAAAACCACCCCGCTAGCGACCGCATACCATGGCTAAAACGACGGTAAAGCAGCGCTAAATATAGCACTGCTTTACCGCCGCCGCCCCCGCCGCCCCAGTGTCAAACCAGCCTTAGAGCTTTACAATTATTACACATTAATCATCAAGAATCCTTATCGCAATTTTTTTCCCCTGCTCTTCTGAAGCCACAGCCATCAAAAGCAAGGAAGAAAAAAACATATAAACATTGTAACAATTTGTCAATGGAATAGACTTTGTGTATAAATGAGGAAAGTTTAACCACTTAAAGTGGAGGGCCACCCTAAAAAAAAAAAAATGACATTAATATTCTTAAAATTTTTAAAAAAAGAAACATTTGAAAAAAAAAAAAAAATGTTTTTTTACTCACCAGAAACCCCTGTTCCTAGGCCGTCTTCCTAATCTGCCTCTTCCTATTCTGCAGTGCTGTTTCTTCAATTTCTCCTCCTCGGTGAGCGGCCCCGTTGTCTTCTGGGACATGTGTGTGTCCCAGAAAACAACGGGGCCATTCACAAAGTATCAAACAGGCATATAACAAACGAGCTGCGAGCTCGCCCATGTCATTTCCGGTGCCTCGGAACATGAGGCACCGGATGTGACGTGGGCGAGCTTGCAGCTCGTTTGTTATATGCCAGTTTGATACTTCTTATTGTGGTACCTTGATTTTACTTTTACTGTTTTGTCAATAAACATTTGGAAATACTACACTATCTTGCATCCCTCTTTACATCCCCCCATACCCCATTGCGAGGTTTATTGGATGTGGGCACACCAGGAACAATAGGGGGACTCTGATTCCAGACTAGAGACACACACCAGTGGAGCCGGATACGCCATACTAACCACTAATCACAAAGGTGATTGAAGACCATGGGCCGCTTTGGGCAACACGGTACAGGCATGGCTTCCTCTGGTCAGGGATTTGGTGCATTTTTGTTCACTTACGGTACTAGTTAGATGCTCGCCCCTGGCACTTTTATCTGTGATCAGGAGGTCTCAGATGTGATTATCTGTCTATTGCGCTCTGGTTGTGACCCTACCATTATTGACTAATTTGCCTTAGTTTAGTGAGTCTTCCCATTACAGTAATGAGTAAATAATAAGTCATCTAAGGAGAAATAAGGTGGGTTAGTGCCAGCAACCATAAAAGATGGGCACTGTCTGGATTATAGAATGGTCATGGTTTCAAGCGTCCTGCAAGAGAAAGAAGGGAAAGGGTTGACATGATTTAAGCCATTAAATGCATTAAGGGGGTGAATAAGGTTCAAGAGGGCAGTATTTGCAATATAATTCTAAGATCAAGAATGGGGGCATGACCTCAAACTAGCAGGAGGAAAGTTCTAAACTAATCTTAGAAAGTATTACTTCACCAAAAGAGTAGTTGATGCTTGGAATAGAATCCCAGCAGAGGTAGTGAGTCAGGCAACAGTAAGTGGAATCAAGCATGTTTGAGACAAATTTAGATTTATACATGTTAAAAAGAAAAAAATATTTTAATAAGTGAGGAAAACGCAATACACCACTTGGTATTTTTTTTTCCCTCACTCTTCTATGTCTCAGTTCTCTACAGGAATCATCAGAAGTGTGTGGGCTCCTGGATATGCATATTAAAGTGGATGTAAACCCGAACAATGTAGAGTATAAGATTTCCTATCATTTGAGCCCAGTCTTGCCACAAATAGTTAATCCAGCTCTGAGCAGTCCTCTTTTATTGTTCAGTGAAATAAATCTTGACAAACAGGGAAAAACTTTGTCAAATCCTCCCCCTTGCTGTGAGTGACAGGTGATTTACATATCTCGTGCACTAGCCTGAGAGACATGCATTATTTTTTCATTCCCTCCCACTCCTTTCTTCTGCTGCTCTGCCAGGTTTGGATGTTGCACACCTCAGCATAATTGGGCATGCTGAAGTCATGTGGTTACTTTCCTGTCTTTTCACTGGATGTTAGAGATCATAGCAGAAGTTCAGTGAAAGAAATACACAGGAGAAAATGCAAATTGACAAGGGGAGTGTAGAGGTGGGCGGGGAGTCTACTGACATCACGACTCCACCCACCGAGCTCCAGACAACAGACCCACCCACAGAATCTGCAGTTTTTCGGGTCTCATAACAGACAGAGGGGAGACATTTGATAGGTAAAGATACATGCAGGAGGCCTGAATATCCTTATAGATAACCACTATGGCAGTAGTTTAGAAAGGATGACATTGGGTTTACATCCACTTTAAGTGATGGTTTATAAAACATTTTCCCCCATTGGAACATTTTGAATTAGCCTGTAAACAACTCACTATGGGTAATATGGGGACTGCTCTTTTGTAGTACCTTGGAGCATCTTGTTCAGGTAAGAAATTTCCCCTTTTCATGAAAATTCCCTTAAAAAAAACAAACCTATCCATCATTAATATTTCACTTTTTTGAAGGACATTGGTGTTACTGTAGGGCAGTGGAGGAAAGTAAACTACATGCGAAATTGATCACCTTGTGTCAATGTTTTTTAAATCTTGTTTCTACCCACAGTTTGTGATTATGTAGGTATATAGAGGCAGCCTTATTACCATCATTGTCTACATCCTGAATGATTGCAGTGACTTTTAAGCCACCAGAGGGAGAAACTATAAATCTGTAAAGTGATACAATAATTTTCAGCAAGCATACATATAGTGAATGTTACATCAAAAAATCTTAAAAGAGACATTGTCAGCCTGCCCATGCAGGGCAAAGTGACAGTGTCTCAGCAAAGGCAATTCCCCAACCCCGTACACTCATCTTACCAGCCTTCCTTCACAGCTCCTCCATAGCCCGCACTGAAATTGGTTGCTGGCATCTAACTGAAGTGGTGACATATCCTACCAGTTCTTAGGCCTAGCAATTTGCTGGTGAAAAAAGTATCATTAGTAGTAATCAGCATGGGTTTACAAAGGGTCGTTCCTGCCAGACCAATCTGTTAACATTCTACGAGGAAGTGAGCTGCCATCTAGATAGAGGGAGGCCTGTGGATGTGGTGTATCTGGATTTTGCAAAAGCATTTGATGCAGTATTCCATAAATTTATCTACAAACTGAGACCTGAAGGCATGGACCATAATGTTTGTTCAGGCCACTTCTGGAGTATTCCATCCAGTTCTGGTCACCAGTCCTAAGAAGGGATGTGCTGGAGCTGGAGAGAGTCCAGAAAAGAGCAGCAAAATGAATAAGAGGCCTGGAGGACCTAAATTATGAGGAACAACGTCGCTGCAGGCACTGGACTTGTTCTCGCCGGAGAAGAGACGCTTGAGAGGGGACTTTTTTTTAACACAAGTACATGGTATAACAGGCACATATCAGGAATATTGAATATTGGGGTAACATATTCTTTAAAGGAAACTTGTCATGAGAGAAACACAGAGGCTGACATTGCTCATCCCCACATCCCAAAATACATGTTAATCCACTTCCATATTAGGCCAATGTATTTACAGGTTGCAAGGGTGGCAGTGTAGGGGTTAAGTATGCCCAGGGGTGGGTTTCTTACTGTGGGGGGGCGTGGCTGTCAGCTGGTGAATGCTGATCTCTGCTCCAATCACAGGGAGCAGAGATCTGCGTCACTAGTTGCTAGGCAGAACGGGAGATGCTGTTTATTTCCGCATTTTCCCGTTCAGCCTTCCCGTGAGACGTTCGCGGGTGTCCCCGCAGCGATCGAGTTCGCAGGACCCGCGACTGGCCTCACGGGGGTCCCGACTGGCGCGTGAGCGCGCCGCTCCCGGCGCGTGAGCGCGCCGCTCCCGGCGCGCTCCCGATGGCACGGCGGCATTTAAAAAGGGACTTATATATACGCCCTTAGGCTGCATTCACACCTGAGCGTTTTGTCGCCCTAAGCCGCCCTACGCCTGAAGCTACAAAACGTTCGAGGGGATAAAATACATTATTCTCTATGGAGATGGTTCACATCTCCACTCTATGTCGCCTGAAGCCGAACGCCTGAAGCTCCACTAATCCTGATACTGCTCTTCAACTTCAACTTTGGACTTTTTAGAAGTTCGCTAATCTAATTGCATTGGATATTTACTGAGCAGAATTGACTCCTTTCCTTTACCAGCCCAAAAAAAATGTCCAATACTTGTTCATGTCTATTTACGGTGTCTAAACATGGAACAATTGTTTAATTTGATGCCTGTTTCTACAAACCCTTATATTCTAAAACCAGCCATAGAGGGATTCATCCAGTTTAGCAGGGACCCGCTGAATTTTGATCCATCTATGGATGTCTCCAGTTGAGAGAAGTCAATCTAACGTTTGACTTTTGTTGAATGGGAATGTTGGAAAATTTTCCTTCAGTCAGAGTCTGTCGTCATACAATAACACAGTAGGGAGGAGATTGCTCCTTCCACCTCGCTTGTGTGAATGAGGGAATCTATGCTTTTTTTTTTTTCTGGCCAGCCTAACTTGGAAATTAGGCCTCCATACTGCAAGCATTTAGTCCATAACACCCTACTACTGTTTTCACAAATTTATGGAGTGTCTAATTCAACTGGACATTCCAACATAGGTCTACAATATTTACACAATGTTTTTTTATTCTAAAGTCAGTATGTCTTTAATTAACGAGTTCAATACATCTATAGGAAAGTTGCAAAAACTTAACCAAGTCGCCCATCGCCAGAAATTCAGCGGGCTCGCAAAAATATCAGCGTTTAAAGTATTCTCATGTTTACATAAATATTAAACAGAGTTCAAAGGTTTTGTTGGCCAGACATCAGTTGTGCCGTGTAAGAGCCTTCGAAAATAAACATTGAGCTTAGTAAGTTCAGCAAATTATCATGATAAGTTCCTGCCACGCTCTGTGCAAGCGAGGGGACTGCACAACTTCAAATAGATTATATCCGTATATTTTATTTATTATGAGATTTTTTTTTCCCTGGGAAAATAACATTTTGCTTTAAATCTCATTAGCAGCTATTTTTGGCATTGAATATGAGTTGAGGAAACCATGAACATAGGAAAGTAGCCACTTTAAAGAAAAAACCCAGCTTAATAAATGATTTGAATACTAATAGGTGAACTACATTTGGTTGGAGCTCTATTCAATCAGTTTGCTGAATCCCTGCACCCCTGCTAGACAGTACAGCCAGGCCTGAACATTCCCACAGACTATACTGCAGTCATGAATCCCAGTTGGATGACATTTAGTTAAGTACTGTGTATTTTTTCTTAAAATAATTTTCTGCATTCTGGTGCTGATAATCTCCTGTGGCCATTTTCAGACATTTTTTGTCCACATGCACTTGCTCAAGAGTCAACTGCATATTGTTGCTTTGGACCAGTTGTCTGAGACAACAGCAGATCATACCTGCCCAATTAGTGTTGCCATGGCATTTGTAATCTCCACCAGTGGTGCATGTGATGTTGACAACACAGGAACAGATTTAAGAGTTGTCTGTCAGGACTGGGCTCAGCCCTTCCTTCTCAGAGCTGGCCAATCAGCTGTCGCTAATTGCCAGCTCCTATCTCTCCACAGTTACTCAGCTGTTGATGATATCCTGCTCGTCAGTCCTGCCTACTTAAGCCATTCAGCACAATGGATCTCTGCCTTCACCTTGGTCAACATCACAGAAACTATCTCCTGCGATCATGTTCAAGACTTGCTTTGCTGACATTCTGGCTCCTGATCCTGCTTGCTGTTCCACTACATTGATCCCTGACTTCTGGCTTGGCTGACTATCCGTTCCGGTTTCTGAACTTTGGCTATGTTTTGACTAAGTTTGTTCTTTTTACTTTTATTATTAAACAAGTGTGATTTAACTGTACTTCTGTCTCCTTTGGCAGGATCACCAGGTTATAATTTCAATGAAAATAGAAGGTTTCAAAAGTTTGAAAATAGCTTTTGAAATGGCATCACCATGTAAAGCTTATATGAGATTTTAAGGGATTGGGTGCAATGCTGCCTGGTACAAAACCCAGCACAGCCTATGATGAGGTCATTCCTATGCATTTCTTCCTATTAGCATTTTCACAATGTTGGACTGACAGAACTGTGCAAGGAAGCAGAGCCCTAACTGGGTCACAGTGCTGACCCTCCCTCTTCCTGCCTGATTATTGCTCTGATCGTCATTTGGAACAAACCAAAAAAAAAAAAAAACAGCATCCATGACACTATCAAATGAATCTAAAAAAAGATGCAAAAGGGATGCAAATCTATAAGGGCGGAAAGTGAAATTATTTTAATTGTGAGATTACCAGTTTTGTAAAATTTTGCTGAAACCAAACTCTCGGTTTCAGGGATTTGATCAATGCTAGTCAGTGCACAGGGAACATACAAACCAATTGTTTTCTATGGGCCCTGTTCACACTGAATGCTGCATTCAGGTGGGTTGCAGTGTGTTGCTGAAAAATGCAGACATGCACTGAAATATCAATAAAGTTAAAAAAAAAAGTACACAGTGCAATGCATAGTTGTAACACAAGGCAAGGCCCCAAGCCCACAATGGACACTAGACTGCAGGCTAAAATGGATTGATTTAGCACGTGGCTGGTATGAACAGGCCTTAAACCATTCAGCTACATTTGTAAAATTTGTTTAAACAAAATTAAACCTTTTTTTCCTTATTTGGAGGATGTATTTTTAGTGGGTGTGTCTGTGGTCACCTTACCTACGGAGAGGAAGGGGGGAAGGGGAAGAAGAAGCCACGTCGGCCCAGAGTTGACAGACAGGCTGCACACTCCCCCACCCCCCAGAGGGGACAGGTTGCGGCAACACCCCCCCCCAGGCGACAGGGCAGTGCAAACACAAGATAGCTGACATTTAGAGGATGCATTTTTAGCGAGTGTTTCTTTTGTTTAGTGTTTTTGGTATTTCGGCTTTTCCTTTTTATTTTTTATGTATTTAATTGTTATTCATTTACTGATATTTTTTTCCTTTTTGTGCTCTCATTTTTTTAATTTCCGGAAAAAATTGTAAGACAGCGAGGCAAAGGCTCTTGTGCCAAAGTTGTTTTTTGGCACAAGAACAGGTTCAGGATAGTTAAAAGAAGCATCCGTAGCCCCCAGGAGCCATATAAAGCCTATTGCACTCTTTAAAGTCCCCAAGCCCAGGGGTCCACAACCCACGGGCCATGGACTGGTGCCGGTCTGTGGCTTGTTGGGAGCCAGGCCCTGTGGCGGTGGGTGGGCAGCAGGCAAGCGAGCCAGCATAACCTGCACTGCCGCCCTCTGACCACTAGAGGGAGCCCACTCTTTCTCCCAGCACTACTACTCAATTCCGTCTCTGTGATCAACTTACCTACAGAGAGGAAGGTGGGGAAGTGGGAGAAGAAGCCGCCCCAGGTGACAGGGGAGGCACACACACAAGAGAGCTGACACCAGGAGGTGACAGGCCGCACTCACACAAGGGAGGTGACAGGCAGCACAGAAACCCAGCTCCTGGTGCTGGGGAGGTTGGAGGCCACTGCCCTAGACCACCTGGATTTTTCCTTTCCCATTGGCACCAATGCATTTTACCAAAATGACAACTTTTTACAGAAACCTTCCAATTTTCACCAAAATTTCAAGGGAATTACAGTTTGCATATCTCTAACTATAACCACTCTAGTGATTCTCATGTCATCTTAAAAAACGAACCATTTGGATAATGTCTATGTATCACTATATTATTTCTTCCCCTTATGATGTAACTATTGGAATCCAACACTGAGCTCCAAGGCAATGATGGACTATTTATTATTCATTAAATTAAGCTTAAGTGTTTTATCTCTTTGTGGTGTCTCTGGAAGAAATGTGTATTTCTTTAAATTGATTTATAATATAAAAATATCTCAGGACAGAGACAAACTTATCAGGAGATACTTTCCATCTGAAATCCTTGAGGCAAGGCCTGCTCTCCAGCCAATTATGGAGAGAAAGGGGGATTATCAGCAAGGACAGGCATTTGAAGTCAGAGATAAGGGACCTTGGAATAAGGAGAATACAGTACACAGCTTTTGCAATCCACACATGAAAGAATGTAGAAAGCACTGCAGTTGGAAGACAAGAGGATTCTGGTTATCACTAAATTTTCGGAATACTTTGAGAAAGTTCAGAGTATAATTACTGAATGCTTGACGGACTTATAATAAACGTCTGGAGATGTACTGTCTCTCCCATCAAGTGGTCTGGGTACTTAAAAGTTTCAGGAACCACCCAATAATGGCTTCAGATATGCTATCAGTAAACGGAGACATAACTGGCTGAACAATGTAAAGATAGTGTAAATGGTATGTATTATTATTAAAGCAAAGAAGACATTATTATATCTACAAAGAGATGAAGGACCTTTTGTTTTATTCATAAATAAACTAGGACCCACTAAAGTGGAGTACACACTATGAGAAAATCGGGAAAAAAAATTCCGTACAAGGCAAGATGGTTTCGATTTTCGTATACTGTGTACACAACTTTCGACATCCGTTTCAGACTTTCCAAAACTAAAATTTCCAAAGGGACAAACTCCAAAAATTTTCTCTTACATGAACAGAACTAACCATTTTAATTTAATTTGTATTGTTTTTGTACGCACAAATCCGTAATACTCAGATACGAAAGACTGCGCATGATCAGAATTAATAAACAACAAAAAAAAAGCTTTTGTTGTATGAGAATTTTTGTACTTTAGTTCCATCTTCAGTGTCGACTTGCTGTCGCTCAATTTTCTTATACTGTGTACCCAGCTTAAGCTCTGTATTAGCAATTTTAAAGGAAACACAGATCTTGAGGTATTAGTGCAACATTTATTTAATTGCAATGTTTAATTTTAAAGTGTTATTGCAAGCTGTTCCATATTTTGATTATTTAAAGTGGGGTTGCAACCAAAAAACAAAAAGGGGCTTAAAAATCATAAAAAAAATAAAAAAAAAATAATTGGAAAAAAAAAAATTTTTTACTCACCTCTAAATGCCTGTTGCTAGGGGGTCCCTCGAAGTCTGCCACCTTCATTGCCCGGGCTAAAAGTCACTTCCTGTAGGCAACGCACAGTCATCTGGGACATGTCATGTGTCCCAGATGAGTGAGCGTCGAATCACGGCGCACGGCGCCGCTCGCGCATGCGCAGTGGGTGCCCGGCTGTGAAGCCCAGCCGGGTTCCCACATTAAGAATGCCGGCGTCGTGAGCGGAGCGGGGAACGAGGGGGGGGTCTCGTTCCCCCGCATCGCTGGACCCCGGGACAGGTAAGTGTCCGATTATTAAAAGTCAGCAGCTGCAGTATTTGTAGCTGCTGACTTTTAATTTTTTTCTTTTGCCCGGCCCTCCTCTTTAATTGCATATACAGATTTGTAAATATTCTCTCTAGTGGTTCACTGTATATTAGGGAATGTATATACACTTTGTTAAAAAATAAATAAAAAAGCAAATACTGTTTAATATTGATTCTAACACAGATCTGTGACGTCAACTGGTTTGATTTATTAAAGGCAAATACAGTTGCACTAATTTTCCCCAGAGCTTAGTGAATGTGGTCAAACTTCACTTTGTAAAGAATACCCAGTCAGGTACAAGGAAAATCATAAAAAAGCAGCATTTTTGCTTGCACATGATTGGATGATGGAAATCAGCAGAACTTCTCTACATTTACTAATCTCTGGGGCAAATGGTGCATTTCCCCATACAAGGCATCTTCTGGGATTGGAAGCTCCAATCCCAGAAGACGCCTTGTATGAGGAAACGCATCGGTCGGAGCTAGTATTGTGATCTCATTATGCATGGGCATGCTCAAGGATATCACAGCCATGCTGGAGAATCGTTTTACTGCTTGATACATCCTCATGTTTGTAAGGGCAATAGTTTTAAAATAAAATATTGTTGCTACAGTTTAGCACTATAGGATCTCTTCCTTTAGCTTCTGATATGTATCTGTGCTGGAGTTTGATTGTGGAATAAAGACCGAGTGTTGTATTCTCACAGCGGGGACACTGCTGTTGGAATTGGTGGACGGGGATGCAGAGCCTCTGTGAGATCCGATGGTGAGAGTGTCGGCTCTCTAAGGTGGAATACACAAAGTGCTATTGCTCTTCTTATTCTGAGATCATATTTGTCTGGTTAGAGGCCCCTCGGTCTAAGAAGCACTTTCAACACTGAAGCACTTTCTATAGTATTCTGAGCACAGAGCACTTTCTTTAAGCGCCTCTTTAAGGATCTTGTAAGGTGCATTAGTCCCATTTCTCTAGTGGCTGACTGCGAGATCTGAACTACACTCACTAGTCACTTTATTAGGTACACCTGTTCAATTGCTTGGTAACTTAATGCATTTAGGTGAAGAGGACTTGCTGAAATTCAAACTGAGCATCGGAATAATTAAAAATGGGGATTTAGGTGACTTTGAATGTGGCATGGTTGTTGGTGCCAGATGGGCTTGTTTGATTATTTCAAACACTACTGATCTACTGGGATTTTCACGCACAACCATCTTTAGGGTTTACAGACAATGGTCCGCAAAAGAGAAAATATCCAGTGAGTGGCAGTTGTTGATGTCAGAGGTCAGAGGAGAATGAGCAAACTGTCTCGAGATGATAGAAAGGCAACAGTAACTCAAATAACCACTTGTTACATCAGGTATGGTGAATACCATCTCTCAACGCACAACACATCGAACCTTGAAGCAGATGGGCTACAGAAGCAGAAGACCACACCGGGTGGCTCTCCTGTCAGCTAAGAACAGGAAAATGAGGCTATAATTCGCAAAGGCTCACCAAAATTGCACAATAGAAGATTGGAAAAACGTTGCCTGGTCTGATGAGTCCCTATTTCAGCTGTGACATTCAGATGGAAGGGTCAGAATTTGGTGTAAACAACGTGAAAGCATGGATCCATCCTGCCTTATATCAATAATGCAGGCTGGTGGTGGCTTTAATGGTGTGGGGGATATTTTCTTGGTACACTTTGGGCCCCTTAGTACCAGTTGAGCATTGTTTAAGCGCCACGGCCTACCTAAGTATTGTTGCTGACCATGTCCATCCCTTTATGACTACAGTGTACCCAACTTCTGATGGCTCCTTCCAGCAGGATAATGCCCCATGTCACAAAGCTCAAATCATCTCACCACTGGTTTCTTAAACATGACCATGAGTTCACTGTTCTCCAATGGCCTCCACAGTCACCAGATCTCAATCCAATAGAACACCTTTGTGATGTGGTGGAACAGGAGATTCACATCATGGATGTGCAGCCGACAAATCTGCAGCAACTGCGCGATGCTATCATGTCAATATGGACCAAAATCTCTGAGGAATGTTTCCAACACCTTGTTGAATCTATGCCATGAAGAATTAAGGCAGTTCTGAAGGAAAAGGGTGTCCAAATCGATACTAGCAAGGTGTACCTAATAAAGTGGCCGGTGAGTGTATATATGAGAGAAAAACTCACCCAAGCTCTACCGCTATATAGTATAGTTGGTGTGTAGAGTAGACAGTGCTCTGGCTAATTAAGCTCACAAAATATCCATAGAAAGTACAGGCCGGCAACTCGACAGCTATTCCATAGAAAATATTTATTTAAGCATTACAGCAATAACATCATCCAAAAAATACTGACGCGTTTCGGCCATCATCAAAATGATGAAGGCCTAAGGCCGAAACGCGTCAGTATTTTTGGATGATGTTAATGCTGTAATGCTTAAATAAATATTTTCTATGGAGAAGCTGTTGAGTTGCCAGCCTGTACTTTCTATGGATCTTTTGTTAGTGTATATATAGGTAACAAGGTTGATTACTACAGAATTTAAGAATGTTCACACCTAAGTGTGAATAGAATTACAAATCCTTTAAAAAAAAAAAAAGTATATTTTAACTGTAAAGTTAGCTACTTGCCTATAGCGGTACTTTAAATAATTGAATCATTTTAGGTTTTTACATGTGGTCAAATTTATTTTTAAAAGACAACGAGAACTTAGGAATGAATGAATGAGCAACTTATATATTAGTCCATTATAATAAAGCCAAAAAACTACCACTGGACACTTTGAAAAAAAGGGATAATAGCAAAGCTGGCAACAAAAATATAGAACATATCCAGTTTCATTTTGACGGAGTTAGCAGCCATGCCGTGCTTGCCAATAGCATACTTCCTGACATAAACCCCGCACATTGTCCATGTGGAGATGAAGAGCGTAAATGGTTTTAATCAGACTTCTCAATAAGTGCTATACATTTGTGGTTACCTCTCAGGTTTCCAGTTAGATGGAATGCAATGCAGGAGGTTGAAAGTTTAAATAAGTCTAGCTGAACTTTGTTTTGAGTGCCCCCCCTCAGTATGGCTGATGATTTCCTAATGTACTCTCATTAGGTGTCTCAAGCAGTAATGTGGTGATGCAGTTCCATTAAGCACACATCACTAGCCCTTCAGGTTATACCCATGATTAGACACTGTACATAATAACATCTATAACCAGCTAATGTTGACATTAACCACTTGCTAATGATGGAATACACTGATTACAGAAATGGCTTTTAAAACAAGCTCTGTCCCAGGCACGATTCTAAAGGCACCATTGTTCCCGTCTTGCTGCTATGTGCGCTGTTTATGGTTTCGGGGTCCCCAGATGCCTTTCCGACATAGCTTTTAGTTTCAAAGAAAAAAAAAAAAAGTTGCAGCAAGCTAGAGCACTAACGGATTCAACTCTCAGAATTATGAAAAGTTTGTATATATAGAACTAGATCATGAATCCATCAAGAAATATATTTCATTTTGGGGCGAAGACCAGAAGTTTAAAGTGAATTTAAAGTTTTTTATTTTTTTTTTCGATAGAGGGTAAAGGGCTAGTTTACCTTTTTATAAAAAAAGGAAATAAAAATAAAAAAAAATCATAACACTCTACACCCACATGACCCCACAGGTCCCTGCTGCACTTACATCACAAACAAACAGCAATTTTCCAGCGCACTTTCCAGCCAGTCTGCAAAAAATTTATTTTTTTTGCAGGTTAGCTGGTAAGTGTGCTGGGAAATTTTTGTTTATTATTATTATTACTCCAAAAAATACAATAAGTGGAAAAAATACATATAACGTCTTTTTCAAATATTGTATCAGCGCTATTAGTTGAACATCAGTGTCCGATGTGAATAAATAAACAAATAAATAATTCTCCAACAGTATCAATCCGTGTCCAAAATTAATAAATAAATAAATAGTTTTCAACAGTAAAAAAGGTAAAAAGATTTGTGAAACAGTTCTATATAGTTGCTGTGTAGTCAATCTGAGCCATCCACCAAAGACTTCACCACGTGTGATGCTTGTCCCCTTGTGGGGGTACACTGACCAGATACACTAAAATTATAAGCCTGTAGTCATCAGTATCTCTGCTTCTCCTCCAATATCACCATATCAGTTCTCCCAATACGCAGGTACCGGTCATAACATTTAGAAGGGAAATCGAAGGAAAAGTTAAGTGAACCAACAATGCACTAGCTTAAAGGAACAAATTGGGCCACATAGCGTGATACTGTATAATGCAATTTATTAAAGATTCTTCCCCAAAAAAATAACTTCCCTCATTAAGTTAAGCGTACCATAGTAAAAACTGTTTAAGGCAAATGTAAAATGGTGTACTGTGCCTGAGCCTTCTCCTCGCCGGAAATGTGCTGGAATCAGTTCCGCTGTGTACAGCAGCAGCGTTCTTCCTATTTCGGCCTGTGGAACGCAAGCTTGGACCGCACGCGTCTTTACGTCACTTCCGGTTGACCTTCGCTATGACGCGTTTCGTCACTTCCGACTTCGTCTCGTAATTATTATTAGTATACAGGATTTATATAGCGCCAACAGTTTACGCAGCGCTTTACAATATAAAAAGGAGACAATACAGTTATAGCACAATAAAATACAAGAGGATTAAAGGGGTTGTAAAGGTTTGTTTTTTATATTTTCTAAATACTGTATATACTCGAGTATAAGCCGACCCGAATATAAGCCGAGGCACCTAATTTTACCACAAAAAACTGGGAAAACTTATTGACTCGAGTATAAGCCTAGGGTGAGAAATGCGCAGCTACTGTAAGTGGAAAAGAGGGTCAACAGTGCCCATTTGCATGCCTCACTGTGCCCATTTGCAGCCAAAGGTCCCCCGAACTTGGTAGTTAAGGGTTCCTAGATGCCCCCAAGCTGCAGCCAAAATTTGGGGTCCCTGGACCCAAAGGGTCCCGAAATGACATTGCTGCAGATGGACACAGTTGACCGACTTTGGGGCCCTGAAACTCGGGGCCACTTGGTGCTAGGAATCCCAAATTTGAATATGTTGTAGTATTGGTTCCACTTGGTTTGCACACCCAAAGTCGGGTCGGAAAATGTCAAGTACTTTTCTGCAGCAAAAAATGACATTTTCCAACCCGAATTTGCGGGCCCTGTATCTCGGGGCCACTTGGTGCTAGGAACCCTAAATTTGGTGTGCAAACCCAGTAGAACCAACACTACAAAATATCCAATGGGATTCCTAGCACTAAGTGGCCCCGAGATACGGGGTCGCAAAGTCGGGTCGGAAAATTTCATTTTTTTGCTGCAGAAAAGTGCTTGACTCGAGTATAAGCCGAGGGGGGCACTTTCAGCACAAAAAAATGTGCTGAAAAACTTGGCTTATACTCGAGTATATACGGTAGGTTCCTTTAAGCTAGTGCATTGTTGGTTCACTTACCTTTTCCTTGGATTTCCCTTCTAAATGATTTTTTTCTTTGCTTTCTTTGTCTAAATTTCTCACTTCCTGTTCCTCCTCAGTAAGCTGTTCAGTAAACTGTTCTGACTGACTAAACACCGCTCGGATGATGGTGTGAAGTTTACTGAGGAGAAACAGGAAGTGAGAAATTCAGACAAAGAAAAAAAACATTTAGAAGGGAAGTCGAAGGAAAAGGTAAGTGAACCAACAATGCACTAGCTTAAAGGAACCTATTTAGAAAATAAAAAACAAACCTTTACAACCCCTTTAAGAGGGCCCTGCTCAGAAGAGCTTACAATATAATAGGGTGGGGCAGGTGGTACAAAAGGTTGCAACTGCGGGGAATGGGCTGATGGAAGTGGTAGAAGATTAGCTGGAGACGTGATAGGCTTTCCTGAAGAGATGAGGAGGAGACGAAAGAGCTTGAGAGTAGGAGGTCTTGAGAAGGAGGTTTACTTGTGATGTGTGTTGCCTTTCTTTGTGCACCTTGCTGCAAAGGCTAGTTATAGGTTGGGGTGGTTGGCACTTGTTTGTACAGTTGATTGAATTTGATGCGGGGATGCACTGGATGCCTCCAGCTGCCATTGTGCTCTTTCTGGGCGTCACCTGCATCCCTGTGCCTTTCCAGAGGGATGGGCTCCCTCCAGGCCCACCTGTCCTTAATCTATCCACTGCTATTTGTGCTTCAACTTGTAAACTCTCAAAACTATAGAGTTAGGACCGCAGTATATGGAGGAGTCCCGCTGCACTTAACTTCATGGGAGGTACAGTTTCCATGCAGCCAGTGGCGGTTGGTGAAGTTTTAAGATGGGGGGGCGCTAGACCCTTGTGACTACCTCGGGTGGTGACGGAACACGTAGGAGGAGCCGGGTGAGCCGTCGGTCACTGTGCCCTGGAGTGTGCAGGACAGGTGCTGTTGGCACAGCTCTGTTGGCGCTATTGCATGCAAACATAGGACTGCTCTGCGCCAAGGCTGCCGAGAAACCGTATACTGTATTTGCGTGTACTCAGAGCTAGCAAATTAAAGGCCTTGTTCACTTGTGCTAGACAGGTTATGATGTATCACCTCCTTATCGCCTTCTTTAATCCCTTGGACCCTGCTCTAGCACACCGCAACCACATGCATTGCACGTAGTTGCAGGGCACTTGCTAAGTGGCCCCATTCACATGAAAGTGACAGGGGGTATCATTCCTGCTGTGGCTGAGAAGCAAAACATCATGACTGTGGCTGTTGCCTTTACAGCTAAAGGGGTGGGGGGGGGGCGGAAAGGGTTCCTCCGACTTCTAGTGTGAATGAGCCCTAAAAGGGGATTTTCCCTTTGCTTTATACAGCTTTCCTCACACATCCTATTATGTCTCCAGGAGAGCAAGTGGGGTAAAATTTCCTCAATCGGACAGCAAAAATTACTTCACAGGCGTTGAAACCATACCTACCCTAACAAACTGTATGTCTAAAACTAAATATTTTGGCTTTAGATACATTTTAAATTTAGCATTTTGTATATTTTACCCCCAAATAATTATATTTTATTGTAACTTAGAAAACATGTCCCTCGCTAGAATGACTGTGGCTGCTTTTGAAGTTCAGCTTCACGTGATTTGCACATGCCTGCCCTACACTGTGAGTTTACATTCACAGGCTCAGCAGATAAATGTCCCTGCAAAGTATGTGAAAATGTCGGTAGTTATGCAAAATATAAACACAAGCAGATCACACCTTAAAGAATCTGACATCTCGCTTTTTGCTTGTATAAGCACTGTTATCTTCATACGATGTGAGTACAGCAGCCACAATTCCTGGAATATATGTATTGCATTATATACTGGTTGTAAATTACTATAAAACAGCCTATGCGGCCATCCGATGGCATGGCAAAGACAACTGGCATGGAATCACAAGTGGCACACCATAATCATCAATGGGAATAAGATCATAGTCCATTATGGGGGAATAAAATAATCTACTAACATATTTATGTGCAACTGTAATACTATAGAATCCATAAAGTAGCGGACAGAGTCACCAAACTGATTCTGTGACCAATTTTTGGGACCCCAATGCAACTGCTGGTTAAGAAAAAAAACACAAAAAAAGGTCTCTTGTTGTCTACAGATGCCGAAAAGGCCTTTGGCCGAGTTTCTTGGGATTTTCTAACAGACACATGCAAACATATTGGGCTAAAATCACATATGGTTATATGGATATCTACCCTTTACCACAATCCTAAGGCTAAATTGAAAATTAACCGAACTTTCAGATTCAACGAAAATCCAAAACAGGACATGCCCTCCTTCGCCATTATTGTTAATATTGATATTGTAACCTTTCATCTGTACCAGTGTTGCCAACCTACCAGATTGAGATTTACTGGCACAACAGCCAAAATTTTTACTGGCATTTCCAAAATTTAACAAAAATTACAGTTTTAAGTGCAAATTTCAGTATTTAGGCAACAAACAAGTAACATGCGCAATTAGCAATGTGATTTAAAGCGGAAGGCCACCCTAAAATAAAAAATGACATTAATAGTCTCAAAAAAATATATAAAAAAACATTTGAAAAAAAAAAATTTTTCTTACCAGAAACCCCTGTTGCTAGGCAGTTTTCCTAATCTGCCTCTTCCTATTCTACGGCGCTGTTCCTTCACTTCCTCCTTCTTCGGCGAGCTGCCCCGTTGTCTTCTGGGACATGTGTATGTCCCAGAAATCAACAGGGCCATTCACAAAGCGCCTCGCGACTCGCACGTGTGCAGTAGAAAACGGGCAGTGAAGCCGCAAGGCTCCACTGCCTGTTTCCCTTCGTTAAGATGGCGGAGCCGGCACCCAATCCGATGGACAGATCAGCCTCGGGGGGCCGACATCGCGGGCTCCCTGGACAGCTAAGTGTTTGTAGCTGCTGACTTTTAAAACAAAAATAAAATTGCGGCTGGAACACCGCTTTAAGGTAGATATTAAGTCAAAATACATATTTCTTATTTTCAGTATAGTAAAGGCGGATTATTGTAACTCATCTGTATTTTATCACCTATGGCAAACTAAGGGGGATTTCCCATAAATTTTTGTCCCTAAATAGAGAGAGACAGCTTCCACATCACCCCACAGAGATAAACTGCTCCCACATTACCTTGCACAGCCAGAGAGACAGACAGACTGCCGTGACCCCACAGAGAGAGTCTCAGCCTGCCCAGCAAACAGAATAAAGAGACTGCTGCTTACTGCTTCCCATTCCCAGCGCTTCAAGTCTGTTTACCTGATTCAGCTTCACACACAGTTATGTGACAAGATCACAAAGTATTGCTAGCACTTACTGGCAGTGGCATCACCCCCCTCCCCCAATAATTTTTTTCCCATATAGATGCAGGGCCGGCTACTTTCGGGCCGACAGCGCATGGTCAGGGTGTGACCCCCAAGCCGGCTTCTGTAAATAGTACTGTTGGTGCTGGCACGCTGATCTGTGCGCCAAGACGTGCTCTAGGGGTTACTAGACATTATGGCTCACCATTTGGTTGCTAGAGGTTACTAAACGTTACTGCTTGCTGATTGGTTGCTAGAGGTTACTACACATTACCACTCACCATTAGGTTATTATACATTACTGCCCGCCATTCGGTTACTATACATTATTGCCCACCATTTGGTTACTATACATTACTGCTTACCATTCGGTTGCTAGAGGTTACTATACATTAATGCCCACCATTTAGTTACTATACATTACTGCTCACTATTCGGTGGCTAGAGGTTACTATACATTACTGCCCACCATTTGGTTGCTAGAGGTTACTGCACAATGATTGCCTGCAACTCAGTGTCCCCCCTGCAAGCTGCTCAGTCCTGCCACTGCTTTATTAATCCCTACCCCCACTGCAGACAGAAGTAGGGTGAGGAAGAATGCACACAGCCTGTCTGTGTGTCTTTGATCTCTGTGCTCGTGCTGCTGACCGGAAAAGGGGGAGGGGGGACAGAGAGCCGGTGTTCTATCTATATGTGCCCTCCGTTGAAAAGTGCCGTTCATGCGCAGGATGGAGCCGCACTCCAGCTGATTTGGCGTACAGCTGGAGTGACGTGACCATGGCGCATGTGCACATCAGAGGAGGTATTTTTCAATGGGAAAGAGAATTTAACGGACACTATTAAAAGCTATTCACAGAGCGGAGGGAGACCATAGTTCTCATATTATGCCTCGCTGTTGAGGGGCGGGGTTTCAGTCTGCTCAAGGTCACCTTTTGTCAGTGTTGCATGGTGGCTTTAGTGTCTTGATCAGCGCCTGTTGCCTGTGTCTAAGGGCAGGTTGCAACACAGACAAAACCCGCCCCTTCAACACAGCCACAAGCCGCCCTGCAACAGCGAGGCATAATGTAACAACTACGGTGTCCCCCTCCGCTCTGTGAATAGCTTTCAATTGTGTCCGTGAAATCCCCTCTCCTGTCGAAAAATGCCTCCTGTGATGTGCGCATGCGCCATGGTCATTTCATTCCAGCTGATTGGGAAATCAGCTGGAATGCGGCTCCGTCCTGCGCATGCGTGGGCACGTTTCGACAGAGGGCACATATCGATAGAACACTGGCTCTGCCTCACTCCCTGTCACAGACTCACAGCCACTCCGGTCCTGACAGAGGGAGAAGCAGGCTCTCTAGAACATGCAGCCAGCAGCTGTGCCTCTCCTCTGTCGCAGTGTGGCCAGGAGAATAAGCGGGGTGATGGTAATGGTAAAGCGCAGGGAACAGAGCAGACTCCTGCCAGCCTCAATACAATACAGCCACACTTTCGGCTGCCCGCAACTTCTTGTCAAATGTGGCGGGCTGCAGGAGGAGGGTGGGTTACAGTAATGCTGATTGGTTGAGAGGCGGTGGTGGGCAGAGCAATTATCAAAGGTGCAGATCGGATCGTCTCGGGCAGATGACTCTCTGGCTTTCCTGGGAATTGTACATGCGCAGTTCCAAGCTGAGCTGGTCACAGACATTTTACTGGCACTTTTTCTGTGCTACAGACATTTACGGACTGGGGAAAAAGTGCCCTGTTTTTACGGGCTGCCCGGAAAAATACGGATGGTTGGCAACACTGATCTATACTATAAATGCTAACCTGTCAATTCATGGGTTTCCAATAGGAGATAGGCAATATAAATCTGCAGAGTATGTAGACAATTTGCTATTTTTCCTCACACAACCTCATATCTCTATTCCAAATTTGATGCAAGCATTTGCACAATACAGTTTCCAACCTTTGTATTAATTATAAAAAATCAGAGGCATTCAATATGTCTTTCTCTTCTCATACATTGGTCTTAGTTTGTAAAAATTGTTCCTTCACTTGGTTAGACAGGGCACTGAAATACTTGGGAGTCTGGATTTCACCCACCTTAAATGCTCTATATTAAAAAATTGTATTCCTATAATACAGATTTTAAAGGAGGATTTAGAGAAACGGTCCCTCAAGTATTTCTCCTGGTTTGGTAGGGCAGCCATAGTCAAAATAACAGTATTACCAAAAATGTTATATCTTTTTTAAACCCTACCAATTTTTACTCTTTGCAGTCATTACTTAGGAAAATTCTGTGGGCGGATAAAAGACCACGCATTAATCTCCAAATACTTACACGTCCAAAACAAATTGGAGGAAATGGATTTCACAATTTTAAGAATTATTATTTTGCATCTCATCTCACAAGAATTATTAATTGGCATTGTAACGCAGCTAAAAAGATTGGGTAGATTTAGAGAATGACTTAAGTTCTCTACCGGTGAAAGTCTCTCCTTGGATACCATATGATTCATGTCCTAATATTCTAAAACAACACTCACTAATTGGTGCAACCCTAAATGTTTTTCACCAAGTGATTAAATGCTCTGATTTATCCACTTCACCAGGTCCTTTAACACCACTAGGCTCTAACCCCGACTTTAAACCAGGTATGGCCTCGTCATCTAAATTACAAATAAATGAACACACACCCTTGTTAATTACAAATTATATTTAAAAGGGCTAAATAAAATCGCATACAACTATGACAACAGAATTAGGAGATCAAGTTATAGCAAAATAAATGTACTGTCAGATACACGATTACATGTCCACTACAACATGAAAACATTCCTTTTTAAGACCTTTAACATCTTTCAAATCTGTTTGCCTTCAAGGAAATACTCTGGAAAAAGCTATCTTGACAGTGTATGCCTGGCTACAAACCTCTTACGCCCCGTACACGCGGTCGGAAATTCTGACGGAAAATGTCTGATCGGACCATGTTGTCGGAAAATCCGACCGTGTATGGGCTCCATCTGACTTTTTCCGTCGGAATCTCCGACGGAAAAAATTTGAGATCCTGCTCTCAAATTTTCCGACAACAAAATCCGAACTTTTTCCGATCGTGTGTAGAGAATTCCGACGGACAAAGTGCCACGCATGCTCAGATCAAATTAGGAGACCAAACCTATTGGCTAATAGCCTCTACGTAGTTCCATTGTACGCAACAAACGTCACCACGTTCAGAATGATCGGATTTTCCGACAACTTTGTCCGACCGTGTGTATGCAACACCAGTGTCGGACAAAATCCGTCGGAAAAAGTCTGACAGATTTTGTGGTCGGAATTTCCGACCGTGTGTACGGGGCATTACACTTCAAGCCTGGTCAGATTTAAAGCACTCCGGGAATCAACTGGTTGTAAACTCTGTAAAAAAATTCCAAAAAAAACCCTGCAAGACAAAGGCATAATGAGCTAGTATGCATACATGTATCATCCATGTCTCATCCATGCCCATACATGTCTCATCCATGCCCATACATGTCTCGTCCATGCCCATACATGTCTCATCCATGCTCATCCATGCTCAGCCATGTCTCATCCATGCCCATACATGTCTCATCCATGCTCATCCATGGCTCATCCATGCCAATGATTGGCACCATAGCTTGTAGACTCTATAACTTTCACAAAAGCAAAATAATATACACTGATTTTGGTTATTTTTACCAAAGATATGTAGTAGTATAAATTTTGGCCAAAATTTATTAAGAAAAATTACTAATATGCAAAATTGTATAACAGAAACGAAGCAAAATGCATTTTACTTACAACATTTTCGGTGTTTTTTTTTTTATAGCGCAAAAAATAAAAACCCCAGTGGTGATTAAATACCACCAAAAGAAAGCTCTAATTGTGTGAAAAAAAGGACAAACATTTCATACAAGTACAGTGTTGCATGACTGAGTAATAATTGTCATTTAAAATGTGAGCACCGAAAGCTGAAAATTGGTCTGGTTAGGAAGGGGTTTAAGTGCCCAGTGGGAAAGTGGTTAAAACACTTCATCACTGTGCAATGATTTGCAGCTAGATAGTGCAAGGAATGTCTATGTGAAAACGACCGTAGGTCCCTGGATCCATCTGACACACATCTAGTGTGAGTGAGTCCCTATGTCTCAGAGGGCCCTTGTTAAGGTGCACAGTTTGCTCAAGTGGTAAGTTCACCCCTGAAACCATAATTGCACAGCAGAACAACAGTCCACAGCCTTACGAGCCAAATTCACACTTAACCACTTGCTTACCGGGCCTATTTTGGCCTATTTTCCTTCATGTAAACATCATCATTTTTTTGCTAGAAAATTACTCAGAACCCCCAAACATTGAGTACATTTTTTTTAGCAGATACCCTAGGGAATAAAATGGCGGTCATTGCAACTTTTTATCTCACACGGTATTTGCGCAATAATTTTTCAAACGCCTTTTTTTGGGAAAAAACGGTTTCATGAATTAAAAAATAAGAAAACAGTAAAGTTAGCCCAATTTTTTATATAATATGAAAGATGATGTTACGCCGAGTAAATAGATACCAAACATGTCACGCTTTAAAATTGCGCACAACCGTGGAATGGCGCCAAACTTCGGTACTTAATAATCTCCATAGGCGACGCTTTAATATTTTTTACTGGTTACCAGTTTAGAGTTACGGAGGAGGTCTAGTGCTAGAATTGTTGCACGCGCTCTAACGCACGCAGCGATACCTCACATGTGTGGTTTGAGCGGCGTTTACATATGCGGGCGGGACTTGCGTGTGCGTTAGCTTCTGATCGCAAGCTACAGGGGACAGGGGCGTTTTAATTTTTTTTTTTTTATTTATTTTTTTATTTTACTTAATTTTTTTTATTTTTACACTTTTTAAAAAAAAATTTAATTTTGGATCACTTTTATTCCTATTACAAGGAATGTAAACATCCCTTGTAA
This sequence comes from Lithobates sylvaticus, assembly GCA_028564925.1. Taxonomy (NCBI): domain Eukaryota; kingdom Metazoa; phylum Chordata; class Amphibia; order Anura; family Ranidae; genus Lithobates; species Lithobates sylvaticus. The sequence continues at coordinate 468,138,905 of CM053030.1, forward strand.
TAGGAATGTATGTGACAGGTCCTCTTTATGGAGAGATGTGGGGTCAATAAGACCCCACATCTCTCCTCCAGGCTGGAAAGCATGAGATCGGTAAAAAATTTTTTACCAATCTCATGCTGACAGCCGCGATCGCGGCTTTGTTTACTTCCGGGTACCGGGCGTGACGTCATAACGTTGCGCCCGGGCCTCCGACGGTCATAGAGATGACTGGTGACCATCTGGTCACCGGAAATCTCTATGCTCGTCATCCGGCGGCGAGCGATTCTTTCTCCGGGCCCCCGATGGCACGGGAGAGCCCGGAGAAGCACCGGATGGCGGCGGGAGGGGATGTCCCCTCCCGCTGCCTATAAGAACGATCAGGCGGCGGAGCTGCCGCTATGATCGTTCTTATGGTGCACAGAATCGCCGGCCAGTAAAAATGATATCTGAATGATGCCAATAGCTGCACGCATCATTCAGATATCACCACTCAAAGTCAAGGACGTCATATGACGTCCTTGGTCGGCAAGTGGTTAAAGTGATTGTAAAGTGATTTATTTTTTTTATAAATATCTTTGTGATTACCTGCTCTGTGCAATAGAATTGGCACTCGGGTCTCAGTCTAATGCCGCGTACACACGATCGTAATTCTCGCTGGAAAAAGCTCTGATGGTTTTCCCGACAGAATTCCGACGGAATTCTGCTCAAACTGTCTTACCTACACACGGTCACACCAAATTTCGACAGTCAAGAACGCGGTGACGTACAACGATACAACGAGCCAAGAAAAAATGAAGTTCAATGCTTCCGAGCATCCGTCAAACTGTTTCCGAGCATGCGTAGGAACTTTGCGCGTCGGAATTGCTACAGGCGATCGGAATTTCCGATACAAACCTTTTCCGTCTGACAAATTGAGAACCTGCTCTCAAATTTCGATGGAGCATACACACGGTCGCATTTTCCGATGAAAAGCTCTCATCTGTCTTTTGTTGGACGAAATTCCGATTGTGTGTACGCGGCATAAGAAGTGGCGGGGAACAAATGCACCATACATACCTCCCAACTTTTTCAGATGAAAACGAGGGACAGCTATTAGCAAAAGTATGTAGGCATAGGACACACCCTCTGCCACGCCCCCTTAAAGGAGAATTATACAAAAAAAATGATTAGTTAAACTGATGAGGGCTTTTTTTTACCACTACTATTCCTTTATATTGGCTTTTAAAATGTACAAATGCAGCAATTTAGAAATTGGATGAAAGGTTTAGCACTGGGAAACGTGTTTTGAAAGATAAAAATTTGCATTTTATAAACAACTATATAGATCAGGCTAAAATGAAGGACAAATGAGGAGGAAAGAGGGACAAATCAGGGACAGTCCCTCAAAATCTGGAACAGTTGGGAGCTATGACCAGAGCCGATCCGCCCTATACGCGGACTACGCAAGCTGCGTAGGGCCCCGCGGTGGATCGGCTCTGCTCGGGGGCCCCTGGGGCCGCTGCCGCCACTGTGAGGGCAGCGGCGCCTGAAAAAAGATGGCCGCGGGGTCGACATGCAACTGCGCATGCACCCGCCTTTCCGAAAATTACCGAGCAGCGGCAACAGCGCTGGCGCATGCGCAGTAGCCCGACATGGAACTGCGCATGCGCCAGCTCTGTTGCCGCTGCTCGGCAATTTTCGGAAAGGCGGGCGCATGCGCAGTTGCATGTCGGCCCCGCGGCGATCTTTTTTTCAGGCGCTGCTGCCCTCACAGTGGCGGCAGCGGCACCAGTGACACGATGGCGCCAAGTGGCGCCAATTTTTAAAAATAAAACGTCCCCTCCGAAGCCTCTTACCTCCCGGGCCCCCTCCCCCTTGCAGCCTCTTACCTCCTGGGCCCCCTCCAACTCGCAGCGTCTGACCTCCTGTCCCCCCTCCCCCCTCAACGCCTCTGACCTCCTGCCCCCCCCTCCTCAGCCTCTGACCTCCTGCCCCCCCCCTTCGCAGCCTCTGACCTCCTGCCCCCCTCGCAGCCTCTGACCTCCTGCCCCCCCCCCTCGCAGCCTCTGACCTCCTGTCCCCCCCCTGCAGCCTCTGACCTCCTGTCCCCCCCCCCCCCTCGCAGCCTCGGACCTCCTGTCCCCCCCCCCTGCAGCCTCTGACCTCCTGTCCCCCCCCTTCGCAGCCTCTGACCTCCTGTCCCCCCCCCTTCGCAGCCTCGGACCTCCTGTCCCCCCCTGCAGCCTCTGACCTCCTGTCCCCCCCCCCTTCGCAGCCTCGGACCTCCAGTCTCCCCCCTTGCAGCCTCTGACCTCCTGTCCCCCCCTTGCAGCCTCTGACCTCCTGTCCCCCCTTGCAGCCTCTGACCTCCTGTCCCCCCCCCTTGCAGCGTCTGACCTCCAGTCCCCCCCTTGCAGCCTCTGACCTCCTGTCCCCCCCCTTGCAGCGTCTGACCTCCAGTCCCCCCCCTTGCAGCCTCTGACCTCCTGTCCCCCCCCCCCTTCGCAGCCTCTGACCTCCTGTCCCCCCCCCTTCGCAGCCTCTGACCTCCTGTCCCCCCCCTTCGCAGCCTCTGACCTCCTGTCCCCCCCCCCTTTCGCAGCCTCTGACCTCTCCTGTTGCCCCCCACAGCCTCTGACCTCTCCTGTTGCCCCCCCCGCAGCCTCTGACCTCTCCTGTTGCCCCCCGCAGCCTCTGACCTCTCCTGTTGCCCTCCCCCGCAGCCTCTGACCTCTCCTGTTGCCCTCCCCCCACAGCCTCTGACCTCCCCTGTCCCATCCGCAGCCTCTGACCTCCCCTGAGTCAAGAGAGGGAGCGCAGCCAGGATGGGGGTCATGGGAGAAGTCAGACATGTATGGACTGTGGAAAGGAAACTATGGGATAAAACCAGAGCCACCAAGCTGGAGCCGACTGACTGAGCCCTGCATGATGCACCTGAGAGGAGGTCAGTGACAGCACCGCCAGGCCAGTCTAGGGGGGGGTCAATACAATATTGTAAGGGGGCACTGATATAAAGGTTTCCCCCTTATCAGTAAACCCCCTTATCTTAGTGTTTTCTTTCTCTGGTCACCAGAGTCCTCCCCACAGTCCCAGAGTTCCCCTTTACATCATAGTATTCAGGATTCCACCTTACAGTGCAAGGGGGAACTCTGATGTAAAGGGCAATGACCCCGATGTAAGGAGGGGCTTTATAGGGATGCTCTCTGGGGACCCTGATGTAGGGGGGTGCTCTCTGGGGACCCTAATGTAAGGGGGTGCTCTCTGGGGACCCTGATGTAAGGGGGGTGCTCTCTGGGGACCCTGTTGTAAGGGGGTGCTCTCTGGGGACCCTGATGTAAGGGGGTGCTCTCTGGGGACCCTGATGTAAGGGGGGTGCTCTCTGGGGACCCTGATGTAAGGGGAGGCTCTCTGGGGACTCTGGTGTAAGGGGGTGGCTCTCTGGGGACCCTGGTGTAAGGGGAGGCTCTCTGAGGACCCTGGTGTAAGGGGGAGGCTCTCTGGGGACCCTGGTGTAAGGGGAGGCTCTCTGGGGACCCTGATGTAAGGGGGGTGCTCTCTGGGGACCCTAATGTAAGGGGGTGCTCTCTGGGGACCCTGATGTAAGGGGGGTGCTCTCAGGGGACCCTGATGTAAAGGGGGTGCTCTCTGGGGACCCTGATGTAAGGGGGGTGCTCTCAGGGGACCCTGATGTAAGGGGGGTGCTCTCTGGGGACCCTGATGTAAGGGGGGTGCTCTCTGGGGACCCTGATGTAAGGGGGAGGCTCTCTGGGGACCCTGATGTAAGGGGGAGGCGCTCTGGGGACCCTGGTGTAAGGGGGGGGGCTCTCTGAGGACCCTGGTGTAAGGGGAGGCTCTCTGGGGACCCTGGTGTAAGGGGGGGCTCTCTGGGGATCCTGATGTAAGGGGTGGCTCTCTGGGGACCCTGATGTAAGTGGGGGATCCACACTCAGATATGTAAAGATATATATATTGTATACATGTCTGTTCTATTTTGTTGTACTTATTCTTTGACTGTTTTGTTTAAAGGAGGGAGGATTGTATTGGGAGCGCTGAAGTGTCAGGTGTGACTGTGTGGCAATGGCAAATGGTTTCCATAGCTCACGGCATCACGGGTCAGGTAGAGGGCCCCTCAGCAGAATTTTGCTTAGGGCCCCAGGGAGGTCAGGATCGGCACTGGCTATGACCATATGACCATCGGACCAATGCTGCATCCACCTAGGTATGTATGATTTCTAAAAAAAAAAAAAGCCAAACTTCTCTTTTAGGGTGGGTTCACACATGTGCGCTGCGAATTGAAGCTCCGTTTTCACAGCTAATTGACAAAGTAGTTGTTCAGTGTTTCATGTCAGTTTTTGATCAGGTCAGGATTGCATCAGTATCAGGTCAGGTTTACATCAGGATTTTATCCTGTTCACAACGGAATGTATCTGCGAATAAGATGCATTACCATAGAAGATAATGTGCTTGCAATTCGCACTGCAATGCCCAGAAAACGCACACGTTTTTTGGGCAATGCGGAGTGTGAATGCAATGCACATATGTGAACCAGCCTCATTCTAATGAATGTATTTTAAAATGCCATGCGAATTGGATGCAGTGTAAGCCAAGTGTGAACCCAGCCTTAGGCCCCTTTCACACTTGTGCCACTTCAAAGTTGCGATTTTACCGCGATTCGTGGGCGCGATTTTTGACGCGATTTTGCCACAATTTCAAGGAATGCCTGTGTAAGTGGCATCAAAATCGGACCAAAGTAGTGCAGGGACTACTTTGAAGTCGTACTAATATGAATGGCTGTCATTGGAAATCATGGGGAACGACTTGTCATGCTACCTTGCATGTCATATACATGTGAAAGGGGCCTTAATGTTTTTTGGGATAAATCCCAGTTGGCCTTTTATTTTTGAGCCCTGGCTGTCCTGCTCACTGAATCCCTATGGTTGCTTGTCCTCTGAACATCTATATGTCTGTCTTTGTTGTTTACCACCACTTGGCTGTCCGGCACTCCCCCATAGCCATGGCATCATCACCTAAACCAGAAATAAATGGAAACTGCCATCTGTTGTCTATTGGTACCCTTGTACAGTACAGTGCAGTGCAATATATTAATAGTCCATGTATAATTGTTCAGTGACCGCCTTGTCTGTCATCCAATAGTGCACATAAGGAGACTCTCTTTGTTTGTTCTCATATTGGATGTCTCGATTATTAAACGATTATACATGGACTTTTAATATATTGCGCTGCACTGTACTTTGTTTATCTGCCGATGCATTGTGAATTATTCTTGAGTGTCAGCTTGCAATTACATTTTTTTCGATTTTATTATTTTGTATCTGCGCTGAATATTTGTTGTTTATATTCTACCCTTATATGGTGCCTTGAAAAAGTATTCATACCCTTTGAAATTTTTTTACATCTTATCACGTTACAACCAAAAAGGTAAATGTATTGGGATTTTATGTGATAGACCAACACAAAGTGGCACATAATTGTGAAGTGGAAGGACAATGATAAATGGTTTCCAAATTTTTACAAATAAATATGTGAAAAGTGTGGCGTGCATTTGTATTCAGCCCCCTTTACTCTGATACCCCTAACTAAAATATAGTGGAACCAATTGCCTTCAGAAGTCACCCAATTAGTAAATAGAGTCCACTTGTGTGTAATTTAAAGTGGTTGTAAACTCCCAAAAAAAAAAAAACCTGCAAGACAATGGCATAATGAGCTAGTACGCATCGCCTACTAGCTCATTATGAAATACTTACCTTAGATGGAAGCTGACCGGCACGTTGGCACATGCAGATACAGTGACTATCTCCTAAACTATGCAAGTTTAGAAGATATTCACGCTACCTATAGGTAAGCCTTATTCCAGGCTTACCTGTAGGTAAAAGTGGTGTAACAGGGTTTACAACCACTTAATCTCAGTATAAATACAGCTGTTCTGTGAAGCCCTCAGAGGTTTGTTGGAGAACCTTAGTGAACAAACAGCATCATGAAGGCCAAGGAACACATCAGACAGGTCAGGGATGAAGTTGTGGAGAAGTTTAAAGCAGGGTTACGTTATAAAAAAAAACCACGCTTTGAACATCTCATGAAGTACTGTTCAATCCATCATCCGAAAATGGAATGAGTATGACACAACTACAAAACTACCAAGACATGGCCGCCCACCTAAACTAACAGGCAAGGCTAGGTGAGCATTAATCAGAGAAGCAGCCAAGAGGCCCATGGTAACTCTGGAAGAGTTTCAGAGATCCACAGCTTAAGGGAGAATCTGTCCACAGGACAACTATTAGTCGTGCACTCCACAAATCTGGCATTTATGGAAGAGTGGTAAGGAAGCGATTGTTGAAAGAAAGCCATAAGAAGTTTGTGGTTTGCGAGAAGCCATATGGGGGACACAGCAAACATGTGGAAGAAGGTGCTCTGGTCAGATGAGACCAAAATGGAACTTTTTGGCCTAAAAGGAAGACGCTATGTGTGGTGGAAAACTAACACTACACATCACCCTGAACACATCATCAGGGACAGGGAAGCTGTTCAGAGTTGAAGAGAAGATGGATGGAGCCAAATACAGGGCAATCTTAGAAGAAAACCTTTTAGAGTCTGCAAAAGACTTGAGACTGGGGCGGAGGGTCACCTTCCAGCAGGACAACGACCCTAAACATACAGCCAGAGCTACAATGGAATGGTTTACCGTATATACTCGAGTATAAGCCGAGATTTTCAGCCCTTTTTTTAGGGCTGAAAGTCCCCCCCTCGGCTCAGTGGCGTTGTTAGCCGGGTGCGGGGGGTGCGCGCCGCACCCGGGTGACACCCGCCAAAGGGGTGACACCCGTGGGTAGCGGCACCGCTAACACCGCCCGCCGCCGTGTCTCACCGTCGCCGCGGCTGTGTCCCTCAGCGGAGCGGAACGAAGCCACCTCCCCCTCCTCTGTTTACATCCACAAAGGAGGAGGAGCTCGAGGGACACACACCGCTGTCTGTATCTGAGGTCTGTGAGGGGGGTGTCTGTATTGAGGGATATGTCTGTACTCGGGGGATTAGCACTGGGGGGTCTGCACTGGGGGGTGTCTGCACCCAGGGGGGGTGTCTGTACTTTGGGGTGTCTGCACTGGGGGGTCTGTACTGGGGGGGATATCTGCACTGGGGTCTGTACTGTCTGTCTTTTGGGGTGTCTGCACTGGGGGGTGTCTGCACTGGGGGGTCTGTACTGGGGGTCTGCACTGAGGGGGGAAATCTGTACTGCTGGGGGGCCTGCCCTGGGGGGGGGATCTGCACTGGGGGGGGGGTCTGCACTGAGGGGGGATATCTGCACTGGGGGTCTGTACTGTCTGTCTTTTGGGGTGTCTGCACTGGGGGGGTGTCTGCACTGGGGGTCTGCACTGAGGGGGAAATCTGTACTGCTGGGGGGCCTGCCCTGGGGGGGATCTGCACTGGGGGGGTCTGCACTGAGGGGGGATATCTGTACTGCTGGGGGGCCTGTCCTGGGGGTGTCTGTACTTTGGGGTGTCTGCACTGGGGGGTCTGTACTGGGGGGGATATCTGCACTGGGGGGTCTGTACTGTCTGTCTTTTGGGGTGTCTGCACTGGGGGGGTGTCTGCACTGGGGGTCTGTACTGGGGGGTCTGCACTGAGGGGGAAATCTGTACTGCTGGGGGGCCTGCCCTGGGGGGATCTGCACTGTGGGGGGGGGGGTCTGCACTGAGGGGGGATATCTGCACTGGGGGGTCTGTACTGTCTGTCTTTTGGGGTGTCTGCACTGGGGGGTGTCTGCACTGGGGGGTCTGTACTGGGGGGTCTGCACTGAGGGGGAAATCTGTACTGCTGGGGGGCCTGCCCTGGGGGGGATCTGCACTGGGGGGGTCTGCACTGAGGGGGGATATCTGTACTGCTGGGGGGCCTGTCCTGGGGGTGTCTGTACTGAGGGGGGTCTACACTAAGGGAGGGGTGTCTGTACTGCTGGGGGGTCTGCACTGGGAGGTCTGCACTGAGGGGAATGTCTGTACTGAGGGGGGGTGTCTGTACTGCTGGGGGGTCTGCACTGAGGGGGGTTCTGTAATGCTGGGGGGGGGGGGTCTGCACTGATAGGGGTATCTGTACTGCTGGTGGGGTCTGCACTGAGGGGGTGTCTGTAATGCTGGGGGGGGGGTCTGCACTGGGAGGGGTATCTGTACTGCTGGGGGGTGACTGCACTAAGGGGGGGTGTCTGTACTGATGGAGGGGTCTGCACTGAAGGGGTGTCTGTACTGAGGGAGGAGGTTTATACTGAGGGAGGGGGGTCTATATTGATGGAGGGTGGTCTGTAATTAGTGTGGGGGTCTGTACTGAGGGAGGGGGATCTATACTGCGGGAGGGGGGTCTGTAGTTAGTGGAGGGGGTCTGTACTGAGGGGGGACTATAGTTGGTGGGGGGGGGGGGTGACACCATTTTTTTTCGCACCGGGTGACACCAACCCTAGTGACGCCACTGCCTCGGCTTATACTCGAGTCAGTGCCGTCTGCCTACATGAACAGCGTGTCATGCAGACAGACGGCAGTGTTCAAAAGCCGCGCCGCCTCCTCCCGCCCGTCCGTGATAGGCGGACACTAATTTTCCCAGCAGTAAGTCAGTGTGCAGTGTTCCGCCTGTCACGGACGTCCTGTCATTCTCATCTCATGGACGAGGATGAGAGGATGTCCGTGATAGGCGGAACACTGCACACTGACTGCTGGGAAAAACCGAGTGTTCCTCCTATCACGGACGAGGAGGAGGCGCGGCTTTTAAATTTGTAATGGCGCCTTACATGCTGATTGCCAGGATCAGCAATGGGGGGGACACAGACACAGGACATCGGACATCCAGCGATCGGCACAGGAGGCATTAACGATCGCTTCTTAAGCCCCATACACACGCGCGGATTATCCGAGGACCAGGTCCGTCAGACCATGTCCGTCATACCGTCAAAGTTGTCAGAAAATCCGATCATTCTGAACGTGGTGACGTTTGTTGCCTACGATGGGACTACGTAGAGGCTAGTAGCCAATAGCTTTGGTCTTGTAATGTGATCTGAGCATGCGTAGCACTTTGTCCGGTCGGACTACCATACACACGATCGGATTTGGTGTGATCAGACCGTGTTGTCGGAAAATCTATCCAGCAGGAGATAGGACTTTGTCCGTCGGACAATACGACGTACACTGTCCGATGGTGCATACACACGGTCTGATTTTTCAACAACATTGTCCGATCGGACCGAATCCATGCAAAAATCTGACCGTGTGTATGGGGCTTAAGACTGGTGGACACAGGTGGCAGATCGGCGGGAGGCAGATCGATCGGCACAGGTAGGCTGCAATGGGGACACGGGGGGGGGGGGGTTTACAGGACACAGGGGACATGCAGCTGCAGATGGGCATTTGCTGACCCTCTTTTTCACTTACAGTAGCTGCTCCATTTCTCACCCTCGGCTTATACACGGGTCAATAAGTTTTCCCAGTTTTTTTTGTGGTAAATTAGGGGCCTCGGCTTATATTTGGAACGACCTATACTCGAGTATATACAGTAGATCAAATCATATTCATGTGTTAGAATGGCCCAGTCAAAGTTTAGACCTAAATCCATTTGAGAATCTGTAGCAGGACTTGAGAATTGCTATTCACAGACGCTCTCCATCCAATTTCACAGAGCTTGAGCTATTTTGCAAAGAAGAATGAGCAAAAATGTTACTCTAGATGTACAAAGCTGGTAGAGACATACTTAAAAAGACTTGCAGCTGTAATTGCAGCGAAAGGCGGTTCTACAAAAGATTGACTCAGGGGGGCTGAATACAAATGTACTTTTCACATATTTATTTGTAAAAAAAAAAAATTTAAAAACATTTATCATTTTCTTTCCACTTCACAATTATCGTGAATAATTATTATATTATTATTATTATAACAATTATTAGAAATAGTGAATAATAATAATGTGCCATTTTGTGTTGGTCTATCACATACAATCCCAATAAAATAAATTCTCATTTTTGGTTGTAACATGACAAAATGTGGAAAATATCAAGGGGTATGAATACTTTTCAACGCATTGTAGATCTGACGACTGCTACTCACTGCCTAGGCTTTTGCAGCTGGGTAAAAAGAAATAGCTTGAAAATACTGACCAGAATTATGACATCACAAAAGCACAAACTAGCCACAGTCACGAAAGTATTGAACAAAACTGAGAATTTGCTTTGTAAATTAAATATCCTCACTCATCTTTGTGAAGACCCAACATATACAGAAACGCTGATCTTCAGGTTCTTAGGAACTCGTGAACTTTAACATAAATTTTCTGATCATTAGGAGCAGTGCTTTAATGTAAAGCAATTAGTATTTTTGGTTCCCCGATCTTTAAATAAGCCAGACAGAGCCAGAGCCCCAAGTGATAGTTGTCACAGCCAGCTGTCATATGTGAAATTGACCAGACAGCGGCTGCTGTAAGATAGAGGTAAAATTCCTCCTCTGCAAAGGGCTGTTAATGTCAGAGAACACTTCCTGTGGCTCTAATGAGTACAGATATGTTACCATACCACTTCTCGCCATCAAAGCTGACTCTTGTTGCTGGAATTAGTTGAGACATGAGCAGAATGAGTGACAGATCAACAGAACACAGAGCCAAATACTTTGTTACAATCATGTGTGCATAAAGTGAGCACTTTGTAAAGTGATCCATATTTTTTGAATAGCCCAAATTTTAAAAGTCCTTTCTAAGAGTACATTGCAACTTATGCATTTCATTACCCAGAAACCCCCTCTGTGTTCTTCTCTGAAACTAGTTTCTTTCTGAACTGACGTTTGGACTGAAGCTGGGCATAGATGCATAGAATTTCAGCTAAAATTTCCTAAAAAATTTTTAGGGAAGTTTGTATGAAAATTCTTCAAACATTTGTTTGTCGTTTAAAAGATTGTGTTTGCTTTTGACATTTCATTTTAGAATGAATGGACTTTAACAAATGAAAACCTCATAAACCATTAGAAATTTGTTTATTTGAGAACAAAATTCCATCCTGCTCCTTCTAATTTTCTTGTCAGTTCGGTGGAAAACAAATGTCAGTTTGACCCCTCTAATGATTAAAAAAAGAACAAACTTTCTTAGAACAGTCTTTCCTAAAAATTTTCATTCAAAATTCTACCCATCTATGGCCAGCTTAAAGTGACACTAAGGCCCCTTTCACACCTAAGCGTTTTTCATGCGGTGCAGCGCTAAAAATAGCGCCTGTTCACCGCATGAAAAAATCCTGCCCCTTTAACTCCAGTGTGAAAGCCGGCGGGCTTTCACACTGGAGCGGTGCGCTAGCAGGATGACAAAAGAAGTCCTGCTAGCAGCATCTTTGGAGCGGGATAGGAGCGGTGTGTTCACCGCTCCTTCCCATTGAATAGAATGGGACACCGCGGTGAAACCGCGGCAATACCGCCGCAAAGCGCCGCTACGGCGGCGCTCTGCGGGGGTGTTTAACCCCTTTTCGGCCGCTCGCGGGGGTTAAAACCACACCGCGAGCGGCCGAATACCGCGGTTAAAACGACGGTAAAGCAGCGCTAAATATAGCGCTGCTTTACCGTCACCGCGGCTCCCCGCCCCAGTGTGAAAGGGGCCTAAAGGTTTTTTTTTTTTTTTTTAAATAACAAACATATCATACTAACCTCCACTGTGCAGCTCATTTTGCCCAGAGTGGCCCGAACCTAATCTTCTGGGGTCCCTCGGCGGCTCTCGTGGCTTCTCCCCACATTTGATAACCCCCTGGGAGAAGCGCTCTCCCAAGGGGTTACCTTGCGGGCATGCTCCCGAGTCCAGCATTCGGCGTCCATAGACGCCGAATGCAGGACTCGGCCCCGCCCCCGGCACCCTGCTATCAATCTACCAAATCAAGAGCCGAGAACCCTGGCCAGAGAGAGAGTGCATCCCCGTGGGACAAGTTCGATGGGTTCAGGTAAGTAAAACGGGGGGGGGCTGGGGGGCCGGTCACTGACAGGTGTTTTTTCACCTTAACTACTTGCCTACCAGCCACGAACACCTCCTTACTGACCAAGCCATTTTTCAGCTTTCAGCGCTGTCGCATTTTGAATGACAATTGCGCGGTCATGCAACGCTGTACCCAAATAAAATTTTTATCATTTTTTCCCCACAGATAGAGCTTTATTTTGGTGGTATTTGATCACCTCTGCGGTTTTTATTTCTTGCGCTATAAACAAAAGAAGAGGGACAAGTTTGAAAAAACATAATATTTTTTACTATTTATTATAATAAATATCCAATTTTATTTTTTTTTTTAAACTAATTTTTTCCTCAGTTTAGGCCGATACGTATTCTTCTACATATTTTTGGTAAAAAAAATTGCAATAAGCGTATATTGATTGGTTTGCGCAAAAGTTATAGCGTCTACAAAATAGGGGATAGATTTATAGCATTTTTATTATTATTTTTTTTTTTACTAGTAATGGCGGCGATTTGCGATTTTTATCGTGACTGCGACATTGCGGCGGACACTTCGGACACTTTTGACTCATTTTTGGGACCATTCACATTTATACAGCGATCCGTGCTATAAAAATGCATTGATTACTGTATAAATGTGAGTGGCAGGGAAGGGGTTAACGCTAGGGGGCGCTGCAGGGGTTAATGTGTACCCTATCTTGGTGATTCTTACTGTGGGGGGAGGGGACTGACTGGGGGAGGAGACCGATCGGTGTCCCTATGTACAAGGGACACACCATCGGTCTCCTCTCCTCTGACAGGACGTGGATCTGTGTGTTTACACACACCGATCCACGTCCTGCTCGATTACCGGGCAATCGCGGGTGCCTGGCGGTCATCGCGACCGCCGGGCACGCGCGCCCCCCAGTGGCCAAATTGTAGACGACGTCATATGACGGCGTCCCGCCACAGTAGCTGAACCGTCCCGCCGTCATTTGACAGTGGGCGGTCAGCTAGTGGTTAATGCATCCTATGAAAAAACATGAACCTTTACAACCCCTTTAATACCCCCGATCCCCATTCAGACCGCAATCCAGAAGCTACTGACAGATGGTGAGAAAGCAATGCTTCTCATTGCTGCTCATTTTTAACCCCATTTTTGCCAACAAACACAGAGCAAGCACACACATTGCATGTCACTGGGGCCAACTAGTGATGAGTGAATCTGGCCAGGTTCAGTTCTACCTAACCTATTCTACACTTCAACCCCAATCTAGTTCATCACTACCTCTGAGTGACATTGGCAGCCTGTTATAGGTTGTAGCACCCTCTAGCTTAGTGTGCTAGTGTGATAGATTTTTTTCTGTATTTTAGGTAAATTGTTTGGCTTGGCTGGCAGCCAAGCCTGTGTATTGAATTTGGATCAGGGTGAGTGACCCAGGGAGGCTAGATGACCCATCAGGCAGCACCTCTGGTACCTCCCCTTACTTGCTGAAACTTTTGAGAAACTTCCAGAAGAATGGGAGGGAAGTTAGGAGATGCTGCCTGGAGTATTGATGAGAGAGCCCCAACCAATCCCCGGCCAAATGGGCTGGCAGGGGGCAGACACCTTTAAATATTCTGGGTTAGCCCAGTAGGGGCAGTGGAGTTCTGGTGGAAGCTGGGGATGGAGTGCTGATGAGGCTGTTGGTGGGCCTTTTTAGGGCAACCCCCTAGTCTGGGGAGTGACCTCGGGCTAGGGTTTTGACCCAAACAGTACAGGTTTAGGAGGCTGTGCCCGGGTTTCCCTCTGCCTTACTCCCGGACACCATTTCCAGCTGACAGGGGTACCATGGGACCTTTTTTACGAGCCCCAGCACACAGGGGGGTCAGAGCGGCGGGCGGGGGAGCAATTACAGAGAAATCAAAACAGAGAGAGAGAGGCGACAGGCAGTCTGTGAAGTCGGCTGTCCCATTCTCTCCTCAGATCCACGCTGCTCTTATCACTGAATCTCTGGATGAAGCCAATAATACAGTCCTGCGGGGAGACTGCAGTGAGCTGTCAGCCTGGGATGCTGTGACCAATCAGAGCTTAACCACGCCTCCATCATTGACAGTTGAGGTTGACAGTTCACATGAGTTTCAGTGATAACAGCAGCGTGGATCGGAGGGGAGAATGGGACAGCCGACTTCACAGACTGACATACAGTATACAGCTCTGACATGGAGAGTGGGTGGATTATTTATTTTTAAGCATTTATTTTATTAAAAACTTCCGCACCAGCAGCAGCCTGTCGCCTCTCTCTCCCTTATATTTTGACCCTTCTGTGTTTGCCCACCCTCCTGTGTATTTGCTCCACCCTCCTGTCTATTTGCTCCCCCCTCCTGTGTATTTGCTCCGCCCTCCTGTGTATTTGCTCCCCCCTTCTGTTTATTTGCCACCCCCTTCTGTGTATGTGCACCCCCTCCTGTGTATTTGAACCCCCCTCCTCTGTAATTGCCCCCTCCTGTGTATTTGCACCCCCTCCTCTGTAATTGCCCCCCCTTCTCTGTAATTGCCCCCCTCTCTGTAATTTCCCCTCTCCTCTGTATTTGCACCCCCCTCCTCTGTATTTTCCACCCCCTCCTGTGTATTTTCTCCCCCTCCTGTGTATTTGCACCCCCTCCTGTGTATTTGCACCCCCCTCCTGTGTATTTGCACCCCTCCTCTGTAATGCCCTTCCTTTTCTGTAATTGCCCCCCCCCTCTCTGTAATTTCCCCTGTCCTCTGTATTTGCACCCCCTCCTCTGTAATTGTCCCTCCCTTCTCTGTAATTTCCCCCTCCACTGTATTTGCACCCCCCTCCTGTGTATTTGCCACCCCCTCCTGTGTATTTGCCACCCCCTCTTGTGTATTTGCACCCCCCTCCTGTGTAATTGCCCACCCCCTCTGCAATTTCCCCTCTCCTCTGTATTTGCACCCCACTCCTCTGTAATTGTCCCTCCCTTCTCTGTAATTACCCCCTCCACTGTATTTTCACCCCCTCCTCTGTAATTGCTTCCCATGCCCGCCGCTCCGAACCCCCTGCGGTCCCGGCCTCCCTGTGTGCTGGGGCCCCGTGATACCCCCTGTCGGCTGCCATGGGGGTATTGGAGGGAGGAGGATGTGTGCTGGTAGGGGAAGAAGATTTGTAACAGGAGGGAATGGGGATAATGGCACCCCAATCACAAAGCAAAACTTCTTTTGGGTGACTGGCATCCCACAATTCTGTTTACGTGATTTTTCTGCAATTTGTCGTTTGACAATCGCTGCAAAATCGCACCGCGGTTGGGGTGCCATGCCTTGCGCCGCTAAACTGTTCGGGTTTGGCTTGAAGAAAAGGTGGCAACCCTACCTCGGGCCTAGGGCTCGGGTGCAGGAGGGATCCTCTCACAACACACGGAAGAGTCCTTTCTAGTGGCACGGGAGCAGGTGTGAGGACAGCAGGAGCCAGCAAGCACATCCATGAGATCTCCAGGGAGAAGACAGTCAGGTGGGTTGGTGAGTGAGACAGTAGGGGAGGACCGAGAGACAGCCTGAGAGAACTGAGGAGTGGCAATCTGGGATGGCTGTAGTGGACTGTGGAAGATTAGCCAGGAGGGCTAGTGAAAGGGGCAGCTGCAGCCAGGTGGGATAACAGTGCCTGAAGAGATGGTGAGGGGATCAGTAGCCACAGGAAGGTAGCTGCCTTGTCAGATCCCACCTAAACAGTATTCCAGCTGGGCCTGAGTGTTTCTGCAGGCAAGTAATGTGCTGGCAGAAGAGAAGTGTATATTGTGAGTGTATATAGTTGAGTGTCCCTGAAAATACGTTTGTTTCAGTCAAGTGGGCATCCCATAATACCCCTATCCCCATCCAAGTTATTAACCCCTAAATAAAAAATAAAAAAAACAAAGCTGCTAGGACTGTTTCCTATCTCAGTGAGCCTGTGGAAAATTTGGTGTGCCTGGCTGTGCAGGGTGGGGGATCCCTATTCACCAGTGGCTCCTATGGGGGTAGCTCTACAAGTGTATACATCCTGGGTGCAGAAATCTTCTCTGGTTCTGGCAACGTCTGTGCAGTAACTCCTCATAGCCTTGAATAGGGCCTAACTCCTAACTTCTCTACTGTAGGAATAAGCTTAATTTATGTCTATTAAGAGTACTGTGCAGGGGCGGCTACTGTGGCAGATGACGTTTGAACACTAAGGGCATGTACTGCCATCACAGGGTTTTTTTTTTTTTGCCATCTGTATCCTATTGGGAAGTGTAACCTTCACATCGTGTCCCATTACCAAAACAGGAAGTTAGAGGTAATTCCCCAAAGAGAGGAAATCCCTGTTGTCACCAGAACTAGCGTTCCCCCTCTATATCTATTCCTGTTCTGGGGACAGCTCAGAATTGTGGAATTTTCTTACACTTTTCTTATTGGTTAAAATGAAAAATAGGACACAAAGAAAGGGTGACAGGGACACAGACAACAAACAGGTGTTTTTTTCTCTTTTCCCTTTATTTGTACTTTAAAGCAGTATTAAACCCAAAAGAAAACATTTATTATATTACAGCTTTAACCCTAATGCCCTGTACAGGCGATCGGACATTCCGACAACAAAGTCCATCAGATTTTTTCCGACAGATGTTGGCTCAAACTTGTCTTGCATACACGCGGTCACACAAAGTTGGTCGGAAATTCCGAAAAATTAAGTTCAATAGCCAGTGCTGCTCTTCTGCTTGATTCCGAGCATGCGTGGCACTTACGTACACACGATCGGAATTTCCGACAATGGATTTTGTCATCGGAAAATTTTAGATCCAGCTCTCAAACTTTGTTTATCGGAAATTCCGATGGAAAATGTGCGATGGAGCCTACACACGGTCAGAATTTCCGACACCAAGCTCCGATCGCACATTTTCCGTCGGAAAGTCCGATCGTGTGTACAGGGCATTAGATGTGATGGCTGTATTCATTTTATTTTTTTAGGTTTTCTTTCCATTATTTTCACCTGGTGATCTGGCCAGCAAGTCTATTGTTTCTCAAAAGAGAAGCAGCATGTATCAGTTACGGAGATGAGACAAACCATTTAGCACTGGCAGAGGTACTTACAGTGATCAGCTTTTAGTTATTTATGTAAAACCCTTTACCCAAAAGTAAATAAACTGTTGTTGTAACTTATTATTAGATGTGAACTGGAGTTCAGCTTTAATTTGTTGTGTTGATTGAATGTATTTAAATCTGCTAGTACATTTAACACTCGACTACCCTCCCCCAGACTGACAATGCTGTTGTCCATGTGCTTCTTCAGCCAGTGGGGGCACTCTAATACAGGAGGTGGGTAACTGGCCCAATCACAAGATGAAAACAGGGGGGGGGGGGGGGGGGTGGGTGAGGGGGGGGGGGGGGGGGGGGGGGGGGGGCGGGGGGGGGGGGGGGGGGAATAAGAAAACGAATGCAGCCACAACATCTAATGATTGTTAAGCTGCAATATATTACATTTTTTGTTCTGGGTTTAATACTGCTTAAAGTTCTACTTTAAAGGGGTTGTAAAGGCAGAAGGTTTTTCATTCATTCTATGCATTAAGATAAAAAACCTTCTGTGTGCAACAGCCCCGCCTAATACTTACCTGAGCCCATGTCTATCCTGTGATGTTGCAGGATAGACTCGGCTGCCCGGGACTCTGCCTCCGGATTCGCTGAAACAGCAGCGGAGCGCCATTGGATCCCACTGCGGTCAATCAAAGTCAGTGAGCCAATGAGGAGAGAGAGGAGGCGGGGCCAAGTCAAGGCTCCATGTCTGAACGGACACACAGAGCTGCAGCTCAGCCTGGTTGCCCCCATAGCAAGCTGCTTGCTGTGGGGGCACTCAACAGGAGGGAAGGGCCAGGAGCGCCAAAGAGATTTCCAAGAAGAGGAGGATCCAGGCTGCTCTGTGCAAAACCAACTGTGCAGAGCAGGCAAGTAAAATTTTTTTATTATTTTTAAACACAAAAAAAGAGACTAGTATCACTTTAAGTAAAAGTACTTTTTTGTCCATATTTTCTGTATGAGGGAATTCAGGACCTGCTGGTAGGTCCTCTTTAATAAAGATGTATGAAGCTCTATGGCCACCTACATTGCAGCCTACCAGAATTCTGAGCTACAAATATACACTGTATTTCATTTTATATATATATATATATATATATATATATATATATATATATATATATATATTATACACTTTAGGTTTATAAATATACTTAACCAGATTCATTAGCACCTTTGTTTAGTCATTGCCATTTTTTTCTATGTATGAAATATATTCATTTGCCTCCAGCGTGGAATTTGAGTTCCTTCTTCATTCATTTTAAGAGCTAATATTTAGGTAAGCCCATACATTAGAAACACATCGGCACGGAAGATTCTGCCCTCTCCGTGATAAAGTGCTGATCTGCGGCCGTGCCTGGGAATAAATTGCTCCAATTATAAGCTACTGGATTTTGTTGTTTTGACTTTCTGACTTGCCCGGCTTCTTCCGTGAATTAAGCACGGTGGCACAATAGGGAACTGTATTTTTTACAGTTACACGTTGAATCCCTTTTCCTTTCAACTAGGAAATGTTTGACATAGTTATGAATGAAGTTTACTTATTAAGGACCACAAATTATTCCTGGTTTACAAAGATTTTTTTCAAAGAGGGAGAAATTACACAGAGGGTGTACAGAAGAGGCCAAGGGGCGCACAATGGATACATTTAGCTACGACTAGGAAGGTTTGCTTTGATGCTTATGTTTCCATGTTTGAAGTTCTGCTCAAGAAGTGCAACACTGAGTTATTTTACAATAGCCCCTCTTCTAGGCTAGATGAGACTACAAAGAGGTGCAGAAATGTCCCTTTACTTTCTTGTCTTCATTTATTAAAAATAAAAAATACATGTAAGAAAAACTCAATATCCTCTATCCTCTGGCTATCCCCTAAGCAAAGACCCTCAATCTTATACCCGGCTCTCTCTATCTCCTTGAGCATATGGGACAAAATAATAAAATCTCAC
This sequence comes from Lithobates sylvaticus, assembly GCA_028564925.1. Taxonomy (NCBI): domain Eukaryota; kingdom Metazoa; phylum Chordata; class Amphibia; order Anura; family Ranidae; genus Lithobates; species Lithobates sylvaticus. Next base: position 468,157,804 of record CM053030.1, read on the forward strand.
AAATTTAAAGCGGAGCTCCACCCGTTTCTAAGACATAGATCTAAAAAATAATACTCACCTTCCTCGATCCGAAACGGTAGGTATTTTTTTTTTTTTACTTATCTTTTGTTGTTTTCTTCTTGCCATCCATCGCTTCCGGTTCTCCTTCCCTCGGATATGGGCGGGGATATTACGGCTATTTCGTAATATCCCCTAGCCCGCACTGTCTCCTGGGAGCTTGTGTCATAGCTCCCAGGAGTCAGTGCGGCGGCGGCCTGGCCCAAGATAGCGCAAGACTTGAAACCGAACGTGGTGTCATCGCAACAGTCACATGCGGTCTCTGCTATCACAACGGGGCGAGACTTTTGACGCCGACGCCGTTGTGATGGCAACAGGAGCTGCTGACGGCGCTCCTATGCTGTTTGTACTGCGCATGCGCGAGATTACAATGAATGGGCGTCAATGAAATCCAGGAAGAGAATGCCTGGAGGTTTTAAATGCCCACAGGCAAGATGGAGAACGAACAGAGAATTTTTATAAAGTCTTTTTAGATGATAAAAAACGAAAGGCACAAGTGATAGAAACAGGACAGGTGAGGTACTCAATTACAAAAGAATTTCTTTATTAATGAACATTGAAAAAAAAAAACATCAGGGGCAGTGGAGCTCCGCTTTAAATCCCGGATAACCCAATGGCCCCTATTTAGGGAAATGCAAACTTCACCCCAGGCCTCACCCCCAGAACATTTGAATGGTGGAAAAACAAAGGGCTATTAAGAATAGCAGACCTATGCGACAGGGGCATTTTGACGAGAAAGGTGCTAGAGGAAAAACACCAACCACCGACCTCAGAACTCTTTCGTTATACACAGATTGCACATTTCTTAACCACCATATCATGTAATTCAGACATAACTACGATGACCCCTATGGAACACTTGTGTATGAAGTATGATAAGATCAAAGGGCATATCTCTGAATTATACACGGTCCTAATAGACTCTTCTGAAAAGCTAAAATATATGACAAGATGGGAAGCAGACCTCCAGGAGAACATTGAGCTGGAAGAGTGGTATACGATAGCCCAGGGGGCCACGAAATCCATCATAAATACATCACTGATATAAGCAAATTAAAAAGCTATAATGAGATGGTCCCGGCAAGACTGGCTACCTTTATCCCTGAGGCGTCTCCCCAGTGTTTCCGTGGTTGTGGACAAATGGGGACGATTTACCATGTGTGGTGGCAGTGCCCCAAGGTGAGGCGGTCCTGGATAAGGGTGTATAACTGTATATACACTCTCACCCAGGTAAACCTTGTCAAGTCCCCCAGACAGGCACTGCTAGGTGTCAAAGTGTAACTAGCCTCAAAGCCCCGGAGACATCTCATAGTGTTTATATTCACAGCGGAAAAAATCATAATAGCAAAATCATGGAAATTGGCGGTGGTACCATTCGACCAGCTCAAATATAAACTCTCCTGGATTATGCTCAATGAACGAATGACCGCAACCTTAACTGATAAAATGCAGCAGTTTGAAAAGATCTGGAGTCCCTGGATCTGGGACTTAACAGGGGGACCCCAGAACCATACCGGTGTAGAGCGGCCAGTGGGGGGGGGGGCAGGAATCGGGAAGCGAGGTCACTCTCTAAATCTTTACTCCTTTACTTCTCTTTCAAACTTTCATTCTTTATATTCAACCATCTCCTCTCTCTAAAAAGTCAGACGGAATCTTTTCATCGGATATTCCGATCGTGTGTGGGCCTCATCCGGCTTTTTTTTTTTTTTCGAAAATTATGACGGACCTAGAAATAGAACATGTTTTAAATATTTCCGACGGAATCAATTCCTATCTGGAAAACCGCTCGTCTGTATGCTGTTCCGACGGACCAAAAACGGCGCATGCTGTGAAGCAAGTACGAGACGGCAGCTATTGGCTATTGAACTTCCTTTTTTTAGTCCCGTCATACGTGTTGTACGTCACTGTGTTCTAGACCGTCGGACTTTGGTGTGATCGTGTGTAGGCAAGACAGTTTCAGCGGAACTCCGTCGGAAAAACCTTCAGAGTTTATTCCGGGAAAACCGGTCGTGTGTACGCGGCATAACTCTAACTAAACTCTGATAAAATAGTGAGGGTCATATTACAGATATCTGTAAATGCTAACCTTATCTTTGGTAAAGACCCCTACATAAAATAACTTATCTAATAATAAAAATACAAGTTGATTTTTAGGTGGCAAATGTTTGCACTATCATATAGAAAGCTTACATTCGATATAATATGTAATGCTGTATATACCCACACTGAAAACTTTTCCATATTTTGTATTTTTACTATGGAAAATGTGAAAACTTGAATAAAAATTATTGAAACAAAAATAAAAAATACATTTATGTTTTCATAATTGTCTGTATGCAATGTTATACCATATGTTACTGTTCCATATGTACCATCAATGACCAGCAGGTGATGAACTGCAACAGAATAGAAGCCTCTCTTGCAGTTTCCAAACACTTATCAGATGATCTCAGAAAATCTTACACATCTGTAAGGCCGGCCATACATCAATCGAAAATTCAGCTGGCGTAGCATGGACCGGTCTAATTTTGATCCACGTATGAGCAGGCTGGTTGTACGAAAGTTAATCTACCAAACAACTTTTGTACAACCAGCCTGTTGGAAAATGTCTGCACGTTCAGCTGCTGTTAGAAACCATGGGGGCCCATACAGCCAACCTGACCGGGCCCTCCACAAATAAACACATGCTCTACTATGCTTCAGTTATGAATGAACACAGTTAGTGAGCAGTACCAATCACTCATTGCGTTCATTCAGGAAAGGAAGAGGCTGGTGAATGGGACATATTTACCGGACCCCTCCCCCGCTCTCCATTCTCAAGGAGCATATTGTGTGCTTACAGCTGCTGGTGGGAAGGAAAGATGGGAAACCGGAAGCACTGGAGAGGTGGGGGGGCACGCAGGGAGGATTGGGTAACAGGAAGAAAGGTGTGGTGCATGGGGGAGGGGGTTATCTGTGCGGCAGGGGGGCAATTACTGGATCCGATCCCCTGTATTGCTCTCTCATTTCAGCAGCTGTAGAAGAAGCCAGCTTTCAACTGCCGATCACCCTCCCTGCGCAAATATTATTTACCCTTCTGCCTGGGCCCCCTGCTGGTCTGGGCCCCGTACAGGAGGACTGGTGGTACCCCCTTACCCACGGTCCTGGCTGGCACTGCTGATCAGTGCATTCAGGTTGGTAGGGAAGTCTGCCCGTTGTCAGGATGCAAAGGCTCAGCAGGAGTGATTCACCTATCCACCTCCAGTGGACAACTCATCTAGAAGCTGCTTAAAGCTGGCCGTACACTAGCAGAATTTTGTTCAAACATTTGTGTAAATTTTTTTTAAAATCGTTCATTAAAATGTTGGATCTTGCCATTGTTGAGACAAATAATTGTGTTTGGGAAAGTACTTAATACTTGATTGGAATTCCAGACATATTAAGGAGATTTCGATTGGGGCCGGAATGCCTGTGTGTACAATATGTATGATTTTTCCTAAATGAAAACCACATTCACAGTTAGAATTTCCTTCACTGGAGAAAGATGTTTCATCCTTCTCCAGGGGCACTGGAGGGGGAACTCCTTAAGTCTAGAGGAAAAGAGATTTAATCTCCAAATATGAAAAGGCTTCTTCACAGTAAGAGCTGTGAAAATGTGGAATAGACTCCCTCAAGAGTTGGTTCTGTCCAGTTAAGTAGATTGCTTTTAAAAAGAACTGGATTCTTTCCAAAATGTACATAATAGAATTGGATACTAATATTTATAGGTAAAGTTGATGCAGGGAATATCCGATTGCCTCTTGGGAGATCAGGAAGGAATTTTTTTCCCATTTGGAGCAAATTGGATCATGCTTTGCTGGGGTTTTTACCTTCCTCTGGATCAACTGGCGGTATATGATTGTGTATATAGGATTGTATGATTTTGTCTTTTTTCAACCAGACTAACTATGTAACTATATCCTGCTATATGAATTTTCTCATTACTATAAAAACAAAACATTAACATGCTAGAGGTAAGATGGCACCTGCTAAGCAGAGAAATACTTTTTGGAAGCCATTGGCCATTTAAGCAGCTTCTAGATGAGTTGTCCACTGGAGGTGGATAGGTGAATCACTCCTGCTGAGCCTTTGCATCCTGACAACGGGCAGACTTCCCTACCGACCTGAATGCACTGATCAGCCCCCTTTCCCAAATAAACATTTTCTCAGTTCCTGTTGCTGGGCTTGCTTCCCCCATATGGGATTGGGTGGGTTTGTAAATGGTGCACACATAATGCCATCCTGGGCTCAGAGGAAGTGGGTTGAATGATGCTGGTTGCTTTTTAACCCAGAAGACTGACAGCATCTAGTGGCAGACATGGACTACTGCAGGACCAACTCCAAACTGAAGGTGATTTTTTTTATTTTTACTTTTATTGGTCTACTCAGTCTTATTTATTTATTAATTTTAGTTCCGCTTGAACCACTTGACCTCTGGAAGATTTACCCCATCATTACCAGGCCATTTTTTGTTTTTGTGCACTGCGTTACGTTAACTGACCATTGAATATCTGCACACAAATGAGATTTATATCACTTTTCCCCACAAATAGAATTTTCTTTTGGGGGTATTGGATCGCCACTGTTTTTTTTTTTTTTTTTTTGCGCTATAAATAAAAAAATATCTAAAATTAAAAAAAAAATAAAAAAAAAAAATGTCTGCTATAAAACAGATCCTATCAAAAAAATAAAAAATAAATCTAATTTCTTCATAAATTTAGGCCAATATGTATTCTGCTATATATTTTTGGTAAAAAAAAAATCCCAATAAGCGTGTAGTGATTGGTTTGTGCGAAGGTTATAGCATCTACAAACTACGGTATATATATACTGTATTTTTAATTTTTTTTTATACTAGTATTGGCAGCAATCAGCGATTTATAGCGCATGCGCAGTGCGCGCCCGGCTGTAAGGACATGCAAGACAAAGGCATGATAAGCTAGTATGCTAGCTCATAATGAATTACTTACCTGAGATCAAAGCCCCCCGCAGCGGTCCTCGTTCACTGCTCCGGGGGCCAACATCTCTCCGGGGGGTTACTTCTGGGTATCGCGGCTCCGGCGCTGTGATTGGCCGGAGCCGCGATGACGTCACTCCCGTGCATGCACGTGGGAGCCACCGGTAACGGCACAGTACAACTGAAGCAACAGCACGTACGTACCGTTGCTTCAGTTTGCTTCAATGCGCATGTGCCAATGACGTCGGCACATGCAAATACAGGGATATCTCCTAAACTGTGCAGGTTTAGGAGATATCCTGTGTAGCTACAGGTAAGTCTAATTATAGGCTTGTCTGTAGTATAAAGTGGTTGTAAAGGGGTTTAATATGTTAATAACATTTTAAAAGCATATATTTTTTTCAAATCTGTGGCTTATATTAAAATAATACTTAGTGAACGTCCTTGTTCCTGGTATAAGGTGACAAGGCTCTGCCCCTGTGTCCAGTTTGTGCTTCTGTGTTGTCACCCTGTCACATGTATTTCCAATGCAAACTACAGGTAGCTGTTAGACCACACATTACACAGGCATGGTCCGCTATTGTCTCCATCAGGAAATGTCATGCAACCGATTATTGTAGGCAGGAAGTGGTTGTAGAGAGGCTGCAGGAGATCAGAAGCACTGAAATGCAACAAAGGATTAAAAATAGTTGAAAACAATATTTCATCTTCAAAAAATGTCAAGTAAATGTTAGTTTCCATCTACTTTAAGGGTCAGCCCAACCAAAACTGTATTTTTTTTTTGTTTTGTTTTAGGTAAACTAACCCTTTAAAACCATGACCACTTCAGCCTAAATATTATTTTCTCCAAACATTTACAGAAAGATAAAGTAAAAAAAAAAAACTCTATAATTAAACAAAGTATATTTCCCATTAAGTAGTGTTTAAAGCAAAGACAGAGTTTTTACTCACATTGACAATAATGAAGCTGTGTCACAGCGGTGTTTACAAAAGCGCGGGATCCCCAATAAATAAACTTTATTTTGTTTAACTCTGAAACGCTCGCTGTAGTTCCGATCTACACCGGAGGCTGAATATTTTCTGTAACCTTTAACTAAACAATCTTGTAACCAGCAACTGACAACTAAAGTATGTTAAACCAAGGTCCACTGTTTTCATCAACTGTGTATACCGCAGTATACAGAACGCTCAAAACACGGCTGACAGCACATCTATATCGGGGGAAATCTGGAATTCTTCAAATCTAATCAAAAATATTTGAAGTCATGTTTGGAAAGAATGATTACAATACAAATAAGCACAAACCAACATATACTGTATATAATAATAATTGGTAGTATATTGCTACTGGTAGTTGTAGAAGCAATAGCAGATGTTGGAATTAGGAGATTTGGAGGAGGCTGAGAGCAATAAAAGGTACTTTAACTTTAACATACATTCTTGGACTGAAAGATGTGTACTCTCTCCCAAACTGTACTCTTTATCAGTATTTACAAATCTGCTATGCCTTAACGACCCATATTTAAAGAGGTACCCCTGCAATGGCGTAAAGCACCACCGTTACGTTCTCTCACTTTTACTACATCCACTAAGTGTCTGTTCTCAGAGCTTTATAGTATTATGTAAGGTTAAGTTCAATGCTGTCCCAGCTAGGAGGGTAAGGCCTCATGTACACTGCTGATGTAGACGGATGTTCAGAGACAGTTGGCTGCTTTTTGTCAGCTGCCCCTGAACTCATCCAATGTTATCTTATGTGTACATGTACACAGGTTCGTTTAATGACGTTTTTAGGCAGTTGAGTTTAGAGGCCTTATTTGAAAAACAAAAAAATTTAGAGGCAATTCAAGCTCCAAACGCTTCTAAACACTGTAATTCACTTTTAGCCACGTTTCATTTACAGACGTTTTTTCATTTTTGGCTATTTTGAAAATAAAAATATATATATATATGTCAAGTTAAATCATTCAGGAAAGGTTGTCAAAAATGTCCCGTGTACATTAAAGTGGATGTCATAATGTAGAGAATAAGATTTCCTTTCATTTGAGCCCAGTCTTTCCACACAGATTTACTCGAGGCCTGAGCAATCCTCTTTAATTGTTCAGTTAGAGAAATCTTGACAAAGTCTTGAAAACTTTGTCAAAAACACCCCCTTGCTGTGAGTGACAGGTGATTTACATATCATGCACTAGCCTGAGACAGGCACATCCTGTGTGAAAGTTCACAATTCACATCCCCCTCCCCTCCCCTCCAGCTCTCCCAGCTTTACTGTGTTTTGACTGGATGTTTCTCATCATGGGATGCAGTGAACAGTCAGCAGACTATAGACAGACAAGTGATTTAGGGGACATGTATGTAGTCAGAGCTGGGCAGAGTAGAACATCCAGTGATCTGATGATAACCTGTCTCAGGCTAGTGCATGAGATATGTAAATCACCTGTCACTCACAGCAAGGGGGCGTTTTTGACAAAGTTTTCAAGACTTTGTCAAGATTTCTCTAACTGAACAATAAAAGAGGATTGCTCAAGCCACTAGTAAATCTGTGTGGCAAGACTGGGCTCAAATAAAAGGAAATCGTATTCTCTACATTATGACATCCAAAAAAATTTTTAAAAAAATTGGGGTTTACATCCACTTTAAGCTTAGAGTTAAAATGCTTCCAGGGTCTTTCTTGGGTCTGATCCACTGATCCTGTACCTCGTAAAAATGGACAGGGGTCTGATCCAAGGCAGAGAGGGGGTGAGCATAATGTAAGACATGACGTTGTTGCCGTAGTCGGTCCGTCCAGTTTACTGCAGAACATGGAGCACTTGAGGATAAAGAGCCTTCTACAGTGTACGGGACTGTTGAAACCTGCAGTTAACACAAAGATACCAGCTATGGAGATCTACCTTCGTGGATGTGCAGGTACGATTGGGCAGCTACAAAGCCTGAGTTAGGGAATAGTTTAGGGAAAGCCTATTACCAGTGTTTGTCTGCCAGGCTGAATTATTTAAGTAAAGTTCTTGAAACCTTGTCTTTGCCTGGTCCAAGGACAATTGACATGTGTACATGTAATGTATCGGTTCTGACAGGAGGGGTTGTTGTTGTCTCCATGAGCTGGTCTCTCTCCCACAGCAATGGGAGCAGATCAGGACTGCAGAAGTCCCCAGCCTGTACACAGGTACGGAAGAGGAAGAGTTAGGTGAAGTTCGCAGTGGGACCTCGTTCCGTTACTGGAAGTGAGGTAGTGAAGATATGGGTGGAGGGGGCATCGGCTCTACGTGTCCCTCCTATATGCAACAGTGACCGTGATAGTGTTTATTATAATTGGGAAGAGTTAACTGGAGTTCAGTTATCTGTTCAAGTAAAGGTACCCCATGTACAAGGCAGTGACCCAATTTGGGTGCCCAGCATAGCCCAGAAAAACCCATCCCAAGGTAGGCCTCTTATGTCACCCTTACATGGTGCCAAATGAGTGAGGTAACATGGAGGAGGTACCACCTGCTTCCCCCCCCTACAAGTATTTACCTGGCAGCTTTAGCTGGAAATGCAGATCTCCCTCGCAAGGCATGCTGGATGGAGAAATAGGGTGATCTCACAGAGGAATATTGGCAATATTTTCTGGAGTTAGTCCAATTAGTATCTCTTTCACCCTCTCAAAAATTATCACAACTGTACTTGCTGCATAGAACCTACAATACACCTCATAAATTGTTTAAGTTTGGTAGACATTCAGGTGACCATTGTCCCAGGCGTGGAGGTTCTCTAGGCTCCCTCATCCAAATATTGTGGCAGTGTCCAAAATTACAAAGGTACTGGGAAGCGATTCTCCATACATTGAATACTGTTTTTATGCTATCCTATACATTAGATTTGCTGTTTTGCTTATTGGGCTATATAGATGAAGAGCTTGTTCCCCTTACCATGCAGAACCCAGTGCTCCGTTGCCTTTTCCATGCTAGGAAACTTAGCTCAGAGATGGTTAGTGCCCCTTCCGCCTTCCCATTACAACTGGTTACAAGCAGTAAATCATACCATACTAAATGAAAAATATATGTATACCAAACGAGTGTTCAAAAAAATATTTATAAGCTTTGAGAACATTATTGGGTCCCCCTGGCCTGGGTCCCCCAAACTTGATAAGCTTTGAGAACATTATTGGGTACCCCAGGCCTGGGACCCCAAACACTGGTAATGGACAGATTACTTGGGTAGTCTAGGAAGTTCCTACATTGTTCCACTACTGTACCATCGACTGGAGACTGGGGTCACTCTGATTTATTAGGCTTGCTGTCCTCGGAATGATGTTCCTCATGTTGTTAAACTCATTATAGTGAATGGTATGCTGCCACCTGGACAGCATGGGCAGATATTCTGAGGGTTGCCTAGACAAATGGCTAGACTTCAGCCAAGAGGATTGCATATACGGTAAGTTTCTTTACTGTGTATTGTAAAATATTATATCACTGTTTCATGTATTGTCTTCTTGATCTTATTGCAAATGTATAGTGTCACAAGAGAGCTTACACGGCACACGGTTTGTTTACACTTTAATATTGCTGATAGTTATGTTGGGTTCTAGGTCCCTACCGTCTGGAGATCTTGGAGTTGGTTGCAAAGGTGAGTCGATGAGTTCAGATTTTGTCCTGCTGCTTGCATGCAGCACGCTTGGACTTTTGTATGTCTCTTGTTATTTTGAGGTAAATATTTGATGTAAATATAAAGTGTCGAATCAAAGAGAAAAAAAAAACGGCACCAAGATGTCTTAAAAATAAAACATATATACAATTTTAATAAATCCATCCAATAAAAGGAATCAATACCTGTAATTATTGGCATGTTTCAGCCTCTTACATAGGCTTTAGTCATAATAAGAGCTAAAAGAAGAAGAATATAAAATAAGAATTAAAATGATTTGATAAAAAAAAAAAGAATACATATTTGACCAGAATACATTTTTTTAACCAGAATATACATTCAAAAGTATTATACCATACAAAAGCTTTCATCCAGCGTTTATATTAAAAAATCAGTATTAAGAAACGATTGGTGAAAAATTCATTTTTGCGTATTATTGCTTCATGGTCCTTGTAACCGAAGGTGAGGTTTGGGGTGCATTATGTCCCTATATATTTTGTAGTTTCTTGTCTCAGAAAGTTGGGAGGTGTGTAGGGATACAGTTTGCCACATATATCTTGTACCCAAAGGCATTTAATAACAGTTCCCTCATTTATAAATCCCCTGAGTGTTCGAGGTGAATACCCTACAAATGCCAGCCATTGTGGAAAAATCTTGGCAGGTGAGTGTGCGCAGATTCACCTGCTTGTTTTATTACGCCCCATTAGTTGTATTTGTTTTAAATGTATTCTTTAACTGTGGATCCGTTTCAGAGGTCTGTGACCCTACAGTAGGAGGCAGTCTCTGCATTCCCCATTACAAATAAACACAAGTTTGAATTTCACACAATTCATTAAAATTTTCCTGGCTTTGGTTCCACGACTGAAGTTCAGTTGCGAATTTAATATTCAGCAAACAAATAGTTATAGGCTGCATACAAAAGAGCCCATGGGAAGAGGAGAACGAGAAAGACCAAAACAACGCAGGCCCAACCTGGGCAAAGCCAGTCTTTGGAAACCAGATATCGCTGTCAAAGTTCAACAACTGCTTATTCTCAGAGAAATTCAACAAAGGAGCCCCATGATTGCAGTGGGAATGGAGTGTGACATAAACAGTTATGAGACAGAGAGACTTGGACCATCTCTGACCATTAGCCAGGATTGCTTAAAGAGGAACTGCAGTTATGCAGTCACATAATTTGAAATAAAAACATATTTGTCATTCTGAAGTTTCCCTCCGACCACATTGCATATTATTTTATATATACTGTGATTCTGTACTTGCCAAATATGCTACAGAAATCTCCCTCCACTGAATATGGCAGCAATCATTTTAACTGTGGGCAGCTGAAGCTGCTGCCTGTTCATTTCCTGGATTTACACAGACACACCTTCAGCTCTGCAGCTCTCATTGGCCCGCTTATGACTCATCCCCCTCCCTTCCTGGCAAACTCTTACTAGAGAGAGATGTCATAAGCCTAGGCTTTTTACCAGACAAGAAACAGGAAGTGGTATGTATAAGGTATTTACTGGCAGAAAAAAAAGGTTTTACTATCCAAGGTTAAAACAACAGGGGCAGAAGATATAATAGATGGAAAGATGAAAACAAGTTCTGCTTTAAAAATAATATTTTAATAAATATAATAAACTTCTATTTGCTCCTGTTTGATCTGTTAAATATATCACTGAAAGCGTTTTGTGCACAAAAAGACCTATTAATCATGTCTAAAATTCAGAGCAGCTCTGTGTCCTGTGCACACTTCCTGTGTAATCCCAAGGAGTCCTCCCAGTTTTTCTCTTGCACTGCAAAACAATTAACCCCTTTGCTGTAGAGATTAGGAGAATGGGTTTTGGTAATGTGGTGTCATGCCACAAGAAAAAATTAAGAGCTAAGCACATTTCTGGCAGATCAACAGGTGTTTTTCTGTACTTGCAGGGTCTTTAACCCCTTGGAGCTGACGCCACCTGGCCCTTTAAGGGGTATCAGAGGCGGGGTTTATCATCATGTGACCTACTGTAACGGCAGTCACATGATCAGAAAGCTCCCGATCACAAGAAGCGATCTGGAGATTTCCATTAGCCGCCGGTAACTGTGCCGGAAGCGTGCAGGGCGGACACTCTTGGCACATCCGTGTCTACAAATTGGTACGTAAATATGTGGCCGCGGAGTGCGCATGCGCGAGAGCTCTGAGATGGCTGCCTGAGCCCGGAGCTCCGCACCTCACTGAACCAGGAGCGCTCACAGCACCCTTTTCGACCCCACTCGAGCGCCATCTGAACGGCATCTGTGCCCCCCACACACCGGAGAACACCCCCGCATGTTCAAACCCGGAGACAGAAGGAATCTGGACTCGGAATTCACCGCCTCCACCCATCCGGGAGTACCAAGATGGCCACCGTGGCTGCTGCGGCCACACAGCCTCATGCTTCCCTCACAGAAGGATCCCCAGAACACAGGCAAGTGCTGGCCCCCGATAGCTGCAGATCACCGGATAGGCACCAAGGACTGGAACTCCGTGTTGCTGGATCAGCAGGCAGAGTCGTGGTCGGAACATAAGCCAGGAGGTCATTAACAGCCGAGCAGAGCAGGTACCGGAACGTGAGACAGAATCAAAGATAGCATACAGGCCAGGTTCGGTACACAGTCGGGCAGCGCAGTACAGGAGCATGAAGCAGGAACAGGGTCAAAACACAAGCCGGAGTCACAGGAAGGCAGGGAGAAGGTTCAGGTACAAGCCGGGTCAAACACAGGAACACTGGAACAGATCAGATACAGGTAACAGCTACTAGCTGAAAGACCAATCAACAAGGCTCATGTGTCAGTGTTCAGTTTAAATAAACTACTTGGCGCCCAGACGGGTGCATGTGTGCGCGCGCATGTGTGTGCGCACGCATCAGCGCACATCTGTGTGCGTGCGCATTGGCGCACGTTTGTGCGTGCCCTCGCATGCGCCAATACAAGTCCTTTTTACACACACTGGTGTGCCCATGCTTGTGTGCAGGTGCGCATCTGTTAGCCAGACTTCTCTTACACACAAGGGCCAGAGCCACACTTTCTCCAGTTTTGCAATGGGAGAAAAGCTCCTGCTCAACTTGAAGATAATCTCCCAGGAGATGGAAATGGAAACTTCCTCATCCTCGACTGGATCCAACAAGCGTCCTCCTCCGATCAGCCTGCCAGATCCACTTTGGAACAAGACCAAGTCCAGAAGATCTTCCCACAACGGACCTCCATGAACGCAAGATCACATTGTAACCTGTGTCCCATTTAATCATTTGCCCCCGCATTTGATTCTCCCTCTAATTGCAGAGACTGGCTCCCTCTCATTCCCTGGCAGTAATTTATTCAGGTGTTCTCCCTTTACTCAGGGGAAAGTTTGGTTTTCAATGACATTTCTTTAGTGCCCCTTTTGACTGTGTTTTTTTCTTATCGGAAGTGGTTCCCCCATAGCTCCTGTATCCACTTGGGTAGTCAGGAAATAGCCGTATTGTTTGGGAAATTCAACACAACTCAGGAACCACCCTAGCAATGTTTGGTGACCCTGTGGTCCCGCCTCCCCTCCTTGTCCCGTGGGGGGAGGGTTTCCAAGTTGGAAAGCCCTTTTATAAGTAACATAAGTTGCAACCTGTAGTACATTTGTTGGTCTATGTTACAGTGGGCACTCCACCACTATAGGTTGTAGGGCGCCCTGGTTCGGGGTGGACTGCATGTGCCTCCTCCTATCCCTTTGACACCTGCGAGTATCCGGGGGATAGGACATCCAACCGATTTGGTTGGTGAGTTTGACCTTCTTATATTATCTCACCTTTTACAGTGAGATGACACACGGGGGCTTTTTTTCTTCCCTGGGTTCTAGGTAACCTCGGGAAGGGAAAACTCTCCTCTACTTTGTTTTCCTTTTCCTTTTTTATCTTTACCTCTCTTTCGATGGAGCATCACTTAATCATTTTATCCATTTCAGAAAAATTCCTCAGTGGGCCGAGGCAGACTGAGGCTCCTCATGGTAGCCAAACAGAATGCCCCTTCTCAGCATGGAGCCAGAGGACACTCGTGAAGGTAAGTGACGGTAGATTCAATAGCGTACCTCCATCCTGGACTCATGGCTGACCGCACAATGCCCTACGGGTCGCTACCCATAATATCCGGGGCGTAAATTCCCCCCTTAAACGTAGGAAGGTACTTAACACTTACAAATCCTCAAAACTAGATATTATCATGCTGCAGGAAACTCATTTCCCAGCTCCCACTTTCCAAATTTTTATTTAGCTAGTGCGGAAAATAAGACCAAGGGGGTGGCCATTGTGATTGCTAAAACATGCAAATTTAGATGGATCTCAGACACTAAAGATCCAGGAGGTAGGTTCATAAGGATAAAGGGAACGATAGATGGGCAGCTCTATATTCTGGTTTCCTATTACACACCCAATAAAGGCCACGCAGCATTTTGTAGACATCTCTTCAACACCCTCTCACCATCACTAGAGGGCACGGTCATTTTTGGAGGAGACTCCAATGCCACTTTTGATCAGGGACTGGACAAGTCTAGACCCCCCACCAACCAACTTACCCGCCCAACCAAAGAAAGCCTCAAGATAGCTAAACTTATCCACGCCCAAGGCATGGCGGATGTCTGGAGGGAGTTGAACCCCACAAAACGAGACTTTACCCACTTTTCCCACCCTCACAATTCCTACACCAGGATAGATCACCTCTTAGTTCGAACTCACTCCATTCCACTTATTTTGAAGTCCCATATCAAGGATACAATCTTGTCTGATCACTCAATATTTGACATGGCAATTCAATCCCATCACTCTAGAACGGGTCAGGGACAGTGGAGACTCAACGAGTCCATTCTCTCTGACCCTGTCCGTGTCACGATGCTAGATAATAATAAAGATATTTGCCAGCACATCACAATATGGGGATAGTGCAAAGTTTCGGAGCCACGCAGGGCCCCTTCGTCATCACATGCCTGATGAAGGGGCCCTGCGTGGCTCCGAAACGTTGCACTATCCCCATATTGTGATCATGCAATAAATCACCCTTTTGGACGCTATTTGTGTCGCTCCATGGTGTGCTGGCAAATATCTTTATTGTGACTTGAACTAGTATCCAGCTGAGAGCATTTCCAGGAACGTGTGCGATGGGAAAATGAAGTACTACGATGCTAGATAAGTCTCTGCAGGAATATTTGCATTTTAACAATATTGAGGAGATCTCGGCTGAAACGCTGTGGGCAGCCCACAAGACCTTCATTAGAGGGGAGATCATCAGAATGGCATCTCAGATTAAGAGGGTAAGAGAAGCTGACATAAAGAGATTAGAGGACGTGTACTCAAAACTCCAAGCTCTCCACAAATTAAACCCCTCCCTTTCCACGGTATCCCAACTTGACAAGGCCAGGTTGGAGCTCAGCCTAGCTCTGACAGCTAAAGTGGAAAAACAAATCCGTTGGAACAAACACAGGTTTTATACCCAAGGGGACAGGATGGGCTCCATGCTGGCTGCTAAATTAACCCCCCCCGAATTAAGTCATATATAATGTCAAAAATAAGGATTCCGGGCCACGGCACCATGGCTGACCCCTCCAAAATCCTGGAAGCATTTCATGTTTTTTTGACAACCTTTACTCTCCATGCACGCCCCCTACTGACGCTTCATTAGGCAAATTTTTAGACGGCCTCCCCATACGGTCACTCTCAGCAGAACACAAAGACAGCCTAGAAGCCCCATTTACAGAAGGCAAGGTGCTAGGAGTGATAAAGGCCTTGAAGACTGACTCTGCCCCTGGCCCAGATGGCCTGTCAAATCCCTATTACAAAGTGTTCTCCAACACCTTAGTACTGCATCTAACGAAATTCTTCAATACAAAAAACGAAGGGAGACCCACTTGATCCACAACTCAATACCGCGTACATTGCAGTGATACCTAAGCCGGACAATAATCCGGAAGAAGTAGGAAATTATCGCCCTTAGTAACTGCGATGTCAAGATTCGAACCAAAATTCTTGCTAACCGTATAGCTTTCTTTATTAACACATATATAAACAAGTGGGTTTCATCCTAGGCAGACAAGGCCCAGATCAGATAAGGCTAGCAGCCGCTTTTGGACGTTCTCAGTGGCTTTTTGCCGCTCTCGCCGGCTTTCGGCCACTTTCGGGCGAAAGCCGCTGGGGCGGGCGAGTGCAGCTGAAAGCCACCGAAAGTCACAGAGAAAGGCCAAGAGAGGCCGAGAATGTCCAAAAGCGGGCAAAAGCTGCCGAAAGCCGCCGAGAACGGCCAAAAGCGGCTGAAAGCCGCCGAGAACGGTTGAGAGCTATCAAGCGCTGCTGAGATACACAGGACATCGGCTCTGTATCTCGGCGGCGCCGTTTTTAAACGGCAAGTCTGCAAATGACACTGGGGCAAGGCTGCAATGTTAAGGTTGCAGATGGACACTGACAAGGCTGGAGATGGACTCTGACAAGGCTGCAGATGGACACTGATAAGGCTGTATTGATGGGCATTTAAATGTAAGTTTTTTTCCTTTAACTTCCCTCCTAAAAGTTTTTTCCTTAAAATTCCCTCCTAAACTTTGGGTGTGTGTTACATGCCGGCGCGTGTTATACGCCGATAAATACGGTACCTATTCTCAGAGCGCTCTGTGCGGTTAAATGAACTCCCCAGCGGTGGGTTCAAGGAAAAGCAGAGAGTGCTGATGATGGATGGAATGCCTGGGCAGCGATGTCACCCATAGGCTTAATACGGGGCATTAGTTGTTGGCTATCCCTCCTTTCACCTGAAGACAGCCACTAGGAGCCGATCACGTGGCCGGCCCAGAATGTCCTCAGAATAGATAAGTATAAGCATCTTCCTTTTACACGGTAATTGGAATAGGAGTTAGGAGGGTGGGAGCTGTTTTAAGCTTAGTTAGCTCTAGCCTGAAATTCCGCTTTAAGATACCAAAGTAATATACTGCATACAATACATATTTTTTATTTATTTGCTTTACATATACAGTATATTGTACATTCACATCACACCCTGCCCTCAAGAAGCTTACAATCTAATGTCCCTAACTCACATTCATATATACACATACTAGGGCCAATTTAGACAGGAGCCAATTAACCTACCAGCATGTCTTTGGAGTTTGGGAGGAAACTGGAGTACCTGGAGGAAATTCACTTAGGTACAGGAAGAACATGCAAACTCCAGGCATATAAAATGAAGAAATAAGAGTGTTGTGCTTATTCTATAACGTGCCATGAATTAATATACTTAAAGAATGAACATGATAAGTATCCAAAACATACTCTCTGCACTTCCGTAAAACACCACCGGAAATTACGTCACAAGGGTCCACCCAATGCGTTGTGTCACTGGTCACGTGACTTCCTCAGGGATCCCTTACGGAAGTGC
The DNA here is from genome assembly GCA_028564925.1 of Lithobates sylvaticus. Taxonomy (NCBI): domain Eukaryota; kingdom Metazoa; phylum Chordata; class Amphibia; order Anura; family Ranidae; genus Lithobates; species Lithobates sylvaticus. Next base: position 468,174,836 of record CM053030.1, read on the forward strand.
GGTGAGGAGGCGAGTGTGTCACTTCTCCCATTGTTTTTTACTGCGATTTTTATTCTTACTTGATGTAAGCAGCTTCTTTTACTTAATAAATTTACTTTTTTTTGGCAATATTGCACTATGGCTGTTCTTGTTTCCTTTGAGAGACACTTATACAAGAAGTGCCATTTCATGGAGCAAGCTGTTTCCTCTACATATGGAGTTTCCCAAGATGTTATGACACCAAGATCTGGACGTAGTTCTTCGTCTTCGCTTGGGACCTGGATGTCTTTACAGATCCATCAGCAGGATTCCTTATCTGACTATCTGATGAGCCTTGTTTGACCTTTGGGTCATTTTTGGAGGTGAGCGGCCAATTCATAAATTTAACGGTCGATGTTTGGATTGATGCGTTGTCTGTTTTTTCTTCTATTAAGTCACTCCTATGAGATTTTTATCTCTATATGAACTAACTCCTACCATTGGGCTTTAGTTGGATTTTTATTTACATTTATTTATTTGTATGTTTTGGATACTTATCAGGTTCATTCTTTTAGTATATTAATTCATGGCACGTTATTGAATAAGCGTACCACTCTTATTTCTTCCTTTTACATTTGATTACGTCGTTTTTTGGGTACACTACCAAGTGGTTGCAGCTAATTCACAGTCACTATACATTTATTAGATATTTTTTCTTCTCTGAGTTTTTTTTGACTCTATTCACTGTAGGTTGATGGTTTTATATATTTTTTGTGACTGGACAGTAAAAGGAGAAACAGCACAGTAAGGAGCTCATCTCTCTGTTATTTTGCCCTCTCCTACTATCAGCGTGCTTCTTGTCAACAGATAAACTTATTGGCTCTTTGTACTGCTTCTACCTCTAACAATCCAGCTCTACTGTACTGGGACTGCAAGAGACCAATACTAGTTCAAAGTCAGGTACTTAAGCTGCTTAAAATATATATATATATATATATTAATATATATATAAATGTATGTATATATATATATATATATACAGTATAAGCATATTTTATAATGTAATACAAAATATTTTAAACTTAGCGCTGTTCTTAAGTATCAAATAAACTGTAATTGAAGTGCTAGTGCAATAATAAAGTTTATAATAGTGCAATCATGAGTGAAAGTCCATCCATTCAAAAAAGTGTCAAACATGTTCAATTGCTGTTTGTAAGGATTCCAGTGCCACTCTCTGCTTCCCTCCTGGGTCCCCACTCACCAGCAATATGCTTTAAAAACGTAAGGTCTTTGTTCTATATCAATGGCTTGGATATCTCTTACCTGCTCCTCCGGTCGTCAGGTTTCCATTATCATGGTATAGGTGTATGATATACCAAATAAAGAGAGCTGTATAGCGTAATATTGCTAGGGTTTAATATAAAATGATGTAGCGGGGTTCTACCCCTTTTAGGGGAAGAGACTACATTTCCCATGATTCCCCAGGCTCCCAGGCTGCTTGCTTCCGCCCGGGAGACTTCCCCTTACTGTCGGTCGGACGGAGCTGATGACCGGAGTTCAGGGCTGTGACTGAGGAGACCGGAAGCCGCCATTGAAGAGACCAGAGCCACCATTGGAGGGACCGGAGCTGAGGACGGTACCCAAGGATTGGTGAGAGAGCCGAGAGGCTCATCCTGCATTGACACACACGTTTTATGCCTATTGAACTGCCTAGGCGCAATTTACCTCAGAGCAGCAATGTTACTTTTTGTGGATTACAAAGACACCATTTAAAGCTACATGTGCACCACCTCTACAGATTCATTGCCGGTGAAGAACACTGTACTAGTACAAGGACTGAGCTCTATTGCTAGGGATCAGGCCTGGTCCATTAGGTAGGCGCAGATAGATTTATTGCACCTCAGGGGTGCATAGCAGACGGTCGCCACACTGGGCGCTCCGTTTCCCCACTGCCAGTTGTTACATATGTGTGTACATGTTAAAGTGCATATTGCAGGGACCTGCTAAAGTATTGTAAGTCATATGTTCAAACGCATGTTGCTATTTCTTTTCCTTACTGACAAAAGTAAAGCCAGTTATTCTTATTTCAGCAGTCTGCTTGTGAGTTCATACCCATTATGCTTAGAGTATAAGCTAAGTTTTATGTGCATAGATTCATACCCCTTGACTAACTGTGCCAGAGCGGGTAGAGCCAAATTGCCGGGGGTTGGTGGAGCTGTACTCAGGGACCCAAAACAAACCAGCGGCTCTCTTAACTGGGGGTAGCGCTACACGTGGGGGCTCGTAATCCGGGATCCTGAGTCAGCGGGAAAAGCCGCCAGAAGGTACCGGCATGGACCCAATAGAAGTGGGACGGTGGTCCGCAACATGGGCCGCTGACCCAGCCGCAGCAGCAGTCATTGAACTGCCAGGGATATGGCAGAGAGAGGCAGTGAAGCAGCTCATAATGTCATTATCCCCATGCCAGAAGTCATGGATAATGGACATGAGAAATGATGCTGGGTACACATACGCCTTAATAGAATGGAAGGAAGAGACTCCAGAGCAGTTCAGGAGCCAAAGCATACAGGCACCGAATGGTCAGGCCTACCAATTGCTGCATGCGCTGCCGCGCAAGGGAGAAGTTTCTCCTATGAAAGCCATTCTATCCCCAAAGAAGGAAGAGCAGAAGGGTGCGGAAAGTCCCGCACCCGCACACACTACTCTTAGTGCAGAACTGTGTGCTGTCCTAGGGGAGATTGTGACTCAGTGCAGAAGAGACCCCGGGGATTACCCAGTGTCGGGATACAGAAAACTCCGGATGTTTTCAGGGAGGACACCTGTACCCTCGGGAGAAGAGGGATTTGAAGAGTGGTTAGATGGTGCCACGCAGGCCCTAGAAGAATGGGAGGTCTCAGAAGGCAGAAAGAAGCAAAGGATTGTTGAGAGCCTAAAAGGGCCTGCCTTAGAGGCCATACGCAATCTGAAGACAAGCAAAAAGGATTGCACTGCCCAGGACTACATAGACATCCTGGAAGGTGTGTTTGGTGGGACAGAAAAAGTCACAGAACTTACCTATCAACTGGAACACTGTTACCAGAAGACAGGGGAGAAGCTGTCGGAGTACATGGGACGCATAGACAAGATCCTGCATAGGATTATCCTGAAGAAGGGGATAGATCCAGGGAAGGTAGATGAAGCCCGTCCAGAAGAAGCTACACACACTTCCCCCGTTGTGAAACGCGTCGACGTCATTACACGTACGGACGCCATGTTCTGAGGACATGACGCAATCCCCCATGTGAGTGCACGAGCCGGCACAACACTTGAAAGGAAGGAGGAGAAAATACCACCGCTACCTTAACCGGGCATACAGCTGTCTATAAGGACAGAGATTACCAGGCACGGAGGAAATCGGCGACCATCACCATACCCGTACCGGCCCCTCCAGATGAGCGGACGAGCGCACTTTTGAGGAAACCAACACATTGATACGGCAATACGCCAATCATACCACTGCAGCTCAACATACTGCACTCGGACAGCGGAGAGATTCTGGAGGTTCCCTTCAGCCCGGGACTGATGATCATCCATCCTGGCAGGACGGGTAACGTATGCTGAAAGTGCCTTTCATTCAATGCAATACTGCAAGATCGAACAGGCTTGGCAACAGGTAGCGTAATTAAGTGGAACTTTGTTTCAAAATCATATTGGGACTTCCCATTGATTGTCTCTCTACACTAAATTTTACTCCACATACAATCATTGTTTTTGGACAACGGCAATTATCTCCATTACAGTTCATAGGACTTTTCATTACTTTAACAACCATGTACCTTTGCAACTTGCTTTAAAGGAAAATACACATCATTTCGTTACAACAAGGAAAAGCTAATTGACCAGCAATACTGTTTTGTGATATATTTCCCCTTTCCATCTCCCTTTCTCCCCTTTCCCTCTTTCCCCACGACAGGCTCGAGCCCCCAGGGGGCATTCGTGACAGCCTACCATAATATATATTTTTTTCGGGTGACATTTTCCCCTTTTCGTCTTTACGTATTGAATATGATAGCGAATGCTGATTTCAGCTTATGTTAGGCTCGACACGAATGTTCCTCTGGCATCCGTACGGTGTTTTTTGTATAGTCTTTGTTATATGTCGTTTTGTCCCCCCAGTTGTCCTCAGTCACTTGTTCTGGAATATTTTGGCCAGCACGGTGATTTTTTTATGTAACCAGGATTGTGTTTCTCTATAGGTATCATGGTATTTATACTTGATTGGGTAAATGGCTACTATATGAATTATCACTAATAAATTTGATATATTATTTTAAAACATATGACTAAGTGACCTTTCCTGCAATTTGACACCCTTGTTCAAAAAGCCCCACTTTTTTATCTCTTCCTTTGGAGATACTTCTTCTTTTTAGATACATATGGTCAGGGGTTGAACATTGAGTATCACAGCAAAATAGTACCTACCCAAGCTACATGAACAAACCTCCCTCCCCCTTTTTCCCTTTAAATAGATGAAGCCCGTGCCCAGCAGGTGATGAGGGGAGCCCAACCCTTGGACCCTGTCGCACTAATTCTACGCACCCGGCAGGATGGGAAGAGCCTGGACTACCCTGACCTCATCCGAATGGTCAGAGAAGAAGAGGCCATGTTGGAAGAGAAAAGGGAGAAGCAAGTGATGGGGTCTACGAAGCTTCCAGTGGCCACGGTCAGGTCGGCCTTAACCCCTGAAAGAGACACAGAGGTAGATGCCCTGAAGTTGCAGATGTCCCAGATGATGGAGATACTGACGTCTCTAGTGGCGAAAGAGACGCCCAGTCCCAAGAAAGAAACAGGCAGGAAGGAATTGTTTCCAGCTGTTTCAGCACCAGCATCCCCACCTGACTACGGTGAGATGATTTGCTTTAATTGTGGAGGAATTGGTCATATTGCAGCTGTATGTTCCAGTCCCAAGAAGAAGAAGGCAGAAAGCCGCCAGCCGGCGGGAAACGCCAAAGGGCCCCGGTGAAGGAGTCAACCGGGTGCCCATCACCTTCAGTGAGCTCCAAGAAGCACAACAGGAAGAGAAAGAGAGGAGACCAAACCCCTCAGAAGGGGCCCAGGGATCCTCAACCAAGGTGCACTCCAGAGAAAGGGGCAAGACCCCTCCGGAGAGACACAGCACCCCCAAACGTGAACTCTTCAAAGTGAGAGATAACAATGTCCCTCAACGGGTTCACACTCCCAGTAAGAGGGAGAAAATTAATGCATACCAGGCTCAAGAAAGGAGCAAGCGCAAATCCAGTGAGAAGAAGAAGAGTCCAAAGAAGAGGACAGCATCAACTAGGCCCTACCCAGAAGAGCTAGTTGGTCCATCCCCTACTGTACCCATCCAAGTGGAAGGAGTGTACACGAAGGCCCTCCTGGACACTGGAGCACAAGTGACCCTGTTGTACAGGGACTTCTATGACAGATACCTGAGTCATCTGCCAATACAGAAGATAGAAGAGTTGGAGATAAGGGGATTGGGAACTCAGAGTTTCCCCTATGATGGATACTTACCCATCAGATTGACGTTTGACCCATCCGTAGCTGGGAAGTCTGAAGTGTTCGACACCTTAGCAGTGGTGTGTCCCCGCCCACCAGGAACCAGCAAGACGTCCCTGATTATAGGGACGAACACGGACCTAGTCAGAAGACTTCTGACCCCCCTGGTGAAGAAAGAGAACCTCTCAGCTCCCAAGATCCATCCCATGCTGAAGGCAGCCTATCAGCGGTTGGTCCTAGAGCAGAAGACCCCAAGTGAGGGGATAGGAAGGGTATGGAGGCTTGGAAAAGAAGGAGCAGTGTTACAGCCTGGAGAGGTGACCTGCATGAGAGCCACGGTGAAACTTACTTGGGAGCAGCCTGGCCCCTTTGTAATGCTGGAACCTGACCCAATGGAGGGTCACTCAGGTCTGGAGGTGATACCAGAAGTAATTTCACTGAAGGACCTGAAGTAGGCTAAAGGAAGAGTCCCTGTCAGTGTGATGAACCCCACGGAGCAGCCCGTGGAGATCCCTGCCAGGATGCTTCTGGGACAGGTGAGTCCTGCTGTCCCAGTTGGCTGGTCAGAAGTGAAAGGAACGGGTGAAGGAGAAGATGTTTGGAAGAAACTCTCCATGGAAAACCCAAACCTACCTGGAGCTTGGAAAGAGAGAGCCAAGGCCCAGCTGACCAGATGGGAGAAGATTTTCTCCAAAGATGAGTTTGATGTGGGGTGTGCGAGGAGTGCCACCCATAGAATCCACATGCAAGAGGACAAGCCATTCAGAGAAAGAGTGAGGCGAGTCCCGCTAGCAGATCTGGAGGATCTGAGGGAGCAGCTTGCGGAATTGAAGAAGACGGGAGTGATTAGGGAGTCCAGAAGCCCCTATGCCTCCCCAATTGTGGTAGTCAGGAAGAAGAATGGGTCATTGAGGCTCTGCATTGACTACAGAACTCTCAACAGGAGGACCATTCCTGACCAGTACACCACGCCAAGGATAGAAGATGCCTTACAGAGTTTATCTGGAGCTAAGTGGTTCAGTGTGATGGACCTCAAGAGTGGGTATTACCAAATCCCCATGCATCCAGAAGATAGAGAAAAGACTGCCTTCATAACCCCAGTGGGATTCTTTGAGTTCAACAGGATGCCTCAGGGCCTATCTGGAGCTCCTGCTACGTTTCAACGCCTAATGGAAAGGACAGTTGGAGACATGAACCTCATAGAAGTCCTTGTGTATCTGGACGATGTCATTGTCTTTGGAAAGACTTTGGAAGAACATGAAGCCAGGCTGGAGAAAGTACTGAAGAGGCTCAGTGAAGAGGGACTCAAACTTTCTCCAGAGAAGTGTCGGTTCTATCAGTCCTCTGTGAACTATCTGGGACACATAGTGTCTGAAAAGGGAGTGTCTACAGACCCTGAGAAGCTGGAGGCAGTTACTTCGTGGCCAAGGCCCACAACAGTTACAGAACTTCGGTCTTTCTTGGGGTTCTGCTCCTACTACCGCAGGTTTGTGGATGGATTTGCCCGCATTGCCAAACCCCTCAACGAGCTGCTGAAGACAGAAGGAGAGGAAGATGGAATGGGGCCTAGGAGGTCCAGTGAGTCGGTCCAAGACCAGTGGAATTCAAGGTGTGAAGAGGCTTTCAGGACCTTGAAGAGAAGTCTCACCACAGCCCCAGTTTTGGCCTACGCTGATCCCACTAGACCATATGAGCTACACGTTGATGCCAGCCATGAGGGCCTAGGTGGAGTACTCTACCATGAGTATGAAGACCAGCTACGACCAGTGGCCTATGTGAGCCGGAGCCTGACCCCCTCCGAGAAGAACTATCCCACCCACAAGTTGGAGTTCTTAGCCCTAAAGTGGGCAGTAGTTGACAAACTGAGAGACTATCTGTATGGGGCCGAGTTTACTGTAAAGACAGATAACAACCCCTTGACCTATCTATTCACCACCGCCAAGCTGGATGCAACAGGACACAGATGGTTGGCGGCGTTGTCTGGATTCAATTTCAGCCTCAAGTACAGACCAGGGGCTGGAAATAGGGATGCAGATGCCCTGTCCCGAAGATCCCATGTCATGGTCGATGACTGGGAAGACTGGACCCAAGTGGCACCAGATGGAGTGCGAGCCCTTTGTCAGGGGGCTGAACTCCAAGCCAGAGGAGGATCCAGAGCTGAAGAGATAGGAGTTACCACAGTGGGAGTCCCAAAGTGTTACTGTGGGGTAACTCAACTAGCAGAAGAGTGCCTACCGAAGCTGTCCAAGAAAGAGTTAAGGTGTGACCAATTGGAAGACCCCATGGGGAAATTGGTCCTGGAAGCCCTGGAAGACAAGAGTCCAGAGGGACTTCGCCTTCACCCTTCTAAAGAAGCTCGTCTACTGAAGAGAGAGTTGGACAAGTTACAGGTGCATCAGGGGGTAGTCTACCGAAGGGGCCCCTCTGATGGCCCAGAAGACAAGTGGCAGTTGTTTCTCCCAGAGAAGCATCGAGAGACTGTGCTGATTGCTTTACATGACCAGCATGGTCACTTGGGAGCAGAGAGAACCTTCCAACTTGTCAGAGACCGGTTTTATTGGCCCTGCATGAAGGCCGAAGTGGAGGAGTATTGCCATTCCTGTGCAAGATGCATTCAGAGAAAGACTTTACCCCATCAAGCTGCCCCAATGGGCCACCTACAGAGTCAAGGCCCAATGGATCTGGTATGCATTGATTTTCTCTGCCTCGAACCCGATTTGAGTGGATTGGGAAATGTTCTGGTGGTAACCGACCATTTCACTCGTTATGCTCAGGCTTTCCCAACCAAGGACCAGAAGGCCTCTACAGTAGCCAAGGTACTTCTGGAGAAGTACTTTGTTCACTATGGACTGCCGCAGAGAATCCATTCAGACCAAGGAAGGGACTTTGAGAGTCGCCTGATCAGGAAGCTACTAGATTCTCTGGGAGTAGAGAAGACTAGGACTACACCATATCACCCTCAAGGTGATGCCCAGCCTGAAAGGTTCAACAGGACCCTATTGAACATGTTGGGAACTTTGGAAACAGAGAAGAAGCAACATTGGAGTCAACACATATCAGCTCTGGTGCATGCCTACAACTGCACCACAAGTGATGTGACAGGTTTTTCCCCTTACCGGCTGATGTTTGGGAGAGAAGCAAGATTGCCAGTGGATTTGGCCTTCGGCATTTCCTTAGACCATGCCTCTGCTGCCTCCCACAAAGGATATGTGGACAGACTGAGGCGCAGTTTGAAGATAGCTTATGAGAAAGCTCAAGCGGCCTCCGACCAGAGGGGGGCCCGAAATAAGAGGAACTTTGATTTGAAAGTTAGAGTACAGGACCTACAGCCTGGGGACCGTGTACTGTTACGCAATCTAGGGATCCCTGGAAAACACAAGATTGCTGATAGATGGAGATCAGAGCCATATATCATCTGTAGAAAACTTCCAGGATTGCCTGTCTACAAGTTGAAACCAGAAGGAAGAGTGGGGCCTTTGAAGACCTGGCATAGGAATCATTTGCTCCCACTCACTGAAGCAGTCAGAATACCTCCAGCAAGAGACGTACCTGAATCTGTTTCCATTCTGGATACCCCCAGGCCTAACACTAGGCCTCATCATCCCAAGCTAGGGGTGGACAGGACCCCCAACCAGAAGAAGAAAGAGGAGAACTTGAATGGCTATGGCCTTCCTCAACCCCAGGAAATTCTGCCATAGATCTTCCACCTACTGAAGATGTGGAGGATAACACATTGAACCCAGAAGCCACAGAGTTTGTGCCATTCAGTGTTGTGCCTGAGTGCTGGGAAGATATCCCTGGTCTCTACCCAGAAGAAGAAGATGATGTTCCAGAACCAGTGATGTCGCCAGAATGTGTTCCTGAAGGAGTTCCAAGAGAACAGAGAGCTCGCAGAGTTGTGAAGCCTCCCAAGAAGTTAACTTACCCCAAGATGGGAGAAAGTTCAGAGGACTCTGTTACCACAGCAAGGAGAAGTGCTGAAAGCCCTGACCCTTCCGCTGTTCATTTAGTGGAGGGCAACCCCAGCTCACTCTCTGGCACAGTTAAGCAGGTCGCCCACACTGAAGTGACCTGTAGACAGGACAGCTCCCCGTCTTATGCCAATTGGTGGGAGGCTCCTCTGTCCAAATTATGTGAAAATGTTGTTCCCGAGAAAGTTTGTAGTTTGAACACTGTCTTTGGGGACCAAAGATTCAAAGTGGGGGGAGTGTGTAGCGGGGTTCTACCCCTTTTAGGGGAAGAGACTACATTTCCCATGATTCTCCAGGCTCCCAGGCTGCTTGCTTCCGCCCGGGAGGCTGCTGGGGGAGATTATAAAAAGGAAGAGCGGAGACCGCCTCTTCCTCTTGGGACACTTCCTCTTCTGAGGCCGGACAGGACTGGCCTGCCTCTGCTGACAGAGCTTGTGACGCGGAGAAGACAGCCAGCAGAGACACCTGTGCGGACCGGAGCTGAAGGCCTGAAGCCTGGGCCTTGCAGCCGATGGAGTGAGACTCTCACCCCTCAGAGTCCACAGCAGCGGAGCGGAGACTTCCCCTTACTGTCGGTCGGACGGAGCTGATGACCGGAGTTCAGGGCTGTGACTGAGGAGACCGGACGCCGCCATTGAAGAGACCAGAGCCACCATTGGAGGGACCGGAGCTGAGGACGGTACCCAAGGATTGGTGAGAGAGCCGAGAGGCTCATCCTGCATTGACACACACGTTTTATGCCTATTGAACTGCCTAGGCGCAATTTACCTCAGAGCAGCAATGTTACTTTTTGTGGATTACAAAGACACCATTTAAAGCTACATGTGCACCACCTCTACAGATTCATTGCCGGTGAAGAACACTGTACTAGTACAAGGACTGAGCTCTATTGCTAGGGATCAGGCCTGGTCCATTAGGTAGGCGCAGATAGATTTATTGCACCTCAGGGGTGCATAGCAGACGGTCGCCACACTGGGCGCTCCGTTTCCCCACTGCCAGTTGTTACATATGTGTGTACATGTTAAAGTGCATATTGCAGGGACCTGCTAAAGTATTGTAAGTCATATGTTCAAACGCATGTTGCTATTTCTTTTCCTTACTGACAAAAGTAAAGCCAGTTATTCTTATTTCAGCAGTCTGCTTGTGAGTTCATACCCATTATGCTTAGAGTATAAGACATTTTTATGTGCATAGATTCATACCCCTTGACTAACTGTGCCAGAGCGGGTAGAGCCAAATTGCCGGGGGTTGGTGGAGCTGTACTCAGGGACCCAAAACAAACCAGCGGCTCTCTTAACTGGGGGTAGCGCTACAATGAAAAACAAATGCACTTACATCAAAGAAAGGGCATGTACCCGTAAGTAATAATTTCTGCCTTGGCATGCTTTCAGTCGTCACTAGGTCTCGTGTATCTCGTCTCTGCTTGATGCGTTTCGCCCCTGCCACTGGGCATCTTCAGAAGCACAGAGTGGCACTAGAATCCTTACAAGCAGGGATTGAACACGTTTGACACTTTTTTGAATGGATGGACTTTCACTCATGATTGCACTATTATGAACTGTATTACTGCACTGGCACTTTAATTACAGTTTATTTGATACTTAAAGCGGAGTTCCACCCGCACCAAAAATATTAAAAGTCAGCAGCTACAAATACTGCAGCAGCTGACTTTTAATAATCAGACACTTACCTGTTCCAGGGTCCAGCGATGCGGGGGGTCGAAGCCCGATCAGCTCGGCTGCGCCAGCATTGCACTTGTGGGCACCCGGCTATGGCTTCACAGCTGGGCACCCACTGCGCATGCGCGAGTCGCGCTGCACGTCTTTATTGGTCCCCGTTGTGTCCTGGGAACTGTGTGTTTCCCAAGACACCACGGGAACCCTCGTATATGGGCGGGCATTCCCGGATATGGACGGGGCAGATACCTGTATTATACAGGTATCTGCACCCCCCTCCCCCTTGAAAAGTGCCAATTGTGGCACCAGAGGGGGGGGGAGGAATCCGATAAGCGGAAGTTCCACTTTAGGGTGGAACTCCGCTTTAAGAGCAGCGCTAACTTTAAAATATTTTGTATTATTTTCTTGGCATTTTTTGCCTTACACGATAGCAGCAGCTCCTTATATATCTAATATATTTAATTAATTCAATTTTACGTTACCATAGTGTAGGAATTGATATATTCTTTTCATATTAAATAATGTATTACGGAGCTGCAACATTTTATGTCTTTTTAAACCTGCCTAGAGTTCAGCTTTAAATATTCAGCAAAGTAGAAGGTCAAAGTGCCTGTGTTAACTACAGAGAGGAACATTAAAAGACACGTACGCATTCATTCTTAAAGGTGTTTTATTTTTTACTGCACTCTAGTCAGCTACTATCACATTTAAATCTCTAAGATGAAAGTCAGGAAGAAAAAAAAAAAAACCTCCATAATCATGGGGCGGCATAGAAAATGAGATAAATATAGTGTCTTTAACAGCCTATGCTGAGTCTCTGCTTTGTTATAAACAAACTTTGAAACTGTGCACACAGTAGGCACCTTGCTTTCATGTAGCCTGTATGTGCCGCGTTGGTAAAAACATACAATTATCTAAAATAACAGCACAAGGGAGGGAACATCTGGACTTAGGTTGCTGCCCGCCGCTAGAACAGAGACCTTTCTTTGATCTCTCTCTGGAGCTGTCCTGAAAATCAATTAGTTAATAGAACCTTTACCCACTAATGTTCCCATCAGCTTATTACTTTGGACAGAACTCTTCGCTTATCAGATACACTTCCCACCCCCATTAGCCAAGTTGGATTTTTTCCCTTCAAGTAGCATTTATTAAATGAGTATTCTTGGTTATATATAACCTTTGCTTTTTAAGCGTTGATTAAAGTGAAGCTTTTGGTAACATTAAAAGTCTGCATGGAGAAAACATTTGTGACGTATCACAATTTATAGCAACAGTATTGCCGCGTACACACGATGTTTGATGTGAGCTTGTTTGTCGGAAAGTCCGACCGTGTGTATGCTCCATCGAACATTTGCTGTCGGAATTTCCGCACACAAATGTTTGAGAGCTGGCTCTCAAATTTTCAGACAACAAAATTTGTTGTCGGAAAGTCCGATCGTGTGTACACAAGTCCGTCGCACAAAAGTTCACGCATGCTCTGAATCAAGCAGAAGGAGCTGCACTGGCTATTGAACTTTCTTTTTCTCGGCTCGTCACACGTGTTGTACGTCACCGCGTTCTTGACGTTTCGGAATTTCCGACAACATTTGTGTGACCGTGTGAATGCAAGACAAGTTTGAGCCAACATCCTTCGGAAAAAAATCCACGGTTTTGTTGTCGGAGAGTCTGATTGTGTGTACGCGGCATAAAAGTTTTAAACAAATTCTACCTTTCATCATTAAAAGTCAGTTCCTATGCCCCAATCCAGTGACTGTGCCTAGGCTGAGATGATGTTGTCACTCTGCTGCAGGCAGGAGGAAGCATTTCCTCAGTCTTCTTTCCAACAGTGATCGGACTGCAACATTGGAACTTTGTAGCAAGGTGGCTGCCAGGGAGACTGATCCGTGTCAGACATTTGTGAACACAACCCAAGTGAATGGTTGATTTGATGTGTGGCACTTAAGCCCCATACACACGGTCGGACTTTTTCATGGATTCTGTCCGATCGGACAAGGTTGTTGAAAAATCAGACCGTGTGTATGCACCATCGGACAGTGTTCGTCGGTTTGACCGACGGACAAAGTCTTATCTCCTGCTGGAAAGATTTGCCGTCAACACGGTCCGATCACACCAAATCCGATCGTGTGTACGGTTGTCCGACCGGACAAAGTGCTACGCATGCTCAGATCACATTACAAGACCAAAGCTATTGGCTACTAGCCTCTACGTAGTCCCGTCGTACGCAACAAACGTCACCACGTTCAGAATGATCGGATTTTCCGACAACTTTGTCCGACCGTGTGTACGCAAAACCAACATCGGACAAAGTATGACGGACATGGTCCGACGGACCTGGTCCGCGGATTGTCCGACCGTGTGTATGGGGCTTAACTGTTATGCCGCGTACACATGATCGGACTTTTCAACGGATTAGGTCTGGTCGACCGGAATCCGTCAGACAATTCGATTGTGTGTGGGCTTCAGCGGGCTTTTCTTTCCCAAAAATCTGACGGACCTATAAATAAAACATGTTTCAAATCTTTCCGACGGACTCGAGTCCGGTCGAAAAATCCGGTCCTCTGTGTGCTATTCCGACAGATGAAAACCGACGCTAGGGCAGCTATTGGCTACTGGCTATGAACTTCCTTATTCTAGTCCGGTCGTACGTCATCACGTTTGAATCCGTCTGACTTTTGGAGTGATAGTGTGTGGGCAAGTCCGTTCGTTTGAAAGTCCGGCAGACCTCAGCTGCAAAGTCCGTCAGATAGTCCGCCGGACCAAGTCTGCCAGAAAGTCTGATCGTGTGTACGTGGCATTAGTAACTCTGGAGGGAGTTCAGACTAGTTCATATTAAAGAGATTGCCCTTAGGCTGCATTCACACCCGGGCGTCTTGAATCATGGACAGATTTGCAGCGATCCTGCTCGTGATTTCAAAACGCCCAGGTGTGAATGACAAATCGCACAACACACAATTCAGATGCCATTCATTTGATTGGCACCTAAAAATGTGTTGTGGCTCTGCCATGATTGTCACACGATAAATCACGCTGAAATCCGGGGAAAAACGCCTTGCATGAAGCTTGTCACCCAAAAAGAGTTCAGGAGCTTATTTTGTAGGACAAAAAAAACACACTGCGTTTTTGGGTGCAATTCAAATTAATGGCATCTGAAATGTGCGTTGTGCAATTTGTCATTCACACCTGGGTGTTTTGAAATTGCAGCAAATCTGCTCACAATTTAAAACGCCCATGTATGAATGCAGCCTTAGAGATCCATGCAGCCAGTTTTGCTGCTCCTGATAAGTGAATGTCCAAATAGAGTATTCCAACAAAACAAAATCCATCCGCATACGGGGTTATTTTTTAGAGCCGTTGCACGGTGGGGGGCCCAATGTGATCACGGGCACGAGAGCCAGCATGGTGATTTGCGTGTGTAAACACACAAATCCCTGTTCTGTCAGGCGAGAGGAGACATATTGTTTGTTCATACTAAGTAGGAACAACGATATGTCTCCTCTCCTAGTCAGTTCTATCCCCATACAGTTAGAACAAGCTGAGGGAACACACATTTAACCCCTTGATCACCCCCTTGTGTTAACCCCTTCCCTGCCAGTGACATTTATACAGTAATCAGTGCATATTTATAGCACTGATCGCTGTATAAATGTCAATGGTCCCAAAAATTTGTCGAAATTGTCTGATCTGTCCGTCACAGTACAGCTAAAAATCGCAGATCACCACCATTACTAGTGAAAGTTTTTTTTATAAAAATGCCATAAATCTTTCCCATAGTTTGTAGACGCTATAACTTTTTCACAAACCAATCTATATACGCTTATTGCGTTTTTTTTTTACCAAATATATGTAGCAGAATACATATTGGCCTAAACTGATTAAAATTTACGCTCTTTTTTTGTTTATAGCGCAAAAACTAAAAACTGCAGAGGTGATCAAATTCCACCAAAAGAAAGCTCTATTTGTGGGGAAAAAAGGACGGAAATTTTGTTTGGGTACAGCGTCACATGACCGTGCAATTGTCAGTTAAAACAATGCAGTGCCAAATTGTAAAAATTGCTCTGGTCAGGAAGGGGGTAAAATCTTCCGGGGCTGAAGTGGTTAAAATAACAAACATGTCATGCTTACCATCCCTGTGCAGTGGTTTTGCACAGAGCAGCCCCGACCCTCCTCTTATCGGGTCCCTGGCTGGAGCTCCTGGCCCCTCCCTCCTGTTGAGTGCCCCCAGAGAAAGCAGCTTGCTATGGGGGCACCCGACCCGAGGTGCAGCTCCATGTATACATTCAGACACGGAGCCGCGGTTCAGCCCTGTTGCCACTCACTTCTCATTGGCTAACAGAGTTTCATTGACAGCAGTGGGAGTCAATGTCGCTGCTGCTGTGTCTCAGCCAATCAGGAGGGAGAGATTCAGACGTGGTCCACGCTATATAGAGAGAGGGCTCAGGGAAGGTGGCTGAGGGGGGGCTGCTGCTCACAAAAGGCTTTTTATCTTAATGCATAGAATGCATTAAGATAAAAAAAAACTTCTGCCTTTACAATTACTTTAGGAATTACTTGCCACCTGTTGCCCCACCCAATACCTACCATGCCCGCCCCTAATTTCACCCCTAAACACGCCATCATAAATGATCTTATGAAATTAAACTGTTAAATATTTTATGCAGAATTAAGTTACAAAAATAAATGATAACAACAGCAACTTTAACAATATTAACATAGAAAGCATATTTCATTGATGGGACTGTGATAAATAAAATAAAGATAAAATATGATTGGCTACTATAGGCACTCTGCACATCATTGCTGCCTTGTTAAGTAAATGTAGCGGCCATAACCCCTAGAGGCAACCTTTCTGGGCTTACCGGTTACCTCCTCGTGGCTTGTCGGTTGTGGTCTAGGGGTTCCCAGGGTTAGTACCCAGTGACTTCAGATGCTGACACATAAAAGTCCTTTTTTAAGGTTTTTATTTTGAATGGTGGGAATAGAGGGCATGGGTGACGAAACTCAGGCACTTTAAACTACTGACATCCACGAATGTCTCTAATCAGCCCAGAGAGTAGCCACTCGCAGCTGGGCGCTTCACTGCTGGATAAACCTCTAGCCAGAGATCTAGCAGCCAACATGTGATCCAGAAACTTCAAAGTCTCTGCCTCAGACTAAATTGTAACTGAAGATAAGTAGGAACCTTTCTCACAGTACCTGGATCTCTCAGCCTTCTTGGCGATACTGTGGGAAGTGTGGATTCTTTAGTGTCCATACAACTCTTACTGAGCAGGCAGCTTGTTGGCCCTCCTCCGAAGAGTCCTCCCCTGGTCACTTGTACGAGTTGCCGTGTCCCTCCAATACAGAGAGCACACCGGGACGCCTTTGAATCCTCCTTCAGTTACTGGGCCTCGAACTAGCCAGTTCCAAGGCTCGGGAACGGACGGATCCCCACCCCAGACCATGAGGGCCTCTGGGGCTGGTCATGGTGACCATGCTCGCGGGGACGGCAGACACTCCTGGGCCCGGGACCCCTCACGGGGCTGCCCCGGACCAGAACCAGGAATCAAAGCAGCAGCCGACCCTGAACACATGAGTTCAGCACCTTAAATACCCCTTCCCAGACTACACAGCGGGGCCAGACGCGCCCACTGATTGGCTCCTGGAAAGATTGGTACCTAGCACGTCTAACCAGGCTCGGTTCTCCATCTGTCACAGGTGTCTGCACCTATGACCAGGCGGAACCTCAGTACAGCCCAGCCAGACTGATGCCAAAGCAACCCAATTAATGCCCAGAACTCTGTTATAGTTCTGGGGAAAAACTAAATTTACATTGATAGCGCACACTTTAGTAAAGTGTGACCGCTACATAAGTATTTACTGGCAGTACCCGTATTGTAAATATGACAGGCAGTGGCCAGTATAGAAGATAAATTAAAAAAGGCTGGTGGTGCCCAGAATATTTTATATAACAGGCTGGAATTGCCCAGTTTATTATGTAACAAAGGCTGGCATTGCCACATATAATACATATGGAAGGGTGGCGGTGCCCACTATCAGTAGAATCCCCCCTCCCCAAGGCACTGTACTGTGATCAGGTTGGGTACCTGCTCATGTGATGGGTAACATCATTTGATCACCTCCGGCTCCCCCATCACCATGCACACCACCCTCAGCCTCGCGTGCTCCGCCGTCCCTCCTCCCCTCACTCCGGTCCAAGGCGGAGAGTGGATCAGGCTGTGACATGTGTCTTCCCCAGCCAAGTGGAAATTTTGAGGGATGCCCAGTGGTGATCAAATACCACAATAAGAAAGCTCTATTTGTGGGAAAAAATTATTTCAAAGTTATTTGGGTACAGCGCTGCATAACCACCCAATTGTCAGTAAAAGTAATGCAGTGTCATATTGCAAAAAATGCCTGGTCATGAAGGGGGGTAAATCTTTTGGAGCTAAAGTGGTTAAGGTACCTACTGTACTAGGGATATCTGTTTGCAAGTAAAATATTTACAAGCAGATCTGCTTATGTATGTTCTCTTGTTACAGAGATCTTTGGAGGTCAGATCACACATGTACCATCTAATACATAGACATGAGATGATTTCACCTTCCGAATTGGATTGCAAACTAGATTTTATGGCAGCAGCATTTAAAACGGCTGACCCTATTTTTGGGGAAAGGATTGAGAAATGATCTCCATGTTATCTATTTTCCTAATCCCGTCATTGAAACCTTTGATTCAGTCTATTTACATAAATAATAATAAAAGCAGTTTGTTTTTACTGCCGCTCCAGAGTGAGGCTGGCTCCGAGAGAACAATAGAGCAAAATATAGAGGCGCGGGGGACTAAGCAGCTACAGCCAACAAGAACATTTTATTTTATAAAAATATCAGTTAACATTGATGTTTTTAGTACAGATATGCAGTTATAATTAAAAGCAACTATGTAAATATGAAACTGAATATGTCTAACTTATTGAGTGACAGTGTCCCTTTAAACCGTGTTTGTGCCCCCCGTGGTTAATGATTTCCGTCTTCTTTCTCAGGATTCGCAGGGAAAAAGTTTTGAAACAGGTTTGATTTCCCATTATGCTCCTATTGAGGTTACAAGCTACTTGAACCTACTAATTAAATCAACATCTTGTTCAAATCACGTTTGTACACTCCAAACCATTTAATGCATGAATTTACTGCGAAAATATACCTGGGGTGAAAAAGTCACACTAATTTTCGATAGCATAGCGTTTCTACCCTGTAACTCAAAACATGGGGGGGGTTGGAAGTGGCTTAATGTTTTCTTCTTGCTTGTCAGGATGACATGGATCATTTGTGGCAGTGGAGGGTAAAGGGGACGACAGAGAGCTGGTAGAACTTGTGCTGTATAGTGTTATGTGCTTAGCTCCATGGCAAAGATGTCAACCATGTGGAATTTACAGTGACGCTGAGCTTAAACAAGCCAGGTGCCACATGGGAAGTCATGATCACGCAATACGAAAACTCATACAGCTATCTCAACAATCTGGGCACTTGCTAAAAATACAACAGACTTTAGTCATCACTACCGCCCGACCAGTCCATAAACCAACTTTCAGATTGATCGGGGCCCTCCCATAGACATAAGTTTATAGTCCCAACGAGTAATGTCATCTCTAGGTTCATGACTAACTCTCTTCCGTTATCGTCTACTACGAAAGGAGAGTTTCAAGAAAAGCAAAAATGAAAGGGGGTTAAAAGAAGTAGTAGATCTCGTAGCCCAGGATCAGAGATGAAATTAATCACACTCCCTCCATTGCAGGGGTTGACCACCACCAAATAGATAAGATACACGCTTACCAGAAGGCCAGGACCCCCTTGACAGGAAGGTCAAACACTCTTAGGAGATTCATCTTATTAGACATACTCCAGCACAGACCATAGAAAAAATGGAGGTACCATCTCTGGGTGTAATCCACAATAGAAGCCACGGACTCCCAAATGCGTGATGTAAATAAATAAAACACTCTATAGTTTAAAACCTTAAAAACTAGTATTTATTAAAAAAGAATAACACTCAGATAGTTAGATGACAAATGCGCATATAACAATAAACATCCAGGCATGAAAATGGCGTCCACCTTCATTTCTGGGAGCGCGATGATGTAGACAAGTAGCCCCACCCTACGTGTTTCGTCACCATAGGACTTCTTGCGGGGCACGAGCGCCATTGTCTTGTCAGCACCTATATATCCAATAACAGCATTCATGCTTCACTTTCAACACCAGCGTCATGTGGCTCAGTGTAAACAACCATGCCTCACTTTCACCTTATAATCTCCATAGGCCACGATAGTAACCAGGCCTCACTTCCATCACGGAAGTCTCAATGCAACAGAGCATGCGAGCCAAGCCTCTAACTAAGCCTACATCCGCCTTACACTACAGGAAAGCGCAAAAAAAAGAGAACTAATGCAGCCACCACATCTGATGATTGGTAATACCTCTATAAATGTAATTTTTGGCTTTGGGTTTAATACCTCTTTGACCCATTAGAGCACCATTGCTGGATCAGAGAGTAGAGAGTCTATGGGGGACAGCATCATCGAGAGCTGCAATGATATCCTTACATAGTCTGGGAAAGCTGGAACCCCTGTCAGGAGGGGAGGAGTTGCTGTCTTTGTCCCATTAGGGAGATTTCCCTTAATTTCACCCACTCTGGCTGTTCTAGTGACCATTGAAGAGGAGAATAGAGGAGGAATTTTCCCATAGGGTCCAGTGACCATTGTCTCCTCATTTTGGAATGGTTTTCCTCTCATTTCCTGTTGTGCCCCATTGGATGATTACAGGGAACAGTCAATGGATAGGTAACAACATTTTGCCTGATCACTATTCTGCCTAATGAGCCTTGGCCGCCAGTGTCTACGGGTTTCCAACAAATTTTAGATCATCAGCCATCACCCTTTCTAGTTAAAATTTCCAGGCTCATCATCAAGCTGTCATCTAATGTCTATGAAGACCTTCAATTTTTTTTTTATTGTTGAACAGAGTTGGGAAACTCTATCAAGGTATTACTACCGTGTGTTGACCCCATTTTGTAGCATGCTGTTTTTACAGACATATGTGCAACAACCAATCCCATATATCATACGGTTATTGGTGTTTCTGCCATTAGCTGATAATGATTATGTTTAATTCTTGTTTAGCGTAATATTCGTCCATATGGAACTATATGTTTATGTCGTCATATCCTGTCTTTGTGTTTCTGTTTCCAGCACCAACCTGACTGGTAAGAGCCATATCTGAAGCAGGTTTACAACACTATTGTAGAGATATTCCCTTACTTTATGTTGCTGTGACACCAGAACAAGAAATAAAGTTGTTGTCACCAGGAGAGGAAGGAGCACATAGCAATAAAAACATTTTCAGAAGTTCCAACTCTTCCTCGCTCCATTAAAAATGTGTTTTTTGTTTTGTCTGTCTATTCATTTTAGAGCTTTCCCACCAGTTTCCCATTTATCCTGACAAAATGTGAGAGGAAATCTCCCCAACAGGAACTCAGATGGGAATAAAAACTTTAAAGAGGCTCCAACCTTTCCCTAATGCATCTCACTTCAATACCGGGCACTTTTACCCCCTTCCTGCCAGGTAAATTTTCAGCTTTTAGCGCTGTCACACTTTGAATGACAAATGCAACACTGTACCCAAACAAAATTTGCTTTCTTTTGGTGGTATTTAATCACCACTGGGTTTTTAAAATGAAACGAAAATAACCAAACATTTTGAATAAAAAATATTTTTCTTTGTTTCTGTTATAAAATTTGTATTCTTGTACTCTATTTTATTTACTTTTATTATATTTTCTTTCCTTTTTTTTCATGATTTGTTTTTATTAACACACTTTGACCAGAGCAATATAATGCTACATAGTAACATTGTACTACTCTGGGGAAGTGATCAGAATTTGTATTTTTTTTTTTATACATTACATTTGCATATAGCAATTCATTTCATTGCTATATATGCAAGCATTTTACTGAAAAAATTTGTTTAGTTCATTCATTTAGTTTGATTCATTTAGTTTGTTTTGTTGTGATTAGCTGTAATTGGCCACAGCTGATCACATGGCACAGATGGGCCATGATTGTGCCCTGCTGTGATTGGTTACAGCGGTCACATGATGCCGACAGTGGGCTGGTACAGTGATCAGTCATCGGCTGTGTCCGGTGGACACAGCCGGTGACATATTGCACCGGTGCACAGTGGCGTGATCTGGGAGGATGTCATATGATGTCCACCTTGATCATCGAGAGGCCGGTACCAGCGTCATCCTACAATAGGCCGGGTGGGAAACGGTTAACAAAAATATAAAACTTGAAGTTCGAGTTTGGCCTCAAGTATCGGAGGACTGGACTAAGGGCCATTGGCCCCTGGGCCATTACTAACAACATATGTTGTACTGGTGGCCCGGATGGGAGGTACTTCACCATTCTGACATTGATCAGAGCAGGACCAAGCCAGTGATGCATGCTTGACATTACCTATTCCCCATTGAAACCTGCAACCACACATCTGGCAGAGGGAATTCTTCCAGCAACAACATCCTTTGCATCTCTCAGATGTCATGAGACCGAGTGCAGAGAGTTGCAATGGAAGCTGATACTGGTAGATGTGAAAAGGTTAGTCCCATCAAACCATGTTCTAATGCAGCACCATGACACACTTTCTGCTTTCTGTCCCTTCCGTGAAAGGGCCATTTGGATGTGCCCCTTCCTCTTCAAGAATTTTTACTAGTAGTTATTGTAAAATTATAATTACGCCTGGTCACTTGTGCTTAGCTGCAGTACAAGTGCAAATACAATTTCTCAGGTTTCCCAATGGTTTGGAATATTCTACCTCCACCTCTATTAATGCTAAAAAAAAATTCTGTGGTCTAAGTCTGCATTCCCCGTAACACATAGAGAATTTAACATTTTATTCCTTGTTTCCTTTATAATAGAATAAAATCCCAGCTGTGATTTTTAAAGACACCTTTTAAGAAGTGTTCATGGTTAATAAATCTTACACATTTTAATCCTTTGAGTCATTAACTACTAATTAGTCCTTCTGCAAAACATAATGTCTGAAAGGGCCCTGAGTGGAAAGGAGCACAACCTATGAGCATAAGCATCTGAAATGAACACTATTCTGTTTCCTTCATGTGCACATAATCCCGTGGAATGGGGCCAAGGCGCGGTCCTGACCTGCGTTTTCCTCCAATTTACAATGAACTGATGACCTCATCCATTTATATACTAAGTGAGCTTATGAATAAGGTTAGAAATTTTAACCTCACACAGTAAATGAAAACAAATTATGAAAACTGGAATCTCACCAACTTCCTCCCATCTAGTTCATGTCACCTATAAGTGCTGTGTTACTGGAGCTAATTTATTATACTTAGGGGAACCTACTGAGTTAGCTGGCAGGCCGAAGGACCAGCTGAATTTAAAGGAATTGACCACATTTCTTTTGATTGTGCTCACTGAAGTTTTAACCATAAGCTTCCCATGTAGCTACAAGGCTGTTATGGCGCAAGGTCTGCATAATTACCAACACTTTGGGAAAGATATTCAGTAGAATGAAGAAATATTATATCATTGGAGTCTTTACTGTTGTCTATCATTCTAGTGGGGAGATCTCCCACCCTCCTCACAGGCGCTGGTTTTCAGGAGCAGTTGTTTTCAGTGTGGGGCTTTAGCACCAAGCACTGAAATGTGTACATAAAGTAGAATTATAAGGCAAAACTTGTTTTTTTCAATCTGGATAAAGTAAGGGAGGTTTTTAGCCCCTGTCATTTTATTTTTTGGCAATCTGTAAGATTTCCCTTTAGTTCCTGTCCCATAGCCAAAACAGGCAGTGAAGTGAAATACTTCCAGAGTATCCCTGGTTGTCACCACGGTCAGCAGAACTAGTGTCCCCATTGGAAGGTTTACCTTCTTGTTCTGGGGAAAACCCCAAATTTGTGATTTTATCTCACTTTAACTTCCAGTTATAATGGTAAATATGACAAATAGAGAGAGAGGGTGAACCTTCCTAAGGGGGGAACACAGAGCAATAAAAACCTTGGCTTGTACTTGTGATGTAAAAAAAAGTTGAAATTGAAGCGCTACACTACTTCTAATGCCACGTACACAAGACCGGACTTTTTGTCAGAATAAACTCAGATGGTCTTCCCGACGGAGTTCCCGACCGAACGGACTTGCCCACACACGATCACACCAAAGACGAACGGTTTTCCCAATAGAAATTGATTCTGTTGGAAAGATTTAAAGCATGTTCTGTTTCTAGGTCCATCGGAAATTTTTTGAAGAAAAACGATCGGAATATCCCACACACGATCGGAATATCCGACGGAAGGATTGCATCAGACCTTTTCTGACGGAAAGTCCGGTCGTGTGTACGCGGCATAGGCTGTCCAGATACAACTGCCACAAGCTGCCAAAAAAGCTGTTGACCAGGCATGTGCTTTGAATTCACACCAGAAAAAATACAATTGTAAGTCCAGTTCACTTCTGATTTGTTCACTTTGTTGGAAGTCAAGCACCGATGAAAAGGGCACTTAGATCCCTGAAACACGTTGGCTAAATAAAATTTTAATTGTACCCCTGGCCCTCAATAGAAAAAAAGTTGTATCTGGACCTCTTAACAACGGCGTAACGCTTCAATTTCAATTCTTTTTACATCACACTACAAGCCAAGGAGACTCTGGGATGTGGAAGCTGCATGCCTAGGAACCAGACCATTTATACAAACAGTAATGCTTTACAATAACAATACCAAAATAAATAAGTAAGGCAATAAGAACCTAACAGGAGTTCTAATTCCTCGCTATTCTATCGAAAACTAAAAAAAAATTTAAAAGTTTTGTCTTTAGTTATACTTTAATGGAACCTGGCCTCATTCACTCATCCTAAATGGTCATGGTGTGGCAAGAGTACTGCAGATATCTGCGGTTGAAATCTTAGGTGTTTTTATCAGCCACAGCCGGTCAATAACAGGCTGAAAGGAGTTGGTGCTCCCAGCAGTTGAAAGCATGTGTCTGCACATGCAGAAAGTATTCATACCCCCGGACATTTTCCACATTTTGTTATGTTACAACCAAAAATGTAAATGTATTTTATTGGGATTTTATGTGATAGACCAACACAAAGTGGCACATAATTGTGAATTGGAAAGAAAAATTATAAATTATTATTATTATTATAATACAGGATTTATATAGCATTTACGCAGCGCTTAAAACATGGGGACAGACAGTACAGTTATGCAGCGTACACACGATCGGACTTTCCAACAACAAAACCGTGGATTTTTGTTGAAGGTGTTGGCTCCAACTTGTTTTGTATACACACAGTCACACAAATGTTGGCCAACAATTACGAATGTAGTGACGTACAACACGTGATATCTCCATTACGAACGCTAGATTTACAAGACTAAGCGCTTCCGGCTAGTACTTGATTCTGAGCAAGCGTGTTTGCTCTTTGGACTTTTGTCCAACGGACTTGTGTACACTTGATCGGAAAGTCCGACAACAAACATTTGTTGGTGGAAAATTTGAGAACCTGCTAGTCAACAAATGTTCGATGGAGCATACACACGGTCGGACTTACCGCCAACAAGCTCACATCCAACATTTCCCGTCGGAAGGTCTGATCATGTGTACGCGGCATTACAATACAATTCAATACAGGAGGGATCAGAGGGCCCTGCTCATTAGAGCTTACAATCTAGAAATGGTTTCCAATTTTTTTTACAAATAAGTATGTGAAAAGTGTGGCATGCATTTGTATTCAGCCGCCTTTACTCTGATACCCCCAAACCCCTAACTAAAATCTGGAACCAATTGCCAATAGAAGTCACCTAATTAGTAAATAGAGTCCACCTGTGTGTAATTTAATCTCAGTATAAATACAACTGTTCTGTGAAGCCCTCTTGTTAGAGAACCTTAGTGTAACATGACAGCATTTGGAAAATTTCAAAGGGTATGAATACTTTTTCAAGGCACTGTACCTGCTGTTACAGAAAGATGTCCAACTCTGGACGCAGACAGATTGCATCCAGGCCTGAACATCTGTCCCTAACCGCAGGTAACTATTGGATGTGCAGATACAGGCCACAGACAGCCCAGACAGGCCTTTCAGTCTGTCATTGAGTTGTACAGATTGAGAGACCTATAATATAGTTGGTCTATAAAATGAACTCTAAACAATCTGCCAGTGGGGGGCTGGTCTTACACTAGTAGATTTTCAAACAAACATTTGTACAAAAATTATCAGTATTTTTGATGACTTGACTTATGTCGCTTAAAAGTGCTTCATAATTCTGTTTGCTTTTAACATTCAATTTTGGAATGAACAAAAACCACATGCACTGTTGGAAATGTGTTCATTCAAGAAAAATTTTCCATCCGGCTCCTTCAAATTGTTTGGTCACTGCAGTCAAAAATGAACCTTGATCTAGCCCCAAACCAAAAATTGTGAACAGAATTTTACTAGTATATGGCCAGCTTTATTCTTTGGTGTATATCATCCATATATTCATCCATATATTTCTTTACAGAAAGGTCATTGTGGAACTGTACAAGTGGTATCACTTCTCCTGGCAGCTCATTGCAGCTAGAGCAAGGAATCATAAAGTGGAGCCAGGTTGGGCAACTGTTATATCATTTCTATTTTAAGTCTACTGGAACTTCAAACATCATTGAAAGAAATGGGAATCGAGATGTTAAAGTGGATGTAAACCCCATTTTTTTTTTGTTATGTCATAATGTAGTGAATAATATTTCCTTTCATTTGAGCCCAGTCTTGCCACACAGATTTACTTGAGGCCTGAGCAATCATCTTTTATTGTTCAGTTAGAGAAATCTTGACAAAGTCTTGAAAATTTTGTCAAAAACGCCCCCTTTTGAGTTTACATCCACTTTAGAGGATGCTGATTTATTCTTTACAGATTGTAATATGTTTATTCAGATGAACAGGAATAGTAGTTATGCATTCTCTTAAGAATGAATTGCCTATGAAATCTCCCTTTATTCCTCTTTTACTGCAGGTCCTTATCCATCCTCTACAAGTCTTTCCACTTTTTTCCTGCAAGCCACAAATCTATACATCTCACCTGTTCCTCAAAATGATCCCCCCTATAAAGGACCTAAAACAGTCTCAATCCCACATCAAACTACACAATATACCTTTCAAAACTTAAATGACTATAATAGGATGAGAGGTGTAAGAAGCCCAGGTTGGGCAATCACAAACTTCACAGAGGTATGTTCTGGGTATTCTACTACAATGCTACAACATTAGAATGTTTCTTCCACTGAACCACTGAAACATTATTTCTACTGAAATGTTCCTTTCTGTAAAAATGTTGCAACATTGCACAAGTTTCTAATTTTATGTATTTCCATGCTTACTGTCTTTCGTCTGTGACTTAAATACAGAAATTATTTAAAAAAAATTAAATGGGCCCAGATATAGTTACACAACTATCCTCTTTATTTTTGGCAGATCATAATTAAAAGGTAAAGTCATGAATTCTCAAAGAGACCCAGCTCCTCTTACAAGTTATCAGTACAAAGAGCGGTACGCAATTATTTACAGTGACCAATTGGAAATCACTTTGAATTATTCTGGCTACACTGATGTAGTAAAGATGACATCTGTTTGGCTACTGTGTACAGTATGTAAACACAACACTGCTCTTTGAATTATTCTCAGACGTCTTTATAACATGCAGGAACAATGCTGTGGACGTATCCAGAGTCTTCAGCTTTTGGTAATAAACCCAATAAATACAAAAAGAAATGATTTCTAATTGGTAGGAAGGATATCTGTATATCATGCATTGCATTTTGCCCTATTACATTGCCTTTTTGCCTTATTGCCTTGTGGCTATATCACTATGGATGTCCATGTCATGCCATGGAAGCCTAGCCTGTGAAACTAAAGGTTAGTGTTTTGACTGGTAAGTGCATTTCACATTCTCTGAAGAATGAATGGGAGAACATACAGAACGGAGTCATGTGACCAAAGGTTACAGACTAACCCAAAAAAAGAGAGAGCAACAATTTTTTTTTAATTAAAGGGGAGAAGGAACAGAACATTGGGTTGTTATTCCTATTTTTACCAATGACTTATTTTCCAATAATTTCTTCAATATATATATATATATATATATATATATATATATATATATATATATAATATCCCCAATGACACCTGAACAGGAGGTGGATGTCAAGTTTTTTGGATGTGGTGAATTTTCTCAAGATTCATAAACACGGTCAGACCAAAATAGTTCCAGAGTGTGCTATCTGTATGACTACAGTGGTGTCATTAGACTTCAGCTAAAACAAAATTATGTTCTGCATATAAGTGTAAAACTACAATATAAATATAGAAGATATTTAAAAGCTATATGAGTCTGAGACAATAAAATAAAGAGTCAGGTACAGTGCCTTTAAAAAGTATTCATACCCCTTGACATTTTCCCCATTTTGTCATGTTACAACCAGAAAAGTAAATCTATTTTATTGGGATTTTATGTGATAGACCAACACAAAATGGTATATAATTGTGACGTAGAAGGAATATGATAAATAGTTTTCAATTTTTTTTTACAAATAAATATCTTAATAGTGTTGCGTGTATTTGTATTCAGCCCCTTTACTCTGATACCCCTAACTAAAATATAGTGGAACCAATTGCCTTCAGAAGTCCACCTGTGTGTAATTTAATCTCAGTATAAATAAAGCTGTTCTGTATAAATAAAGCTGTTCTGTGAAGCCCTCACCAAACAGCACCATGAAGGCCAAGGAACACACTAGACAGGTCAGGGATAACGTTGTGGAGAAGCTTAATGCAGGGTTAGGTTATAAAAAAACATTTCAAGCTTTGAACATCTCACCGAGCACTGTTCAATCCATCATCCAAAAATGTAAAGAGTATGGCACAGCTGCAAACCTACCAAGACATGGCCGTCCACCTAAACTTACAGCCGGAGGAGAGACTTAATCAGAGAAGCAGCCAAGAGGCCCATGGTAACTCTGGAGGAGCTGCAGAGATTCACAGCTCAGGTGGGAGAATCTGTGCACAGGACAACTATTAGTCGTGCTCTCCACAAATCTGGCCTTTATGGAAGAGTGGCAAGAAGAAATCTATTGCTGAAAGAAAGCCATAAGAAGTCCCGTCTGCAGTTTGCAAGAAGCCATGTGGGGTACACAGCAAACATGTGGAAGAAGGTGCTCTGGTCAGATGAGACCAAAACTGAACTTTTTGGCCTAAAAGCAAAACGCTATGTGTGGCAGAAAACTAACACTGCACATCACCCTGAACACATCACCCCCACCGTGAAACATGGTGGTGGCAGCATCATGTTATGGGATGCTTTTCTTTAGCAGGGACAGGGATGCTGGTCAGAGTGGATTGGAAGAGAAATGGAGCCAAATTCAGGGCAATCTTATAAGAAAACCTGTTAGAGTCTGCAAAAGACTTGAGACTGGGGCAGAGGTTCCGCTTCCTGCAGGACAACGACCCTAAACATACAGCCAGAGCTACAATGGAATGGTTTAAATCAAAGAATATTCATGTGTTAGAATGACCCGGTCAAAGTCCAGACCTAAATACAATTGAGAATCTGTGACAAGACTTGAAAATTACTGTTTACAGATGCTCTCCATCCAATCCAATAGTTTGAGCTATTTTCAAAAGAAGAATGGGCAAAAATGTCAGTCTCTAGATGTGTAAAGCCGGTAGAGACATACCCAAAAAAACTTGCATTTGTAAATGCAGATAAAGGTGGTTCTACAAAGTTTTGAGCACTTTTCAGATATTTATTTAAAAATAAAAATTGAAAACCATTTATCATTATTCTTACACTTCACAATTATGTGCCACTTTGTGTTGGTCTATCACAAAAAATCCCTAAAAAATACATTTATGTTTTTGGTTGCAACATGACAAAATTTGGAAAATTTCAAGGGGTATGAATATTTTTTCAACTTTTTCAATGTGGTAGGTAATGAGCACAGCGCACTTAACCTTGCCAAATACTAGTAGAATTCTGTTTAAAAAATGTGTTTTTCAGAATGTTCTTTTGATTTTCTAATGCTTAGTGGAGTCGAATCTATGCTCATTTCAACGTATTGACTAGAACATTTTCTTGAACAAATTTCTAACAATGTATTTGAATTTGAAAGCATGGACTCTAGATGGACTTTTTAGACACCACAACACATGCAGTCATCTAAAATAAGTACGGTCATCTAAAAATAAGTAATTTATTAATACAAAAAGCCTAAAAATTACAAAGTTAGGTTAAAATTCTTAGCACCATATGCTAGTAAAACTACCACATAAACATCACTATACCCACTTATATGCCAAACTGTAGTTTTGCGTGAGACTTATACAGATGCAGTTGTCGATATCTACCGGTATATAGGCCTAGTGTAGGTTGATGCAAAGAGTAAAAAAAGCTTGGAGCTCTACGTGTTTCACGCTGACGTGCTTCTTCAGGAGATTGAGGTAAGTATTCTATGTAGAGTAAAAATAAATACAATAAGTACAAGAAATTGCATGCAAAAAATGGACATAGCAAAAAAGGGGGTGACTCAAGATATCATAGATCTACATAGGTCTGGCTAGTATAACACCGCAGGACAGTGTGGGGTGGAAACACAATATGGATGTGGGGACACAGACAAGCACAGACACCCACCACCACAAGGACCAAAGACAGGCTAAAAAACTAACAATGTATATGGTTTTCATTCAGGAAATTCCATTCATACTGAAATCAAAAAGTTAAAAATAAATTATATATGAGATACCTTCGAATAACATTCATCAGGTCTCTGTTGGAATTATTCAGTTGAAAAGCTGCCAGTGTGGCCAGAGTTCTGCCGAAATTTTTTTTTTTAAAAGTCAGCAGCTGCTGACTTTTTAAATGTGGACACTTACCTGTCCAGGGCGCCCGCGATGTCCTCACCCAAAGCTGATCTGTCCCTTGGCTCTCGGGTGGAGGCGCCGCCATCTTCGGTAAGGGAATCAGTAAGTGAACCCTGACGTGGTGTAGATCACTGCGGAGCCTGTGATCTACACCATCTACAAGGGGTATTTTTGTAGATTTCTAGGGGTATTTTTGATAGCTGGCCAGTATTAGGGCCCCCTGGTTCTCCCTTCCTACACTGGTTAATATTAATGTCAGTAAGTAGTAATTTTGCCGTTTTAGGTGGGTATTTTTGATAGGTGGAGAGAGAGATTTCCAGTATTGGGGCCCCCTGGTTCTCCATCCTTACATGGGTTAGTACCATTGTTACTCCCCCCTTTTTTTTGGCTCCCGCTGCTGTCAATTCAATCCAGTGACACGGAAGTCTGGGGCGGGGGTCAAGTTGTGCTGTCTGTGTCAATGGACGCAGCAGCAGGACTCGGGCGTGCACCCGCATGAGTGCCCCCATGGTGCTTGAGAAGAGGAGGAGCCAGGAGCACCACTGGGGGACCCCAGAAGAGGAGGATCTGGGCCACTCTGTGCAAAACCCTTGCACAGAGCAGGTAAGTAAAACATGTTTGTTATTTTAAAAAAAAGAAAACCTTTGCAACCCCTTTAAGGTAAAAACTGTTTAGGCTTTAGAACCACTTTAACACTGCCTTCTCATCACTGTCCCTTCTCCTCCCTGTTCATAGGGGCGGGGCCAATTAGAATGCTCCTCTCTTCTTTCACTATCACACTGTCCAGTTATGGTGGAAGAGAGAGAGACAAGCTGCGCTGATGAAACTGTCCAGGCTGTGCAGCTCCTGCAGCTTAAAGCGGTGTTCCGCCCAAACAAAAAATAAAAGCCAACAGCTACCCATACTGCAGCTGCTGGCTTTTAATAATAGGACACTTACCTGTCCTGGAGTCCCGTGATGTCGGCACTGCAGCTGATGTTTCCATCAGCTGTCGGGTGCTGCCGCCGCTATTGTGAGTAAGGGTACCCGGAAGTATAGCCTTACGGCTTCACGCCGGGAACCCTACTGTGCATGTGCGAGGCCCCGCTCCTCTCTCCTACTGGCAACAGGGAGAGGAGGAGGGAGGAGTAGGGAGCCCTGCGGTGATGTCACGGGCCGCGGCCCGGACTCTCAGAAATGGGAACAGGATACCTGTCAAAGACAAGTATCCTGTCCCCCCCCTCCGAAAGGTGCCAATTGTGGCACCGGAGGGGGAGAGGAGACAAATGAGTGGCAAATGGGTGGAACTCCGTTTTAAAGAGAAAGCCAGCCAGGTCTACAGTTGCATAAGTTTTATTTTATCAAGCTAAGTACAGTAACCATTTAGACTAAGCACAGAAAAATACCTGTCAATTCTCACAAAAATCGAGTGAACTTGTAACTTCTGGTGCACTGAACTGAAATGTTTTCAGCTCTCATCAGTTCTATTCTGTTAACTACAGAACACCTCTATTATGGAGATGAAGAGAGAGGAAAGTTTTCTGTAGTCCAAATCAAAAGAGTAGCCTGAGATGACAACGCTATTCCTTCATAAATTCAGTACATTAAATGAATATTGTCACCCAAAAAAAAAAGACAGAAAAAAGAAAACTATTGCAGCCACCACATTCAATTCTTCTTCTTGGGTTATTATACACTTTAAGTTCTCTTAAGAAAGAGCTTCCTTTGAGAGCCACTTTTAATGGCAAAATTAGTTATACATAAATTGCGCTTCTACTTATTTCATATAATACTGTTGATTGATGCCAGTTGATCCCAGCAGACAGGCCTGGGGAAACAGCCGTGACTTGTACTGCTTTTCTAGGAGTTTACGATATGCTGTACTTGGAATTGTAAAACTATAAGGAAAGTAAATCTCAAACCAAAACTTGTCAAGTTTATTTAGATGAAATCACAGCGGACTCACTGGCCGATATAACGTCTCTGGCATAAGAACCGACACTGCTCATTACTCGGTTTTATCTTGAACTGAGATGAAGTTATTGAGCTATATATAACCTAGACAGGAATGAAGGTTCAAACAAAGCCCCAGTCAGGATACAAACTATATTATATTATAATATATACTATATTATATTATACGTATTATATACCTAATATTAGATTATGTTCTCCTGGGACCAGTTTATCTGATTGTAAACGGCAAAAGAACCTGTGCTGAAAATCAGTTCTAAACAGGAGTTCAGATTTAAAACACTGTGGCTAAGGAAGGAAATAATTTTGCCCCATACCGCATAGAATAATTAACTCACATGTAACTGTATGGCATTTAGGCTGCTGAAGCATTGTGTATAAAAGCTATTCTCATTTTTTTAATCTTGCAAATTTTACATCTCAGTGCTGCTGCAATCTCTTTGCAGCCACTCCTCTACAGGGGTGGACTGACAACTCATGGGGCCCCCGGGAAATAGGCAGCCATGGGACCCCCTGTGTCCCTGCCCACACTCAAGTGAGACAGAGGGTGGGTCAGAAATAGGAGGGGTAAAAGAGGGAGGTTAGAGAGAGAGGGGGTGTGAGAGAGAGAGAAGGGAGTGAGAGAGAGGGGTGAGAGAGGGGTGAGAGAGAGGGGTGAGATAGAGAGAGGGGAGAATTTGCCCTGTTGTCCCCCCCTGGATCCGCCCCTGGTGAGAGAGAGGGGGTGAGAGGGAGAGGGGGGAGTGAGAGAGAGAGGGGGGTGAGAGGGAGAGGGGGTAGAGAGAGGGGGGACTGAGAGAGAGGGGGGTGAGAGGGAGAGGGGGGAGTGAGAGTGAGAGAGAGAGGGGGTAGAGAGACGGGGTAGTGAGAGAGAGGGGGTGAGAAAGAGAGGGGGGGTGAGAGAGAGAGGGAGGGGGAAGTGAGAGGGTGAGGGGGGAGTGAGAGAGAGAGGGGGGTAAGAGGGAGAGGGAGTAGAGAGAGGGGGTACTGAGAGAGAGAGGGTGAGAGAGGTGGGGGGGAGTGAGAGAGAGAGGGGGTAGAGAGACGGGGGGAGTGAGAGAGAGGGGGTGAGAGGGACAAGGGGGAGTGAGAGAGCGAGGGGGGTGAGAGGGGGTAGAGAGAGAGGAGGTTAGAGGGAGAGGGGGGTGAGAGAGAGGGGGTGAGAGGGAGAGGGGGGAGTGAGAGAGGGGATGAAGTGAGAAAGAGAGAGTGAAGGGGAGAAAGAGAGGGTGGTAAGAGAGACAGAGCGGGCGGGAGAGAGGGGGCGGAGGAGGGGTGAAAGAGAGTTGGATATGTGTTAACAATTTTTATAACAAATGTGTTAGACATGTGCATGATGAAAAAAATTGTTTAGTTTCGTTTAGATTCGTTTGTTTAGTTAAATTTGGTTAATTTACGGTCAAAATTTAAATGTTATAACAAAAGAAAAATCTTCATTAAATAATTACAATGACTCTTGTAATCACCTTTGGCTTAACAAAAACAGCCTTATTTCGAAATGGTACTCCAATAACACACAGTCTTTGATTTCAGAAGTATGTTTACAGTTCGATTTTGAATGGAATGCGATGTAAAATTCTATTTAAAATTTCAATTTGAATTTCGTTTTGTTATTTGGAGCATTCGGTAAACTTTGTTTATACTGTAATTTGGGCATTTAGATATATCCAAATCTCTGAATAACAAAAAATTTGTTAATATTAATTTCGGAAACGAAACGAACCGAACATGTCTAAAATGTGTTAGTTACGTTTTCATATATCTAAAAGTGATATTAAACCCTCAGTTTTAAGCACTTTCCCGGTTCATTTAGTCACTTACTAAGTATGTAGCTTCTTTATCTTTTATTCCTTGCTTATATTCCAGTTTACCGATTACATGACCCCCCAGGTTTCCTTTTTCAGGGTGGCTCCTCTCTCTTGCAGTGTCCTATGGAGTCAGCCTTGTATGCAGGAACTAGAGTTGTGTCTCCCTAGACTGTGTGTATCAATAGAAACACAAAGCCCCATAGCCTCAAATAGCAAAGCACTTTCCTGCTCCTCTGTCCTCCCTTCCTTCTGAAAGTTAACATACTGGCTCCAGACTGCACTGTCCACTGTGGAGACTGGAAGTTCAGGGAAGCAGCACTGAGAGAGCTGGAGCCGGTAGCACTCAAAGTTGTAAACTGCAAGTGCTGGGATAACAATTTTAACAAGTATTTTTTGGGGGAATGTTTATTTCATTGTTCTCAGTGTGTTAACTAAAAAAAACAATGAGGGTTATAGACTATTTTAAGCCTTTTTTTTTTTTTAATAGTGATTTTATTTTTTTTAATTTTTTTAAAGCTGGCAAATAGCTTTTTAGAATGCATACAGTACTTGGTTTCTGTGTTTTGTCTGCATTTCTTTTATGTAGAACATAACAGCTACAACCTATGGATTTTTCCGACTGTAAAGCAACACATAGACATGAGATGACAATTGCCAGATGCAGATAATTTTCAGTCTTTTCAGGTGATGAGGTCACATTTAAAGGAGCAGACTGAAGCTTGCCACTTGGCCATTGTCACAGCTGAAGATCATCCGAATCCTGTTCCAGTGACTGTTATGCCGCGTACACACGAGTGGATTTTCCGTCTGAAAAATCTTGGATGGTTTTTCCGACGGAATTCCGCTCAAGCTTGGCTTGCATACACACGGTCACACAAAAGTTTGCTGAACTTTCGTCCGTCAAGAACGCGGTGATGTACAACACTACGACGAGCCGAGAAAATTAAATTCAATGCTTCCGAACTTTGCGCGTCGGAATTGGTACAGATACAGTCGCCAGCAAAATTCCGATGGAGCTTACACGCAGTCGCATTTTCCGACCAAAAGCTCTCATCTGTCTTTTGCTGGCGTTATTTCCGATCGTGTGTACGTGGCATTACTCTCTTTGCTAGTAAGTAGCAGAATCTGCTCTGCTCATCTCCTCCCTCCGCTATCTAATCACATAAACATACATTTCCAGCTGAGCCGAACATTTGTGTTTATGACTCTGAATTTGGTGGTTGGGTTATGCATACACATTCAAA
This sequence comes from Lithobates sylvaticus, assembly GCA_028564925.1. Taxonomy (NCBI): domain Eukaryota; kingdom Metazoa; phylum Chordata; class Amphibia; order Anura; family Ranidae; genus Lithobates; species Lithobates sylvaticus. The sequence goes on from CM053030.1 coordinate 468,209,903, forward strand.
TGCCCATGTAGGTCTGTGGCACCTTAAAGCGGTTCTGCACTGTGTTTATTTTTTATTTTTTTGGGGGGGGTATACAAAGGATGCTTACCTAAATTGGGGGACTCACCTGTTCCATCTTCCATCTCGATCGCTCTCCGTTTTCCTCCGATAAGATTCTTTATATTCTTCTTCTCTGCTGGGGGCCATCTTGCCTGTGGGCATGGGAAACCCCACAGGCACTTTAGATGGCCCAGCATGCACCGCCGTTACTGCGCCGAGCTCGCGCGTGCGCAGTAACGCAAAGTGCAGCTCACGTTCTCCGAAATCTCGCAAGATGTCGGCACATCTCGCGAGATTTCGGAAGATGTGTCCGAAATCTCGCGAGATTTCGGAAGATGTGACCGAAATCTCGCGAGATTTCGGAAGATGGTCGCACTGTCTCCTGGGATCAATGACACCAGATCCCAGGAGACAGTGCGGCGTGACGAGGATCCCCGCACAGACCCCACCCACCCCCACAGAGACTGAGGACAGGAAGTCATCAATTACAAGGTAAGTGGAAAAAAAAAAAAACACATTTCATTTAGTACTCTTTGCCTGATTTGGAAGGTAAAGAGATTTACTAAATGAAATGTGTGCCGAACCGCTTTAAGGCCCCATTCACACCTCGTTCGAAGCTCCAAAAACGCTGGAGGAGAAAAAAAATCTATTATTCTCTCTGGAGATGGTTCACATCTCCACTCCAGGTCACCTGAAGCTAAACACCTGAAGCTAAAAAAAAGTTCTGGAGCTTTGTTTGTAGTTCAAAGTTTTAGGCATTTTTTTATTCGCTTAGTAATGAATGGAAACGCGCAACTTGCATGTTTTAGTGCGCTGTCACACGCATGGGCGTCCGCAGAACTTTTTTCAGGGGGGGGCATCATTTTAGGGTCACCCATGCTCTGACCTTTTCGACAATGTCATTATCACATTATCAAGGTCAGAGACTGCAGACGTAGTACAGGTGATGGTCAGAGACTGTGGACATGGCCCAAGAGAATGTCAGAGACTGTGGACATGGCCCAAGAGAATGTCAGAGACTGTGGACATGGCCCAAGAGAATGTCAGAGACTGTGGACATGGCCCAAGAGAATGTCAGAGACTGTGGACATGGCCCAAGAGAATGTCAGAGACTGTGGACATGGCCCAAGAGAATGTCAGAGACTGTGGACATGGCCCAAGAGAATGTCAGAGACTGCGGACATGGCCCAAGAGACTGTCAGAAACTGCATACATGTGGGGGGTGACAGAGAGAGAAAGCGGGGGTGACATAGAGAAAGAGACAGAGGGGGTGACAGAGAGAGTGAGAGACAGGGGGTGACAGAGAGAAAGAGACAGAGGGGGTGACAGAGAGAGTGAGAGACAGGGGGTGACAGAGAGAGACAGGGGGTGACAGAGAGAGAGGAGTGTGATAGAGAGAGACAGAGGGGGGGTGACAGAGAGCAAGGGGGTGAAAAAGACAGAGGGGGGTGAGAGAGAGAGAGAGAGGGTGACAGAGAGGGGCGATGGGGGGTCATCACTAGGGTGACCACATTTCCAAACTGCCATTCAGGGACAATTTTTGCCAAGGACCGGGGGGGGGGGGGGGGGTTTGTGTTGAATGTAGTCTCCGGGTTGAGGTTTTTTTTGGCGGCGAGTGATTTGTTGGGTGAATGGCTGGTTTTAGCACTTATCCCAGCACCATGCTTGAAATGTGTTTCTATTATTACATTAAGTATAGACCCCCCTCCCTCAGTACTGACCCCCTCCCCTTTCACTTGTGCTAGTAGAGAGGTGGAGGTCAGAAATGTGCTGGGGGCACTTTTTTCCTGATCACTGTCCCTGTCCCCCTCCTCAGTCCATCTATATACATATAATAATATAAGCTTAACAGCAGACCTCAGAACAGAGATCAGCACAGGAGGGGCCCGGAGAACCGCATGGGGGGGGGGGATCGGAGAACAGTCAGGGGGAGTGGAGAACAGCGCGGGGGAGCAGAGAACAGCACGGGGGGAGCAGAGAACAGCACGGGGGGAGCAGAGAACAGCACGGGGGGAGCAGAGAACAGCACGGGGGGAGCGGAGAACAGCACAGGGGGGAGCAGAGAACAGCACGGGGGGGGGGAGCAGAGAAGTTGCTGGGGAAGATCACAGAGTGGCCAGGAGAGCTTTGAGGGACCTGTGGGCAGCAGAAGTAAACTGGATAGGAGGGGCGGCATATAGGGGAACTGATGATCCTTCATGTTCTTCTTGCAGCCACTGAATGGCCGCTTTTCCTGCTTTACCACCTGCAGGCATTCAGTGGCTGCAAGAAGAACATGAAGGGCATCCTCTATATGCCGCCCCTCCTATACAGGTTTAGAGGGAAGCTGCATGGGCCCCCTGAAGTATGAGGCGGGGTTGCAATGGCGACCCCTGTGGTTACACCGCTGCAGTGGAGAAAAAAAAATATGTCAGGTTGAAGGAGCAAATAATGGAATGCTGGCAAGATTCTGAGGCTGATAGTTGCAGATGAGAGATGGGCCACTGCTGAGAGGATTGCTTGGCATACAGAGGGGTTAAAAAAGACCAGTAGGTGAAAAGGTGGCAGAACATGAAAGGCTGAGGATGAAGGAGGGGGGGGGGGGGCGCCCGCAGGTGGAGTGAGAGGCAAACAAGTAGTGGGAGAGAAGAGACAGTGAGCAGCTGGACAGAAGGGCCGAATGTGAGGAGTTATCATGTGTGCAGTAATGAGGGAAACATCTTCAGCTCTGAGGGGTTCATGCTGGACCTGTAGTAGGATTTCAAGTCCCAGTATGAACCCTGCCCTGATATCTAAGGATGTGTCCTCCTTCCATCCAGGGTGTAATCCCATCTGTCAGTGTCCTCCCCTGCCGACCCTTATCTGCCGACCTTCCTCTGCACGGTGCACTGAGAGGCTTGCTAGCTCCAGGCTGAGTTTCTGTGAAGTGCTGATAGCACAGAACTCTGGCTGCTGAGGGAAAGCTGACAGGATTTTAACCCCGATGGATCTGTCATGTTGGTGAGTGTTTAGCAATTTACTTGCCTTTTTACCATGTCTCCGTTTTGTTTGTGCACTGACTGCAGTCTGTCTCAGATGTTTCTTCTGCTGCCTGGCTGGAGAACAGATCATACAGGGAGGAGGTGGGTGGAGCTAAACTGTAGGCGCGGAGGAGGAAGTTAAATCTCCTCCGCTGTGAATTCTGGGTCTCTGCCTCTCTCCTGCTCATGACGTCACTGGTTGCTACACGCCAAGCGGGCGGCAGGTAGCAACCAGTTTGGGCGCTGAGCCAGCAGCGGTGGTGAATAAAGTAAAAAAGGGTCTCTGCCAGCTCGGGGTCCACCACAGGCTGAGACAGAGAGAGACAGAGACGATGCAAAGGCAATCGTGGGCACCCTAGCTCATCACTCCTGATCGATCCCTGATTCCAGGGGGGGGCACTTGCCCCCCCTTGCCCCTACCTGCGGACGCCCATGGTCACACGTTCTTTCGTGTGTTTTTGCACATTTTTCTGCTCAAATGCAAAAAAAAAAATAGAATAATAAATGACTAAATAAATGTAAAATAAATACACAAATAACTAAAAATCATCATAAATAAATAATAAACAAATAAAACTTGTAATATTTTATTTAATTATTTAATATTAATAACATGTAATAATAAATACATAATAATTAACCCCTATACACCCCTATACACACATATATAAATAATAATAATAATAATAATAGTAATAATAATAATAAGAAGAAGAATTCTTTCTTCTTCTTCTTCTTCTTCTTCTTATTATTTATATTATTATTTTTATTCATTTATTTTTTGGTTTGGGTGTTTATTTATTATTATTTTTCTATTATTATAATAATAATTTTTTATATATATATATATATATATATATATATATATATATATATATATATATATATATATATATATATATATATATATTCTTCTTCTTTTTTCTTCTTCTTCTTCTTCTTATTATTATAATAATAATAATAATAATAATAATAATAATTATTATTATTATTATTATTAGAATAATAGAAAAATAATAATAAATACCTGAAACCAAAAAATAAAGAAATAAAATAAAATAATAACATAAATAATAATAATTATAAGAAGAAGAAGGAATTCTTATTATTATTATTGATATTATTACTATTGTTATTATTAATAATAATAATAATAATAATGATTTATTTATTTTCTGTTAGGGTGTTTATTATTATTTTATTATTATTATTTTATTTTTATCTTTTTTAAGGGCTAGGGGTTAAGGTTATGGGTTAATTATTTATTTATTATTACATAGTATTCATTTATTGTATTTATTTATGATTATTTTTATTTATTTGTGTATTTATTTTACATGTATTTATTTATTTTTTATTAGTAGTAGTATTAATAACACCCTAACCCTAACAAAAATAATAAATAAATAATAATAATAAGACAATAAATAAAATATTAACCCCTAACCCAAACCCCAATCCATAGTATGGCTTCCATGAATGGAGCAGCTTGGTGGACCTAGTCAAGCTCTCCAGATAAGAGCCTTAGTTCTATTAACCCCTGCCGCACTGTAAGATTATGGTTTTGGGGGGGTTGTGGGGGATTAGGACAGAGGATGATTACTACTAACAGAAGAGAAATCAACACAAGGGACCCATCCTACTGACTGTAAGGTTATGCCCCTTGTGCTGATTCTTCTGCTTTTGATTTTGCATTTCCACTTGGAAGGCTCCTCTCAACATAAAATATTCTGTATATTAGATGTTGTCAGGGGTATTTTTAATATTTGGCAGCATAACTTTAACATATCACTATAAACATTCTTTGCTCATCAAAGTGATTGTGCTGTCACAATGAATTTTGGCCTCGCCAGGCAGTGGAAGAATGTTCTCCAGCTGGTACAAATTACCGTCTCCTTCAGCAGTGAGAAATCAGTTCACTACGGAGAATCTAAAATTTGGTCAATTAAACACAAGAGCTGAGGAATATCGCTTTAGGCTCTGGGCAGAGAGGCTCTTAGAAGTCCTTCTAAAGTGCTCTGTGTTTAGTAGATGGGTAAGTAAGTGCTAACCAGGCTTAAAATGGGGAGCAGTGACCCCTATCCTGCAACCCACGCTGTGCACATGTAGAAAATGAAAAAAGGAGATGGCCAACCACAGACAGAGAATAATTGTATATACAGTCTCTGTTTTCTTGGCTTGAGCATATCTAAACCCAGAACATTTTTTAGCTTTGGATATTATTATTATACAGGATTTATATAGCACCAACAGTTTGTCATTTTTTTTTTTTACAACATGAAGGCAGATAGTACAGTTACAATACAATTCAATACAGGAGGAATCAGAGGGCCCTGCTCCTTAGAGTTTACAATCTAGGATATGGTAGGATTATTATTTTTTTATTACGTAATCATTGGAGAAACATCCATTTATTTTCTTTCTGTGCACACAACAGGAACTAAGGGGAAACCTCTCTAACACAGTTGTCACCACAATAAAGGCTCATACACAGTATAATGTGGGTTACACGCTATAAGAAAATTGGACAAACCCTCATCTGACTTTCCTTGTTGTTTTACAGCAATTTCGAACCGAAGAACGATTTTCTTATAGTGTGTATGAGCTAGGGTTGTCCCGATACCACTTTTTTAAAACCGAGTACCAATACTTTTTATCAAGTACTCATCGATACCGATACTTTTTTTTTTAATGTCACGTGACAGTGTTTTTTTTTTTTTTTTTACAATTTTTTTTTTACAAAGCTTTCTTTTTTTTTCTTAGGGGGGAGGGGGTGGTCAGTGTCTGTGTGTTTTTTATTTACATTTTTATTATTTTTTACAATAATTATTTTTTTACTATTTATTGCAATACTTTGTGTTTTTTTTTTTAATCAGCCCTGTTGGGGGGCTTTGGTGAGTTATAAGGGGTCTTAACAGGCCCCTGATTTCTCCCCCTTGAGACAGAGAAAGATACAGAGGATAGAGATTTCCCAGTCCCTTTCTCTGCAACCTCAGCTGCACTGAAAATGAATGAATGGAGATAAGACAGCAGCTCCTCTCCATTCATAAACTGAGACATCGTAATCACAGGAGGTTACAAGGTTTCAGTTATGTGAATGAACAGAGTCAGTGATCACTGACTCTGTTCATACAGAAAAGGAAGGAGGAGGACATGGAGAGGGTCAGCAGCAGAATGGAGGGGGACAGCAGCAGAATGGAGGGGGACACGGGGGGACAGGGGGGAAGAACGGAGGGGGACAGCAGCAGAACGGAGGGGACAGCAGCAGAATGGAGGGGGACACGGAGGAAGAACGAAGCGCGACCGCAGCAGAATGGAGGGGAACAGCAGTAGAACGGAGGGGGGCAGCAGCAGAACGGAGGGGGACACGGAGGAAGAACGGAGGGGAACAGCAGCAGAACGGAGGGGGACAGCAGCAGAACGGAGGGGGACAGCAGCAGAACAGAGGGGACAGCAGCAGAACAGAGGGGACAGCAGCAGAACGGAGGGGGACAGCAGCAGAATGGAGGGGGACACGGAGGAAGAACGAAGGGGGACAGCAGCAGAACAGAGGGGACAGCAGCAGAATGGAGGGGGACACGGAGGAAGAACGAAGCGGGACCGCAGCAGAACGGAGGGGGACAGCAGCAGAACGGAGGGGGGGCAGCAGCAGAACGGAGGGGGGGCAGCAGCAGAACGGAGGGGGACACGGAGGAAGAATGGAGGTGGATAGCAGCAGAATGGAGAGGGAGAGCAGCAGAGCGGAAGGGGACATGGAGGATGAACGGAGGGGGACAGCAGCAGAATGGAGGGGGACAGCAGCAGAACAGAGGGGGAAACAGAGGAGGAACGGAGGGGAACAGCAGCAGAACGGAGGGGGACAGCAGCAGCAGAATGGAGGGGGACACGGAGGAAGAATGGAGGGGAACAGCAGCAGAACGGAGGGGGACAGCAGCAGAACGGAGGGGGACAGTAGCAGAATGGAAGGGGACATGGAGGAAGAACAGAGGGGACAGCAGCAGAACGGAGGGGGGCACGGAGGAAGAACGGAGGGGGACAGCAGCAGAACAGAGGGGGACAGCAGCAGAACGGAGGGGGACATGGAGGAAGAATGGAGGGGGACAGCAGCAGAACGGAGGGGGACAGCAGCAGAACGGAGGGGGACACAGAGGTAGAACGTAGGGGGACAGCAGCAGAACGGAGGGGAACATGGAGAAAGAACGGAGGGGGACAGCAGCAGAACGGAGGGGGACAGCTGCAGAATGGAGGGGGACACAGAGAAAGAACAGAGGGGGACAGCAGCAGAACAGAGGGGGGCATGCAAGAACAGAGGGGGACAGCAGCAGAACGGAGGGGGGCACGGAGAAAGAACGGAGGGGGGCAGCAGCAGAACGGATGGGGGCAGCAGCAGAAGGGAGGGGGACAGCAGCAGAACAGAGGGGGACAGCAGCAGAATGGAGGGGGACATGGAGGAAGAACGGAGGGGACAGCAGAACGGAGGGGGCATGGAGGACGCAGTGACAGTCAGCGATGATCGTGTGTGGGAGAGTTACAAGCACTGATCACCACTGTATAGATTTCACAAAAGCAGCTGAAAGCCACGGAAGGAGAAGCTTGTAACTCCCCCACACACCGATCACTGCTGACTGTCCAGGTATCGGGTGAAGCATCGGGAGCATTTGCCCGAGTACAAGTACTTGGGCAAATGCTCGGTATCGGTGCCAATACTAGTATTGTATCGGGACAACCCTAGTATGAGCCATAAGAAAATCGTGCAAACATTTTCGTCCGCTGAACTTTCGTACGATTTTCGGATTGTGTGTACACAACTTTCAACCGGCGATTTGAATTTAATTTGTACGAAAATTCCTGAAAGGACAAACTCCAAAATGTTTCTCGTATGGGAACAGAACGTTAATGTGTACCATTTTCGTATGATCAGAAAGGAAAATGGTAAAAAATCTGAAAAGAAAGGCTGCGCATGATCAAAAACGATAAACAACAAAAAAAAAAGCATTTGTCGCATGAGAATTTTCATACAAGTTTTCGTTCCTCGGTTCCAATTTGTTGTGAAACAGCCAGGAAAATCGGACGATCATTTGCCCAATTTTCTTATAGTGTGTTTCTTATAGTGTGTTCCCCACATTAGTGTCCCCATTGGAAGTATTCCTTTTCCAGTGACAAATCAATATTTAGGATTTTCCACGACTTGCTGACCATATAACAGATATATGGGGGCAAGGCGGCTCCGTTGCACCACATCACATACTAGGTACCAGGGGCGTAACTAGAAATCATAGGGCCCCATAGCAAAATGTTGTATGGGCCCCGCCCCCTGCAAATAGCCCCCCCCCACGAAAAAAATGAACTAATGCCACCGAACAACAGATTTCCACACTCATGTGGCACAGTACCCAGGCAACAGCTTATATTAATTTTGAACAACAAAGTATGCAGTATACTGTATGCAGCCCCTGAAGGACACACATTGCTGATCTCCATGCCTTCTAACCAATTTATGTTCCGTTATATAAAATGAAATAGTTCAACTCACCATAATGCAGAATCAGTGGGAGCCCTGAGCGTGTGCCACTTGCCACCATCGCCGGCCACCAGATGCAGATTGTCAATTGTCACACGTTGCAGAATGTCACCTGCCACACATAATGGATTGTCACTTGCCATATCACCTGCCACACATTACTGATGGTCACTTGCCACGTCCTGGGTTGTCACTTGCCACACATTACAAATTGTCACTTGCCATGTCACGGATTTTCACTTGCCACGTCACCTGCCACACATTACGGATTGTCACTTGCCATGTCCTGGGTTGTCACTTGCCACGTCACCTGCCACACATTATGGATTTTCACTTGCCATGTCCTGGATTGTCACTTGCCACACATTACGGATTGTCACTTGCCACATCACCTGCCACACGTTGCGGATTGTCCACTTGCCACGTTGCCTGCCACCAGATGCAGATTGTCACTTGTCACATGTTGCGGAATGTCACCTGCCACATGTTGCGGATTGTCCACTTACCACATCACGGATTGTCACTTGCCACGTCACCTGCCACACATTATGGATTGTCACTTGCCACGTCCCGGGTTGTCACTTGCCCCGTCACCTGCCACATTACAGATTGTCATGTCACGGATTGTCACTTGCCACGTCACCTGCCACACATTACGGGTTGTCACTTGCCACGTCGCCTGCCACACATTACGGGTTGTCACTTGCCATGTCGCCTGCCACACATTACGGGTTGTCACTTGCCACGTCACCTGCCACACATTACGGGTTGTCACTTGCCACGTTGCCTACCACACATTAGGGGTTGTCACTTGCCACGTTGCCTGCCACACATTAGGGGTTGTCACTTGCCACATCACCTGCCACACATTACGGGTTGTCACTTGCCACGTCGCCTGCCCCACATTACGGGTTGTCACTTGCCATGTCGCCTGCCACACATTACGGGTTGTCACTTGCCACGTCGCCTGCCCCACATTACGGGTTGTCACTTGCCACGTCGCCTGCCACACATTACGGGTTGTCACTTGCCACGTCGCCTGCCACACATTACGGGTTGTCACTTGCCATGTCGCCTGCCACACATTACGGGTTGTCACTTGCCACGTCGCCTGCCACACATTACGGGTTGTCACTTGCCACACCGTTATGGATTGTCACTTGCAGCAGGTTAGCAGTCAGGCAGCAGAGAGATAATGTCATCTCTCTGCTTCCCGGCTGACTGCACAGTTTAGGGGGAACTTCACTGCAGGGATGCAGGGCAGGCACCAGGCGGTGAGAGATGATGTCATCTCTCTGCTCCCCCCGCCCCAGATCCCTGATTGGCCAGACCGCTCACGTCCACGGACCTGCCCGCTCTCACCCGCGGGCCTGCGGAGCCACCCGCGGTGCCGCCGCGGGCCCGCGGAGCCACCCGCGGTGCCGCCCGCGGAGCCACCCGCGGTGCCGCCCGCGGAGCCACCCGCGGACCCGCCTGAGCCACCCGCGGACCCGCCTGAGCCACCTGCGGGCCCGCGGAGCCACCCGCGGTGCCGCCCGCGGACCCCCGGAGCCACCCGCGGCGCCTGTCCTCAAGGGCCCCACTGGGCTGCGGGCCCCATAGCGGCTGCATGTGCCGCTATGGCGGTAGTTCCGCCACTGCTAGGTACGCGATCCGGCACTTCCAGGTAGGGAGCTCGTCGCCAGGGACCCAGCTGTGCTGTGATTAAACACAGCAGATGTCGATCAGCGGGTCAAAAGGGAAAAGGGGTGTCCCCAGATGCCACACATCTGAAAGATTCTATGGAGTGGCAACCTCAGCCTGAACTCCGACCAGGCCACGCCCCCAATGTGCTTTGCTCTGCCCCCTGGAGCTTTGTCATTGGTCGATCAGCAGGTGACATCCAATGGATTGCCCCCGGCCCCCGCCAATCGTCTGGAAAATACACAGGACAGAGCCCTGCATATATAAACAAGGCAGAGCCCTGTCCTGTCAGTGGGGAAGTAATGGATTTTTATTCTTGGCAAAGCAGGAAATAAAATCCATTACTTCCACTAGTAAAAGCTCCTTCCACAGTACACGAAAACACTGGCAAGGCACACATTTAACCCTTTGTGTCATTAGTACAGTGACAGTGTATATTATTATTGATCACTGTATTAGTGTCACTGGTCCCAAAAAAGTGTCAAAAGTGTCAGTTAGTATCAGACACTGATCACCGCCATTACTAATAAAAAATAAATAAATAAAAATTTCAGTATATATACCATAGTTTGTAGACACTATAACTTTTGCGCAAACCAATCAATAGACGCTTAAGGGGATTTTTTTTACCAAAAACATGTAGCAGAATACATATTGGCCTAAATTTATTGAGAAATTCGTTTTTTTTTTTTACATTTTTTATTGGATATGTTTTATAGCAGAAAGTAAAAATTATATACTGTATTTATTGGCGTATAACACTCACTTTTTCACCATGAAAATCGGGTGCAAATAGCATGTGCGTGTTATACACCAATACTTCAATTTTAGATGCCTTGTTGGGGACAGGGAGGGGAGCTGCATTGATGGCAATGGTGTGGCTGCTGCACTGATGGCAATGGTGAGGCTGCATTGATGTGGACTGATGAGGCTGCATTGATGGCACTTGTGAGGCTGCAGATGGGCAGTGATCAGGCTGCATTGATGGCAATGGTGAGGCTGCAGATGGGCACTGACCCTTATATTGCTTCAAAGTTCCTTATTTCAAATTTCATTTTTTTTTCCCGAAACTTCCCTCTTCAAATTAATGTGCGTGTTATACGCCTGTGCGTGTTATACGCCGATAAATACGGTATATATTTTTTTTTTCAAAACTGTCTGCCTTTTTTTTGTTTATAGCGTAAAAAAATTAAAATGCAGTGGTGATCAAATACCACCAAAAGTAAACTCTATTTGTGGGAAAAAAAGACATACATTTTGTTTGGGGACAGAGTCACATGACTTCGACTTTGGAGCACATGTCGCATCCGAATTCGCAACCCATTCAGTGCAATGGAACCATTCTAGTAGGAGCGTCTTGAGTCGTTCCAGGCTTAGAAAAGGGTTCCTGCACTACTTTTGGTGCGACTTTGGCACTTGCATTGACTTCTATTAAAAAAGTGCTATACACCAGCGGTTCCACATGTACAATTAGCCAATGGAGCAAAAATGAATACTTTACATGGCTCTGCCCACTTTCCTGAAGTACATATTACATAATACATGATGAAATGAGACATGAGAATACCCAGGGCTGGTGCAAGGATTTTTGACACCCTAGGCGAAACCTCATTTTGCCACCCCCCTTGGCTCCACCCCTGCCCATGTAAACCCCACCTTTTTAATGAAGTGCCCATCAAATTCAGCCTCACCAGCGCCCATCAAATGCAGCCTCACCCACGCCTATCAAATGCAGCCTACCAGTGCCCATCAATGCAGCCTACCAGTGCCCATCAAATGCAGCCTCACCAGTGCCCATCAAATGCAGCCTCACCAGTGCCCATCAAATGCAGCCTCACCAGCGCCCATCAAATGCAGCCTACCAGTGCCCATCAATGCAGCCTACCAATGCCCATCAAATGCAGCCTCACCAGCACCCATCAATGAAGCCTCACCAGCGCCCATCAAATGCAGCCTCACCAGTGCCCATCAATGCAGCTTACCAGCGCCCATCAAATGCAGCCTGCCTCATCAGCGCCCATCAAATGTAGCCTCACCAGCTCCCATCAAATGCAGCATACCAGCTCCCATCAATGCAGCCTACCAGCGCCCATTAATGCAGCCTACCAGTGCCCATCAATGAATGTTTGGTTGCTTCCATTAATTTGGGAGTCGGGCCACAGACACAGTCCTCCACCACCGCTGCGCCTCTGACACTGTGTGCGAACGGAGCGGCAGCTGCCTTCTGATGTTGAGACTTAAGCCCCATACACACGGTCGGAAAATCTGACCACCAAATCCATCGGATTTGGTCCGACGGATTTAGTCCGACACTGGTGTTGCATACACACGGTCGGACAAAGTTGTCGGAAAATCCGATCATTCTGAACGTGGTGACGTTTGTTGCCTACGACGGGACTACGTAGAGGCTAGTAGCCAATAGCTTTGGTCTTGTAATGTGATCTGAGCATGCGTGGCACTTTGTCTGTCGGAATTCGCTACACACGATCAGAATTGGTGTGATCGGACTTTGTTGTCGGAAAATTTATAGAGCAGGAGATACAACTTTGTCAGTCGGACAATCCGATGGAAAATGTCCGATGGTGCCTACACACGGTCGGAATTTCCGACAACATTGTCCGATAGGACAGAATCCATCGGAAAATCCGACCGTGTGTATTGGGCTTAAGTAGCTTGCTGCAAAGATAAGAGAGTAGCAAACCCAGTGGCCGGGCGCCTTAGGCGGTTGCCTAGGTTGCCTAGTGGTAGCACCGGCCCTGAGAATACCTTCTGTACTAACAATGCTCTACTGCACTTCAGTGTAGGGCTTTTGGGTTCCTTTAGTTCCTCCTCCCTATAATGTTGTGGGATATACCTGGTTGTACAGGATAGAAAACCTGCAATGATTATCATTGTTACTGGTTTACAAGTCAGAGCCCTTATGGGATCAGTAAGGAATGATTTCCCCTCTCAATGGCAAAGCTGGCAGTGGCCGCCAAGTCACACCAGCACACGTGCCAGTTTATCCAGAAGCCAGTTAAGCTGCTGCTACGTTTTTCAATTGCAAGAAGAATCTGGCGCAAAGACACACAAAAGTCATTTCCTTAAAGGAAACGATCCAAGGACCCCAGTACTGCAGACAAGATTGCCAACAATGAAGCCAACAAGCCTTCTAATAACTGAGCGAGGAAGCTTGGAATAATTGTTCTAGTGACTCCTATCCAGGTGACAGAAAGCTTTTTACTAGCTCCACAAATCAGCAATGTAGAATTGGCAACAGGAAGCTTACTGCCAGCACCAGCTTAACTACACCGCTGGGAGCAATAACTGCAGAGGCACCTTTGTAGCAGCTCATTGGAATGTCTGTTTTATCTGGACAACAAGACATGGAAGTGCGCAGCGTCCTACTACTTGTCTGCTGTGTGCAATGACTACTCACTATAGAAAACTTGAAAAGGGGCACTGTTCATATTTTTTTTCAAAACCTAACCTGTCATTCCCCCTGATAACCTTCCAGAAGCAGACTAGACATTACTAAGTCCCAGTCAGTAACACTTACTTAATCTGTTGTTGCAGGATGCTACAAGAGCTCCTAAAACCTGTAGGTACCCATAGAATTAAATTTCCTAGTTTTAGGACATTATAGGTCAGTGCAGAGAAGAGCACCCATTAGTAGCTTCTTAAGGCATCACTCTGCCTTGTGGGCTTACTAGGAGTGGCCCTTAGTGCCCACTTTTTGTCAAAGGACAACTATATTGCATGTACTTAAAGCGGAACTAAACTGTATCTGAGCACTAAGTTGCTTTTTTCATATTCAAAGCAAACTTACCTATCCATCCATGTCTCCTTGCTTTATTTTGTTGAGAAATCACTTTGAAAAACAACCCTATCATATCTAGCTAGCTGTGGCCTTCTTGGGTAAGGGCAGATCAATCGTGCAGTATTTACTTCCTTCAATCCACCTGCCCTTAACTCAGGCATGCAGACAGGAGGGTGTGCTTAAATAAGGAAGCCCCTCCTGCCATGGGCGTCCGCAGGTAGGGGCAAGGGGGGGTCAAGTGCCCCCCCCCTGGAATCAGGAATTGCATCTTAAATTTAGCACAGTTGCATCGCTATCGGTGTGTGGGCAGCCCGCACCCGGGTGCCACCCACCAGTGGGGTGATGCCATCGAGGTGCTGTTAAGCCCCCACATCAGTGTAGTGTGACTTCAGGCTCTTTCCCTGCTCAGTCCAGCAGAGAACTCGGCGGCGCTGTGACAGGAAAAAGGCGAGCTGCGGGCTATCAGAGGTTTCCCCCGCTCGCCCCCCTTTCTCCTGTCAGGGAGAAGAGACGGCAGCTCTCACCAGGTTCCTCACCCAGCTTCCTGCCAGCTCTGTTCCCTCCCTATTGGCCATAACTGAGGGCCAATCAAAGGAGACTAGGAGAGGAGAGCATCATGGGACATGTAGTCCCAAAGATTGGCAGCCCCATTTTTCACAGGGAGGCGGCTACAGCTCGATCAAGAGAGAGATTGAGAGACTGCAGCCTGGAAAAAAAGCTTAGGGTAAGAGTGTTACAGGACAACGAATGAGGAGTGTGCTGGGCGGAAGCCAGAGAGAGAGAGCTATGCTGCCTAGTGCCACCAGAGAGAGAGCCATGCTACCCAGTGCCACCAGAGAGAGCCACGGACCCAGCGCCACCAGAGAGAGCCATGCTGCCCAGCGACTCCAGAGAGAGAAAGACTGAGCCACTACCAGGGTACAGACATGATACGCTACTGACCAGAGTCGCCCCCAGGGAACCCAGAGTGAGCGATGCCGGAGGGATCACTACTGTAGTTTTGCGGGCTCTGTAAGCCATTATCCATTACTTATCCTAGGGACTGTACTACGTCTGCAGTCTCTGACAATAATAATGTGATAATGACATTGTCGAAAAGGGGCGGTGCATGGGTGACCCTAAAATGATGCCCCCCCTGAAAAAAGTTCTGTGGACGCCCATGCCTCCTGCCCTCCCCAGGATGACTTCTGGGATGCTTGACATCATTTTGGTTAATGCCAGAAACCAGCAAACAATTGAAGAAATGTAAAAAAAAGGTTTAAATCTAATGTACCTTCTTATATATTTACTAAGGCTAGCAGTATAAGGATTAAAAAGAGCTATTGTTGATTGAGATAGTTCCACTTTAAGCTATACATGTAAATATCTTTTACATGTTCAGTCTGCTGGTCTGAACAACAGGAACCCATATATTCCCCCATCCACACTAAACAGCATGAATCACCTACTGCTGGGTATTGTACTGCTACTGATTGGATGCAGACACTGATTGGATGCAGACACTGTTCAGCTGGCAATTTTCCACCCAGCTCTTGGTCACGTGATTAGTCCTAAAATATCTGGATAGGATAACTATTTAAAAAAAAAAACTTAAAACTTGGTAAGTGATAAAAAATAAATACAATTCAGGGTGCATGTAATCTTTCAGCATAATTATCTTCATAATAAATAGAGATGTGGTTATTACTTCAGGCAAACAGGATTTATATGTCCATCCAGTAATGAGATTTTAGTCCCTTTCAGATGGGCGGACCCTGCCAGAGGATCCCCCTGCTCAGTGAGGAATCTGTCCACTGGAGATGAGAGGTCCATGTCTGCTCCACTTATGCAGAGTGGACACGGACACAGCCTGCTTTCCTCTATGGGTGGTCCAATGGAAACAGACCACCTGTCCATTTCCATCCGACTGTCATCCGAATCGTCAGACGAATGGGAAACGCATCCGTCTGTTTTTAACGGACCGGATCGGATGTCGGCGGGTATCAATGAACACATGTCCGTTGACATCCGCCACTCCATAGAGGACAATAGATGGTCCAATCCGGTCCGCCTAAAAAACTGACAAGCAGACCCGATTGGTTTGCCTGCGTGAAAGGGCCCTTACATAGACCTACCACACAGCACAGCCAGTCAGGTGACACCACTTTCTCTGTTACACTTATAGACTGCTGGATGGATATAATGGTGTCCTCTTTCTGAATCCAGCCTGCTGATTGGACAGTGGAAGTGCAGCAAATTCCAATTTAGCACACCTTATTTGCTGTCATTTGTGCTCCTTCCTATTCCAGTGCAGCTGTAAAAGAGATTGTAAGAGGCTGATATCATTGAAGCTGAACTCCAGTCTTACCTTCAATCTTGTAGGGTTGTACTGGCTTCTTTCCTATACTAAAACTGCTTACTCTGATTGCCCTGCACACTGTGAGCTTCTTAATCACTTGAAGTGGTTCTAAAGCCTTATGCCCTGTACACACGACAGGATTTTCCGACAACAAAATCCATAGGAAAATTCAGACGGATGTTGGCTCAAACTTGTCTTGCATACACACGGTCACACAAAGTTGGTCTGAAATGCCAAATGTGAAGAACGCGGTGACGTACAACACGTACGACGAGCCGAGAAAATTAAGTTCAATAGGCCAGTGCTGCTCTTCTGCTTGATTCTGAGCATGCGTGGCACTTTGTGCATCGGAATTGTGTACACACGGATTTTGTTGTCGGAAAAATTGAGAACCAGATCTCAAATTTTGTGTGACGGAAATTCATATGGAAAATGTGTGATGGAGCCTACACACGGTCGGAATTTCCGACAACAAAATCATGTGTAAAGGGCATTAAGGTTTTTCACCTTAAGGGCCCTTTCACACAGGCGGACCAATCAGGTCCACTTCAGTGGCGTATCATCCATGGGTGCAGGGTGTTCACTGCACATGGGCCTCCGAGGGGGGGGGGCCCACTGTGACCTACCCTGCACACATGGATGATTGTCCCTTGGTGCACCGCCGCGGATGATCGGTGTGGCGGGAGGGACAGCTGTAAGCACCAATCTCCCTGCATGACAGCCTATTCTTCCCCTCTCCCTCCCGTGGCTATCAGTGCTTACAGCTGTCCCTCCTGCCGCACCGGTCCTCCCGGGCTGTTCTCTGTGTCCTCCTCCTCCCATTCTCTCCCAGCCCGTTGTTTCCTCCTCCTCCACCCCCCGTTCTCATCTGGCCCACTGTGTCCTCCTCCTCTGCCCCCCCCTGTCCCCCGTAGCCAGCTTCCCTCCTCTCCCCTCCAGCTTCCCTCCTCTCCGTCAGGATGGAGAGCGGAGGAAGGGGCTGGTAAATATAAATATGTAATTTACTGGCCCCTTCCTTTTCTGAATTGGACACAGAGAGCGATTGTTACCGTATGCTCTCTATGTCCTGTAATAACTGAGCAGAGTAATCTGTGTGTTACTCTGCTTCAGTTTATGAATGGACAGGAGCCGCTGTCTCCTGTCCATTCATCTTCAATGCAGAGAAAGGGAGTGTGGAATCTGTGTCCTCAGCCTCTTTCTCTGTCTCAAAGAGGAGATGTCAGGGGTCTGTTTAGACCCCTGATATCTCACCAAAGACCACAGACAAGGGTGGCCAGTGTTTTTTTAAATTGTAAAAAAAAATACATATAAATAAAAAACTGACACCATCCACTGCCTCATACCTCCCTTCCCCAGAAGCACTGTGAAGAAAAAATATTAAGAGAAATATTGAAAAAATTTAAAAATAAACAACAAAATTGTAAAGAATAATAGATAATAAGATAATAAAAATAAAAAAAACTACTGACACTGTCCACTGCCCTACTGACAATGTCCAAATCCCCCCAAAATCATTGTGAAAAAATTGTAAGAAATAATTAAAAAAATAAAATTGTAAAACAATTTCTGACACTGTCCATTGCTCTCCTGACACTGTCCACTGCCCTAGTGACACCACCCACTGGCCGCCAAAAAGCATTTTGAAAAAATGAAGAAAAAAAAAAAAAATTAAATTGTAAAAATAAAAAATAAAAAACTACTGACAACGTCCACTGCCCTACTGATACAATCCTGAACATACTACCCACCACCATACACTCTGCATTCCTCACCTGCACAAACTACCCACCACCATACACTCCACACTCCTCTTCTGCACATAATACACCACCATACACTCCACACTCCTCTCCCTGCACATACTACCCACTGCTGTACACTCTGCACTCCTCTCCTGTACATACTACCCATCTCCATACACGCCACACTCCTCTATTGCACATACTACCCACCTTCATACACTACGCCAGTGCCCGCTGGTACTCAAAATTCTTTGGGGGTGCAAACAAATAGAAAAATACTGAAAAAAAAACATCAATTGCAGCATCACTGTGCCCATCAAATGCAGCCACTTTGCCATCAGTTGCAGCCATTGTGCCCATCAAATGCAGCCACTGTGCCCCATCATATGCAGCCACTTGTGCCCATCAAATGCTGCCACTTGTGTCCATCATATGCAGCCACTTGTGCCCATCATATGCAGCCACTTGTGCCCATCAAATGCAGCCACTTGTGCCCATCAAATGCAGCCACTTGTGCCCATCATATGCAGCCCCTTGTGCCTATCAAATGCCGCCACTTATGCCCATCATATGCAGCTACTTTTGCCCCTCATATGAAGCCACTTGTGCCTATCAAATGCCGCCACTTGTGCCCATCATATGCCACCACTTGTGCCCATCAAATGCCCCCACTTGTGCTCATCATATGCAGCCACTTGTGCCCATCAAATGCCGCCACTTGTGCAGATCAAATGCCGCCACTTGTGCCCATCATATGCAGCCAGTAGCCTCTATGTAGCAGTGTATCCTAGACAGCAAGGATAACTTGCCACAAATTTGTGGCATTGTTGAATTGTAAGTCTTGTTAACTTGCTGCACATCTTCCACTGGCAGTTGTACACTTGCAGAGCACTTGAAGCACAAGTTCTATGCATTAAGGGGAAAAACCTTCTGTGCTGAAAACCTTCCCCTAGCCCCCCATTGTACGTACATGAGCCCAATCAGATCCAGCGATGTGCATAAGAGCAGCGGCTCTCGCCTCTGTTTCCCTCCTCCCTGGGCAGATTGGTAGCGGGAGAACATCCAGCATCATCTATCTCTTTTCCTAGTCTTATCGCCCCTGGCTCTTTGAGGTGTGCAATGAAAACAGAAAGGTATTTTTTTAAAACTCCATTTGCATGTTTATGAGGATGGGAGCGAGGAACGAATGAATGCTAAATCTAAGCAGAATAATCTTTAGCTTTAGTACAAAAAATACCACAAACGTGTTTTTTATATACATTTTCCATTTTTATTTTGAATAAACAATTCACTTATACCAACATTATAAAGACAATAAAGGAAATGCGTGTCCTAGATGACTTGGCATTACTCTGCAATATAATATCGTCCATCTAGAGAGTTTATATATATATGAAAGCCAGGCTTGTTTATTTTTCCATAGCATGAAAAAAATGATGTAAATGGAGTGAATGTTTTGCCTTGGTGGACAGGCAGTGTGAGATATTCCATGGTACGGGGCTGAACTCCGCCGAGATAACAAGATGGATGCTTATGGACTGACACAATGCAGTAGGTTTTGTGCCTTGGTTAATTATAGGATACTATTACACAGAATGTTCCTTTAATGCACAGTTAAACGCTGGGTTTCATTAAGAATAATGCTGCTTGTGTTTTCCAAAAATGATTTTTTTTTTTTCCTCCCTCCCCTCCATTTGGTTTATAAATGCTTTTCAAAGGGAAGGTATTTTTAAACTTGTTTATTTATGTCTGTTTGCAATTTTAGACATCATAAAACAGTCAGAGTCTAGCGCTGTAATTCACCATTATGTTACACTGCTACTGCCTTCCTCCAGAGGTCTGTTCTACAACAGATGGCCCGATACAGACAGCCCGGGGTGAAGTGGAAACTATGCTATTTTCTTTTGTTTTGAGGAATATTTTTAGGCCGGCCATACACGATGCAAATTTCTTTCCTGCAACCACAGGTTGCAGGAAAGAAATTTGCACGATTCCCCCATCAACACAGACAATGTTGATAGGGGAATCCCTCCTGTCTTCTTCGGGTGGGGGAAGCCGTCCCTGCCAGGAGAAGGCAGTGATTATAGCTAGCGGCTGTAGCAGCCGCTTGCGATAATCGTAAAAAAATCCGGGAGGCTGGTTGTACCCAAGTTGATTGATCAACTTGGTACATTCAGCCTGCCCATCGATCATAGCTCCCAACTGTCCCTGATTTTGAGCAATGTCCCTCTGTCCCAATTTCCCCCTTAATTTGTCCCTCATTTTGGTCTGATCTATATAGTTGTATATAAAATGCACTTTTTATGTTTCAGAATGTGTTTCCCAGTGATAAACCTTTCATCCAAATTCTAAATTGCTGCATTTGTCAATTTTAAAAGCCAAAATTAAGGAATAGTAGTGGTTAAAAAAAAGCCCTTGTAGATTTAATTAACCTTTTTCTTGGGTAAGTCTTCTTTAAGGGGGTGTGGCAGGGGGCGTGTCCTATGCCTACATACATTTGCTAGTAGGTATCCCTTATTCCCATCTCAAAATGTTGGGAGGTATGCATTAACCCTAGGGGTTAACACTAGGGGGTGATCAAGGGGTTAACTGTGTTCCTTCTCTGTGTTATAACTGAAGGGGGGTGGGGACTGTCTAGGGGAGATGACAGTTCGCTGTTTATACTTTGTATGAACCACGGCAAGTGGTTAAAATAGCAATTAAACACAAAACATTTGTGTATACATATAAAGAAAAGTTATAAATACCTTCTTTTTTTTCTTAGGTGATCACATACCCTCTGTTCTAAGCTGCATAAGGAACTCATAGAGCTGCGGGAGGAGAAACTGCAGTACACTGATCTTCCCAGTGAATGGCTGTGCAGGGAGGTTGTGCCAGGACAATTCTGATCATTGGAGGAGAGCACAGTTAGAGAACTGACCATGTTGTGCACTCATGCCTAGTGTGGTAAGTTTTTTTATAGGAAAGCAGAGCGACTGGCAGGATCACAAGGGATTTCACACAAAGGAAGCAATACAAAGAGAACAGGATACTTTTTCATACAAGTACATGGTACAGCAGGCACATATCAGGAATAACAAATGTTGGGTTTACACATTCTTTAATTTCACTGCAGTTTAAAAAAAATCCAGCACTCTACTATTTTGTGCACTAGCACATTTTAGCAGTCCCATTGAACTGAATGGTAAATGTTTAGAAACTCACATGCTGGTAATTATTTTTCACATCTGCACCATGAAAGATTCTATACTTCAGTGTTATCCCTCATTTTATAATACATAAAAATGTTGACATACGTAAGCACATGCTGAACCACATGCAGTAATATGAGTCAAAAACTTGTCTTACTGCATGTGCATAGATATGAAGCTCCCGGATTGACTGCCAGACTTTGAGGTATCAGCATCTGTACACAATGCTGGCCAAGGCATTGTAGGAGAAATAGACAATGAATGGGTTAAACACCCCTGCAGAAGGGTATAAAGAGGAACGATATACTAGGTTTTTAAATGTGATTTTTGTTATTGTTTATTATGCCTATGGGTTGGGAATCCCTCCTGGATCATACAAGCCTAGATAATATCGTCCGTTCTCGGTAGATTGATCTTTATAATGTAATTTTCATAAACGTTTTTTAGTATTCTATATGAGGAATTGAATAGACCACAATAAAATGGCGGCGTCCGTACACTACAAGGAAATGGCGCCCGTCGTTATAAATTGGATTGATAGCCCGCTCTTCCTATAGAAATCCCCCTGAGGAAGACACGAGACCTTGTATCGGCACACGTTGGGGAGGGGCACGGATGACCACGGCATTAAGAA
Organism: Lithobates sylvaticus; assembly: GCA_028564925.1. Taxonomy (NCBI): domain Eukaryota; kingdom Metazoa; phylum Chordata; class Amphibia; order Anura; family Ranidae; genus Lithobates; species Lithobates sylvaticus. The sequence goes on from CM053030.1 coordinate 468,231,849, forward strand.
ATAACATGGAGCTGGTTTTCCTGAGAATTGCCAGCGGGGCTTGTATGAAACGGGAGAGGTGATTCCTAAACACGGATTGTATCTTGGCTGTCTATAGACTGGTGAGCTTGTAGCACCAGAAAAATTTGAGTATCCTGTTATCGCCTTTTTTTGCAATAAATACTTATTTTTAAACAATATAAGCACTATTCATTTTTTTTCTCTTTCTTTATTTTATTGCCCACCACTGGCTACCTGAGAGCAAGGAATAAGCAGGAGTTCTGGAGTTGCCTTGGTGTAGCCCTTGCAGTTGCTGTTGCTGACCCTCTTTAGTTGTAGCGGTTGAACTGGTTCAGGTGACAATACTCCTGGAGGGGGGAGCACCTGTGGTGACACACATTTTGGATCTTTTTTGAGCACAGAGGAGTGAATTCAATTTGAGCACCTATTGTGAAGCGCTTTATTGTGGGGAATTTTCAATTTATGGACTATTATATATATATTTTTTGAAAGTTATTTATTCACCTTATGTTTTGTATGGACACTGTTTAAAAAAAAATTGTTGATGCACTTTATATTTTGGTTTTACCTATGTAGTGATATCTGTACGGTATCATTATAATACTAATATTTGCATTATTGTCTGTTCTAGTCCAGCTCTTTTGACCCTTTCCTCTAAATAACCTTATGGGGCAATACTGTATACTACCAGCTGAGAGGCTTATTAGCTTTGGTTTTTAAGGCCTGTCCACTGACTGTTTCGTGATATAAACAATTAAGTGAAGATTTATGTCACTGCCCTAATTATCAGCACCTTCTGCTTTTCATCCCCTGCATGAGAAGAACTTCCTTTCCACTATCTACATTTGAGATGGGAGCATCTTTCCAGTTTCACAATTATTCAGCAGCTGATATGTGTGCTAAGCCACAATACTAATCCCAACATTACAGCTTCTGACATATGAAGCTGTGATAATGTACAATCTTATTATGTCTCTATAGAGCAAGGGTCTCCAAACTTTCTAAACAAAAGGCCAGTTTACTGTACTTCAAACTTTAGGGGGGCCGGACTGTGGCCAGTGGGGGAAGATAATGTCTTGGCGATAGTGGGCGTAAACAATGCCCCATCATTGGTATTAGGGGAGGAATAGTGCCACATTGTTGGTATCAATGGGAGAAGTAGTGTCTCATTATTGGTGTCAGTAGGAGGAATAGTGACCCATCGTTGGTGTGAGGGGGAAGAATAGTGTCCCATTGTTGGTGTCAGTGGGAGGAATAGTGCCTCATCATTGATCTCAAGGGAAGGAATAGTGTTCCATAATTGGTATCAGTGGCAAGAATAGTGTACCATAATTAGTGTCAGTAGGAGGAATAGTTCCCAAATATTGATCTGAACAAACAACAGTTGTGAAACGCGTAATCGCATTGGCTACCCATATCACATGACTTCCGGTCCTTGATGTTTGCGTCCCAGGCTGGAACGCACTTCCGGTTCCGGTTTCCGGTTTTCATTTGAGGTGTAGGACACTAGTACACTGTACCACTAGGCATTCCGGATCCACTCAGAGGTTACTACAGCAACACCATCAGCTAACTTGCAAGCATTCCTGGACTATCTCTGCATCCAGCCAGTTTTACATCAACAGGACAGCAACTCGGACGGCTGAAGCACTTGCCACTTTGGAAACCCTTACATGCCTATATTTATTCCACTTTTGTGAGTAGACATTTGGCTTTGATTTTTAAATGATTAAACAGTGTTTTTAGATACTGCACTTAGTTTGGCGCACCTGGTCTTTCTTTTCTTTGCCCAAATATTGATGTCAGTGGGAGGAATAGTTCCCCATCATTGATGTTAGTGGGAGGAATAGTACCCCATCTTTGATGTCATTGGGAGGAATAGTGCCCTATCATTGATGTCAGTGAGAGAAATAGTGTCCCATCTCTGGTTTCAGTGAGAGGAATAGTGTCCCATCATTGATATCAATTGAAAGCACTTTTTGACATTATTTAAAATGATATGTGGCCCTTGGTTCCTTGAGTTTATTTGTAATGTTTTTTTTTTTTAAACTAGACTGTGTACTCTAGGAGGATGGCTAGGATATGGTGTAATGCCCCCTGAAAGGTATCTCTTAGCATAAGCAATATGTGAAGATCTCTGTGTAGCAGCTGTAAAAAGAGAGTCTTTACTCCTAACTCTTCAGCCAGCTAGCGTTGGGGCTCAGTTGTACCATTGGTGCACATGAGAACATTCCTAGTCAGGCAACAATAAGACTACTAGATGGCTGTATGGCCAGTTCCTAAAGTGCTTAGCCTCTCAGCCTCTCAAGCCTCTCAGCATATAGTAAACCCCCACAGCAGCAGCTCACCAGTCCCAGTGAAATGGCAGCTCACCATCCGGTCATACACACAGCGACGTCCTCTCTATGCTTTGCACTTAGGTGACTCTGGATTTTGTTTTATCAAGACTCAGCCTTCCTAAACCAACTCAGACGGCCGTCATGCAACAGTGGTGGTGCACACTGGACAGTGATGTGCATTCTCTGGGTTCCCTCATGGCAAAAGGAAGCTGTGTCCTCTACAGCCTCAGAAAATGTAGTTCCTTACCCTCCTTCTACAGGGTCTGGTGGGGGCTGTAGTTCAGGCCCCATTACTTTGAGTGGGCAGCACTCCCAAGGGGACTGCATGTCCCATATTCCTCCTCCAGTCTTTCCTGATTGGTCCTTCTACTGCTTGCCAGGAGGGGGTGGAGCTAGCAGGGGGATCACACACTGAACTGCTCTGAAGATGCATAGCCTGCTGTTTATACAGATCCCAGCATCAGGGGGAGGGGGGAGAGAGCAGGGGCACCTGGCTACAATAATACAAAATGTTAAAGTTGGTAATAAGAAAGGAAATATTACATCAAACACAATAAGGCTCCATGCACACTAGCGTTTTTTCTGCTCCTAGAAGCTGTTATTAGCAAGGAAGCTAAGTAGTGTTATTCTATGTGTCCATGCACACTACTTTAGGCTATTAGCATTTTTTGAGCTTCAGCATCTAGGAGCAGAAAAAAAATAGTTTTTGTAGAGTTTCTTGGAGAGTTTTTCTAGCAGAAAAAAAATGCTGAATGCTCCCAACTGCTTCTAATGTCAAGTAGACACGACCGGACTTTCCGGCCGACTAGGTCCGACGGTCTTCCCAATGGACTTTCCACGGAGTTCCAACAGACTTTCCGAACGAACGAACTTGGCAACAAACGAACGGACTAAGTCCGTTCGTTTTGAACGTGATGGCGTAAACGGGACTAAACAAGGAAGTTCAATAGCCAGTAGCCAATAGCTTCCCTTTCGTCGTATTTGGTCCGTCGGACCAGCACACAGACAAAGTTTTTCCCGATTTGAGTCCGTCGGAATTGAGTCCATCGGATAGATTTGAAACATGTTCTATTGAAAGGTCCGTCTGATTTTTTTCCTGAAAAACGTTCGGATTTGCCCACACATCAGCGGTAATCAGTAATCAGCGGATCCTATCATCTCCTCCGCATGCTTCGCAGACTCATCCGATTCATTCCAGAAAATGAGAAAGCAGTAGTAGTAGGAACCATCATCAATTCGCTACATAGGATTACCGGATTACCTGATTGCACGCCTTCAAGGCGTCCAAAACACAGCAGCAAGAGTAGTCACCGGAAAGAAACCCTGGGAATCCATCTCCCCATCCCTAAGGACCCTCCATTGGCTGACGGTAAAAGATAGAATCACATTCAAGACCCTCTGCCTCACCCACAAATGTACACAAGGAAATGCTCCTCAATACCTGTGTGAGAAAATAGAAAAATACATACCAAATCGCAGCCTGCGATCAACAAACCAGAACCGCCTTCTCATCCCCAAAGCTCGATACAAAACGAAGGGAGAACGAAGATTCGCAGTACAGGGACCTCGGCTATGGAATGCTCTACGGAACAACATCCGCTTGGAAGAAAACCATCAGGCCTTCAGGAAAAAACTCAAGACCCACCTCTTCTAATATCGATGGACAACAAGAGCAGACAAGCGCCTTGAGGGGATTCAGTTCGCATTTGCAGCGCTATACAAATCATTCATTCATTCATTCATTCACATGATCGGATTGTCCGACGGACTAAACCCTTCGGACCTAGTCTGCCGGAAAATCCGGTTGTGTGTACGCGGCATTAAAGCTACTAAAATGCTACTAACAGCTTTGAAAAATCTTCTTCCCAAACTTCTACTTCATATTCCCCATCCCCCACCTCTATTTATCAGGATTTGTAACCTGGTTTTTATGTTAGATTAAGAATTTTTGGAAAGTTTGCATATTTTATGCTTTGTTAAAACTTTGACAAATAAAAAAAAAAGTTAAGTGAGAAAAACTTTATTTTAAACGGTTATGCAGAATAATAAAACTAAAACAGTTTCGAACATATCATGTGCTTTTGTGTCTTTTTATGCTATCAAAACACAATGAAGTAACCAAAAATAGCAAACATAACACAAGTAATTTTCATATGGCATCTTAGGACATATTTGTACAATTATTGAAATTTGCACTGCATTATTTACATATATTGATATTGCCACTGACTATCTCCTGGTGGAGATAGAAAGTAGTTGGCAAATTGTTCCCGCATGGCAATGTAGGATCGCCTTGCACGTACTCTGCTGTACTCTATGCAGGGCAGGTGGAACTTTTCCTCAATGTGGATGCCCTCCTTATCCCAGACAATATTATGCAGAATGCAGCAGGCCTGAATTACTAACTCAGTATTTTCAAGAGTTGCAAGGGTGTTTGGAAAACACGCCATTTACTGGACAATATGCCAAATGTACATTCAATGAGGCATCTTGCGCGGCTTAGCCGATAGTTAAAGATCCTCTTCTTATCGTCCAGATTACTTCTGGCATAAGGCCTAAGCAGATTTTGAGAAAGTGCAAAGGCCTCATCTGCAACAAGCACGAAAGGCAGGTCTGGTCCTTCAGTTCCAGGCAGAGGCTCCTTCGACCCATTACAGACTCACAGAACACTCTGGAATCAGGACTGCTGCCATATGCCCCTATTTCCACAGCGAAAAATGTATAATTGGTATCACAGATAGCCATGAGGACCAATGAAAAATATTTCTTGTAATTTTGAAATCTGGACCCGGAACGTGGAGGCTTTTGGATACGGATATGCTTTCCATCAAAGGCTCCGATACAATTTGGAAAGTTTGCTCGATTCCAAAATTCATCTGCTATTCTTAGCCACATGTTTCCATCTGGTAACGGCATCACTGCTGGACACAGCTCTTCTCATATGGCTAAGCAAGTATCATGCACTATCTCCGAAATAGTTGAAACGCCCAGTAAAAAATAATGGTTTAAAGAGGTATAGGACTGGCCAGTTACAAGAAACCTAGAAAAAAATTGAACATCTTTTTACCTTTTTAAGTAAAACAACATTATACTGGCACATAAATGGATACAATATTTATTATCTATACATACTGAATGAATGAATGAATGAATAACTTGTATAGCGCTACAATGCGAATTGAATCGCCTCAAGGCGCTGTATTGGCGTTTGGTTATCAAGCTTCTAGAAGAGGTAGGTCTTGAGTTTCTTCCTGAAGGCCAGATGGTTTTCTTCCATGCGAATGTCGGTTGGTAGAGCGTTCCATAGCCGTGGTCCCTGGACAGCGAATCTCCGTTCCCCTTTGATTTGTAGCGGGATTTAGGAATGAGGTGAAGATTTTGATTAGCTGATCGAAGACTGCGATTCGGTGTGTAGTGTTTTATTTTCTCGCAAAGGTATTGCGGAGCGTTTCCATGTGTGCATTTGTGGGTGAGGCAGAGGGTCTTGAATGCGACCCGATTCCTTACGTTTAGCCAATGTAGGTTCCTCAGGGAAGGGGAGATGGATTCCCAGGGTTTTTTCCCTGTTATCAGTCTTGCCGCCATGTTTTGGATAAGTTGTAAGCGCGCAAGTTGATATTGGGGTAATCCTATGTAAAGGGAGTTAGCGTAGTCCAGTCGAGAATTGATGACTGTTCCAACTACCACTGCTTTGTCCTCCTTTGGAATGAAGGGGATGAGTCTGCGTAGCAGGCGGAGCAGATGGTGAGATCCACTGCCTACTGCTCCTATTTGGGCATCCATTGACATTTCTGAGTCAAAAATGACTCAGAGACTCTTGGCCTTGGTCCTAGTGGTGATGGTCCGTCCAAAGATGGTAGGAGGTGTCCAAGGGATCTTGGTTCGGGGGTTATGATTTGCATGTAGAATAAGAAGTTCTGTTTTTGATTCATTAAGTTTGAGGGAGCTAGTAGTCATCCAGTCGTCTATCATAGTGAGGCATTTTCCTAATTGCTGATGATGGTCTTTTTGTCCGGTGATACGAAAATATAATTGAGTGTCGTCGGCGTACGAGTGGAAGCAGAGGTCTGATCTTCTGATGATGTTGAGGAGTGGGCGAATGTAGATGTTGAAGAGCACTGGCGACAAGGGTGATCCTTGAGGGACTCCACAGGAGATTGCCCGGGTTTCAGAGGTGAAAGCTCCTAGTTTCACCGTCTGAGAGCGATTTCCTAAGAAGGATCTGAACCATTGTAGATCTGATCCGGTGACTCCTGCTACTTCTGTAAGGCGGATGAGTAGAGTATTGTGGTCCACAGTATCAAACGCTGCACTGAGGTCCACCAGTACCAGGAGACATGATTCTCCGTCATCCGCTGCTTCGAGGGCATCATCCCAAATCTTCAGGAGTGCGGTTTCTGTCCCATGGCCTGGGCAGAATCCTGATTGTAACGGATCCAGGAGTGTGTGTGTGTCCAGGTGGCGTTGTATCTGTTGTACTACCGCTTTCTCCATAATCTTGGAAATGTTGTTCAAGCTTGTTATCGGTCTTCGGTGGTTGGGGTCCCGGGGGTCGAGGTTGGGTTTCTTTAGCAGGGGTTTGATGATGCCTTGTTTGAGGGCGCCTGGAACAATCCCTTCTTTGAACGATTGATTTATGAGGTGCGTTATGGTGGGAGCCAGGATGTCGGAGCATTCTTTCAGGAGTTTTGTGGGGATGATGTCAATAGAGGATGTGCTGTCTCTGAGATTTTTGATGATGTTTTTAGTGGTATCCGTGGTGATTGGGATCAAAGAAAACTTTGGTGGTTGTGGGATGTTTGTGTCGATATCGACTTTTTGCTCTGGTTGCCTGCCGTCGGATGTCTTTTTCTGATCAATTGTTTTCCTAATGTTGACGATTTTATTGATGAAAAAGTCTGATAATTCATTGCAGAAATCTTGGGTTTCATTAGCGGGGGGGCTCTAAGCATGCCGAGTTCATCGACTGAGCAACTATTTTAAAAAGTTCCCGGGGCCGATTTAAGGCCACTGAGATGGTATTTGAGAAATAATCTTTTTTTGCTTTGAAGATTGCCTTCTGATAATTCTGTGTCAGCCCTTTGTATTTTGTGTGATTTCCCTTGGTGGGATTTATTCTCCATGCTCTTTCGGCTCTTCTGCGTTCTTGCTTGAGTAGCGTGAGCGAGCTGTTGAACCATCCTGCGTTTTTCCTCTTGATGAGTGTTCTGCGTTTTGGAGCCACTGAGTCTGCTGATTGTAGTAATACATTGTTTAGGGAGCTGAGAGTTTGCTCCGATGAGTGGGTTAAATTCAGAGTTGCTATTTTGTTTGATAAGGTGGTTTTGAAGGAATCGGAGTGCAGTTTTTTCTGCGATCTGGTCCAATGAGTTGTTGTTGCAGGTTTCTGTTTTTGGTGGGTGATGTTGGTGGAGATTTTGAATTTGATGGCGTGGTGATCCGTCCATGGTAGTGGTATGTTGTCTACTGTGTTGATGTCCAGATTTTGTTTGAAGATGAGGTCCAGAGTGTGTCCTGATCCGTGTGTGGGGGTCTTTATCAGTTGCTGGAGACCCAGTTCTTCCAGTTGGCTGATGCAGGCGGTCGCGATAGGGTCTTGGGTAGAGTTTGCCCAGAGGTTGAAGTCTCCAAGTACCAGGAGGTTTTTGGATTTCAGTGTGTGTATTGAGATAAACTCCGTGAGGGGTGTAAGCAGATTGGTCTTTGGTCCTGGTGGTCTGTAGCAAAGCAGAATGTGGGTGGTGTCATGGGGTGTTGATTGAAGATGTAGCGTCAATGTTTCCATAAAAGGCACTGGGTTCTGTAAGATTGGTTTGGTGAGCGCCAGGTGCGATTTAAAAATCACTGCTAGGCCTCCTCCTTTTTTTCCTATCCGATGTTCGGTTAGGATCCTGTAGTTCTCCGGCACCAATTCGGTGAGGATGGTGTTGCAGTCGGGTGTTAGCCAGCTTTCCGTGATGAAGAGGCAGTCTATATTGTTTTGGGTGATGAAGTCGTGTACTTCTAGTCTGTGTTTGGCTGCATATCTGGTGTTGATCATGGCGCATGTTAATTGTTGTGGTTGGGTTGGTATCTTCCTGTTTTTGCAGGTTGATAGTAGGTCGGTCTTTAACCACTTTCAGACCGGACCATTATGCAGCCTAAAGACCAGAGGACTTTTTACAATTTCGCACTGCACTGGTTTAACTGGTAATTACGCGGTCATGCAATGTTGTACCCAAACGAAATTTGCGTCCTTTTCTTCCCACAAATAGAGCTTTCTTTTGATGGTATTTGATTGCCTCTGCGATTTTTATTTTTTGCGCTATAAACGGAAAAAGACCGAAAATTTTGAAAAAAAATGATATTTTCTACTTTTTGTTATAAGAAAAATCCAATAAACTCAATTTTAGTCATACTTTTAAGCCAAAATGTATTCAGCCACATGTATTTTGTAAAAAAAAAATGTCAATAAGCGTATATTTATTGGTTTGCGCAAAAGTTATAGCGTCTACAAACTAGGGTACATTTTCTGGAATTTACGCAGCTTTTAGTTTACGACTGCCTATCTCATTTCCTGAGGTGCTAAAATGGCAGGGAAGTACAAACCCCCCCCCCAAATGACCCCATTTTGGAAAGTAGACACCCTAAGGAAATTGCTAAGAGGCATTTTGAGCCCATTGAATATTTTATTTTTTTGTCCCAAGTGATTGAATAATGACAAAAAAAAAAAAAAAAAAAAAAATGTTTACAAAAAGTTGTCACTAAATGATATATTTCTCACACATGCCATGGGCATATGTGGAATTACACCCCAAAATATATTCTGCTGCTTCTTCTGAGTACGGGGATACCACATGTGTGGGACTTTTTGGGAGCCTATCCGTGTACGGGACCCCGAAAGCCAAGCACCGCCTTCAGGATTTCCAAGGGTGTAAATTTTTGATTTCACTCCTCACTACCTATCACTACCTATCACAGTTTTGAAGGCCATAAAATGCCAAGATGGCACAAAACCCCCCCAAATGACCCCATTTTGGAAAGTAGACACCCCAAGCTATTTGCTGAGTGGCATGTTGAGTCCATGGAATATTTTATATTTTGCCACAAGTAGCGGGAAAAATTACAAACTTTTTTTTTTTTTTTTTTGCCCAAAGTTGTCACTAAATGATATATTTCTCACACATGCCATGGGCATATGTGGAATTACACCCCAAAATAAATTCTGCTGCTTCTTCTGAGTACGGGGATACCACATGTGTGGGACTTTTTGGGAGCCTATCCGTGTACGGGACCCCGAAAACCAAGCACCGCCTTCAGGATTTCTAAGGGTGTAAATTTTTGATTTCACTCCTCACTACCTATCACTACCTATCACAGTTTTGAAGGCCATAAAATGCCAAGATGGCACAAACCCCCCCAAATGACCCCATTTTGGAAAGTAGACACCCCAAGCTATTTGCTGAGTGGCATGTTGAGTCCATGGAATATTTTATATTTTGCCACAAGTAGCGGGAAAAATTACAAACATTTTTTTTTTTTTTTTTTTTTTTTTGCCCAAAGTTGTCACTAAATTATATATTGCTCACACATGCCATGGGCATATGTGGAATTACACCCCAAAATATATTCTGCTGCTTCTCCTGAGTATGGGGATACTACATGTGTGGGAATTTTTGGGAGCCTATCCGTGTACGGGACCCCGAAAACCAAGCACCGCCTTCAGGATTTCTAAGGGCGTAAATTTTTGATTTCACTCCTCACTACCTATCACAGTTTTGAAGGCCATAAAATGCCCAGATGGCACAAAACCCCCCCAAATGACCCCATTTTGGAAAGTAGACACCCCAAGCTATTTTATGAGAGGCATGGTGAGTATTTTGCAGCTCTCATTTTTTTTTGAAAATGAAGAAAGAAAAGAAAAAAAAATTTTTTTTTTCTTTTTTCAATTTTCAAAACTTTGTGACAAAAAGCGAGATCTGCAAAATACTCACCATACCTCTCAGCAAATAGCTTGGGGTGTCTACTTTCCAAAATGGGGTCATTTGGGGGTATTTTGTGCCATCTGGGCATTCCATGGCCTCTGAAACTGTGATAGGCAGTGAGGAGTGAATTCACAAATTCACACCCTTAGAAATCCTGAAGGTGGTGCTTGGTTTTTGGGGCCCCGTACGTGGCTAGGCTCCCAAAAAGTCCCACACATGTGGTATCCCCGTACTCAGGAGAAGCAGCAGAATGTATTTTGGGGTGTAATTCCACATATGCCCATGACATGTTTGAGCAATATATCATTTAGTGACAACTTTGTGCAAAAAAAAAAAAAAATAATAATAATTATTATTTTTCCCGCAACTTGTGTCAAAATATAAAATATTCCATGGACTCGACATGCCTCTCAGCAAAAAGCTTGGGGTGTCTACTTTCCGAAATGGGGTCATTTGGGGGGGTTTTGAACTGTCCTGGAATTTTATGCACAACATTTAGACGCTTATGTCACACATTACCCACTCTTCTAACCACTTGAAGACAAAGCCCTTTCTGACACTTTTTGTTTACATGAGAAAATTATTTTTTTTTGCAAGAAAATTACGTTGAACCCCCAAACAATATATATTTTTTTAAAGCAAAGGCCCTACAGATTAAAATGGTGGGTGTTTCATTTTTTTTTATCACTCAGTATTTGCGCAGCGATTTTTCAAACGCATTTTTTTGGGAAAAAACACACTTTTTTAAATTTTAATGCACTAAAACACACTATCTTGCCCAAATATTTGATGAAATAAAAAATTAGATCTTAGGCCGAGTACATAGATACCAAACACGACATGCTTTAAAATTGCGCAGAAACGTGCAGCGGTGACAAACTACATACATTTTTAAAAGCATTTAAACGCCTTTACAGGTTACCACTTTAGATTTACGGAGGAGGTCTACTGCTAAAATTACTGCCCTCGATCTGACCTTCGCAGTGATACCTCACATGCATGGTGCAATTGCTGTTTACATATGACGCCAGACCGACGCTTGCGTTCGCCTTTGCGCGAGAGCAGGGGGGGACAGGGGTGCTTTTTTTTTTTTTTTTTTTTTTATTATTATTGATTTTGCTTTTTTATTTTATTTTTCAACTGTTCCTTTCATTTATATATATTTTTTATCATTTTTATTGCTATCTCAGGGAATGTAAATATCCCCTATGATAGCAATAGGTAGTGACAGGTACTCTTTTTTGAAAAAATTGGGGTCCATTAGACCCTAGATCTGTCGTCTGCCCTCAAAGCATCTGACCACACCAAGATCGGTGTGATAAAATACTTTCCCAATTTCCCAATGGCGCTGATTATATCCGGCGAAATATAAGTCATGAAATGCTCGTAGCTTCCGGTTTCTTAGGCCATAGAGATGATTGGAGCCATTCTGGTCTCTGATCAGCTCTATGGTCAGCTGGCGGAACCACCGGCTGCATTCTCAGGTTCCCTGTTGGGACAGGAGAGCCAGAGAAAACCATGGAAGACGGTGGGAGGGGGGGGCATTCCCTCCCACTGCTTGTAAAAGCAGTCTAGAGACTAATTAGCCACTAGGATTGCTTTTACATGAAAGCCGACCGCTGGCTGAAAAGAATGATACCAAGATAATGCCTAATCCTGCCGGCATCATTCTGGTATAACCACTCAAAGTCCAGCAACATACCAGTACGTTGCTGGCCCTTGTTTGGCATATATTGTAATCTTTTTTTTCATGCAGCCTGTGGGCTGAACGAAAAAAAAAGATTGATCGGTGGGTATGCCCACCATTAGAACCTCCCTTCATCCACCCACTTCTAATGATGGGCATACATGCACCATTTTGTTTTTAACTGTGGTGGTGAAATCACCTCCAACAGCGCTGGAGTCACGGATTTATGTATCGTGGGAGCAAGCGCTGTTGCTGCCAAGATAAATAAATCCGCGCTGCAGCTGAATGGCGTACCTGCTAAGCAAATTATGGTTAACAATAAAACAAAGTAACATTACAGTATAACAGTAAGATTTACCATACCTGCAAAGCAAATACCAAAAAAAACATAGTAAAAAATAAAACATTTTTTAATGCAACCTGTGCCTAAAATATATATATGCCGAAGCATGGGGGCATCCTCCCGCAAAAAAGTTATGCCGCGTACACACGGTCGGAATTTTCCACGGGCAAGCCTCCGTCGGAATTTCAACCGTATGTAGGCGGCATTAGGAGCAAATCGCTCCTCCGCCCTCTGCTGCCCCCATGCTTCGGCATATATGCTCTTTTTTTTTTAACTGTGGTGGTGAAATCACCTCCTACAGCGTTGGAGTCACGGCTTTATGTATCGTGGGAGCAAACGCTGTTGCTGTCAAGATAGATAAATCCGCGCTGCAACTGAATGGCGTACCTGAAAACAAAAAAAATGGTTAACAATAAAACATTGCAGAATAGAATACAGTAAAAAGGAGAACAATAGAGAGAGAATAGAGAGAAGGAGAATAGAGAGAAAGAGAACAATAAAACAACTATTTTTGTTTTTTTTATTTTATATTTTTTTTGTTTTATTTTTTACTTTTTTTTTTTAAACTTTTGTTTGTAACTGTAACAGTTCTAACGGAACTGTTGTAACGGTTCCATCGGTTTTGGTCTCAAAATGCGATGGCATTCTTGAGAACGTGTGCCTAGTCTGTGCAATGCTGTACCCTACGCTAATACTCAACTAGTGTATGGTAGCGTTCAAAACATTCACCGATGCAAAGACCAGGATTGTCAGGACAGCGGGGACAATAATAGCGGGTGTCACGCCTAAATCCGCGCTTTCTGCAGACACGACATTTTCTTTGGGGGGCTTGTTGGGTAGGGGTACTCGGGAGGACATAAATAAAATGCCGCTCATGCAGCCGGCTAACTGCATTTGGTTGGGGAATGTGAGGCGGAGCACCGTCTGGAAACAGAAGGGCTCCGATGATCTCTTCCTGGAATTTAAGAAAGGATCCAGTACGTCCTGAAGCTCCGTATAGCACATGAGCGTTCAGCAAAGCCAATTGGAAAAGGTAAATAGACACTTTTTTGTACCAGCGTCTAGCCTTACGGGCAACTAGGTACGGCGCCAACAACTGGTCGTTGAGGTCCACCCCTCCCATGTTTTGGTTGTACTCGTGGACACAGAGGGGTTTCGTCACAACACCAGCCGCCGTAGTAATTTGGACCGTCGTGTCTGCATGAAGGGAGGTAAGAACGAAAACATTCTTATTATCCCTCCACTTCATAGCGAGCAAGTTATTACACTTCAAGCAGGCTCTCTCCCCCAGCCTAAGACGGGACTCTACAAGCCGCTGGGGAAAGCCCCGGCGATTAGGTCGCACGGTGCCACATGCTCCAATCTGATGATCAAACAAATGACTAAACAGTGGCACGCTCGTGTAATAATTATCCACGTACAAGTGGTACCCCTTTCCGAATAAGGGTGACACCAAGTCCCACACAATCTTGCCAGCGCTCCCTATGTAGTCAGGGCAGTTTGTCGGCTCTATGTGGCTATCTTTGCCCTCATAAACCATAAATTTACATGTATAGCCTGTGGCCCTGTCACAGAGCTTATACATCTTGACCCCGTATCTGGCACGCTTGCTGGGAAGGTATTGTTTGAATGACAAGCGGCCAGTAAACTTAATCAGGGACTCGTCAACGCAGACAACTTGATGGGGAGTAAACAAGTCTGCAAAACGTTGGTTGAAATGGTTTATGAGGGGCCGAATTTTATAGAGCCGATCGTATGCAGGGTCTCCACGAGGACGACAGAGTTCATTGTCGTTGAAGTGCATGAACCGCAAAATCTGTTCGTATCGTGCCCTGGACATGGAGGCAGAGAACACGGGCATATGGTACATTGGCTCAGTGGACCAATATGAACGCAACGTACCCATTTTAACTATGCCCATGATGAGGGAAAGGCCCAGAAAGATCTTAAATTCGGGGACCGTAATTGGTCTCCAATCTCTGGCAAGGGTGGACAACTGGGGATTAGCAGCGATGTGTTGACCAGCGTACAAATTGGTTTGGTCCACAATAGATCTATAGAGATCTTCGGTGAAAAACAGCGAAAAAAAATCAAGTGACGTAAAATCAGCTGTTTCCACCTGAATACCGGGTTGGCCAGTGAATGGGGGAAGTACGGGTTCTGCAGAAGTGGTGGGCACCCAATCAGGATTGGCAAATTCTGCAGGAAGGGCACTATGGGCACGACGGGCCTGTCTTTGTCGTCTTCTTGGTGGCAGCGGGACACTACTTGTGCTTGCCACCTCGCCAGCTGAAACTGCACTTATGGGACTCGCCACGTCACCACGTGATACTGCAGTGCTGGTTTGACTACGTCCAGGGTGTACTAGGCCGCTGGTGCTTGCCTGTTCACCAGAAGGAATAGCGGCTCTAGTACGTCTCTGCCTCCTACGAGCGACCTGCGGTTCCTGCACCTCAACAACAGAAGAAGGAGTTTGGGGTCTGGTACGCCTGACCTTAGCAGGGACCACAACTCCGCCGTCAGAGCTATCTGTCATGGAGCCGCTGTCGTCTACTGGGTCGTATTCTGAGCCTGATTCTGACAGATGAGTGACCTCCTCTTCACTATCTGTCATGCTCAGAAACAAGTAGGCCTGTTCACTAGTGTACGTTTGACTTGCCATTTTGGGCTCTAAATTTAGTAGTACACTAGTGAGACTGACTGTTAGCGACTGAATCAAAACGCTACCAAAAAACTGTAAGCGATCGCAGGGATCAGGCCTGACTCTGCGAACGCTGCAGTTATGTGTGCTTAGTGTTTTGTAAGTGACAGTGATCGATCGATACTGCACTTGGGTGGGCTGGGCGGAGGGGGAAAACGCAGGTGCTAGCAGGTATCTGGGCTGATCCCGCTAACAATGCGTTTTTGGGAACCCTAAACAGCTGGGGACGCTAGTATAGATCTGATCAGATCAGATATCGATCTGTTCAGATTCTATACCACTAAGGGAGGTGTATGCTGCGTGCGTGGGTGTTTGCGGTACTGGCACTAACCCGACGCTGCCTGGGGCGACGCAGACCCTATTTGACTCTAAAACCTTACTTATATCACCCGCCGGGCGATCAGGGGGTTAAACCTTTATTAGGTAATAAACGGCGGGTGCCCTGAAACTATAAAAAATAAACGAACTGACCAGCGTCACCCGTAACAGTTATATGGTGATCACTGGTGAAAGGGTTAACTAGGGGGCACTCAGGGGGTTAAAACCTTTAGTAGGTAGTATATGGGGGGTCCCTGACCCTATAAAACGCTGCGGCAAACCTAAATACCTACCTCCCTAACTAGCGTCAACTGTGACACTAATACAGCGATCAAAAAAACGATTGCTTAGTGACACTGGTGACGGGGGGTGATCACGGGGTTAAACCTTTATTAGGGGGGGTTCCTAGACCTAAAGGGGGCTAAATCTAACTGCCCTAACAGTTATTAGGGTCACAATGCACCAATGCAGTTAACAGTAAAAAAAAAAAAAAAAAAAAAAAAAAAAAACTGCTTTGGTGTCACTGTGACAGGGGGTGCAGGGGGGCAATCGGGGGGGGCTGGGGTGTGAAATGTGTGCCTAGAATGTTCTACTGTTAGTGTAGTGTAGTGTAGTGTAGGTGTTGTGCAACTCACGTGTCTTCTCTCCTCGGCGTCGGTTCGAAAAGACCGCCACGAGGAGAGATGACCTCACTTCCCCTGGCTCTGTACACAATACAGAGCCAGGGGAAGCATTCCATTGGCTGGGAGCGATCGCGAGGGGGGGGCACGAATGAGTGCCCCCCCCCTCATCTCCGATCCCTCCCCCAATGTCCCGGACAATTTACAGACACGGGGGCGGGCCCGATCGGCCCCCCACCCGCGTCTGTTAGGGATGACATCACTTCCTCTAGCCCTGTTTACATGACGGGGCTAGAGGAAGTGTTTCATTGGCTGGGAGCGATAGCGAGGGGGGGGCCACGAATAAGTGGCCTCCCCCTCATCTCCGATCGCTCCCCCAACGATGCCGACCGCCGCAGGCACCGGGGGGGGGGGCCCGATCGGGCCCCCCACCCGCAGACAGGTAGGGACGTATATATACGCCCTCCTGCCTGTACGTGCCATTCTGTCGACGTATATCGTCGTGCGGCGGTCGGCAAGTGGTTAATAGACGTTCTTTTCATAGAATTTATTGAATGGGAGCTGGCAATGTTGCGGTGGAAGTAGCACATGGCCAGAGGATGAAGTTAATGGTCCTGGGATGACTGAGCTGATGATCCGGATCCAGATCTGTCCTGTTATCAGTCTAGGTATCAGACTTGCCGCCGCGTAGACTAAAGCCAGCAAGTTGATCGTGTGGTGCCCTACCTGGTCACACACAGTAGACCAGGTTTAGGCAACCTCGGCACTCCAGCTGTTTTGAAACTACAAATCCCATCATGCCTCTGCCTCTAGGAGTCAAGGCTGTGCTTGCTCTCCATTCTCCTCATATAGGAAAATATGACAAACAATGTAACGCTGTCCCAAAAATTGTTGGAATCCATCGCACAGCACAGATAGCACACACAAGGACAAGGGTAAAGGAAGGACACAGCAAGGACAAATCACTCACTGAAAGCTGCAATGCAGCATGGAAGGAGCAATGCTTTCTGGGTAATGTCATCAAAGCCACAGAAACTGCTGTAAATGGATTGAAACGGATGCAAAAACAGATTGAAACAGGTAAATTAACAGATATAAATGGATGTTAATGGAATAGAAGATGGATGAAAATGGAGATTAACGGAACGGAAGACGGATGAAGACGGATGAAGCAACGGATAAGAACTGATACGTTTTTAACGTTGCTAAACTGACGGTGCCCGTGTGATTGAGGCCTAAGGCCCCTTTCACACTGGGGCGTTTTTCAGGCGGTACAGCGCTAAAAATAGCGCCTGTACACCGCCTGAAAAAATCCGGCTCCATTCACTCCAGTGTGAAAGCCGACGGGCTTTCACACTGGAGCGGTGCGCTAGCAGGATGGTCAAAAAAGTCCTGCTAGCAGCATCTTTGGAGCAAGTATAGGAGCGGTGTATTCACCGATCCTATACCGCTCCTTCCCATTGATTTGAATGGGACACCGCAGTAATACCGTGGCAATACCGCGGCAATACCGCCGCAAAGCAACGCTACGGCGGCGCTCTGCGGGGGGTCTTTAACCCTTTTTCGGCCGCTCGCGGGGGGTAAAACCGCACGCGAGAGGCCGAATACCGCGGCTAAAACAACGGTAAAGCATCGCTAAATATAGCGCTGCCTTACCGTCACCGCGGCTCCCGCCCCAGTGTGAAAGGGGCCTAATGGGGCGTACACACGTTCGGAATTTCCGATGGAAACAGTCCGATGGGAGCTTTTCATCTGATTTTCCGACCGTGTGTATGCCCAACGGTCTTTTTCTGTCGGAATTTCCGACGGACTTTGAATTGAGAACCTGTTCTCAATTTTTCCGATGGAAAACCTTTCTACCGGATTTTCCGATCGTGTGTATGCAATTCCGACGCGCAAAATTCCGACGTATGCTCGGAAACAATTCGACGCATGCTCGGAAGCATTAAACTTCCCTTTTATAGTGCTTTCAAACGTGTTTTATGCCGCTGTGTTATTGACCGTCGGAATTTGGTGTGATCGTGTGTAGGCAACATAGCTTGAGCGGAATTCCGTCGGAAAAACCGGCAGAGTTTTTTCCAACGAGAATTCCGATCGTGTGTACGCGGCATTAGAGTATAACTACAGTATATCATCACTATCACACATTATCAATGACGGCACTTCCTCAGTCTTCATTTAGCACAATGATGTGTTAGTAATTGATGTCTGCTCAAGAATAAAATGAATGACTAAATAAATAAATAAATAAATACACACAGACACAGCAAATCCCAAAGTTCTTTTGTTATTGTTTTACATCTTCAAACTTTTATTGGGAAAGAAATACTGCCAAAAATCACCTCTCAGTAACGAGACCAAAATTTAGGAGAACAAAAAATGTTTTCGGCATTTTAATGAGGCTTTTGGTACTTAAAATGAGCGTAGGGAGATTGTTACATTCCAGGCAGAGTCAATGCTTGTGAACTGGCAGAACATTGCATTTTACATCACAGTAATATTGTCAGGCTTTCTGTGCTTTCAATGAAGTAACACATGTTTTAACTTTTAGGCTCTACAACACGTATTTTGCTGCCAAAACTAACACATGCTTGTGCTTATTTGTTGAATTTTTTATTTCTAATTAGAATTTTAGCAGCTGACACTTGATATTTGCAAATTAATCTTGTTTCTTAAAGTAAACTCGTGTCTTCCCCACTGCCTGTTTTAACCCCATTTTCGGCAAACAAACGCAGCGCACATGGTTGTTGGGCATTTGTGGCAATTCCCCATTCACTTGAATGCTGCCTGCCAATCACAATATATTGGATAATGCAACTAAAGCTGGGTACACACTTCAGTGTTTTTTCATTCAACCAAAAAAAAACTGACAGCTCCGGTCGGGAGCCACTGCACTAACCAAGCGAGGTTAGTCCAGCGATCTCCCCAGCTGAGTTATTGTGTTCTGGCATGGGGACGTTCCCCTACCCCACCAGAAAACTCAGATTAGCGCTCTCTGCCGTTGGCTGAGAGCGCTGATCAGGAGTCGGTCGGCTGCTGTTTTTTTGTCAGACAGACTGACATACACACGGGCTGAATGTCGGTTGGTATTTTTTGTACCAGCAAATGTCTCCCGACATTCTGCCCATGTGTACATGGCTTTAGGGAAGTTAGGGGGTGCTAAAAACGTGGCTCAATTGTGCATTTTTAACACCCCCCAACTGCTAGTTTAAACAAGTCCTAAAGTAAAGCTGAACTGGAATCAGATAAAATCTACGCTTGCAGTGCTCCCCCATACACACTGCAAGGGTTAGTGCTCATTTAGTCTAGGGGTGGGGGGATAAAGTGTACAACTTACACTATCCCTTGGTCTGGCACGGTCCAGCACTGTCCTCAAGCTCCAATCTGTGGGATCATCCTCCATCACGCATAGTGCAGGACTATTAACCCAGCATTGTATGTGAGGAGCAGTCTGAATCTGCTTAGTGAGGATGTTGCAGAGGACCAGTCATTGAGAAAAGCCTAATGGAGCTAGGAATAAGCTCCTGTAGCACTTACTCCTATAGGAGCCATTGGATTTTCGGGCCTTCCGTTTACACAAAGTCAGATAACAGGAATTTTGCAGCTTTCAAAAGACTCAAATAAACAGTCCAGGGGATTTTTGTTTTTGTTTATTTAGGGGTTCAACTTGGATGGGAAATGGGGAAAAGCATGGGATGCCCAGAACTGTAAAAGGTGAATGAAATCTTGCTAATTTCTCAGGCTGCTAGGTATTAACGTAAAAAATGCTGTCCTCCCATAGGATTGATGGCACAGCTAAACTGATAGCAAAAAAAGTTCCAACTGATGAATGCAGGTGCTACTCCTTAGAGAACTGCTGATGTACCTGGTTACTTTAAACCCAAGCTAGAGGTGTAGGATGGCTGTGATGGCTATGAACTAACATTAAGTGGTCCCTTTGTTATGGGTATGCAAAATATTGCACCTTGCTCCCCCCTCTATCCAGGCTTGGGGTATGGTGAAAATAGGTTGCTAACTCAGTCTCTCTTTGGTGAATCCTAAGGGGTCCAAGAGGCTGCTGCAAAGGCTCCCTGGTATACAGGTCCAGATCTTGACTGTCAAGAGGGCTTTAGCAAAGCCTAGTTGAGGCTAGAAAGGGTGTGAGACTTCAGGTGCTCCTTCTCTGTTCCACTGGCTCTTTCCTATCCTTCCTTCTGCCCAGAGACAGAGCCCCCCAGCACAGGGGTCCCTGCCAGGCTCCTGGACATTTATGGCCTATTTCCCCACCTTCTGGGCCTTACTGTCCCATGGATTGGTGGAGAATCCATAAATATCCAGGCTTTAGCCTCTGTTCCTCAACCCTCTAAGTTACAGAACTAGCCAGCAAGTTCTAGAAGCCGGTGGGTGGTAACAGTGGCCCAGCCCTTGGAGCTCTGCACAGCTAAACACAAACCAATTAACCAAAGCTCCTCTGCCTACAGAAGAGCCAAACTTAATTTACCTACTCTGTACAAGGAGGGTGCTACAATACATAATACCCCTGCACCCCCAGACGAAACAAGCATTTAATCCTTGCATTGCAGAGGGGATCCCACTTCAAGGGTAGTTTTTGTCTCATTCCCAGAATTTAGCTTAAATAAATCTACTTTTCTTTTCCCTGGTTTCTGTACAGCAGGGAGTGATGTCACTGTCCTTCCGACGAGATCCCCGGCAATGCTTAATAGCCTAAATCTCTTCAGGTGACACTCAAACCCAATGAAGGATCATGTTCATGTGAGATTTGGGTTACTCAGCATTAAACTGAATCTTGGTGAAAAGATGATCAGCCAGGGGAAATGTAATTATATTCAATACATTATTCCCTTAAGTTTTTTTTTTTATTATTATTTTTTATTTTTATTTTTTTGCATAATTTTGGCATTGGGGGAGGGGAGCATAGAAAAGAAATGCACCTTAAATTTTTGGTGAAATATCAGTTTTAAAGGTGAATTCCATGAATTCAGCTACTTTGTAAAAAGTGAAGGCACACTATGGGTTAAGTCCAAGGAGGGACCAGGTCAAAAGGGACCAGGTACATGCTCCCCTATACCCAGAAGCACAGGGCAGAGAAGAGTTTCTCAACCAGGGTTCCTCCAGAGGTTGCTAGAGGTTCCTTGAGCAGTGATCAATTTCTGCCTCTCAGATAAGTTCCCACTGACACCAATAATCTTTTTAGCTTGTGGTTGGGTGCAGGGTGGTGCGACAGGAGAGAAAAACTCAGAGTCCAAGTGCAGAGAAACAGAAATATATTGTAAATGAAGTTCGGCAGTATAGAATAGGCCCAATGGAAAGGCAACCCAAACAGGAGAAAATAAAAAAATACATACTGAATCGCAGCCTTCCATCAACAAACCAAAACCGCCTTCTCATCCCCAAATCCCGCTACAAATCTAAGGGAGAACAAAGATTCACAGTCCAAGGACCTCGGCTATGGAACGCTCTACCCATCAACATTCGCTTGGAAGAAAACCATCGGGCCTTCAGAAAAAAACTCAAGACCCACCTCTTCTAATAAGCAGGACAACACAGGACAGACCAAGCGCCTTGAGGCGATTCAGTTCGCATTTGCAGCGCTATACAAATCATTCATTCATTCAGGAGTACTCTCAGCATGAAACAGCGATGTGTAGTAGGAGTAGGCCTCTGGTGTGCCTACAGCGTCTCTCACGAGGGCTGAAATGTGGCCTGTCCTGTCCGTACCCAAGTGGGGAGGCTTCCATAATGGATGGCGTCTCCCTGCACTATTTCTACTCCTCAGGAACCTCTCCCTGATGCTAAGTACTTTCCCTGCCAGACGGGTGACCCATTCCTACTCTAAGCACATGCTTAAATAGACTCTGCCTGACGCAAGATGGCCAACTAAAGTCACATGGGGTGCCAGCATCCAATCGGATAGCTGCCCACTGTGACCTAGAAAACCATAGGCACAAGGTTCCTCTTTACTTTCTTTCCCTCTGCAATGCCACTGCGGTTGAGCGCCACCTGCAGTGGAGACAGCAGACTTCACCTGCCTACAAGCTATTTGTAAGGGAGTAATTCTTCCCAATGACCACAAATGTAAAATTCTTCCCACTGACCATCACATTAATGTATTAGGAGTTGTAGATATAGTAGATTTTAAAAGGGGTTCCCTGAGACCAGAAAGTTATTTCAAGGGTTCCTCTGTGTTGAGAAGGTTGGGAAAGGCTGGGTTAGAGTGCTGAAAGAAGGTACAGCCAGGGAGTCCAAGTACGGTGAGGATATGGGGGTCACAGTGACAGTGTCCCTTTAACTGGACTCTAGCTAAATTTGTGCCTAGAATGTGAGAATATGCATTACTGTCCTGAAATATGCTTTCCCTAGAAGCTAAATACCCCTACCAGTTCATTCACAGGTCGTTGAAATGTATATAGTGTAGAATTCACATAACAAATGTGAACGGTTGTTTCTGAAAACTGTGAAAGTGAAAATCTGCAGCAATAATTGCAGGGAAAAACAGGTATCAAATACCATGAAACAAGTAGAACTTGCAACAGCCATAGAAAAATATTTGTATTATGAATTGGAAGACTGCCATCAGTATATAAGTATGTGAGATTTTCATTTTCAGTCCACATGTATAACCTTCCTAATGGCAGGACTTGTAATATTTCACTGCGTTAACTCACAGCATAAGTATTCTGTACAATGTACTCGGCCACAATATGTCATGTGTGTTTGTGTGTCTGTGTGCATGTCTATGTGTTTGCTTATGTACGGCTGTTATATTCTAAAACAGGGGTCTCCGGACTTTCTAAACAAGGGCCAGTTAACTGTCCTTCAGGCTGTAGAGTGACCAGATTGTGGGCATTAGGATTAGAAAATGCCTTCGTATCAGTGGAAGAAAACAGTGCCTCCTTATTGGTTTTAGTGGGAGGAATAGTGCCCCATTGTTGGTATCAGCGAGAGAAATGGTACTCTAATGTTGGTATTTAGGGGAGGAATAGTACCCCATCATTGATGACTGTGGGAGGAATAGTGTCCTATCATTGGTGTCAGTGGGAAGAATAGGGCCCAATCATTGGTGTCAGTGGGAGGAATTGTGCCTCGTCTTTGGGGTCAGTGGGAGGAAAAGTGCCTCATCATTGTTGTCAGTGGGAGGAATTGTGTCCCATCATTGGTACCAGCTGAAGAAATAGTGCCCTATTGTTGATATCAGCGGGAGAAAAGGTGCTCTATTGCTGGTATTTAGGGGAGAAATATGTACCCCATCGTTGGTGTCTGTGGGAGGAATATTGCCCTATCCTTAGTGTCTGTTGCAAAAATATTGTTGGTGTCAGTGAGAGGAATAGAGTTCCATCATTGGTGTCAGTGGAAGGAATTACAGTAGACCCCATCATTGGTATCAGTGGAAGGAATAGGGACTCATCTCTGGTGTCAGTGGGAGGAATAGTGTCCCATCATTAGTGTGAGGAACGATGTCACATCATTGGTACCAGCAGAAGGAATAGTGCCCCATCAATGGTGTCAGTGGGAGGAATAGTGCACCATCATTGATGTCAGTGGGAGGAATAGCAGCCCATCATTGGTATCAGTGGAAGAAATAGTGCCCCATCACTGGTGTCAATGGGAGCAATAGTGCCTCACCCTTGATGTCAGGGGAAGGAATAGTGCCCCATCATTGGTGTCAGTGAATGGAATGGTGCCACAAGGGTAAAGGCAAGCAAAGTGCCGCTTCTAGCCATAAGGCCACTGACCCAGAAAAAGCATGCAGCTGGGAAAGCCAGAGAAAAGGTAAAACTCCTCCTCATACTAAAGTCATTGGATTAGCATGGCAACCAGGCCTACAAGACAAATTGACTGTAAAATGTATTTAATTTGAAGAACCAGGGCGAGTTCAGAGGGTGATGATAAATGAAGAATACTCAGAATGGTGCAGGGTGGAAAGTGGGGTCCCCCAGGGTTCTGTGCTGGGACCAATCCTGTTTAATTTATTCATAAATGACCTGGAGGATGGGATTAACAGTTCAATCTCTGTATTTGCGGACGACACTAAGCTAAGCAGGACAATAACTTCTTTGCAGGATGTGGAAACTTTGCAAGAAGATCTGAACAAATGAATGGGGTGGGCAACTACATGGCAAATGAGGTTTAATGTAGAAAAATGTAAATACTGCATTTGGTTGGCAAAAATATGAATGCAATCTACTTACTAGGGGTGAATCTCTGGGGGAATCTTGGATGGAAAAGGACATTGAGGTCCTAGTAGTTGACAGGCTCAGCAATAACATGCAATGCCAAGCTGCTGCTAACAAAGCAAACAGAATATTGGCATGCATTAATAAAGGGTTTAACTCCTGGGATAAAGTGATAATTCTACCGCTCTACAAGACTCTGGTCCGGCCGCACCTGGAGTATACTGTCCAGTTCTGGGCACCAGTCCTCAGGAAGGATGTACTGGAAATGGAGAGAGTACAAAGAAGGGCAACAAAGCTAATAAAGGGTCTGGAGGATATTAGTTATGAGGAAAGGTTGCGAGCACTGAACTTATTCTCTCTGGAGAAGAGACGCTTGAGAGGGGATATGATTTCAATTTACAAATACCGTACATGTGACCCCACAATAGGGATAAAACTATTTTCGCAGAATGGAGTTTGATAAGACACGTGGCCACTCACTAAAATTAGAAGAAAAGAGGTTTAACCTTAAACTGCATAGAGGGTTCTTTACTGTAAGTATGTGGAATTCCCTTCCACAGGTGGTGGTCTCAGCGGGGGAAATAGATAGTTTCAAAAAACTATTAGATAAGCACCTGAACGACCGCAACATACAGGGATATACAATGTAATACTGACATATAATCACACACATAGGTTGGACTTGATGGACTTGTGTCTTTTTTCAACCTCACCTACTATGTAACTATGTAATGTTTTGCTGCTTACCAGCCCTTAGATGTAGTAGCTGCTGTCCTTTTTATTTTGTTTTTCAAGCTTCATGTAAATTTTCTGCAAGTACAGAAAAAAAATACCTGTTGACTCCAGTGCACTGAATAGAAATCTTAAAGTGGTTGTAAAGGCTGAAGGTTTTTCCTCTTTATGCATTCTATGCATGAAGGGAAAAAACCTTCAGTGTGCTGCTCTCCCAACAAGCCCCCCTAATGCTTACCTGAGCCCGATTTCGATCCAGTGCTGTGCAGCTCTCTCTCTCCTAATTGGCTCCCACTGCTGTCAATCACAGCCAGCAAGGAGGGAGCAGGGACAGGGGCTGACTTGTGCTCTGTGTGTCTTATGCCCCATACACACAGTCGGATTTTCCGAAGGATTTTGTCCTATCGGACAATGTTGTCGGAAATTCCGACCATGTGTAGGCACCATAGGACAGTTTCCATCGGATTGTCCGACGGACAAAGTTCTATCTCCTGCTGGATAGATTTTCCGACAACAAAGTCCGATCACACCAATTCCGATCGTGTGTAGCGAATTCCGACGGACAAAGTGCCACGCATGCTCAGATCACATTACAAGACCAAAGCTATTGGCTACTAGCCTCTACGTAGTCCCGTCGTACGGAACGAACGTCACCACGTTCAGAATGATCGGATTTTCCGACAACTTTGTCCGACCGTGTGTATGCAACACCAGTGTCGGACAAAATCCGTCGGACCAAATCCGATGGATTTGGTGGTCGGATTTTCCGACCGCGTGTATGGGGCTTAAGACACACAGAGGCGGATCGAGAGCGAGCACACATGAGGGCACTCAGCATAAAGAAGCAGCCAGGAGCTCCGGCAAAGGACCCGAGAAGAGGAGGATTGGGGCATGTTTTGTGCAAAACCGCTGCACAGAGCAGATAAGTATAACATGTTCTTTATTTTGAAAACAAAAAATCCGAAGCTATAGTGTCACTGTAATCTTTGTTATCAGATCAGGAGGGGAGAAGTCTGTAGTCCAAAGCAGGAGAGCAGCCTATGGTGAACATGTTGCCCCTCCATAGATAGAGTGCAGTGAGTGAGTGTTGTCACCTTAGGACAGGAAATTTGTTATGGACAGGATCACCAGGTAAAAAAGCCTAAAAAAAAGAGAACTAATGTAGTCTCCACAACTGCAATATATAAAATGTTTGTTTTTGGGTATAGATGAGCTTTAACCGCTTCCCGACCGCCTGACGCCGATGTACATCGGCAGAATGGCACGGGCAGGCAAAACCACGTACAGGTACGTGGTCCTTTAAGAGGCCTGCTGTGGGTCGCGCGCGCGCGCTGCCAGCGGCTAGCTCGCGACCCGGTCGGGAGCTCTGTGACCACGGCCGCGGGACCATCGGACCCGCTCGCCGCTGGTGTCCCGCGAACGGGTCACAGAGCTGAAGAACGGGGAGAGGTCTGTGTAAACAAACCTCTGCCCGCGCTTCCTACACTGCCTGTCCCTGATCTGCTGTTCCCTGTCATCGGCCGATCAGTGACGTCAGACGTCATCCACGCCCCCTACTGTAAAAAAACACACAACACGTCACACTAACTCCTCCCCGCCCCCTAGTGGTTAACTCCTTCACTGCCACTGTCATTTACATAGGAATCAGTGCTATTTAAATAGCACTGATTTCTGTATAAATGACAATGGTCCCAAAAATGTGTCAAAAATGTCCGATGTGTCCCCCATAATGTCGCAGTCACAATAAAAATCGCTGATCGCCGCCATTACTAGTAAAAAAAAAAAATATTAATAAAAATGCTATAAAACTATCCCCTATTTTGTAAATGCTATAACTTTTGCGCAAACCAATCAATAATCGCTAATTGCGATTTTTTTTACCAAAAATATGTAGAAGAATACGTATCGGCCTAAACTGAGGAAAAAAAAATGTTTTTTTTATATATTTTTGGGGATATTTATTATAGCAAAAAGTAAAAAATATTGCATTTTTTTCAAAATTGTCGCTCTATTTTTGTTTATAGCGCAAAAAATAAAAACCGCAGCGGCGATCAAATACCACCAAAAGAAAGCTCTATTTGTGGGAAAAAAAGGACGCCAATTTTGTTTGGAAGCCACGTCGCACGACCGCGCAATTGTCAGTTAAAGCGACGCAGTGCCGAATCGCAAAAAGGGACCTGGTCCTTTGGCTGCCAATTGGTCCGGGCTGAAGTGGTTAAGTTGTCTTTTACTTAATTAGCCGACCCCCCCCCCCCCCCTGAGTGGAGCCTACCATGGTAAATTCTTACCTTCTATGCTGGGATCTTGACTATGCGGCCTTGATCTTGTGCTTTGAAGCAATTCTGTTGCTGTGCAATGTACTTGCTTACTTACATTGTTGCAAGAACCCTGTAAATCTGCAAATGGTAACATTCCCCTTTAAATAGTCAATATGTAAAAAATGAAAAACTGTGCTAAAAAACATCTGTGCCTACAAACAAACTTAAGCAGCAATTTTGTGCAACACAATCATAATCAAAATAAGAAAAATAAGAAAATTGCGCTAATTATATAAAAGTCCATATATGTGACCAAATAACGCCTATGGCTTAAAACCCATCCGGGGGCCTTTGTCCACATCACAGGGTCACTCCACTTCTCCCAATGGTACTCAAGGGATTCGGTAGGAATTAGACACCGGAAAGAAAAACAGAGGTTCCAGATAGTGTAAAATCCTTAGGTTTATTTAAATGAAAGTTCTCGCTCACAGCAATAAAAAGCCTGAAGTTTGGTGTGTCGGCCGGCACCTACCAAGCAACCCGTCCGTCGGGACACGAAAGAAGTGGTGACGTCAGCACGTCGCTCCGCCCTACGTGTTTCGTCACAAATGACATCGTCCTGGGGCATGGGTTTTAAGGCATAGGCATTCACCGACTCCCTGTAATAAGTCAACTGGAGCTGGTAAGCAGTTTCTACAGCTGGTGGTGGATTCACTGTGACACTATTGATGATGAATGATGGACACTATCCTGGAATTATTCACTTTATCACACTAAAGCCCCATACACACGGTCGGACTTTTTCATGGATTCTGTCCGATCGGACCATGTTGTCGAAAAATCCGACCGTGTGTATGCACCATCGGACAGTGTACGTCGAATTGTCCGACGGACAAAGTCTTATCTCCTGCTGGATAGATTTGCCGACAACCCGGTCCGATCACACCAAATTCGATCGTGTGTACGGTTGTCCGACCGGACAAAGTGCCACGCATGCTCAGATCACATTACAAGTCCAAAGCTATTGGCTACTAGCCTCTACGTAGTCCCGTCGTAGGCAACAAACGTCACCACGTTCAGAATGATCGGATTTTTCGACAACTTTGTCCGACCGTGTGTACGCAAAACCAACATCGGACAAAGTACGACGGACATGATCCGACGGACCTGGTCCGCGGATTGTCCGACCGTGTGTATGGGGCTTAAGTGTGGACTTTTTGTACATTTGATTTACTTATTTGGTCACATATATGGACTTTTATATAATTAGCACAATTTTATTATTGCCCTTTAAATGTTTATTTGTAAAATAAAGATCTAATATACTGTACATAGTAAAAAAGATACAAGAAATTAGTGTAATAAAAAAAAAGACCCAAAGCCATTATATTTTACAACAGTGATTGGAGTTGGTGTAGATGAACGTTACAATCTCCCCTCCTCCAATCACAGAACTCCTTGCATTTTGTGAAAATTATGCAAGGAGTTTTCCCAGTGGATTGGTGCTGAGTGAATGCTCCACTATGATCAGTGTACTCCAGCATTTCAGCTCTGGACGCTTAGCGCTCGGTAAAAGTTTTACCAAAGGCAGCAGCACACACAAATGGCACATGCTTCATTGGTGGTAATTTACTTTTGCAGTATAGAAGTCCAAAAATAGTTTTTAGCCAGAGTTCAGCCTTAATGGAGCAAATTCAGCAGTAGAAGAGCCACAGTAACTGGTTTACACTGAGCCCAAAGCACTTTAGATTGTGTAATCAGAGACGTTATCTGTATAATCAAAGAGTAAACTTCACCTCAAGTACAGGAAGTTGTGAGGGATGGCTTCTTCATACAGTGAGCAACATTTAAAGCTGAACTCCGGGCAAACAGCTAAATACACAGATGAAACTCATATACAGGAGCTGTTTTACTTGCTAAAGGGTTTGTATTTCTGTCCACACAGCCCTATGATTTACACAGCTCTGCCGCCCGCTCCCACTGTGATCACACACAACGGGAACACCCAGCAGTGGGTACCGTGGACTTGATGTCCGCCGGCACCGCCGATTACACAGTACACAGGCAGAATGCCAATCTGCCTATGTAAACAAGGCAGATCGCCGTTCTGTCAGAAAGGAAGGTATTGATCCGGTGTCTCTGCTAAGCAGGAACACCGATCTTTACCTTCCCCCAGTCAAATCACCTCCCCCACAGTGAGTAAGCACAGGCTAGGCACACAGTTAACCCTTTGATCGCCCCTGATGTTAACCCCTTCTCAGCCAGTGTCATTAGTACAGTGACAGTGCACATTTTTTATCACTGATCACTGTATTAGTGTCACTGGTCCCCAAAAAGTGTCAAAAGTAACGGTTAGTGTCCGATTTATCCGCCGCAACATCACAGTCCTGCTATGAGTTGCTGATCTCTGCCATTAATAGTAGAAACATTTTAAATAAAATAAAAATATCCCATAGTTTGTAGACGCTATAACTTTTGCGCAAACCAATCAACATATGCTTATTGGGATTTTTTTTACCAAAAATATGTAGCAGAATACACACTGGCCTAAAATGATGAAGAAATTCGATTTTTTTTTTTTTTTTTTATTGCATATGTTTTATAGCAGAAAGTAAAAAAATATATATATATTTTTTCAAAATTGTTTGTCTTTTTTTGTTTATAGCGCAAAAAAAATAATAAAACGCAGAGGTGATCAAATACCACCAAAAGAAAGCTCTATTTGTGGGAAAAAAAAGATACTAATTATATTTGGGTACAGTGTAGCACGACCGCGCAATTGTCAGTTAAACTAACGCAGTGTCATATTGCAAAAAGTGGCCCAGTCATGAAGGGGGGTTAATTTTCCAGAGGTCAAGTGGTTAAAGTGGTTATAACCCCTTACATATACCCAGTGAAGTGACTGGCTTCAGGTCATTCACAGAGATTAAACAAATCCTCCCAAGTTGTAACTGTTTATCTGTAGCCCTCTCTTCTCTACGGCTTCCTAAAGCACACATTTTACACAGCATTTCTGAGCTCTGGCAAGCAGGGGGCGGGGATCTGATGTCACACACTCCACAGCACAGAGCAGAGAGCTGAGTGTAATCTGTGACCTGAGTGGAGGGACTGGACACACCCCCTCTACACCGTCTCATAGAGAAACATAGCATAGCTGAGGCTGTCAATAACTATCTGTGTGCTGGAGGATGGCATCCCCTGGGAATCTGTGCTGTCCATACAACCTGTCAGTAGTGACTCATGCAGATAGTAGAGGGAAGAGATAGCAGACAGGAATCAATCATATTCTGTGCTTTGAATTGAGACAAGTACATTCTATATATATATAGAGATATATGCTTTGTTCATCTTTCATTTCAGAGGTTTGCAACCACTTTAAATTGTTTGTAAACCTCAGACATGAAATATGAGCAAAGAATATCCCTCTATAGTGGGATATGCTCTATAGCAGGGGTCTTCAAACTATGGCCTTCCAGTTGTTCAAGAACTACAATTCCCATCATGCCTAGTCATGTCTGTGAATGTCAGAGTTTTACAATGCCTCATGGGATGTGTAGTTCCGCAACAGCTGGAGGGCCGTAGTTTGAGGATCCCTGCTTTATAGTCTCAATTAGGAGAAATAAGTGTCATTTCTGTCTTCTGCTTCATTCCTCTGCTATCAGCATGAGTCACTTCTGACAAGTTTTTCTGACACCAAGAGAAAAAAAAAGGGGGGAGGGACCTCCAGCAAATTGACAGCCCCAGCTGTGTTCCTGTAAGCCTTGTGGAAGGGGATGTGCCCCTTCCCTCCAATCAGCTCTCAGAGCTCTCCTCACTGAGCTCTGCAGAGTGTAACTTCAGCTCTCTACCCTTTTTTTTTTTTTTAACTCTCAGACAAACTGCATACAGTGCATCCATAAAGTATTCACAGCGCTTCACTTTTTCCACATTTTGTTATGTTACAGCCTTATTCCAAAATGTATTAAATCCATTATTTTCCTCTAAATTCTACAAACAATACCCCATAATGACAACGTGAAATAAGTTTGTTTGAAAAATTTGCAAATGTATTAAAAATAAAAAAATTGTAAAAATCCCATGTACATAAGTATTCACAGCCTTTGCGCAATACTTTGTTGAAGCACCTTTGGCACCAATTACAGCCTCAAGTCTTTTTGTGAATGATGCTACAGGCTTGGCATGCCTATTTTTGGGCAGCTTCTCCCATTCTTCTTTGCAGGACCTCTCAAGCTCCATCAGGTTGGATGGGAATCATTGGTGCACAGACATTTTCAGATCTCTCCAGAGATGTTCAATCGGGTTCAAGTCTGGGCTCTGGCTGGGCCACTCAAGGACATTCACAGAGTTGTCCTGAAGCCACTCCTTTGTTATACCATATACTGCTGTGTTTTTGGGGTCATTGTCCTGTTGGAAGATGATCCTTCGCCCCAGTCTGAGGTCCAGAGCACTCCGAAGCAGGTCTAGGATGTCACTGCAAATTGCTGCATTCATCTCCCCCTTAATCCTGACTAGTCTCCCAGTTCCTGCCGCTGACCAAACATCCTGAGAGGAGGATGCTGCTACCACCATGCTTCACTGTCGGGATGGTATTGGTCAGGTAATGAGCGGTGCCTGATTTCCTTAAGACATACGCTTTCCATTCAGCCCAAAGCGTTCAATCTTTGTTTCATCAGACCAGAGAATTTTGTTTCTCATGGTCTGAGAGTCTTTTAGGTGCCTTTTGGCAAACTCCAGATGGGCTGTCATGTGCCTTTTACTGAGGAGTGGCTTCCGTCTGGCCACTCTACCATACAGGTGTGGTTGGCGGAGTGCTGCAGAGATGGTTGTTCTTCTGGAATGTTCTCCTGTCTCCACAGAGAAAAACTGGAGCTCTGTCAGAGTGACCATCGGGTTCTTCGTCACCTCCCTGACTAAGGCCCTTCTCCCCCGATTACTCAGTTTAGCTGGGTGGCCTGCTCTAGGAAGAGTCCTGGTGGTTCCAAACTTCTTCCATTTATGGATGATGGAGGCCACTGTGCTCATTGAGGCCTTCAATGCTGCAGAAATGTTTCTGTACCCTTCCCCAGATCTGTGCCTCGATACAATCCTGTCTCAGAGGTCTACAGACAATTCCTTGGACTTCATGGTTTGGTTTGTTCTCTAACATGCACTGTTAACTGTAGGACCTTATATAGATGGGTATGTGCCTTTCCTAATTATGTCCAATCAACTGAATTTACCACAGGTGGACTCCAATCAAGTTGTAGAAACATTTCAAGGATGATCAGTGGAGACAGGATGCACCTGAGCTCAATTGTGGGTGTCATAGCAAAGACTGTGAAGACTTTATGTACATGGGATTTTTTTCATTTTTTATTTTTAATAAATTTTCAAAGATTTCAAACAAACTTCTTTCACATTGTCATTATGGGGTATTGTTTATAGAATTTTGAGGAAAATAAGGAAATTAATCAATTTTGGAGTAAGGCATAACATAACAAAATGTGGAAAAAGTAAAGCGCTGTGAATACTTTCCGGATGCACTGTAAATTCAGCACTTGGAATGAATGTAGAGCAGAGATGGCTGCAGATAAACAGGTGCAACTTATGTAGGAGGCTTTGTTTCATCTCTGTGTATCACTTTGAGGCCAGTCACATAAGGGTTTACAACCACTTTAATGGTTACAGAACTGCAATAAAATGTGTCTTTTATATCTGCCTATGGTCCAGACAAAGATTTGAATGCTAAAGATTCACACCTATTTCTTATTATGACAAAATAAGATGCCTGGAAGAATGATAGCAATCACTAGACACATTTATATTCCTGCAAACCGATGCCGGAGCTCGAAACTTCAGTTGGTCCAGACTTCCTCACTTATTACAGAAGTTCAAAAAGAACATTGACTTCCTTGAAGTATAATGTGGTTCTTCAAGATCCCAGGACCGTTTCCTGTAGAAAGGCAGACCTGGCTTTTAGTTCGTGGCCACTGTAAATATTACTTTCTGCATCTTTTCTGTTTATTTTTCTCTGTAGAGCTCAGAATCAGCAACAACTGCCGTGGCTCATGCGAATGTGATCACGGCTTTGTGTCGATGCCAATTAAAGCAAAGGAACCGGCTCAGCTTACCGAACCCGTGCCTACCCACCCAAAATGAACACCTTCTGCTTTCAGTAAAGTTAAAGTAGCACTCCAGTGAAAAAGAAAGCCTGGAACCCAACACAAAGCCTACCTGTTCAGGACTACTTGCATAGTTTTTGCTAGTGGTGAGCCGGAAATGGAAGGATAGGATTCAGCTTCTAACAAGTGGCGTTGTTTTTGGTGTTTGAGTTTCAGCACTAGGAATTTTCTGCATTAAAACAATTACTGTGTGCGTGTGTGTGTGTGTGTGTGTGTGTGCGCGTTTGCATATTTATCACAACTCTCAAACATTGGTTTAAAATCATATGTATATGTAAAATGTAAAGTTTGGCTGTCTATGGTATTTGAGGGGCGGTAAAAGTGCAGCTCCACCACAGGTTTTTAACCCCCACCACCACCCTCTGCTTTTCTATGTAGTGATGTAGTGCACCCTCCTCCTCCCCCCGGAAAAGTCGCTGCTAAATTTGGTCCTATTTCCCCCTCGAAGCACACACAGCCAGGCACAGAGCATTTTCCGCATTCTTCTGAGGGCTCGAAAGATCAGTTTAAGGGTTTTTTTGTGTTTTTTTTTTTTTATTGGGGAACAATGAACTTGGAAGGGGAGCATGGGATACCCCAGAACTGCAAAACTGTACATTTTGAGGGCTGTTTAACTTCTGACTGCAATGCAAAAACTTCTAGCTGTATTGCACAGCCTCTGGCTGCACTGCACTGCATAGACAATGTCCCACTGGATCTCTAGGCTGACCGTGACCTGTACTCCTTCCAGAGTCTCAAAGCACTACACTGTTATGCCGCGTACACACGACCGGACTTTTCGACAGCAAAGGTCAGACGGAACGAATCCGTCGGACAATTTGATCGTGTGTGGGCTTCATCGGACCTTTGCTGTCAAAAAATCAGACGGACTTTAGAAATAGAACATGTTTTAAATTTTTACGCCAGAACCAGTTCTTATGGAGAAATCCGTTCGTCTGTATGCTAGTCCGACGGACGAAAACCGACGCTTGGGCAGCTATTGGCTACTGGCTATGAACTTCCTTATTCTAGTCCGGTTGTACATCATCACGGTCGAATCCGTCAGACTTTGGTGTGATTGTGTATGTCCAAGTCCATTCGTTCGGAAAGTTCGTCGGAAGTCCATCGGAAAAAACGTCGGACCTAGTCTGCCGGAAAGTACGGCCGTGTGTACACGGCATTACTCTCACTGTTACTCTCTGAGGTCTTGTACTCACTTAGCCACAGGATCACCGGTTGCCTCCTGCCAATATCCACCAGGCTCTTCCCAGTGAGGGTAATGTAGACTCCCACTGCTTCTGGATAACTCCCTCCCTGCTTTCTCTCATGGGTTTTCTCCTGACCCAACTGGATCCTTGGACTATTTATATGATGTTTATATATTGTAAGCTCAGGAACAATGAAAGCTTACTTACATGCATACAAGGAAATATATTCATAAGATCTCATGCCCTTAATTGGACTGCTATAGCCAATTACATATATCACAGTATTAATATATCACAAAATGGATGAGTGGAGAGACATTACAATTATACATAAACAGCACTGAGAATAGTAGAAAGAGTAGAATACTGTTTTGGCAGGTGGACTCCCAAAAGCCAAGTAGAGGTGGGCAGAGGAGGACAATAATTTGGGTTGTATAACTCCTTTTATCAAGTCTGATCCCATGTGAAAGATTCCTGGGGCATTGGGTGTGGGTCAAAGGCCCTTGCTCCTCAACATTCAAACAAAATGACTTACAAGGGAGGAAGGCTTTGCCGCCTTACCCTTGCAAGTTACCCTCCCAATGCTGGCATGTGGCCTTTTCTGGCCATAAGGGTCCAGGCCACAGGGAATTATAAGGGGACCCCCATGCTGTTTTTTTTAATATGCACTGTTAAGAACTACATTATGCTGTCCTGTAACACAACGTACAGCCTTAAAAAGGTTGTAAACCCTAAGGCCCCTTTCACACGGGTGGACCGTATGTCCGTTTTTCATCCATCCGTTTTCAGATGAAAAATGGACATACATGTATCCCAATGGGATAGCTGATGTCAGCGGATGAACATCCACTGACATCAGATGACATCAGTCTCTGCTATGCTCTGTTTCTGATAATGGAGGAAAACCCTACTTTTCCATCCATCTGCGGATTGGATGAAAACGGACTCTACGGTCCGTCTTCATCTGATCCCCCATAGAGGAGAGCGGCGCTCTGACAGGTCGGTCCCTGCACAGTGTCATCTGCCTGCTCAGCGGGGATCGTCGGAGCGATCCCCCCACTGAGCAAAGCGGAGCCCGTACATGGACACGTCCGTGTGAAAAGGCCCTAAAACAAAAAAAAACTGTAAGACAAAGGCATAATGAGCTAGTATGCATTGCATACTAGAAGATTATGAAATACTTACCTTAGAAGGAAGCCCTGCAGTGGCGCCCACACACCGCTGAGACGGTTGACATCTTCCCCGGTGTTTCTTCTGGGTTCACGGGCTCCAGCAATGTGATTGGCCAGAGCAGTGATGACGTCACTTCCGCGCATGTACGTGGGAGCTGCCGGTTCAGGCACAGGGCCCTGAAGAAACGGCACGGGCAGCCATTCCTTCAATGTGCATGTGATGACGGCGGCGGCGTATATAGTAAATATTGCCTAAACGGTCCATGTTTAAGAGCTATTTACAGTACCTACAGTACCTATAGGTAAGCCTAATTATAGACTTCAGTGGAGTCCAACCCTAAGTTGGGGGACCTGGAAGGAACCAAACCCAGCCAGATACGTTTATGCCTATTGGGGATTTTAAAGCATATCTCCACATCCACGTGGTCTCTAGTAAATGTTTAAGGACAAGTAGGTCTCATTATAAAATTTGCCCTATTATAGGGCTTTAGCCTTGTTGTGTATGTGATTTCTATACTTTCTTACACCTACTGCAGAGGTCATGGTTAGAGAGAGAAAATGCTTAAAGAAGAATTCTAGGTATAGATATTTTTTGTACTAAATTCTTTTAGTGCTAGCTGATCTTTGGTGGACTACTGCTCCCAGTCAGTCCTCTTTAGGCCTGCCAGCCCTACTGACTGCTGGCATGCCTAGGTTGGGGATTGCATAGCATACTAGCTCATTATGAATGACTTACCTGAAAACGAAGCCCCCGAAGCGGTCCTCATCCACGATCTTCTGCGCCGCCATCCAGCGCCTGAGTGACTTCCGGGTCTCGCCGCTCCATCGCTGTCATTCGCTGGAGCGGCGATGACAACACTCCCACGCATGCGCAGGAAAGCGGAATATCGCGGTGAACCCGGCATGCGCAGTGAGCCTGCGCGCCGCTGTCTACGGCGCATGCGCTTTAGACAGCGATGCCTTTTCTTTTCTAAATATCTCCTAAACCATGTAGGTTTAGGAGATATTTATTGGACCTACAGGTAAGCCTTAATCTAGGCCTACCTGTAGGTCAAAGTGGTTTGTAAGGGTTTACAACCACTTTAAATCATTGTAGTCTGATTTAAAATGTTTACCTTCCACGTGTTCTATCAATATGTCTTGAGTGGCCTTTCTCAGTGCCCCACAGCCTTTGCTCAGAAAACATCCCTGCCGGGTCCTTCTTTTAATGCATATGCGTGTCACAGCCTCCATCATTCCTATAGTGAGCCATTGTTAGGTACCTGAGTGGAGAGCCTGACTTTGCTGGGAGAGGGCCTCTCTTACGGCTCTGGTTCAGGGCCCACTGAAGTGGAGACAGTGGTCCCGTGAGCACAGCGGGGTAGGAGTGCCTGGACTGGATGCGGTGGCAGATGTAGCTGGCCGGTAACACTCTCCTGGAAGCTGAAGGAGCAGAGACTGGTAGGCAGCGGAGCAGGGTCCGGATACAGGATGACCCCGAGATGGCGTCAGCGATTCTGGGGGTGTGCAGAGAGACAGGCAGAGGGGTCGTCAGGCAGGCCGGGTCTGGATACACTTGGCAGGCAGGTAAGTGGGTTCAGGCAGTAGAGAGGTCAGACAGGCAGGAGGTCAGCGTTCAGTATCAGTCAAGCAGAATCAACAAGCCGGGATCAGGGATGGAGAAGGCAGCAGAGTCAAACGGAAGCCGGGTCAGGTTTTCAGGAGGGTTCAGGCAGAGACAGGTTTCACAGGGGTAAGACTGTAGACGAACAGCACCAATTCAGTGCAACTGCCACTTCTTTTAAAGGGCCACTGGCGCCAAGCAGCGCAAGCGCGTCACGTGTGCGCCCGCGCTCGCCGCGCACGCGCGCGCGCCTGAGGAATCCGCCGGAGCGCACCCCCGTTCCGACGCCCGGACGAATCAGCGGCGCTCGTGCGCATGCGCGCACGCCGATTCGACCGCACATCGCGAGTGGGGCCCTGACATTGCCCCCCCACAAGGGGCAACCTCCGGGTGCCCAATTGATCATCCTTCTCGGGGTGCGAGATAAAAAAGGCACGAATTAGTCTTTCAGCGTGTATATTGTCCTCAGGTTCCCAGGAGTTACTTTCCGGACCGTAGCCCTTCCATTTAATTAGAAACTGCCTTTGCCCTTGTCGCCTTCTACAATCTAGCACAACTTCTACCTCGTACTCCTCGTTTCCATCCACTAGGACAGGGTCAGGAGGCCCGGACTCCCTATTGGGGAAGGGGTCGGGCACCGAGGGTTTCAACAGGGAGACATGAAATACGGGGTGTACCTTCATGGTGTCAGGCAGAGATAGTTCATAGGACACTTCATTGATCCTCCTCTTTACAGGAAAAGGGCCCAGGAACTTGGGTGCCAACTTCTTAGATGGACAGGCTAACTTTAAATTAGAAGAGGAAAGCCATACCTGATCCCCAATTTGCAGATTTAGTTCTCCCCTCCTCTTTTGGTCAAAGGCTTTCTTACTGTCCGCCTGGGCCTTGGTTATGGCATCCTGAAGAACCTGGTTGTTGCGGCTAAGGAAGGTCACTGTGTCCTGGACTGCTGGAACAGAGGATTCTGCAAGAAAATCTGGGAGAAAGGTTAGGTGGAACCCATAATTAGCAAAGAACGGGGACTGCCCCGTGGTTGAGTGACTGGCATTGTTATATGCAAATTCCGCTAAGGGCAGTAGAGACACCCAATCGTCTTGCACGAATGAAGTGAAACACCTAATATATTGTTCAAGGGTCTGGTTCGTGCGCTCAGTCTGCCCATTGGTCTGTGGGTGGTAAGCCGAGGATAGGGCCAGCTCGATCTTCAAGCTCTCACACAGTGCCCTCCAGAACCGAGAGGTGAACTGGACTCCCCTGTCCGAAACTATGTTCTTGGGTACCCCGTGTAACCTAATGATCTCTCTGATAAATACACGGGCCGTCTCTGCTGCGGATGGAGTTCCCCTTAGGGGCAGGAAGTGGGCCATCTTTGAGAGTCGGTCAACGACTACAAAGATGGCCGTGTGACCTTCAGAGGGTAGCAACTCGACAATGAAGTCCATCGTAATCATACGCCAGGGTCGGTCGGGTGCAGGAAGAGGCTTAAGTAGGCCCCAGGCTCGGCCCCTAGTGGTCTTGCTTCGGGAACATACTGGGCAGGAGCTAACGTACTTGGAACAGAATTCCTTCAGACCAGGCCACCAGAAGGTGCGCTGCACCAGATCGAGGGTTTTACGGGCCCCAAAGTGTCCTGCTAGTGGGTGGTCGTGGAGGAGGGCCAATACTTTAACCCGGACGGGTTCGGGGACAAACACCTGACTATCCTTCCACAGTAATCCTTCTCTCGGGGTTAGTACCGGTCCTGGGGGAAGGAGCGGGTTCAGGGATGCTTCCCTGATCTGGGACAGTAAATCTGGTTGTAACAAGAGGAAACTGCTTGCAGGAAGGATGGTATCTGGAGGTGTGGGGTCCTTAGGGCAGTCATACATACATGAGAGCGCATCAGGCTTCACGTTCTTAGATCCAGGCCGGTAGGTAATGTGGAAGCTGAAACGAGAAAAGAACAGGGCCCAGCGGGCTTGTTGTGGTTTTAAGCGTTTCGCCGTCCTCAAGTATTCGAGATTTTTGTGGTCTGTGTATATTAACACAGGATGGACTGCCCCTTCCAGCAAGTACCGCCATTCCTCCAATGCTGACTTAATGGCTAGCAGTTCTCGGTCACCCACGTCATAGTTCCTTTCGGCAGGGGAAAGTTTCCGAGAAAAGAAGCCCACAGGGTGCATTAGGTCGTTATTGCCCTGGCGTTGGGAGACCACGGCTCCCACTGCTACCTCGGAGGCATCCACTTCCAGGATGTATGGAAGAGACGGGTCAGGGTGACTGAGGATGGGAGCGGATGTGAATCGCCCCTTAAGTTTTACAAATGCCTCCTGAGCCTCTGGACCCCAATAAAACCGTACGTTCTGCCTTGTTTGCTGCGTGATTGGTGAGATGATGGCCGAGAACCCCTTGATGAACTTCCTGTAAAAGTTCGCAAATCCGACAAAACGCTGCACACCCTTTTTATCAGAGGGGGCCGGCCAGTCTAGTACAGCAGTTACTTTTTGTGGGTCCATCTCAATGCCTGCTGGGGAAATCTCAAGTCCCAGGAATTTGATGCTCTGCTGTTCGAAGGTGCACTTCTCTGCTTTGGCATATAATCCGTGTTGACGGAGACGGAGTAAGACTCGGCCCACATGTCCCCGATGCTGCTCAAGCGTCCTGGAAAAGATCAGGATGTCATCCAAGTATACAATGACAAAAATGTCCAGAAAGTCTCTGAAGACCTCATTTATGAGGTGCTGGAAGGTGGCCGGGGCATTACAGAGGCCAAAGGGCATGACCAGGTATTCGTAATGCCCGAAGCGGGTACGAAAAGCAGTCTTCCACTCGTCGCCTGGTCGGATGCGGACCAGGTTGTAGCCCCCCCTTAAGTCCAGTTTGGAGAATATGGTGGCCGCTCTTAGCTTTTGGAACAGTTCTGGGATTAAGGGTAGGGGATATCGGTTTTTAATCGTAATCTTGTTCAGTTCCCGGTAATCCACACAGGGTCGGAGTGACTGATCTTTCTTGGTCACAAAGAATATGCCGGCCCCAGCAGGTGAAGTGGAGTGACGTATGAACCCCTTCTTCAGATTCTCTGAAATGTAAGCCTTCAGGGCCTCTTGTTCCTTCTCAGAAAGGGGGAAGATACGCCCGAATGGAATCTCAGCTCCTGGCAAAAGTTCAATAGGGCAATCATAGGTGCGGTGTGGAGGTAGAGAATCCGCCCCCGTTTGCTAAAAACGTCCAGGAATTCGTGGTAGGGTTCCGGCACTACTTGATCAAGGTTAACATCAGAGTCCAGACAGAGAAGCGTAGTGGGTTGTGCCGGAACTTCATGTAGGCAGTGCTCCAAGCAGTAGGGGGACTGGAACTTGACCTCCCCCGTGGACCAACTGATGGTTGGGTCGTGAGCCTGCAGCCAGGGAATACCCAGGATTACCGGAAACAGGGGGGAAGAGATTACATCCAAGGTTAATAGTTCCTTGTGGTGAAGGGAAGAGGTGGTGAGCAAGGGTTGGGTTTCTTGAACAACTTGGCCTGATCTAATGCGGGAACCGTCAGCCAGAAAGACGGATAGTCCATGGACCTTTTTCTGGAGAGGAATGTCGTGCTGGCTGGCAAAAGTGGCATAGATGAAACAGTCAAGGATAGCGCTGGTGAGAACCGTCTTTCCCAGGAACTGAAACGACAGGGATAAAGAGATGTGGGTGGCATGGACTGGCAAGGGTACAAAGTTGGCTGACACAGACGAAAGGCACTTATGTGTCTTACTTGGGCATCGGTTCACAAAGTGTCCAGACCCACCGCAATACAGGCACAAGTTTAGTTGCCGGCGTCGGGCTCGTTCCTCCGGGGACAGAGTAGGTCGCATGAGACCAAGTTGCATCGGCTCGCCGGCATCAAGAGAAGAATGGGTAGGGCCCACCGGTTGAGCGGGCAGGTAGCGGGTGGCCGGCAATGGGGCTCTTGCGGTCATCCAGGCCGGGCGGTGGACTTGGGCAGATCTCTCAACTCTGCGCTCCCGGAGCCGACGGTCAATCTGAATGCTCAGGTTTATCAGGCCCTCCAGGGTATCAGGGGTGCCCACGCGGGCAAGTTCGTCCTTTAGGCCTTCAGAGAGGCCCGTGCGGAACTGGTGCCTTAATGCAGAGTCGTTCCATTGGGTGTCTGCGCTCCAGCGTCTAAAGTCTGTCACATAGTCCTCGGCCGTTCTGCGACCCTGCTGGAGCGCAGACAGAGCAGATTCGGCTGTGGTGGTTAACTGGGGGTCCTCGTAGAGTTGCGCCATAGCCTCCAGGAAGGATGAGAGGGATTGGGTTAGCATGCTATTCCCCTCCAACAGGCGGTGTGCCCAGATCTGAGGCTCGCCCTGCAGTAGTGAAATCACAAACCCCACTTTAGTGGCCTCTAGGGAGAAAGTTCTGGGTTATAGGGCGAAATATAACTGACAGGCGTTGCGGAAGACCCGGAACTTGGAGCGATCACCGGAGAACCGATCTGGAACAGGCACTCTTGGTTCCGGAGGCAGCATTACCACTGCAGGTGGAGGAGTAGCAGGTGGTGCAGGAGGCTGAGGAGGCGCAGGGGCTGCGACGTCGGAACCAGCAAGTTGCTGCACTCGTCCTTCCAGTCTGGTATATCCTTCTTGAAGGGATTGCACCGCCTGGGTGAGGGCTGCTAGGTGGGAGCAGATCTCCCTCATGGTAGAGGCTTCTCCCGCAGGCTCAGTCATGGCTGTTCGTACTGTTAGGTACCTGAGTGGAGAGCCTGACTTTGCTGGGAGAGGGCCTCTCTTACGGCTCTGGTTCAGGGCCCACTGAAGTGGAGACAGTGGTCCCGTGAGCACAGCGGGGTAGGAGTGCCTGGACTGGATGCGGTGGCAGATGTAGCTGGCCGGTAACACTCTCCTGGAAGCTGAAGGAGCAGAGACTGGTAGGCAGCGGAGCAGGGTCCGGATACAGGATGACCCCGAGATGGCGTCAGCGATTCTGGGGGTGTGCAGAGAGACAGGCAGAGGGGTCGTCAGGCAGGCTGGGTCTGGATACACTTGGCAGGCAGGTAAGTGGGTTCAGGCAGTAGAGAGGTCAGACAGGCAGGAGGTCAGCGTTCAGTATCAGTCAAGCAGAATCAACAAGCAGGGATCAGGGATGGAGAAGGCAGCAGAGTCAAACGGAAGCTGGGTCAGGTTTTCAGGAGGGTTCAGGCAGAGACAGGTTTCACAGGGGTAAGACTGTAGACGAACAGCACCAATTCAGTGCAACTGCCACTTCTTTTAAAGGGCCACTGGCGCCAAGCAGCGCCAGCGCGTCACGTGTGCGCCCGCGATGCGCGCGCCCGCGCTCGCCGCGCGCGCGCCTAAGGAATCCGCCGGAGCGCACCCCCGTTCCGACGCCCGGACGAATCAGAGGCCCGCGTGCCCATGCGCGCACGCCGATTCGACCGCACATCGCGAGTGGGGCCCTGACAGCCATACTCTGCTGAACAGTTAGAGGCCACAAGGCTGTACAGAGGCTGTACAGTCAAAAGGTCCAAAACTTCTTTGAACTCTTTTC
Source organism: Lithobates sylvaticus (assembly GCA_028564925.1). Classification (NCBI taxonomy): domain Eukaryota; kingdom Metazoa; phylum Chordata; class Amphibia; order Anura; family Ranidae; genus Lithobates; species Lithobates sylvaticus. The sequence continues at coordinate 468,274,624 of CM053030.1, forward strand.
AACTTTCCAGACCCACAGAAATTTTGGTAGCTCCAAGTGAAATAATGGATGGTGCCATCACCAGTGAAATCCAGAACATAAAGTATTGCCTCTATTGCATAAAGTATTGCCTCTGTACTATAATGGCAATATAAGCAGCAGGAAATGTATTCACCACTGTGATATTTGGGGTTGTTTAGCTCAGTGGTAGAAGCATTTTTAGTGAGTTCATGCCAGTCCAAACCGTGTTTTTAGGGCTTGTTAGCCCACTTTTATTAAACAAACTCAAAGTTCACAGAAACAGTTGGGGATTTTCACTATCAAAAAAGCAGGTAACAGACCAGACCATTTTACAAGGTTTCTCTGAGTTCATTCAGCTTTCCCAGCTCTCCTGGCTCTCCCAACTATTTCTGTTGCAGCACACTGCTGCACAGGCCCTCTCCCTGGCTTCTCAATAGGGGTTCTCAAAAATCTCTGCTTAAAGCCCCTTTCAAACTGGCGGTTTTGACGGCGGACCTGCTAGTCTATGGAGCGACGGATGTCAGCGGTGACATGTCCGCTGACATCTGACCCGGTCTGATCCGCTAAAAGCAGATGGATGGCCCTACGCACACCTCCGTCGCTGGCGGATCGGATCAGGTGAGATCCGATGAAAGCGGACATGCTGTCCGTTTTCATCCGATCTCTCCATAGAAACCAGCGGCACTCGACATAGGGGTTCTCGTTCTCTCACTCATCTAAGATTTCCTCAGTCTCCTGGACTCACCTAGTTTTCTTGGCTCACTCAGTCTCTGGCACTCACTAAAGATGGCCATCAGCCGGGTCAGCAGGAACTGGCCAAGATTCCAACCATATAGGGCCAGGCTGAATGTAGCCAAGTTGATTGAAAGATCAATTTGGGTACAACTAGCCTGCCAGATTTTGCATGTGATTATCAGTAGCGGCTGTCATTGGCGCTAGCAATAATCACTGTGTTCTCATGGCCGGGACAGCTCCCCCCCCCCATGGGTGAACACAATGGCTCGGCATGGGGGATTTACCTGTCAACACTGTCTGTGTCAACACTGTCTGTGTTGATGGGGGAATCAAAAGAAATTTGCTCCGTCTATGGCCGGCCTTAGCCACCTTGACTCTATGGACAAGCAATCTCTCCTGCAGCATGGAGTGCTGTTTCTTGAGTAGAGTGCACCTGTCTGCTAACAGGAGCCCTGAGCTATGCCCAAGTTCTTAATTAAAAGGACTGTGCGCACCTGTACTCACAGCCTGGCACTCTCCTGCAAGACCTGGACACTGGGTTGGAGACTTCTTCCCATCCAAAGCACTTCAAAGTCTGCAAATTCTCAAACCCAATCCAGAAATACCAAAACGTTGAAAAGTTGAAAAACCACCTTTCAATGTTCAATGTTCAGAATCAATATTCAGAAGCCCCATATTTTGCATATGTATATATGCAAACACTCTCTACTTCCCTGTACACAGTGGCAGGACCTCTTACTTTCACCTCCATCTAATGGAGCAATGTTTCTGAGCCACTATGGCCCCTTCCTCAGGTCATAGTGTGGGGCTGTAGAGTAAATATCACCGGATCAGGGAGGAAGGTGAGTATTTTACAGCAGGACACTTGTAATAAAGTTAGATTTGTTAGATTAGATTTAGATTTAAACTGTATTTAAAATAAGTAAAATGGTTTCAAATAGACCAGTGTGTGTTGATAGCTCTCAAAGGACAGATGTGTTTTTTTTCTTTTCGAAATGGGCATTTTTTTTACTTGCTCACTTTCTAGAAACCTTGGCTCCTGCTGACACTGGATTATCAGGATTAGAGGGAATATACTTCTACACATAAAGCCTGCGTTATCCCAGGACATCCCAATCTGCTTATATTGAGCCATGTTAGACTAATTTATACTTTTAAAAGAGATTAGCAAATGATTCCAGAGATAACCATGGAGAACACACTAGGTGGTTTTAAATGCATTTCAAAATTGAATGCTGCTACCTTCAAGCAAATCTATAGTTTTTAGATATGTTCTTGTTTGCTATGTTCACAAGTTTAAAAAAAAAAAATTATTTTGTAATTGTATTTTTTTAATCAGGTAAAACTGGAATGTTGCGTGTGAATATTTTATATGCATGATCAAGCTGATTTACTACTATGCTATGAGTAGCCCGTGAAATTTGATCTCCTTATATTCAGGTCTACTTACGCACATGTACATTAACCAAAGGTGAGACATGACCTTTTCTTAGGCAGTGTGTTCTATTTTAAATTAGAGGGAGGAGGGGTAGAAGTGGCAATGTTCTGGACTTGGGGTACTTGAAACCCTCTGCTGACGTAGTGGAGTGCCTGTGCAAATAAATGCAATAAAAAAGTGCAAAAATGCAAATCTAATGCAAAATGTGAAGATGTTCTAAATAAATAAGTGCAAGTTGTGCAAAACAAATCTGAATAATTATTACAACCTAATATGCTGTTGCTACAAAATGCTGCTATGGTGACTAGCCAATGCGTATGCGTACTAGCCAAAATGTATGATTGTGCCCACAGTCTCATATGCTAATCCTAAAACACACACTAGTGCCAATCCATTGATGCATGCCTCCTGTGCAGAGGACCACAATCTAAATCAAATTGTCCAATGTGATAATAGATCAAAAGCATAAATCCAAAAAAAAAACGTGTTAATGCACTGAAAGGTATGTATATATGCTCCTGTGCAATAACCGCAAGTGAAACCAATATTCTACTGTGGTGATGGTGTATTGCACTGGGCTCAGCATATATATATATAAAGTCCTCTAATAAACCGTGCTAGTGCACTACAAAGTCCAAATATGGTGCAAATAATAAAGTGACAGGTGCTCTTCACAACTGTTATTCAGTGCTTCTTAAAAGGTGCCCCATAGGAAATACACTCACCAATAGGCGTGCGCACAGGGTGAATCTCTGTCCTCAGTCCCTTTCTTTGTCTCAAAAGTGAAACATCAGGGGCCTGTTTAAACCCCTGCTATTTCACCAAAGCCCCCAATGGGGCCCCTAAAAATATTGTAAAAGATCAATTATAAAAATGATTGTATAAAAATATTATAAAAAATAATGCAATTTTAAAAATGTAATAAGAAAATAAACTACTGACATCGTCCACTGCTCTACCGATGCTGTCTATTGCCCTACTGCCCTACTGCCCTGTATATTTATACACACACACGCAAGTGTGTTAGAGCTTTGGGGTGCACACCCTAATGCAATAGGTTGCGCACACCTATGCACTCACCGCAATTATTCACCCCACAAGGAGGTATTTCACCTTCACGGTATTTGCCACTGTGTAGCACACGGGAAAAGCCTGTCGTCCTGTATCAGCTGTTTGCTTCCGTGATTGCGGTGTAATGCCTTGTACACACGGTCAGACATTCCGACCACAAAATCCGTCTGATTTTTTCCAACAGATCTTGTCTGAAACTTGTGTTGCACACACGTGGTCGTACAAAGTTGTCGGAAAATCTGATCGTTCCGAACGAGGTGACGTACACAACGTACGGTGGGACTACGTAGAGGCCAGTAGCCAATAGCTTTCGTCTCTAAATTTCTTCTGAGCATGCGTGGCACTTTGTGCGTCAGAATTCTCTACACACGATCGAAAAAAGTCAGATCGGATTTTGTTGTCAGAAAATTTTAGATCCTGCTCTCAAATTTTTTCCGTCGGAGATTCCAACGGAAAAAGTCCGCTAGAGCCCACACACGATCGGATTTTCCGACAACATAATACGATCTGACTTTTTCCATCGGACCTTGTGTATGGGGCATTAGTGATCTCCTTGCAGCTAGCCTCTCATTGGTTCCACATGTAGAGAAGGAAAGAGCTCCATAGCGTATTACCGTAAAAACTATCTGTGTTTATTCATATAGACAAAAAGGGTACTTAAATTTAGTTTGAAAATACAAAGCGAAAGTTTAAAATCAGGAAGTCGAGACGATCTGCGCTCCACGGCCGGAAAACTAGAAGTGATGCAATGACGCTGTTAGCCCCACCCTATGCGTATCATCACTGGGACGTCATCTGGAGCGACCTTTGTTTTGCAAAGGTCACCTGGAGCCATACCTGTATTGGTGTGTGCAGCTTGGTGTAAATGTGTCACTGCTTTCAGGTGCACAGAACTGTAGCTGCTACTGCTGCTTAGTTTCTTTATAGGGAGACCAGTCATTACAGTTTCTATTTTTGGGGCCAGGTGACCAATCTCCTAATAGTTGCTGCTCCTGACATCATTCCTCCCTCTATAAATGTCAGACTAGTAAACATCATGGGACAGACTCCCTCCTCCATCTCTTTTTCCTCAACGTCCACACCAGTTTCCAAATTACTGCCCCAAACCCTCCTAAGGGTCCAGCCCCCATTATGACTGTATGTGGATAGCTCATGGCAATTATTGACTTACAGGGCTCACTTACAGTCCAAAGTGGCTTGAACCAGGCCCCCTTAGCTTCATCTCTAGAAGAATTGCAGGTATGGATATTTCATACATTGGCCAGGTATAGTATATACTGTACATAGTTACATTGGTCCAAACTGGACCAATGTCACCATGTACAGTACATACCATACCTGGCCGATGTCACTGGAAGCTGGAAATCGTATGGTATGGTATATAAATAATTACACTGGTCCAAGCTGAACCATTATGTAAAATTATACCATGCTTGGAATTATTCTTTAAGTGGCTTTAAAACCTATGGACACATACAGATACAGAGCCTCACAGCTCCACTTCTAGTCAGACCCTCCTCTGCGCAGCTCCACAAACGTTGTTTATGAAGAGAAAAGTGACTTAAAGGCAAAACTTTTTTTTAAGTTTTAGATAAGATAGGGATTAGAACAGCTGTCAGTTTTTATTTCTGTCCATGCCCCTGTTAATCAGATTACCATTATCGTTAAAGGTTAAAGTAAAAGAAAATCCCAAATTTTGGGTTGTCCACAGAAATGTAATAGGAGAAATCTTCAGAACACTAGTTCTGGTGATCTGGGGGTCCCCAAGGAATTTCTTTAATTTGCAGGGATTTCATTCTTGGACCCAGGCAGCACAATGTCTTGGGCCAGCCCTGGTGAGGTGGCATCTGTACATGCGCGCTTCAATATGTTCTAACTTCAGTTCCACACCAACACCAGTTAAGCTATCAACACTCGGTTAGATTTTTGTTCAAATGTTCATATGAAGGTCTCAAAAAAAACAATGGCTGGCTGGTAACTGGAGGGCCCTTTAAAATTTCATCCAGACCTGCTACTTGAATGGATTCCCAGACATATTAAATGGGTTTCTTTTATTGCTTCTAAAATCAAGAAAAAAATAATGTATAAGTATATTTCATACTTAGAAGTATATTTATATATACAATAAATGTTCATCAGTCAATTGGATTAAGGTAGATACACATACATACAGTATAATCCAAAAGAAAGAGCGTCACTCATGGGTCTTGAAAGGTGAATGTACAGTGATGACATTTTATTTCAACATTTTTCAACGAGACCCTGTCCTGAGGAAGACAAGCATGTGCCTCATCGAAAAACATCAAAATAAAATCTCATCACTGTGTGTTCACCTTTCAAGACCTGTCTTTTGGATGATATGTTCTTCATGCTTCACTGAGCACCTGGCACTATTTTCTCTTAGATACAGTATGTGTGCAGGGGCAACTACGGGATCAAACACAGTACATACAGTATAAAATGCCAATTTTGCATACACTACAAAGAAACTTTTGTTTGTCCTGTTCTTTCTTATACCTCTATCTATTCCATACATAACACAGGTCAACACACATTTTGTTGTCTCGAATGTTAGACCCGTTCCTGCGTATATTTGGCCCACTGATTTCAAAAAGGGCACCAATTTTCCCTATCGGCTTTAGTTTTTAGAATACAGCATAAATAACATATACCATTCTTCACCCTGGTCGCCCATTAAAAATCAGTATATAAATACAGCAAAATAAGTCGGGATGATTCAGGCAGCCATCATCCTAAAGTAAGCATAGCCTCTAAAGTGCTCGATCTGCAAAAATGAAACAATATGAGTGTCAACATACACACCTCCTATACAATCATAAACTATAATACTGTCGATAACTTACACTTTAGAATCCAATGTTTCCGATGTAAAATTACAGTTGGAAGTATGTTCACACTCTCACTATACATGTATCTGCTAACGTGTAGGCAAAAACACAAACTAGGTAATAGAGAATGAGTTGATCAGAAAAATCTTTAAAAAAAACTGACAAAAAATGATATACATTCGATCATATTTAACAAACTAGAGCTGATGCAGTCTAGCCCAGTGTTTCTCAACCTTTAGGCCTCATGCACACTGGATGTTAAAATAACGTTATTAAAACGCCAGTAGCTTTGCAGTGAGTTTTTCAACTTTTTTCAACTTTTATCAGCTTTTTTCAACGTTTCTGCAATAGCGCTTTTTAGTGTTTTTACGCGTTAGCGTTTTTTATTTTATTTTATTTTTTTAAGAAAAAAAATTACTATTTTTTTTTCAATGGATCAAAAATGTTAAAAAAAAAACGCTGGTGAGAGATGTTTTTGAGCTTTAATCGACGTTTATCAGCGTTTATCAGCGTTTATCAGCGTTTATCAGCATTAGAGCGTTTTTACAGCTGAAAAACGTCTCTCAGAACCCACTAATTTTGTTTTGTTTTTTACTGCTCAAAAACGCCACTGCCCAAAACTGCTGATAACAGCCTATGTATGTAATGACTGTAGAAAAAAACATCTACTGCCAAAAACAGCTGCTGTAAAAACGTCCAAAAACTTCCAGTGTGCACGAGGCCTTAAATTATGGACAGTCTCAAGGCACCCAATTCTAAAATGTAAAAAATAATTCTAATAGTTTTACATAATGCAGCAACAGTCACACACAGGACACCCAACGTTAGAGGTGATTTATTCTTCCAAAGCAATACACTTTTTCACACTGGTAGTAACTACTATGCCAATGTTTCTCTTCTCCCTCAATTTCTCTCCATCAATCAGCTAATGTCAACCCAGTACTAAGTGAGAGAGGCAGAGCAGGGTCAAAAAAGGATGCTGTAACGGCAATAGACATCCTCCTTATTTAACTGATGATGTTATTGGTTGTTAGGATGCCAGTGTCTAGAAAGTCATAATGCTGCATAATGAAAACCCATTGCTTTGCGTAAATAAAGGCAGGCTTGATCAACCTGCTGGCTTGTATACAATTTTTGATACATTTTAGGCATTTTGCCAAGGCACCCCTGAAGAAATCTCAATGCACCCCAGGGTGCCTGGGCACCCTGGTTAAAAAAGTCTGGTCTAGCCAATGTAATATTCCGATTCAGCATCCCAAATAACCCAAAGAACAGGTCTAAAAAGCAAGCAAAAGAAAAAAGATCTTTGTTGGGCTGGGAATCATTTACAAGAATGAATACTTCTAACCACAAGAGTTCTAATTCCGGATGAAACTTTCCCTAGCACATGCGCTTTACAATAGGACCAATTTTCTTGGCCGAGAACCACATTACCAGCTTAAAATTTTCTTTTGTTTAGCTAAGAATGTAGACATTTTTTTCATCCTTTGCCTTCAATTTTTCATGACCCTACAATCAAAAATGAACATCAATTTGTCCCCATTAACCATCAGAAAATCTCTAAGCGATGATGAGCTGGCTCAAGGCCATAGAGCAAGCTTCAAGCTATGGAACTTTCTCGGTAGTGCAATAAAACTCAGTTGAAACTCAGACTGCCAAGTGCTTTTTTAAGCTACATCCTCTTTTGTACAGCCTAAAGCACTGCAAAATTATTGTAGTTTTAGTAAAAAAAAGAAAAAGCTTTTTAATTTTCTCCAAACAAAATAGTACTTGAATTCTAAAATCCTTTTTTTGCGTGTGCCAGATTTTTAATTTACGCCCCAGTATGTCTAAATATGAAATAGATCTGAATCCATGAAACACAAATGAATTTATAAACTAACAATTCTTTTCTGTAGTTTAAAGCTGCTGTCATCACGTTTAATGCCTTTAATTACATTGAATCGACTTCAGCTTCAAACTTTACAACACTTCCCCAGTTTTGGCTACAGTAGTTTATATGTAATGCAAAACACATGTTTATATTTGCTTCAAACCCGTTTCCATGATTTAATTAGTTTTATCAATCATGCCTCCATTGATTAAAAGCATACAAATAAATATTTCCCATTCGTGGAATGTAAGACGATAAGAGAGTAACGCGATAACTTAATAACATTGGACTTCGGGTCCACCAGGATTATATTCTTGGCTTTCAGAGGTCATTTTATTTAATATTCCACATTTCCGCATGTCCGCAAAATGGAAGGGACGTGTTGTATGCCATAACTTACACACATATTCAGAAAATGTCAAGAAACAGTATGAAGGATTCCCATAGCTTTACCCCAAAGGATAATATATACAGTATTTTAATAATAATGGCTAAACACAAACTAGTACTGCTTAGATTTTAGCAGGGCAATATATTAAATTCACAGATGAAATACATACTGTATATGGGAGCTGTAAATCTGACTATAGGAATTGTATTGCTGTCTATCCAGTCCAGAGATTTAAAAAGCGCAGGGTAGAAGACATAATTTTTTTCTGCTGCATTTCAACAACCTTACAGTCTTATGACTGTATAGTGAATAGAGATGCAGAAGAACAATGAGATCACCTCTCTTTCACTTTGCTCTTTTTTTTCTATCAGCATGTTACTTAGGCTGGCCATAGATGGAGCAGATTTCTGTTAAATGGGTTGCAGGACAGAAATTAGCTTGATCCCCCCATCAACACAGACAGTGCTGACAGGGGAATCTCTCCCACCAAGTCATTGTGTTCTTCTGGCAGAGGGGCGGGGGAAGCCATACCCGCCAGGAGAACGCAGTGACTATTGCTAGCGGCTATGACATCCGGCAGGTTGGTTGTACCTAAGTTGATCTATTGATCAACTTGGGTGCATTCAGCCTGTCCATACATGGTTCCCGCTGACAGGGCCATCTTAATAACATCATGGGCCCCTGGGCAAAGTAATGCACTAGGGCCCCTACCAGGGAGAAGGTGACCTGCAGTGCACTTTGTGCGCTGTGGCAATGAGTGGGTGTGGCCAAATAATGCTACATTTTGGGTGTGGCTTTTTAGTCTGATTTCAAACAACAAATACAGAAAACCAGGGAAATATTGTAGTGGTAGGTCTGGGTAGTATAGGGAGGTATAGTGGTAGGTCTGGATAGTATAGGGAGGTATAGTGGTAGGTCTGGATAGTATAGGGAGGTACAGTGGTAGGTCTGGATAGTATAGGGAGGTAAAGTGGTAGGTCTGGATAGTATAGGGAGGTATAGTGGTAGGTCTGGGTAGTATAGGGAGGTATAGTGGTAGGTCTGGATAGTATAGGGAGGTATAGTGGTAGGTCTGGATAGTATAGGGGGGTATACTGGTAGGTCTGGGTAGTATAGGGAGGTATAGTGGTAGGTCTGAATAGAATAGGGATGTATAGTGGTAGGTCTGGATAGTATAGGGAGGTACAGTGGTAGGTCTGGATAGTATAGGGAGGTACAGTGGTAGGTCTGGATAGTATAGGGAGGTATAGTGGTAGGTCTGGGTAGTATAGGGAGGTATAGTGGTAGGTCTGGATAGTATAGGGAGGTACAGTGGTAGGTCTGGATAGTATAGGGAGGTATAGTGGTAGGTCTGGATAGTATAGGGTGAAATATTGGAAGGTTAGTGCAGTATGCAGTGACATGTGCTCAGTCACTTACAGCATTGTTGAATGCAAAGACTCCAGGGCTGCTGTAGTCTCTCCTCCTCAGCTTGATGAATGATTCTTTGGGATGAGTGGAGGAGGCAGCCACACCCCTGGCTCTGCCCACGAACTCCGGCTGCCTCTGGAGATATTGAAGATCTCTGAGGAACAGCCTAACAGGATTAAATGAGAGGGGAGTGTTACAGGCAGCCTCCCCGCACCGCTGATGCTCCTGCTGATCCAATCGACTTGATAAAGCAGTACATGTTACAAACTAAGCTGCAAAAGGAAAGGGGAAGTGCAGGGGACCCCCATGAAGCTGGGGCCCCTGGGCAGTGTCCAGGTGTGCCCATTAAGACGGCCCTGCCTGCTGAACCGGCCGAGATTTGAACCATCTATGGCCAGATTTAGTTAGCACATGAGCACTACAGCACAGCTGACTGGCTCCTTATACCACTGCTCCCTCTCCAAGTCTGAGAGTATAAGACTGCAAGAACCTAGTACCAGGTCGTATCCAGGTTTGTGCTTTTTTTTTTTTTAAATACAGCTGCATTTACGTGCATGTTTTATATCTGGTTTAGGCTGGGTTCACACCGCAGCACGCCCCGGCTCACAGCAGGAGTCTGGTGCGTCTCCATTCACGGTTTCAGGTCCGATTTTAGCCCAAATTTTGGACTGAATTCGGACCTGAAACAGACCAAAAGACGCACAGGACTCCTGTGTAATTCGGACCAGAGGCGCTGTGGAGATGTAAACTGGCTCCATAGAGAACAGGTCACAATCTCCTGCTATGCAAATTGGATGCGGAGAAACTCACATGCAATTAGCATTAGTGTGAACCCAGCCTCAAGGTCAGTTTTAACCTTAAAGCACATGTGCTCCAATGCTTAGGACAGCAACAGGGTTGGAAAGGCCAGTACAGAATATGTACAGAATATTGTGACTTTTTATTTTTCATACATTTTTTTTTTTATGTCTGGCTGCGTTTAAATATCTTTGGATAACTCTAGAAAAAAAGTCAGTAGGAGAAAGACAATGAAGGAGAAGTAAAGTAGAACATGAATTTCTCGAAATTCTTTTCTCTGTGGGTTGTCCCTTTTTTGGGCCCACCATGTAGGGACATTATCCTGGGCGCAGAGGTGGTTTTACTACTGGACACCCACATATGAAGACCCTACCTCCTTTATATTATACCTGGGAACCCTATCGTTTTCTGTCTGCCTAGTTTATTTTACCGTACCCAGTATGTATTTTGTTAGTTGCCGCAATGAGGAGTGTTGTCTTTCCTCTTTCTTCTATATGCTTGACCAAATGCCTTACTAGCCTTAATGCAAATTCCTAAATATACAGGTATGCATATCTTTATCTTTTATGACTATGTTTGTACCTTTGTTCCGTCATGGACATTGTTCTATTGTACCTCTATATTTGAAAAAACTTAATAAAAAAAGATTAACTATAAAGTAGGCCATGAACATAAAAGGTAAGATAAGACAACAGATGGTAGTCCTGCACCACCCATATAAAAAAGGTACCTAAAAAATATTTACTTTGAACCCTGCTTCTGACGCTTCCAGGAGGCATAGGTGATTTTTTGAAGACCAGACCGGAGCATTACTCTCTGTCCTTTCAAACTGCCTCTTTTTAAAGTTTTTCCCTTCATAAGAGTGAAAGAGACTTTCCTTCAAACAGTTTCTCCTCTGATTCATTCAGCTGTGTGTTTTGCCTGAATTTCTGATATTTAGATCTTTACAGACATTTAAAACCCTGGAGCACCAGACTCAAAACCACCATCTGCTGAATAGAAAAAATATAATAGATTAAAAAAATTAATTCAAAAACAAAATACATCCCCTTTTAAGTTTTATGTTTTTTCTAAGTTTTATTTCTAAATATATATAAAATAAACATATATAATATATATATATATATATATACTGTATAATTTATTTATTTTTTTAATACTCGACAAGCCACTATTTTTTTACTTTGAGCTATAAAAAATGTGTTATGCTTTAAAGATCAACTCCTTGTGCAGACCCCCACTCACCAATTGCAGCACCCCTACCCCCATTAGAGCTGTCCCCCTGAATTCCCTTTGTTTTTACATTATCTGTATACATACCTCTTTTAGATCTGTCCATTTCTCCCAGGAAATCTTGCACCCGGGGGGAGGGGGGGTGTTAAGTGCATATTTCAGTACTTAGGCTAAAAGCAAGTACAATATGCAATTAGCAAAAGCTTTAAGGTAGATATTAAGGCAAAAAGAACATATTTCTTATTTATTTTTGCTAAAGTAAGTAAGTTGCTCAAGGACAAGAGGGCAAGTAATTAGAATGGGCGGCACACACACGTGAAATTGACTCTTATGCCCCATACACACGGTCGGATTTTCCGACGGAAAATGTCCTATCGGACAATGTTGTCGGAAATTCCGACCGTGTGTAAGCTCCATCGGACTTTTTCCGTCGGATTTTCCGATGGACAAAGTTTTATCTCCTGCTCTCAAATTTTCCGACAACAAAGTCCTATCAGACTTTTTCCGATCGTGTGTAGCGAATTCCGACGGACAAAGTGCCACGCATGCTCAGATCACATTACAAGACCAAAGCTATTGGCTACTAGCCTCTACGTAGTCCCGTCGTACGCAACGAACGTCACCACGTTCAGGATGATCGGATTTTCCGAAAACTTTGTCCGACCGTGTGTATGCAACACCAGTGTCGGACAAAATCCGTCGGAAAAAATCAGACGGATTTTGTGGTCGGAATTTCCGACCGTGTGTACGGGGCATAACAGTGACACTGACAGCAGTGTGGAGCAACTCACTGACACCATACGCCTCCTCCTGAGTCACAGTGACAGTCTTCCTCCATGCCAGGTGGTTCTTTTAGTCCAAACAGCACTGACGGTCCCACTCCCGGCTTGCCTTGCTCCGTTCCCACAGACCCGCACACAAGGCTCTGGCCGCTCCGTTCAGCTCCCTTGCACCATGACATCACATGAGATGCCAGACCTGCCCCCTGCCGGCACCACCCAAACACACTGTAGTAGGCACTCTGATGGCCTCTGCCAGCTCTGGGCTGGAACTGCGCATGCGCAGTTCTGAGCCGAGCATCACAGCCATATTTTTTACTGCCAACCTTTTCCTGTCACTGGCATTTACTGGCAGCCAGTAAAAATACTCATGGTTGGCAACACTGGTGTGTGTGTTTGCATGCAATTTTTTGGTTCACCCTGGTGTTTTGACCATGGGCTTGAAAGGGAAAAGAAAAAAAAAATTGGTCGAGTCATGTGACATCCCCTGGTCATCTTCTCCCTGCAGCATCAGTGGGCAGACCTTGATGCAGAGAACAGCGCATTGTAATGACATGGACACAGTTCTCTATATTATTATCCTGTGAGGCCAGGACACCACCAAGGAGTGAGATGGGTGTCCTGGGTCGAATAATCATATTTTCCATATTAATTTTTATATATATATATATATATATATATATATATATATAAATATATATATATATATATATATATATATATATATATATATATATACATTTCAGTGTAGTTGCACTAAAGAGGTAATATAAAGAAATATACAACTTTTTTTTCCCCAACAAATAGACATCATTAATGTAGATCTCATTCCTGCTCTTTGTACCCTAATTTGATTATGAGTTTTTTTTTTTCTTTCAGGTTTATTGGTTAAAATGAGACAAGAAATCAATATGTGCCTACAGTATGGAACTAGAGCTACAAATAGACTTTTGTAATTGCTGTTCTCAATGCTGCTGAAATATTCATGTGCTCATCAAACTGGAGAGAAGATTTAAAATCTGCCAAATCATGTTATGGTTGTGACGCTCTGGATACACTGGATTGTGTACACTGAGATACTATACTTTGCTTCACAGAGTGTCATTTGTACAGTGAAAACTATCTCTGTTTTTCCTCTCTAGAAGATCACTGATGCTGCACAAAGATTAATTGCTTCTTCACTTGTTGCTATAATGACAAATTATTTAACAGCAAACCAATAGTTTAAGATTGTGGTAAATGTCCTACAAATATTTATAGTGTTTGTGACCCAAAACCAGTCATTAAAATGTAGTAAATTTTATCTGTGATAAACAAGAGTTATAGTCACCTCTTGACTATTAGACCATATAAGAAAAATATTCCAGGGCGTTCTCTTGCATCCCACCAAACTTGCCTACAGTTTGTGCTGTGGGAACTGATCCAAGAGAAACCATATTGGTTTGGGGTTCAATTTGTTTTACTTTTTTCTTTTAAGTTTTTCAAATAGATTTTAAATGTATTCAAAATATATTTTACTATATATTTAAGATTTACATTTTATTTTTTATTATAATTATAAAATATCAGACGACACTTGCTTTTATTGTATTTCAAATGATGTACATTCTTTCTGTTCATCTTGCTAAACGTCAATAAAATATTGAACAAGGAAAATATCAGTCGACATTCACTCAATGGCACTAAACAGATAGATATACACTCACTGGCCACTTTATTAGGTACACCTTGACAGTACCGGCTTGGACCCCCTTTTGCCTTCAGAACTGCCCTAATTCTTCATGGCATAGATTCAACAAAGTGTTGGAAACATTCCTCAGAGATTTTGGTCCATATTGGCATGATAGCATCACGCAATTGCTGCAGTTTTGTAGGCTGCACATCCATGATGCGAATTTCCCATTCCACCACATCCCAAAGGTGTTCTATTGGATGGAGATCTGGTGACTGTGGAGGCCATTGGAGTTCAGTGATCTCATTGTCATGTTCAAGAAACCAGTGGTGAGATAATTTGAGCTTTGTGACATGATGCATTATCCTGCTGGAAGGAGCCATCAGAAGTTGGGTACACTGTAGTCATAAAGGGATGGGCGTGGTCAGCAACAATACTCAGGTAGGCCGTGGCGTTTAAACGATGCTCAGTTGGTACTAAGGGGCCCAAATCGTGCCAAGAAAACATCCCCTACACCATTAGATCACCACCACCAGAATGAACCGTTGATACAAGGCAGGATGGATCCATGCTTTAATGTTGTTTATGCCAAATTCTGACCCTTCCATCTGAATGTAGGCAACTTTTTTCCTGTCTTCTATTGTTCAATTTTGGTGAGCCTGTGCGAATTGTAAACCAAGTTTCCTGTTCTAAGCTGACAGGAGTGGCACCTGGTGTGGTCTTCTGCTGCTTTAGCCCATCTTCTTCAAGGTTCGATGTGTTGTGCGTTCAAAGAAAGTATTCTGCATACCTTGGTTGTAACCAGTGGTTATTTGCGTTACTTTTGCCTTTCTATCATCTTAAACCAGTCTGCCCATTCTCCTCTGACCCTTAACATCAACAAGGCATTTTCATCCACACACCTGACATTTTCTCATTTTCTAACCATTCTCTGTAAACCCTAGAGATAGTTGTGTGTGAAAATCCCAGTAGAGCAGCAATTTTTGAAATACTCAGACCAGCCCGTCTGGCACCAACAACCATGCCACTTTCAAAATCACTTAAAACCCCTTTCTTCTCCATTCTGCTTCTCGGTTTGAACTACAGCAAGTCATTTTCACCACGTCTGGATGCCTGTGATTGGCTGATTAGCAATTTGTGTTACGAAGCAATTGAACAGGTGTACCTAATAATGTAGCCGGTCAGTGCATATCATAGAGCGATGGATACGCACATTTGTGATTACTTAACATTGTTTGGATTTCAAAGATACTATGATGGTTTCAGTTTAATTTTAATTTATTTTAAATTAAAATAATGTAGAGATTTTTTGTTGATGTTTGTTAGCTTTTGAAACTACATTTTTACAAATAAGCATTTAGAATGGGATACATTTACAGAGAATTACAGGTTCATCAAAGATAGAGGATAGCAGAAGCTGTTTCCTTTCGGATGCTTGCTTTCTAACAGAAAGCCTCTATGGCCCCTTTCACACGTGCGGACCGTATGTCTGTATTTCATCCATCCATTTTCGGATGAAATATGGACATACATGCATCCCGATGGGATAGCGGGTGTCAGCGGATGAACATCCGCTAACACCAGATATCATCCGTCCCCGATATTGTCCGATTCTGCAGACGGAGGAAAATCCTATTTTTCTATCCGTCTGCAGAGCGGATCGGATAAACACGGACAGACGGTCCATTTTCATCCGATCCCCCATAGAGGAGAGCAGAGATCTGACAGGGCGGTCCCTGCACAGTGTGTAGGGACCGCCCTGTCATCCGCCGGCTCAGCGGGGATCAACGGAGCGATCCCCGCTGAGCAAGCTGATGTTCACGGGGCGGATCATTACGGATCCATCCCTTGTGAAAGAGGCCTATGGCTGTATCTAAACAGCAAATACAGGGTGAAGGAAGAAGGTGGATGAGTGAGTCATATAGCTATGTGAGCTTCAACTATTATGCTCTGTAAACAAATTTTTTTTTAGCAAAACAGTTAAGATTAACTTGTTAAAGAGGCATTAAATGCAAAACCAAAAATTGAATATATTGCAGCTTACCAATCAATAGATGTGCTGGTTGCATTTGTTTTCTTTATTTAGGCTTTTTCCCTATTTTCACCTGGTGATCTGGCCAGCAACATTCCTCCTGTATTAGAGTGCCCCCTCTTCGGATGAAGGAGACAACGGGACAGCATTATTAGTCTGGGATCTGTTGTTCCTTGGGGGGGGGGGGGGGTTTGCTGTTGCCGGCTGTAGTGGATCTATTTTACTGTTTTTCTTATGGTCATTAACAAATTCTATGGAAATTACTTAGCACCACAAAATGATACTTGGTTCTGTATTCTCTAAAAGGGGTGGTACTGGGAGGTGGGTGGGGGACAAGGGGTGACTTGGAAGGGGGGGGGGGTACTTGCACCTATTTTTTAGGGGGAAAAGCCCTGCTCCTATTAATGTTTCTTCTCGTCATTTCTTTTTCCTGTTCCTTTAACTCATTTTTTTTGTTATTTATTGGCACAAAATGAGAAAGACAAACCTCCGTCCAAGAATGTTATCTAAATTGACTACAAATATAATAAAGTAATAAAGCTGATAAGAACAGTATCAGTTTTCTGAGTGCCCTAACAACATAAGGAAGAGTAAGAGAAGAATAATTCAAGAATTAAAGATGTTGTCTACCTCTTGCTGTAAGTTGTTTTTGTATCTCAGAAAAAAGTTAAACTTTTCATTTAAATATATGCCCAATATATGCTAAAGAGCGTGCTTCTCTGGGTTTGCATGCCTTAAATACACCTATTTATACTGTATATTAGATATATTCAATTTATGTTATTCCATTTATTCAGGAAGAAAATAAACTTTGCGTATTAATGCCTAGTAGTAGTTAGTCACATTCAACGGCATTTGTTCTGTAACATTTTGCTACCGATCCAAGCAGCTTTGTCTGTTGTGAGTTGTGAAACATATTCAACATTACAGAACAAGCCCAATTGAATGTGACTGACTAGCTATATACCATGACCCAGATAAATGAGAACCTTCACCTTCAATTATATATCTAAATTAAAACGAATACACCAATTAAAATTATTTAACCGGATTGAACGGTACAAAACGAGTGTGCAATCCGGTTGTAGTGTGGTTCCAAAAATGCTGCATGCACAACTTTGGTTTGATGCATTAAAAATGAATGGGTTTAAACTAGAGAGTTTAATGACAACAAGAGCTTCTGTGCAGCTTGTGAAAACATAATAAAATTTTCTGACACCTATTGTATGCACAACTGATTACAGATTGTTTTGTTTTCTAATGCCGTGTACACACGGCCGGACTTTTCAACAGCAAAGGTCTGACGGAACGAATGTGTGTAGACAAGTCTGCTTCGACAGAAATCCGTCGAAAGTCCGTCGAAAAGTCAGACGGAATTCCGTCCATCAAAAAGTCAGAAGGAATTTAGTCCTTTGAAAAGTCCAATCGTGTGTACACGGCATTAGGTGAAAAATAGGGTGGTCTGCCCATCTGTGGGTACCATAAAATTGGCCATACATGAGATTTAACCCTTCATATCAATGATGTAAGTGAATGGACCAAAATATCTTCTGTCTTTATGTGATTTTTTGTGCTTGATATGAAGTCTGGCTGGTTGGTTCCAGTCATTTGCATTTCGATTAGTAGCTGTATATCTTTTAACCATTACTGGCTATAAATATTGTCTGAAGATCTACTTTATGAACTGAAATATTCTTTAGTGTAATAGATTCAACCATTCTATACATATACTGGTCCCCAGACACAGCAGTCAGCTGCATACAATCCACCACCTCCATCCTCCACAGTCTACTATCAACAGTCTAACACATTTGCTTTTCATTCATGTCTTTTGATGTCCTCTTTAGTTATCACCTTCAAAGATATCCAACGCTGCAGCTTCCTTTGAAAGCTGTTGATTAAAATCGGAGTCTCAGTAAGTTCTTAACTTGTTACTTCCTAATTTTTCCTAACACAAGTTGAATTTTTTTTTTTTTTTTTTTTTTTTAAATGACAGTGTTTTGAGGACAGCTCAGCCATATACCAATATACATATACCTCCCAACTTTCTATAACGGAGGAAAAAGAGACAAGTTATAGCACAAAGTGTTTGGGTAAAAGACACACCTCTGCCATGAATCCAACTATGCTTATTTATGATGAATAATGAATTAAAATGCAAAAAAATGATTAAAAATCATTAGTTAATTTTCTTTATATACTCATTTAAATTAATAAATACAATCATTTGAGCAGGAGTCTCCAAACTACGGCCCATGGGCCACAGCTGGCTCACTACAAGATTTTTTCTGGCCTCCAGCTAGAGTCAGTGGCATTTCCTCAATGTGCACTGATTGAGGATTAAGGTCAAAAGTTAAGGTTAAGGCCAGCCATACATGGAGCAAATTCTTTCCTGCAACCCTGGGTGAGTCCTCGATTCTCACATCAACGCAGACAGTGTTGATGCAGGAATCCCTCCTGCCGAGCCATTCTCTTATCCGGGTGGGAAGTCGTGTCCGCTGGGAGAAGACACCGATTATCGTTAGTGGCTATAACAGAGATAATTGCAAGAAGATCCAGTAGGTTAGCTGTACCCAAATTGATCGATCACTTGGTACATTCAGCCTGCCCATTAATGGTTTGAATGCAAGGTGGCCACTTGGTCTTCGGTGTACACTTTTGCAAAATTCTACAACGTGGATGTGCTGGCATCTGAGGGTGCTTCTTTTGGCTGCAAGGTGTTGCGGGATGCTGTTTATGTTTTAATGTTTTTTATTGAATTTTTTCACAAAGCACCTGATGGGTGTCCTGGAACTTCAGCACATTTTTAAAAATTCCCGTATCCGATACCTCATTATTGCATGGGCTTAGCAAAGCAAAAAAGAGAAAGAGAAAAAAAAAATGTGCAATGAATTGTAAGTGGTTTGTGCTCTTACACCCAACTTTGCCATGCCTCCTATTGAGGCTGGCTCTCTCCTACAATTTGTGCCAGGCGGGGGTAAACCCCCCAGCTCGAGACCCTTGCCATGACCCCTAATAGTGGGGACTGCCAGTTCCCAGGCTTTGAGTGTCGGGTTCCCTCCCTATATTTGGTAAGTTAACTTTTCGAGAACCTCTATATCAGTCCAAGGATGCCTAAGTAGGGATAGAGAAGAGTAGAGATATAAGGGGAAAGAAGGAGAATCAAGAAATGGGAGTAGAAGGGGGGCGGAAAAGGCGGGGGGAGGGCTCCACGCATGTGGGATGCTGTTTAGGGGGTCTAATCTCTCTTGAGGGTGTATTGTTCAGGTTGGGCTCCAGTTGTTCTATGTTTAGCTCCTGTTACCTGGTTGGCTCTTGTGTTAGCCTTAGGATTTTTCGTTGTCCCATCCCTCATGTTTGGCACTGCTTTGGGACGTCCCTATGGTTCTAAATATTAGAGCACTGTGTCTGTCAATGAAGGAAAAATCTATTTCTCTGAGTTCATTGACAGACACAGCACCCACCCCTCTAAGAAGTTTTGATGCTTCTGACACTGCTTGTTACTTAACTGAAGGCCTATAGCAGAGAGGGGGGTGTATATCACCTAGGACTGCCCATAGGCATAGCCAAGTCTTTTTTCTGCTTAGTGTATCACTCCTGTAGGGGGCGGTATAACCCTATGGTTCTGAATAATGGAGCCCTGTGTCTGTCAATGAACTCAGAGAAATGGATTTTACTGTAAGTCAAAAATCCAATTTTCTATTTTTAATAATATTTTTTATTTTTCTCCCTGGGGACTCAAATAACTGTATCTGCTGTTGGGAGCCACCATCTTGAGTGCGCACAATAGATTATTATACTAGGGCCAATTAGACAGGAGCCAATTACCTACCAGTATGGCCTTAAAGTGTAGGGAGAAAGAGGAGTAGCTGAAGAAAACCCCTGTGCTGCCATCTATGTACCGAAATGTACAGATGCAAATGTTTTAGTTGCCTGCATTTTAAAAAGGAAAAGAAAAAATCTATTATTACAAGCATTGAGGTGTGTCAGCAGCCCACTTAGAATGAATGGGCTCTCTAACACAACACGCCTCAACGCACAGTTGTGGTATTAATGGGCCCTTGAGATTCATACACACGGATGCATTCAATATATTTTAGCCAAAAACTGGTGAATGTATATTGAATTGTGTTTTCAGATGCTGCATTAACACACATTGCCATGTCCTTTTCACAGGCTTTTGTGCACAAAAGCTGCTTTAAAAAGCCGAAGAATGAAGAAAGAAGCTTCTGACAGCAAATTGAGTACAGTGAATCCATGGATAATAATAATTTACCATAGATGTGAGTGCCCAGGTTACTGAATTACTCTCCAACTGGTACATCTAAAGTTACATTACCAATAAGGATGCAATCATTTTCATCAATAGATATTAATTAATAAATAATATTATATATATATATATATATATTATATATAAATAATATATAACAATAAGTATTTAGATGATTTTTGTTTGTACGTGTTTCTGTATGTTTTGTAGACCAGAATCAGCTAATGTTAGCAACTATCTTCCATGAGTTAAAGTGTATGTAAAGGCAGTTTTGGATAGAGTAGAGAAGGGTTAAATTCCCGCTTTATTTTTTACTGCCTGTGTCCCACTGGGGAAATTTTCTTTCAATTCCTGTCCCAGAGATGCAACAGAAAATGATAGTAAATTTCTCCAGATTTCTCTAAATTAGACAAGTCTTCCCCTTTATTCCCGTTTATTCGCGTACACACGAGCGGATTTTCCGTTGGAAAAATCTTGGATGTTTTTTCCTACAGATTTCCGCTTAACCCCTTCACTACCCGCCCATAGTCATATGACGCCCACAAGGTGGATCTCCCATCCTGGGTGGGCGTCATATGACATCCTCCCATTCCCGGCCGCCTAGGGGGCACACGCGTGCCGTTGCTCGGGACCCGGTGCGCGTGCCCGGCGGCTGCGATGTCCGACGGGCACCCGCGATTGCCCGTTAAAACAGCAGGACCGTGCGGGACCGTGGAGCTGTGTGTGTAAACACACAGCTTCACGTCCTGTCAGTGGCGAGGAGACCGATCATGTGATCCCAGTACGGAGGAATACCGATCGGTCCCCTCCCCCCACAGTTAGAATCACTACCTTAGGGAACATATTAACCCCTGCAGCGCCCCCTAGTGTTAACCCCTTCCCTGCCAGTCACATTTACACAGTAATCAATGCAATCTTATAGCAACGATCGCTGTGTAAATGTGAATGGTCCCAAAAATGTGTCAAAAGTGTCTGAAGTGTCCGCCGCAATGTCGCAGTCACGAAAAAAAATCGCAGATCGCCGCCATTACTAGTAAAAAAAATTAAATAAAAAAAATAAAAAATGCAATAAATCTATCCCCTATTTTGTAGACACTATAACTTTTGCGCAAACCGATCAATATACGCTTATTACCAAAAATATGTAGAAGAATATGTATCGGCCTAAACTGAGGAAAAAAAATTTTTTTTTTTTTTAAAAAAATGGGATATTTATTATAGCAAAAAGTAAAAAAATATTGTGTTTTTTTTCAAAATTGTCGCTCTTCTTTTGTTTATAGCGCAAAAAATAAAAACCGCAGAGGTGATCAAATACCACCAAAAGAAAGCTCTATTTGTGGGAAAAAAGGACGTCAATTTTGTTTGGGTGTAACGTCGCACGACTGCGCAATTGTTAGTTAAAGCGACGCAGTGCCGAATCGCAAAAAGTGCTCTGGTAAGAAAGGGGGTAAAAATAGCCCGGTGCTGAAGCGGTTAAGCTTGGTTTGCATACACACGGTCACACAAACGTTCGCTGAACTTTCACCCGTCAAGAACACGGTGACGTACAACACTACGACGAGCCGAGAAAATTAAGTTCAATGCTTCCGAGCATGCATCAAATTGTTTCCGAGCATGCGTAGGAATTTTGCATGTCGGAATTGCTACAGATGATCGTAATTTCCGATAGAAACTTTTTCCATCGGAAAAATTGAGAACATGCTCTCAAACTTTTGCTGGCGGAAATTCGCCCAGTAAAAGTCCGATGGAGCATACACACGGTCGCATTTTCCGATGAAAAGCTCTCATCGGTCTGAAACTGAAAGATTCCTCCATCTATGCTATACAGCGAAGATGGACAAATTTCTCACTGTGTCTATTGAAATGAAATACCTGAACACCACTTGCATATGATTAGATGCAGCTGCTTTTCAGCGACAATTTTCCAACTTGTTCTCTAAATTTTTCGATTGAGAGATGTTGGGGTCATCCACTGA
The DNA here is from genome assembly GCA_028564925.1 of Lithobates sylvaticus. Taxonomy (NCBI): domain Eukaryota; kingdom Metazoa; phylum Chordata; class Amphibia; order Anura; family Ranidae; genus Lithobates; species Lithobates sylvaticus. The sequence goes on from CM053030.1 coordinate 468,297,154, forward strand.
GGAACCCACTGAACTTCGTACAGTTTATCGCCTGTTTTAGATATCATCAATGTCTGCCTGGGCCATTTATTCCCCTACCTTCCTCTTTCTCGGCACAAAGTAAATTATGTTTGCAAACAACCCCGTACCCCCTTAAGGCAGCCACAATAACCCAAGTGCCATTGTGGGATAACATTTCACCGCAGGGCTGGACCCTTGACTTTTTGTGGAGAAAATAATTTTTAAGCCAGACTAACACTGTATATTCCAGCTTGTATAGCAGGTGCAGTGCACGATCCCTATGGATGAGTCACCAGACTTCCTGCAATGTCCAAGCTTGCAACTGGCTCTTTTGAACACTTCCAGCAGATGAAATTGACCCCTGGTGCTACTATTTGGGTTCCAGTTTCACTCCTCTATTTTTCTTTTGGTCAAGCAGCCAAAATGCGGGCCTTCATTATATGAGATAGTATGCTTCCCAGGCAGCGGGCCTGGGAGGTCAAAGATTAGTTGCACACATGTCCTTCCCAGACAAAGCTAGAGAGGCAAAGGGGCTTCTAGAAGTTTTCTCCAAATATTTATACCCTTCCCCAGCACGCACCACTGGCAATAAACCCCTAAAGTGCCACTGATGCTGCACAGATTCCTTCCCCACATTTAGTGCAAACATAGGCAGGCACACAGCATTACTTTCTCTTTCTCTAGCTTGACAAGAGTCCAGGGGATGTCTTTTATATTTTTATTGCAGATTAAAATTGGGAGCATGGGATACCCCAAGAAAAGCTCTGAATTCTCTTCCCACTGTTCTTGTACTGAATCACAAGACAAGTGAAACAGATAAGTTTTTCAGACAAGTCACCACTGACTGAATAATGACTAGTGCCTTTGTGGAGGAGGGACAGAGTTTTGCACACAGGCACTAGGGGTCTGGGCTTAGGTCAGGAGTCACTCTGCCACAGAATCATCAGTTGCCTACTTCTGATATTCACCAAGCTCTCTCCAGTGAGGGAGAAATAAAACTCACAATACCACAGGACAACTGGAACCCTCCTCTAACTTCCATCGGGTACTCATCAGTGACCTCTGGAGACCAAAATTTCAGATCAGGCTTGAAATAGGTCCCCCAGCTATGCTATAGCTGGGACCTTGATGACCATGAAACGGCATTGCATCAGACTGCACCAGGGGATGAGGCCCCTCTTCCAGGCAAACTGGACCCGGACAAACTGAACTTCTGCTCCAGGCCTCAGACTGTTTATGGGCTCTCCAGCCACCGACTGAGCACATCTCAACAGGGATTAGATGGATTCCCTTGAATATTTAGACTGCTCTTCTGCTTTTCCTCCCACTGTAATTCCAGAACCTTCTAGAATACAGGGGGGGGGGGGGGATATTCAGATCAGCAGCCTGTGATACCCTGAGAAGGCTAAAGTAAGTAATCAACCACTGCTTCACTGGCTACAGAGGAGCCAACCTAAATTTGATTGACACCCTATACCCTAACTAGGAGGGTGCTACACCTTCTAGTGGTTGACTAGGGATATATAGATGTTCAGGTTATTCCTTTATTATTATTATTGTTTTATTATTCCATTTCTGCCAGGAACATCCCCCAACAGCAGACAGAAGCAAACATTAACCCAAACTTAGGGGAAAACCTATAGAAAGCAGAACTATCTACTCAGGCCTAGGCTGACAACTGCCTAGCAGCACTAAATTTAGAATAGGCTCAGTCCTGCATAGAGCAGGGTCCCACCTGTATCAGGCACAGCAAGGCTAGGTTGGTATATTCATAAAGCACTAACAGTAATCCGCTATAAGAAACACAGTAACATTATAAGCATTGATGACGGAGAAAATGTTATCTGTTGGGACCACTAACTTTTTGTAATAATGCATTAAAAAAGCTTTAGCGTCCAGGGTAGTAGAATCAAAGCAGAAGTAACCCCTAAATGAATGGCACTTAGTTTGCTAAAGCACTGTGAATCATAAATTATTATTTGTTCCCATTCTTTTCTTCTCAGCTACAGTCTGTTTACACCTACTTCTTGTCTACATGCATGAGATCCAGCAATTGGAACTTCTTAAGACAGGTTCTCTGATGGTGACAACAGTGGACCATGACTGTGCAATGTGTGTTGAAATGTCCACTTGTAATTTCCAATTACATCTCCAAGATATGCCCCTTCCTAACCAATGACACCACAAAACTTCTAGATTACTTCCTGGTCACCTCCCTCCTTGACTACTGCAACTACCCCCTCATTGGCTTACCCTTACATAGGCTATCCCACCTTCAGTCCGTCATGAATGCTGCTGCCAGGATCATCCACTTTACCAACCACTCAGTGTCTGTTACCCCTCTTTGCCAATCCCTCTACTGTCTTCTGCTCACCTAACAAATTTAATTCAAGATACTAACAATACCTTACGAAGCCATCCACCACTCTGTCCCCAGCTACATCACTAACCTAGTCTCAAAATAACAACCAAATTGTTCTTTTTGTTCCTCCCAAGACTACCTGCTCTCTAGCTCCCTCATCATCTCCTCCCATGCTCACCTCCAGGATGTCTCCAGAGCAACTCCCATCCTCTGGAAATCTCTACCCCAATCTGTCTGACTATCTCCTATTCTGTCCACTTTCAGACGATTCCCTGAAAACTCATCTCTTCAGAGAGGCCTATCCTACCCCCACCTAACTACTGTACATTTATTTTCTCCATCAGCCCATCCTCCACAGTTATTACCTTTTGTATCTATTGACTCTACCTCTTAGATCGTAAGCTCTAACGAGCAGGGCTCTTTGATTCCTCTTGTATTAAATTGTATTGTAATTGTACTGTCAGCCCTTATGTAGTAAAGCTCTGCGTAAAACTTTTGGCGTGTATAATATTAATAATCCAATGAAGGCCCATGTGACAAGGTGGCACTGTAGGTGCACAGTTGGGAGACAGGGACAGAGCACTCAATATTCTAAAGTACATATAATATTCCAAATAAAGTGCTTTCATGCAGGATATGATAAAACGTCCATATGGTGAGAAAAAAAGCAATCAATAAAATCCTTAAACCAATATAATGGTGAACCAAACTATAAAAATCCTTATTTAAAAAAAAATATATATATATATATATATATATATATATATATATGTGACAAGAAAGTGCTACAATGTGCTGTGCAATCAAAAAAAGTTCAAAAGTGCTCCAATGTAATCCATGCGATCCAAATGAGGACTTCATAGTGTAGTATATTAAAACTTTTATTCTCAACACAGTAAAAAATCCCTTGCAGGGTACTCACATTTGCATGGCGCGTCAGGACGCCGCTCTAAAATAGCATAAAAAACAAGCTGTAGCAGCTGATATCAGGGTGGTATGCTGATCGTCCTTAGTGGGTGCACTGACTAGCGTTCCGTCCTGTCCCCTTCCCCTACGCGTGTCGATACAAGGGGTTCATTTGTATCTTCCTCAGGGCCATTACCTGGGGGGGAACACCTGAGTGCACATGCAGCACCCTAATATTGGATTGATATCACAGCAACCACTGAATCGCATGAATCGCATGGATTACATTGGAGCACTTTTGAACTAAGGATTTTATTGATTGCTTTTTTTCTCACCATATGGACATTTTATCATATCCTGCATGAAAGCACTTTATTTGGAATATTGTATGTATTTTAGCACGTTATCACTTTATTGCTGTTGTTATATAGCACATTTTTCGTTTCACTATTTGGATTTTAAGTTTGAAAGCGCAGCGTACTTTAGAATATTGGATGGTCTTTGCATGATTTATGAGACATGTGCAACGCTAGCTGCTGATTCAAAAATATAGTGTTATTTGCGAGACCCTATTTTGGGCTTATAGCAAGTGGTGGCTCGCAGGACATTACATTGATTGAGGGACAGAGCACTGTCACCCTATAACTGGAAGTATCTGAACAAGGACCTTCATAGCAAGACCACCAAGTATAATTTTATTGAAAGCTCAAAATCGAAAATAATTGTAATTGACATTAGTATATTAAAGCTTATAATGAGATGTTAATAATTGATTTGCATAGCCATTTGTCATCAGCGGTATTTTTTGGCTCTTGACACGTCAGCTTTGCTACAAGATGTCGCCATGTAAAGATCCCTGTCATTACCATTCTCCTAGCTGTTTGTCTGACAGCAACATAAAGGTCTGTGACATGCCTGGAGGACATGTAGTCACAGGGTTGGGCTCAGGAGTCAGACGGTCAAATAGATGGCTCTGGTGCCAGACAGATGGAGATGGATGTGTTCAGGTCAGACAAGCAGGCAGAAATTATCCCTTGAAAGGAAGGGACTCGCCCAGTCCATATAGACGGGCTGAAGTGGTATTTCACACATAAATGATAAGAGATGTCTTGTTGCAATGTTATAACAATCTAAAAAACATTAAAGTGGTTGTAAACCGTGGATGTTGAAAAAAAAAAGAAAAAAAAACCTTGCAAGGCAATGGCATAATGTGCTAGTATGCATCACATAGTAGCACGATATGAAATACTCACCTTGGAACAAAGCCCTCCAGAGATGTAATGTCATCGCTGAGAGGGCTGACATGTCCCCCCGGTCTTTCTCCTGGGTTTGCACACTTTGGCTATGTTATTAGCCGGAGCCGCAATGACGTCACAGTTCCGGTACGAACCGTGAAGTCCCAGCAAGGTATGCCAGACCTTCAGAGCGCATGTACCAGTGATGTCACTGGCTGCATGCAGGGTGAATATCTCCTAAACAGTGGATGTTTAAGAGATATTGATTTTACCTACAGGTAAGCCTTATTATATTCGTACCTGTAGGTAAAAATGACCAAGCGTGGTTTACAACCGCTTTTAGGCCAGTTAACACCATAGAAACACAGTTCGGATGCATTCAAGATTTTCTTATTTTTTTTTTGCATGTGCGTTTTTGACGCATTTTTGATGCATTAGGCCCCTTTCACACTGGGGCGGTTTTCAGGCGGTACAGCGCTAAAAATAGCGCCTGTACACCGCCTGAAAAAAACGGCCCCATTCACTCCAGTGTGAAAGCCGGTGGGCTTTCACACTGGAGCGGTGCGCTAGCAGGACGGTAAAAAAAGTCCTGCTAGCAGCATCTTTGGAGCGGTATAGGAGCGGTGTATTCACCAGCTCCTATACCGCTCCTACCCATTGATTTCAATGGGACACAGCGGTAATACCGCGGCAATACCACCGCAAAGCGACGCTACGGCGGTGCTTTGCGGGGGATTTTAACCCTTTTTCGGCCGCTCGCGGGGGTAAAACCGCACAGCTATCCGCCGAATCCCGCGGCTAAAACGAATAAATATAGCGCTGCTTTACTGTCACCGCGGCTCCCGCCCCAGTGTGAAAGGGGCCTTACTGTGCGGTTTGATGCGTTTTTGGTACGTTTTTGATGCAGTCCAGTGCATTCCCCCCCTTTTTTTCTTAACCTTAAATAAGGACATGTGTGTTCCAGCGTGTTTTTGGTGCCTTCCAGTCATTTTTATGCATTTTATAGCGTTCCAGTACAGTCCAGCCAAAAGTGCAGCATGTTCTAGTGTATTTTTCTGGAACTGGAACGCACTGGAACTGCACTGCTGTGAACTTTGCTGTTGAAAACCATATAACCTACTTTCCATGCAGGAAAAAATTCAGGAAAAAAACAAATTTTTTGATGCAGGAAAAAAATGCACTGGACTGCATGTGGTGTGAACTGGCCCTAAAGCCAACCATACATGGACCGAAATTTGTCTGGGTCAGCAGGGACTGGCTGAATTTTTATCCATGTATGGGGACAGTGTTTTTTACAGAAATTGATCTATCGACTTCTTGGTTGAACTGGATGGACTTGTGTCTTTTTTCAACCTAACTAACTATGTAACTATCTTGTCGGATAAATGCTGGCAGGGCTAATCGGTGTATTCTGATGGCGGGGAACTCTCTCCACCATCAGAACACAATAGCTCTACAGAGTGATTTCCCTATCAACCTGAATGTATAGATGGGGGAATCAGGTTCGGTTTTTTTTTCATCCAACTCGTTGGTTTAACGAAAAAAATGAATGAATCTATGAGCTGCCTAATAAAACCAAAATAATAAGACAGCACTTGTGATGTATATTCCAATAATAAATACACTAATAGTGAAAAATAGAAAACATGAAATAATGTTCTAATATGTCCAAGTGATATCTATTTCTTGTGCTTAAAGCAGAGGTCCACCCTAAACTAAAAAATTACGTTAACATTCTCAAAAAAATATAGAAAAAAAATGTGAAAAAAAAAATTGTGGCTGGAACACCGCTTTAAATATCCACATGCTATGTGCTCTGGAACAAATCTGTTCATGTCCCACTCCACCGTGCCCCTATAACACACACCGCACTCAGACCATATTGACCTCTTGTCAAAACCAAAAAAATTGAATGCACCTGTTTATGCCGAATGCACTATATGGTGGATCAGGATCACAATAGGCTCTTGTACTCCAACTACATCATACTGTATATTGAATACTCCACCGATAATGGAAATGCTACAACAGCCCTTTAGTTCTCTCAAAGACACCAGATGTACATAGCAGGATCATAAAAAAATAGAAGGGAAGGTCTCCCATAGTGTAATATTTAAATTAAAACTTCAAATAATAAAATTTTTTGCACTTTACAATTAATCACAACAAAGCTAGATCACAAAATGAAACTGGAACAGCCACTGTGTGCATCAGCATACCTCCCAATGCTGCGGAAGTGACATAACTGGAAGTCCCGTCCTACGCGTTTCATCATTCATGTGCAATGTCCTCAGGAGCAGGTATCACTTGCTTCACCTCTGCCATTTATACAAACGATAGCCTGCCCACTATACCCAAATTGATTGGGGGTTGATTTAATAAAGGCAAATAGGCTGTTCATTTTGCAGGGAATTTTTACCTGTGCTTGTTGAGTGCTATGAAACCGTGGAAATTGGGGAGCATGGTGGACTGCAGCGCTGGGGTGATGATGTCACAGGAAGGAAGTAACGAGTTTCTGAGCATGTGAAATGCCAACTCATGGCATGCACATTCTATTGTCAAGCTTGACAAAGTAGTTTGAGAAAGGAGCGTGCACGCCCGGAGTTAGCATTGCACATGTTCAGAAACAAGTTGCTTCCTTCCAGGGACGTCATCACGTTAGCGCTGTGGTCCACAGTGCATTCTAGCCCGCATTCCAGGTGTTGGATAGTTCCCAGCCGGCTTCCTCATCCAGACAGCTGAATACATCAAGATCCTGTGGCGATTCTCCCCATAGAGATAAGCGATTATATCCTGGTGTTTTTTTAGAGATTAACCTTATTTTTATTTATTTTTTAAATGTGATTGACCAATCTTGGGATTAAATAAACTTGTCCTAAAGTTTGCACTTAGAGGCGCTTCTGTTTCCTTTTTGTTTCTTTGATCATTAGAACCAGCTTCTTGCTCCAAGGAGTAGCCTGCCCTAGGAAATGGACTTATGGGACTGTTTTGTTTTCACTACAGTAAATTGGACTCTATAGGATTGTTTGTGTTGCTCCATTTTCTTTATCAGTTGTTTTATGGTTAAGGTGTGTTATTTAATTTGCGCCTATCTATCTGTGTTTTTTCACTTGACAGAATTCAATCTAACAATCGACTTTTATTGTACAAGAATTTAGAAAATTTTCACTAGCTGACCAGGCCTTTTCTGGAACTTTTTCTTTACAAGTTTAAAATAGTATTTTTTTGCTCAAAAATTACTTAGAACCCCCAAACATTTTATATATATATATATTTTTAGCAGAGAACCCAGAGAATAAAATGGCAATCGTTGCAATATTTTATGTCACACTGTATTTGTGCAGTGGTCTTTCAAACGCAATTGTTTTAGAAAAATATACTTTGATGAATTTTTTTGTATAATGTGAAAGATGACATTACACCAAGAAAATAGATACCTAACATGTCATGCTTTAAAATACACTCATAGAATGGCGACAAACTACGGTTCTTAAAAATCTCCATAGGCAACGCGTTAAACTTTTCTAGAGGTTACCTGTTTAGGAGTTACAGTGGAGGTCTTGCACTAGAATTATTGCTCTCACTATACCGATCGCGGAAATACCTCATATGTGTGTTGTAAACATCCCTTGTAATAGAAATAAGCATGACAGTTCCTCTTTATTGAAAGATCTGGGGTCAAAAAGACCTCAGATCTCTCATCTACCCTTAAAAGAAAAAAACAAGAACCAGAAGTGAAATTAAAGGTCGTTCCAGTCCTCCAAGGGCATAGAGACAAATGGGTGCCATCTTGCCCTCACTCGACTTCCTGCCCGGCGAACAGCAGCATCAACTTGCTTCCGGGTTTACTGACGGCTCCAGTAAGCTAGGAAACTACTGGGAAGCTGTGGTGGGGGGACACCTCTTCTGCTGCCTCTAAAAGTGATCCTGAGGCGAATCCGCCCAGGGGACCACTTTTATCCCACACCGAATCACCCACAGTAAAAAACTATAGCAAGCTGCTGCCATAACACTGGCATTTAGCGTCGAAGTAATGATGTGTATTTCCTGTGGGAGCAGTCATCAAGTGGTTAAATCATCGACTTTTGCAGTGATTAGTGTATTCTGACAGAGGAGGAGGTCCCACTATCAGAAAACAACAGCACAGTGGGGATTATTCCTTACTCTACCATGCTTGTGTGAATGGGGAAATTCATTAATTTATTTTGGTTTTTTTTGGCCAGCCTACTGGCTAATTGCAAAAACAAGGACCCGTCTATGGCTAGACCATTGTCTAAATATACCAAGATTGTCCCCAGTGGCCTCACTCCATAGCTCATAAACATAAATGGTTGGCTGATCCAAACTTTCCCATTAGTGACAGTGCCGCCCGATCGCAGTGTCTGAGGAAAGTGGGAATGTTCATACACGTCCAATCGCCCTTGGGCACCTATAGGATATCCAATCTTGCCCAGATCGGGGCTAGGCCAGATTCACTGCTGATAGCCATTAAACAACACAGCCATATACATTTTCAGGTAATGATGAAAGGCCAGAGCAGACCTCAACCGGCTGGAGGATTTCAACGCAATGTTCTTGTCCCAGCCCCATTACCACGTAAATACAAACACCCCCCCCCCACCGTTTAACAAGGCACTTGAGTCTATTATTCATGTTTTAGTGAGCTTTGCCCTGCTGGTGTCACTGGCCGGTCTGCCTGGTAGATTCCTCTGCTAAGTGACAGGAAGGGATGTGAGGGCAAACAATCCCCAAAACTAACATTCACTAAATAAACTAGCAAACATACTGAACACATTAGTTGTCCAAACTCAGGCACTGCTCCTCTGCTAATGATGATCCCTGATAGTGCAGGCCCGCTAATGACCCTCAGCAGCCTGAGACTTCCCATTCAGCTGCACAGTGGCACATAAATACATCCACAGAGGCCCATTCCAAACACCTCTGGGGCTATTACTGCCTCCTGCATGACCATTATTTATTACAAAGCTCTTCCACTGATTTTATTCTGTAATTGCTACTCACTTCCTATCACTTAACATCTCAGCCACCGCCGCTGAGCCATCTCAAACAGCATTTGTTCAAATCACGTTAAATAGAATTTTACAACTGAGAAACTGGCAGAAAGATTTAATTAAGGTGGATTTATCGTTTCCTAAAAAAAAAAAAAAAAAAAAAAAAAAAAAAAAGAAGGAAATAAAAAAGATATTCAAAGTATTTTTTCAACATCAAATGAAAGAGGAGGTCCACCCTAAAAAAAAAAATTTGCATGAAAATGCTCCTAAAAATGTGAAAAAAAAAAAATAGAAATCTTTTTTTTTTTTTCGGAACGGAAATGGCTGTTGCTAGGCAGATCGTCCTAATCTGCCACTTCCTACACCGCGGTGATCTTCAGTCTTCTCCTCCTCGCGTTGTCTTCTGGGGAAGGTGGTGCCTTGTGTTCTGGGAACTGTGTGTGTCCCAGAACACAGCCGGCCATTCACAAAGCGCTACGCGACTCGCGAATGTGCAATAGGAAACAGGCAGTGAAGCCGCAAAGCTCTACTGCCTGTTTCCCTTACTTCGAATGGTGGCGCCAGGACCCGATCCGATGGACGAATCAGCTTTGGGTGGCCGACATCGCGGGCACCCTGGACAGGTAAGTGTGCTTATTAAAAGTCAACAGTGTTTGTAGCTGCTGACTTTTAAAAAAAAAATTTAACCGGCCCTCTTTAAAGCGGGATTCCACCCTAAAGTGGAACTCCCGCTTTTCGGAACCCTCCCCCCCTCCGGTGTCACATTTGGCACCTTTCAGGGGGAGGGGGGTGCAGATACCTGTCTAAGACAGGTATCTGCACCCACTTCCGGCATAAACTCCCACGGGAGTTTACGCAAGTTCCTGTCCCAGCGCACACACGTGTCTCGGCAGACAGCGATGAAGATTCTCATTGCGCCGAGCGACTCGCGCATGCGCAGTAGGGAATCGGGAAGTGAAGCCACTTCCTGATTCCCTCACAGAGAATGGCGCCGGCTACAGCAGAGAGCCGAGCGATCGATCGGCCTCTGCTGCCGACACCGCTGGACCCTGGAACAGGTATTTGTAGCTGCTGGCTTTAAAAAAAAAAATTTCAGTACAGTCCCGCTTTAACACATGGGGGTCTATTTATCAAAAACGCAGGCAGCAAGTCATGAATAATACTTTCAATTAGGGATGCACCGATACCATTTTTCTTACAATGAGAACAAGTACCGATACTTTTTTTTAGTACTCGCCGATACCAATTACCGATACCTACCGCAACTGTTTTGTTTTAACTTCCACTGTCAGCAATGGTACAAAGCATTGAAAAGTTATTTACAAATTACAAAATAAATAGATTTTTTTTTTAATTTAGCGCTTTTTCAATGTGAAATGTGTAAATATATGTTAATATATATGTGTAAAAATATTCACTAACAAAGCAAACAAAAAAAAAGTTTTTATCGTTTATAAAATAGATGTGAACAAAAGAAAAAATCAGGAAAATAATAATTAAATGGAGGAGAATAGGGAGTTAATTAAGGCTGATTAGAGTAAAATAAGGTTTATTAAGGGGTTAAACAGAGGAACATTTATTCATCCTTTTGATCTGCAGATGAAGAAACAGAAATATACAAAAAGAAACAATGTTTCTTTTTATTTTAGTGTTTCAGGGCTGAGCAATGTTGTTAATAAACATCGCGGGCTGCTTTTTTATTTTGACAGCTCCAATTACCGGACTGGGGAGACCCACTGATAGCTTAAAGAACTGAGCCTGAAATTATCGGTTTTAGGTATCGGTGCATTTGCATGAGTACCGATACTTGTGCAAATACTCTGTATGGGCACCGATACCGATACTAGTATCGGTGCAACCCTACTTGTAATGTTTGTAATATGTGTGAAATGTCCAATGTTAATTGATTCCTTTTGCAATTTTTTTTTTCACATTTGTTTTTTTTTTTTTAGGGTGGACCTCCGCTTTAAAGTGTTATTAAAGGTTCGGGGCTTTTTTTTCTTCAAAGACCAAACATGTCAAACTTACCTGCTCTGTATAATGGTTTTGCACAGAGCAGCCGTGATCCTCTTCTTCTCTGGTTCCCCCGCTGGCACCCCGGGAACCTCCCCCTTGAACAGTGCCCACAATAGCAAGTAGCTTGCTATAGGGGCACTTGTGTGTGCTTGCTCCCAAATCCCACTCTATGCATCCATAAGACACAGAGCCACGCCTCGGCCCCACCCTTAGCACATTCGCTATTACCCAATAGACAATATTAGTGGACAACCACCCCCCCCCCCCCCCCACGGTCGGTCGGCTCTGGAGGGCTTACCCCATCTATGGTGGGCAGCGCTTCTCCCGGGCTTCACCAGCGGCTTCCCCTTCCCCTTCTCTCCGCGGGCATCATGGCGGCGGCGGCTTCTGTTTCCTCCCTCCTCCTCAGTGGTCAATTGGGACTCTTCTCTCTTCAGCCAATCGGAAAATGGGTCGCAGACCCGTTTCTGATTGGCCGGATTGAGGATCAGTGTTTCAATAGCGAATATTCATTCATTGCTGTAACACCTGGGTCGACTCTGCGCCCGGAGCCCATCCTATTTTGAAGCCTATTAGAGTCTCTGGCTCTAAGCAGATGCTTAAAAAAAAAACCCTGCCGCTGTAATTCATGCGCCCGGCATCCTGAAAGGGGCCAGGTGCATGAATAGGGGCCGGCGGCTGTGGATAGAGGGGGCGGCATCCGGGCACACCTAATTGACGGGCCACCACTAAACAATACAATTTAAAGCTGGCCATAGATGGATCAAAAATCAGCTGGTACAGCAGGGACCAGACGAATTTAGACTCATCTATGATCGTTCCCACTGGACAGAAATCCATCTAATGTTCCACTTTTGTCAAACCGGTCCTTCCCCTCTGCTGCTTCCACCGATCTCATCTTCACTGCAGGGCAGAGAGCGAGAAGCACCACAGTACTGCATGGACACCAGGCAGTCCTAGCAGCCAATTTATTTATTTATTACAGGTACTTATATAGCACTGTTGATTTACGCAGTGCTTTACATATATATTGTACCTTCATATCAGTTCCTGCCCACAAGGAGCTTACAATCTAAGGTCCCGAACGCATGTTCATACATACAAATACTAGGGCCAATTTAGACAGAAGCCAATTAACCTACCAGCATGTCTTTGGAGTGTGGGAGGAAACCATAGTACCCGGAGGAAGCCCAAGCAGGCACAGAGAGAACATACAAACTCCATGCAGCTAGTGTCGTGGTTGGGTTCTCTATCCCCGGGATGTCGGTACAGAGATGGGAGACAGTGTAGCTGTGCAATGTAGCAGCCGCTCTCAGCCTGGGAGCTCTGGTGCTGCAAACAGACACACAGGTAAATTCATCCTCCGGCTCTAACATCCTAGACTCAAGCTGGGTGGAGTCTGGTGGCTCCGACATCCTCCTCCTGCACGCGCCATAGTCGCTGTCAGGCTCCTATTGCTTTCAGTGGGGCTTCCCGTCTGCACCTATTCACATGGATCCCCGCTTAGTATCCTACCAGTAATCGCAAACAGCCCCATTCGCAAGTGTGAATGGGACCTAAGGGTTGCATTTATAAAAAAAAAAAATGGCATATATATTCTTCTTGTGACACTCCATGTACATACATTTTGTGCAAATGGTGTTATTGAATAAATGTTATTAGGCTATTTTTTCTCCAGTTTGAATGTTTTTAATTTATAAGAATAGAGTGAATAGGGAAAATACAGCATTTTGGCCACTAGATGGTGCTGAGGATCATACAGTACAGGAATATTTAAGTGTAATGAATCAGCTACTGCTATAAAGAATTGGTACAATGCTGAGAAGACAAAACTCAGCTGTTTGACAAGTTTACTGAATTGAAACTTTTTACAGGTCAGTTAAATCGGTTGTATGCTCCGCTTGGTCATTTTTACCAACAGGTAATTCTATAATAAGGCTTATCTGTAGGTAAAATGAATATCACCTAAACCTGCACGGTTTAGTTGATATTCACCTTGCATGCAGCGGTGAATGCGCTCTGAAGATCCAGCGGAACTTGCCGGAACAGAGGACTCCCCCACGCAAGTGCGGGAGTGACATCATCGTGGCTCCGGCCACGCACAGTGCCGAGGCCAGCGAACTCAGACAAAAAGCAGAGGGAACATGTCAGCTCCCTCAGCGGTGACCGGGCACGCTGCGGGGGCCTCGTTCTAAGGTAAGTATTTCATAATGTGCTAGTATGCAATTCAAAATAGAACATTATGCTGTTATCTTGCAGGGTTTTTTTGTTTTTTTCAGTGGTTTACTACTGCTTTAAAGTAAGCAAAAGACTTCAGTTTCAATTCTTTACAAGGAATGTTTAAAACTGACCACACTAAGCAGGAGAGCACACTCTGGTCAGTTCTCTAGCTGTGCTTTTCACTGTTAAGCTCGGTGTACTGCTGTTTCTCCTCCCCCAGTTCTTATGCAGCTGAGAACAGAGGGAATGTAATGACTACAATGCATTTACAATGCTTTTTTTTTAGATCCATACACAGATGTTTTGACTTTCATTTCTATTTTAAACTAAATGGATTGTTTTACAAGGTGTTCAGTTACAATCACTTTAACCATATGCTGACCGCCCCCAGTCATTAGCTGTACGGCGGCTGCTTTAAGATGTAAGCAAGTTTAAGATGTATAGGGGGCGTGCGTGCCTGCCACGTCACTGAGGAGCCGATGCGCGTGCCCCGGCGGCCACGATGTCCGCCGGGCACCCGCGATCGCTCCTGACACAGGAGGAACGGGGATCTGTGTGTGTATACACACAAATCAATGTTCTGTCAGGGGAGAGGAGACAGATCCTGTGTTCCTGGTATATAGGAACACTAATCTGTCTCCTCCCCCAGTCAGTCCACAGTTAGAACACACTGAGGGAACACATGCAACCCCTTGATCGCCCCCTAGTGTTAACCACATCTCTGCCAGTGACATTTATACAGTAATTAGTGTATAAATGTCAATGGTTTAAAAAAGTGTCAAAAGTGTCCGATCTGTCTGCCGCAATGTCGCAGTCCCAATAAAAATCGCAGATCGCTGCCATTACTAGTAAAAATAAAAAAAATAAACTAATAAAAAGGCCACAAATCACTAACCTATTTTGTAGGCGCTATAAATTTTGTGCAAACCAATCAATATAAGCTTAATACATATTGGCCTAAACTGAGGAAAACATTTTTATTTTTTATTATTTTTTTATCATATATATATTTTTTTTATCTATTTATTATAGCAAAAAGTAAAAAAAAAAGCAAAAAGTAAAAAATATTTTTTATGTTTTTTTAAAAACTGTTGCCTTTTTTTTTGTTTATAGCCCAAAAAATAAAAACCACAAAGGTGATCAAATACCACCAGAAGAAAGCTCTATTTGTGGGGGAAAAAATACATCAATTTTGTTTGGGTACAACGTCGCACGACCGCACAATTGTCAGTTAAAGCGATACAGTGCCGTATTGCAAAAATTGGCCCGGTCAGGAAGGGGGTAAATTCTTCCCGGGGCTGAAGTGGTTAAAGTGTTTAAAAAGGCTGGAATTTTTTACCCTAATGCATTTCCTGCATTAAGATAAAGGATATCCCCCTACTTGTATCGCTCCCTCATCCCCCTGTATACACATCTGAGTGTGACCGCAATCCAAACGCGGTGCCCGTCTGCAGTGGCTCTCTCCTTTCCCCGCATTCTAATTCGCATGACATTCGAGTGTGACCGGCTCTCAATGGAGCTGGTTCACACATGTCCGGGAGGCCGCTGGTCCAGATTGAAAAAGTGTGCAGTGCGTCTTTGGGTCCGGTTCAGGTGTGAATTCAGGCAAAAATTCGGACCTGAATCGCACCCTAACCGGTGTACAGGAACGCACCGCACCCAATTCATGAACCTGCGGCCGTACATGTGTGAACCCGGCCTAAGCTGGCCATGCAGAAGTAGAATTTAATTTGAGATTTTTAATTTCAAGAATATTTGTTTTACTTTCTAATCATTATTAAGTCAAAATCGTCATTCGTTTTCGACCGCAGTGATGAGAAAACTAGAAGGGCCGGTGTACTGTCGAATACTGTCCCCCGTCGGATAGTGTCCGCCCTGTACTGCGCTCGCGCAGTACGGAGGACAAGGAGACGCCGAAAGTCTCCGAAGATGAACGGCACCTGCGCACTGAGTCCAGGTTCAAGCCCTACCACCCAAGTGGACATAGAGTTAGAATAAAAAATTGCAGAGTGAAGCGAGGCCGTGCCCGAAGCGTGGCGAGCGAAGCGAGCCCGCGTGGGGCCCTGTTACTAGGTGCTACCGTATGTTCACTTGCATGGTGGGGCTTGAACCTGGACTAATGGCAGAAGGTACTAGCAAGTGCGCAGGCACCGTTCATCTTCAGAGACTTTCGGAGTCTCCTTGTCCTCCGTACTGCGCAAGTGCTGCGCCTGCACAGTACAGGGTGGACACTATCCGATGGGGGGACAGTTTTTGGCAGAACACCGGGATGGAAATTTCCAACAGTGAATGAGGTTTTCATCATTGAATGAAATTAAATTTTCGTACGAACATTTGTTTGAAAATCTACTAGCAAATGGCCAACTTTAGCAAGCTCTTAGACAAATTAAGCATTTTTAATTTTTTTCAAAGAAAGTTGGAAATATTGAAAAAATTATAATGAAGATAAATGATAGATGAATGGCGCCTGCGCACTGAGTCCAGGTTCAAGCCCCACCATCCAAGTGGACATAGAATTAGAATAAAAAATTGCAGAGTGAAGCGAGGCCGTGCCCGAAGCGTGGCGAGCGAAGCGTGGCGAGCGAAGCGAGGCTGTGCCCGAAGCGTGGCGAGCGAAGCGAGCCCGCGAGGGGCCCTGTTACTAGGTGCTACCGTATGTTCACTTGCATGGTGGGGCTTGAACCTGAACTCATGGCAGAAGGTACTAGCAAGTGCGCAGGCGCCGTTCATCTTCTGAGACTTTCGGAGTCTCCTTGTCCTCCGTACTGCGCAAGTGCTGCGCCTGCACAGTACGGGGTGGACACTATCCGATGGGGGGACAGTTTTTGGCAGAACACCGGGATGGAAATTTCCAACAGTGAATGAGGTTTTCATCATTGAATGTAATTAAATTTTCGTACGAACATTTGTTTGAAAATCTACTAGCAAATGGCCAACTTTAGCAAGATCATAGACAAATTATTATTATTATTTTTTTTCAAAGAATGTTGTAAATATTCAGAAATTATAATGAAGATAAATGATTTAGCCCTTTTTGAGACAAAGCCTTTTTTTATATACATAGCAATGCTGTAGACTGTATTTTAATTAAAATCATCTTTGATGTGCTCTTTTGTCTCTTTCATGTGAGATGAGCCTGGAGCAATGTTTGTTGTCTTCATTCTATTTGCTGAGTTTTAGCCGGAGAATCCCGGCATCTCCCTGTGGTTGGGTGCCATGTACTTCCCTTTCATATATTCCAACTTGTTTTCAGATTCACCCAGTGATTGTAGCATCAGCAAACAATGGCTGCGGAGCTAACAAAGAAAACTACAAGGTTTGTTTATTTTTGGCAGCCAAAATACAGATCGGCAGGAGCCACCAGACTCCACCCAGCTTGAGTCTAGTTCTCACCTTTGTTTGCATTGTTCTTCTGTCAATAGAGAAGCCATCCTAATTGTTGTACATTTCATTGATTTACTCGCTGTGTTACATGCCTTTTACACTTCTACCTGGCCAGTGCCCAGTACTAATGGTTGTGTCATGTATTTATCCATCAACATCGATAATGAGAGCGCTTGCAGGTAGCACATAGTCCCATCGTAGAAGTCAGGTAGATAAACTGCAGAGGGTCCAGTGGGTGCGGAGATCAGGACCAGCAGGTCTCTCACTGTTATCAGCAGAAGATATTTTACAACGTGGCTTGATTGTTGGCTCCCACCAAAAAGTTAACCATTGGCAACAACGATTGACAACTGTTTACGCATTTGTTGATTGTCATATGAGTGTGCCAAAATCACCAGTATTGTGCAACAATCTTGCTCTAGGTGGTCAGCTACGAATAAGCTGGCCATAGACAGTAGACAATAGATGTTTTGTTTTTTCCTAATCAAAAGCACCTCGCAAGTGTACCTGTAGTTTCACGGAAGAATGAGGCAGAGCCCTGCAAAGATTGTGCTGGTAGCAGAAAAAACAATAGCAGCCAGGCAAGGTCTTCTAAACTCGAGCTGATGATCTGGCAGCAAGGCTTTATTCGCACGAATGCTTAAGGAGTTACTTGGCAGCATTTTCAACATTTGTGTTTGCAATATTAGAATGTATCTGTTACTTAGAAAGTAGAGAAGTGTTAGGTGAGCACTAGGCCTCTTCAGAGCTATGAACCCAGCAATGGTCCTCCCCAGAGCCATGTTACCAGCACTTGGCCTCCCTAGAGTAAAGAACCTTACACAGGGTCTCCCTAGAGCCATGTGACCAGTACTGAGCCTCCCCGAAGCCATGAACCCAGCACTGAGCCTCCCCAGAGCCATGGGAATCACACTAGGCTTCCCCAGAGTCATGACCCCAGCATAGGGCCTTCCCAGGACTATGAATTCAGCACTGGGTCTCCACAAAACCAGGTGACCAGCACTGAGCATCCTAAAAACCACAGGCCCAGCATAGGGCCTCCCCAGAACCATGAACATAGCACTGGGCCTCCCCAGAGCCATGTGAACCACACTAGGCTTTCCCAGAGTCATGACCCCAGCATACGGCCTTCCCAGGACTATGAATTTAGCACTGGGCCTCCCCAAAACCAGGTGACCAGCACTGAGCATCCCCAGAACCACAGACTCAGCATAGGGCCTCTTCAGAACCATAAACCTAGAACTGGGCCTCCCCAGAGTCACGTGACAAGCACAGAACCCCCTCAGAATGATGGACCCAGTGCATGAGAACAGCACTGAACTCCCTAGAGCCATGTGATCAGCACTTGGCCTCCCCAGATCCATGTACACAGCACTTGGCCTCCCCAGAGCTCTGGTAAGGACTGAGCTTTACCAGGGCCATGTGAGCAGCACTGTGCCTCCCTAGAATCATAGGAGCAGCACTGAGCCTCCCCAGAGCCATTAGTTCTGCACTGGTCCTTGCCAGAACCATGAGCCTAGAGCCATGGGTCTAGTAGTGGTTGGTTGCCATTTCATTACTCCTATTCTACACCGCTGTCACTATCTACTTTCACTGAAGGATTTAATGTAATCCGACAAAATCTTCATACATGTTAAAGAATGTCATGCAAAGTACAAAGAGCATACAGAAAAAAATCCAGTGCTGCTGGTTAGCTTTTTGCAGGCAGTATATGTTGAAGAAAATTTGACATACTGTACATGTTGGTACATCTTACAACATTAAAAGGTTGTACCATGAGCATATATATTGTGGGAATTTTAAACATATATCTAAAGACAAAACTTTTTTTTCAGTGTGGATGGAGTAGAGAAGAGTTAGACCTTTCAGGTTTTTATTAAAGTGCTGCTTGCTGTGGGGACACTGGTGTGTACTCGCTCCAGAGCCTCCCTCTATGCATCTTATAGGGCATAGACACCCCCCCCCACTCTCTCCTCATTGGCTAACTGGCTGTGATTGACAGCAGTGGGAGCTAATGGCTCCTGCACATGTCTCAGCCAATGAGGAGAGAGACCCAGTACAACCGAGGCTCCTGTGCACATCGATGAATCGAGAGGGGTTCAGGTGAGTATGGTGTGGGGGGAGAGCAGCACACTGAAGTTTTATTACCTTCATGCATTATCAACCTTTAAGCCTTTACACCAGGGGTCTCAAACTGGTGGCCCTCCAGCTGTTGCGAAAATACTTGCAAGTCCCATGAGGCATTGCAAGGCTGTCAGTTACAAGCATGACTCCCACAGGCAGAGGCATGATGGGACATGTAGTTTCACAACAGCTGGAGGGCCACCAGTTTGAGACCCCTGCTTTACACCCACTTCACTGTATGAGTCCCCACTTGGAAGTAAAATTTAGACACGTGCAGAAAAAAAAAATTGTTTTGTTTCGATTCGTTGTTTACATAAATTTGTTTAGTTAAATTCATTTAATTCGTTTTGGAATTTGTTTTGTTTGTTCGAATTCGAATTGCCTTCGAATTTTCCAAATTTGGTCAAATTGAACTCTTGTCTATTGAATTCTGAAAATTTGAATCAAATTCAATTCAAATTTGAGATTTGGAAGAAGTTACAGTACATTCTTTCTAGTCCATTCTATTCTATTGTTTTTTTCTATTCTATTCAAATTTAAACTTATTCTATTTGAAATTCGAATTTCGGAAGATAGTTATATTTTTTTCTATTCTATTGTTTTTTCTATACTATTCTTTTCTATTCTTGTCTCTTATTTTCTATTCTGTTCTAATTATAATTTATTCTATTCGAAATTCGAATTTTGGGTGATGGTTATATTTTTTCTATTGTATTCTATTATATAGCTTTTTTCTATTCTAATCTATTGTTTTATTTTTTATTCTATTCTATTTGAATTCTAATTTATCATATTTGAAATTTGAATATCAGAAAATGGTTATATTCTTTCTATTTTATTTGATTCTATTCTTTTATTTTCTAGACTCTTATTTTCTATTCTATTCTTTTCTATTCTTTTCAAATTTGAATTTATTCAATTCGAAATTTGGGAAGATAGTTATATTTTTTTCAATTTTATTCTATTCTATTATTTTTTTCTACCCTATTCTATTTTCTTATTTTCTTTTCTAATCTTTTATATTCTATTTGAATTAGAATTTATTCTATTAGAATTTTGGGAAATGGTTTTATTCTATTCTATTATTTTTTCTATGCTATTCCTTTATTTTCTATTTTATTTTATTCAGTTTTTTTTTTATTTTTTATTTTGTTCTGTTTTACTTAAAGTGTAAGTAAACCCCCCTATGGTTTTCAGCCAAGGAAGCTGCCATCTTTGCCTCTGTTTAATCTAAAACTACCATGATGCTGCACATGTGATCAGTTATGACACCAGCCATTGGATGGTTTGACAGTTTGGTTGAGAGCACAACCAATGTGAGTGTTACATTTCCGGCACATGCCGCAAATGAAACTATTTTATGGATGGGTTTACTTCCGCTTTAATTCTATTCTATTCACTTTATTTTCTCAAAAAAAATTCTATTCTTTTATTTTCTATTCTATTCCTTTATTTTCTATACATTTTTTCCCTATTCTAGTAGTTAGTAAGGTTGAATAAAGACACCAGTCCATCCAGTTCAACCTGAGTGAGTGTGGGTGCTTGTCTACAATTGTCCCTATCCCTGTACATTGTGGGTACCCATATAGTGCCATCAATTTACGCAGCACTCCACACATACATCGCACACTCACATCGGTCCCTAACCTCAAGGAGCCCACAATCCAAGGTCCCCAACTCACATTCATATACTAGGGGCAATTTCTATTCTATTCCTTTATTTTCTATTCTAATTTGTTCTATTTAGAAAGTCGAATCAAATTCAAAAATGATTTTGAAAACAAATAGAATTCGAATTTCGTCCAAAATTGTATTTCGTTATTTTGGATTTGTTTAAATTCATTACCATTGTAATTCGTAAATTCGGATACATCCGAATTTATGAATAACTAAAAATGTGTCCAAATAAAACAAACCGCACATGTCTAGTGAGATTCATCCCATTATCACTGGGACTAAAAATGAGGGAAAATACAACATTTTTCACTGGAAGGGTAGAGGGAAATTGAGGCAATAGGTTCACTTGTACCAACGGTCTAAGGCTGCTGGTAAACGGACGTTCAGAGGCAGTTGGATGCTTTTTTCAGCTGCCCCTGAACTCATCTAATGTTATCTTATGTGTACATTTATACAGGTTCGTTTAATGTCGTGTTTAGGCAGTTGCCTTTACAGGCTTTTCTTTGAAGGCAAAAAAATGAGTTCAGACGCCGAAGTTTCTGACGTTTCAGATGCCAAACGCAGAATCGGCATTTAGCCGCGTTTCCTTTACAGGCTTTTCTTTGAAGGCAAAAAAATTAGTTCAGACGCCGACGTTTCTGATGTTTCAGACACCAAACGCGGAACCGGCGTTTAGCCGCGTTTCGTTTACAGGCTTTTTTTTATTTTTGGCGATATATTAAAAAAAAGCTCTTCTAAACGCAAACGCAGCAAAACGCTGCTAAACGTCTTAAACGTGGGTTTTTATCTGTCAAGTTAAATCATTCAGTAGAGGTTGTAAAAACGTCACGTGTACATTAAGCCATAGAGGGATCTTCGCTCACTTCCTGTTGCATCTATGGCACAGAAAGTGAAGGTAGTTCTCTCCAATTTGGCTTTAGATATACGTTATTGCCTTGTGGTGACTTCAGTATTCTGGCTATATGGAAAAAATAACCACTGGTTTTGTTTATCCCTAATTCCTGGTATGAAACATCAGTCTTTTGTTTTACTTAATTTTCTAATAAAATGGGATTCACCTCTTAGTAAAGTACTACCACTAGGCTCTTGTTATGTCACGTCTTACCGGCCCCTCTTGCTCTTATTCTGATTGCTGAATCTTAGGACTCAATCTAAACCTCTGGGATCAGTCCCTAATCACCAGCTATTGAAACCACATTTACAGGCTTTTCATGGCAGCATTTAGCCATTTCAAAAGCAGACGTTTGGTATTTTAAGGCAAGGTCAGAACCCCTGTGGTCTCCAGTTGTAAATAGAAGTAGTTCAGATGGCTTCCAGGACCCTTTGCTAAAAACTTCTACCGTACAAGATGTTTAGTTTCTGTGTTCAGATCTCAAATAAATCTGGTTGGCCATTGGTGCAATCAGTCTCTTATTTACAAAGGAAAAATAGCCGGCGTGTAACAAGAGGAACCAGAACACATTTTTTTCCCAGGACTTTTCGAGAACAGAAATGAATTGTAAACCATGTGTAATAACTATGGATCTGGGAATCTACCCATGGTCAGTTCCGGGGGGGGGGGGGGGGTGTTCGTTGAATAATGTTTGAAATTTAACCACTTGCTTACCGGGCACTTAAACTCCCCTCCTGCCCAGACCAATTTTCACACTTTGAATGACAATTGTGTGGTCATACAACACTATACCCAAATGAAATTTTTAGCATTTTTTTCACACAAATAGAGCTTTCTTTTGGTGGTATTTAATCATCTCTGGGGTTTTTAGTTTTTGCTAAGCAAACAAAAAAAGATGGAACATTTAAAAAAAAAAAAATCATGTTTCATAGTTTGTTATAACATTTTGCAAACAGGTAATTTTTCTCCTTCATTGATATGCACTGGTGTGGCGGCACTGATAGGCTGAACTGGTGGGCACTGATAGGCACAGGTAAGGTGGCACTGATAGGCACAGATAAGGTGGTACTGATGGGCATAGATAAGGTGGCACTGATGGCCACTGATAAAATGGCACTGATGGGCCCTGATGGGTGGCACTGATGGGTACCAATGATAGATGGCACTGATGGGTACTGATAGGTGGCACTGATGGGCAGCACTGTTGATGAAGTACTGATAGGTGGCACTGTGGGCACTAGTAGGTGGCACAGGTGGGCACAGATGAGCTGGCGGGAGCTCTCCTTGATTGGGACCGATATTCCTGATGGCCTTCTTTTTTTTCTCCTCACGCTGTCAGCACAAGGAGAAAAAATAGCTGATTACCGGCTCTGTTTACATCACATAATCAGCTGTCATTGGCTGACAGCTGATCACGTGGTAAGGGGTCGGGATTGACCCCTTAATCCGATCTGTGATCAGCTGAGTCTCATAGACTTGCTGATCAAGGGGGCGTGCAGGCCGCTCGGGCACGGGAGGACATCAACAGACGTACTCCCGGCAAAGTAGGTCTGAGCTGTAGCCGTCATTTGGCTATAGCGCGGATCTGAAGCAGATAAAACCCAAGCAATTGAATGATATCTATAGGGGCCACTATTGATACTAAATTATGGCCAGGAAATCTATTGTCAAAAAAGGGCACAAGGAACGTATAATAAAGCCAACATGTTTTTTCAAAAATTGCTTATCGAGATGAGGAAAGGTCTATGTTCTTTACAATGCATCCAAAATTGAGTAGGCAGGGCTGACACTACATGTTTAGGAATTTATAGGTGTGTCGTCATGTCAAAGAGGGGGGTAGGAGCACACTATGGGAGAGATTTACTAAAACTGGTGCATACAGAATCTGGTGCAGCTGTGTATAGTAACCAATCAGCTTCTAGGTTTTATCGGCAAAGCTTAATTGAACTAGCTGAAGTTAGAAGCTGATTGATTACTCTGCACACAGCATATGTTTGTGTTTTTTCTTTTTAATTTTGCCTTGATATGTTTTACGGTGTAGGACTAAAAATTCTTTATTATCCACTTCCGGACCGCTTTTTTACTGCTACAGTGCGGCCCGGCTGTGCAGGATCACATAAATATACGCAATTTGCATTTCTGGGTTGTGGGTCGCAATACACAGTACACAGTTAAAGCGAAGCTCCACCCAAAACAGGAAGTTCCACTTTAAGCACCCCTCTTATGCCACATTTGGCATGTATTTTTTTTTTGGAGGGGAAAGGGCGATCCGAGCAGAAGTTCTTCTCTCCCCCTCCCTCCCTGTAATCTTCTGGGACACGTCACAGGTCCCAGAAGATTGCCCGACCATTCAGGATGTGAGGCGTGACTCGCACATGCACAGTGCACACCCGGCTGTGAAGCCGCAAGCTGTCACAGTCTGGTGCCCACACTTGTAATGCCGACACCGGGTAGAGGAGAGGGAGGAAACCAATTGTTTGGGAGGCCACGTTGCTGGATCCTGGGACAGGTGAGTGCGTCTTTATTAAAAGTCAGCAGCTACACTTTTTGTAGCTGCTGATTTTTAATAAACACAAAAATGACTGGAACTCTGCTTTAACATTATTAAGCATCCATTTAACCCTTTGATCAGCCTAGATGTTAACATCTTCCCAGCCAATGTCATTAGTACAGTGACAGTGTATATTATTAGCACTTATCACTGTATTATGTGGTGATGCCAGTGTCAGTTAGCCAGTTCCCACAAAGTGTCAGTGTCAGATTGTCCACCGCACTATCGTAGACCCATTATAACTCGCTGATCACCGCCATTACTAGTATGAGAAAAAAATTCCAATATATAACATAGTTTGTAGACACTATAACTTTCACGCAAACCAATCAATATACACTTGTTGGGATTTTTTTTTACCAAAGACATGTAGCAGAATACATATTGGCCTACATTTATGAATAAATTAGATTTTTTAAAAAATTTTATTGGATATGTTTTATATCAGAAAGTAAAACATATTTTTTTTTCCAGTTATCAGGTCTTTTTTTGTTTATATAATAAAAAAATAAAAAAACCCCAGTGGTGATCAAATACAGTTAAGCCTTGGTTTGAGAGTAACTTGGTTTGAGAGCATTTTACAAGACAAGCAAAATTTTTAAATACATTTTGACTTGATATACAAGCGATGTCTTGATATACAAGTAGCGTCATGTCACAACTGAGTATAAAAGAGAAGAGAGGCATCTCTAATGCCGCATACACACGATCGGAAATTCGGCCAGAAAAAGACCGATCGGACTTTTGCTGGCCTAATTCCCTCCAGCAAAAGATTGAGATCAGGTTCTCAATTTTTCGGTCGGAAAAAGTTTTGATCGGAAATTCTGATCGTCTGTACCAATTCTGACGCGCAAAATTCCTACGCATGCTCGGAAACAATTTGACGCATGTTCGGAAGCATTCAACTTAGTTTTCTCGGCCCGTCGTACTGTTGTATGTCACTGCGTTCTTGACGGTCAAAAGTTCAGCAAACTTTTGTGTGACCGTGTTTTTGCAAGCCAAGCTTGAGTGGAATTCCATTCGTGTGTACGCGGCATAAGTCTAGCTATATGGTTACATTTAATGAAGGTACAACATTTAGCAACATATTGCTACACTTAGGCCCCTTTCACACTGGGGCGGGAGCGGCGTAGACTGTAAAGCAGCGCTATATTTAGCACCGCTTTACCGCCGTTTTATTGGCGCTATTCGGCCGATAACGGGGCGGTTTTAACCCCCGCAAAGGGCCAAAAAAGGGTTAAAACACTGGCAAAACGCAGCTACAGCGACACTTTGCCGGCGGTATAGCCGCGCTGCCCCATTGATTTCAATGGGTAGGAGCGGTATAGGAGCGGTGATTACACGGCTCCTTCACGGCTCCTTCACCGCTCCAAAGATGCTGCTAGCAGGACTTTTTTGACCGTCCTGCTAGCGCACCGCTCCAGTGTGAAAGCCCTCCGGCTTTCACACTGGAGTGAATGGGGCCGTTTTTTTTCAGGCGCTATACAGGCGCTATTTTTAGCCCTGTAGCGCCTGAAAAACGCTTCAGTCTGTAGCTCCTGCTGGATTTTGCTTCTAATCTCCTTGTGGAGGCTTCCATTTGTGAATGGACATTTTATAGTTACACAACCTATCACATTGCTATGATCCTTTATATAGACTATAAACTCCTGGATTTATGAATAAATGGTTGTGGAACAAATCATCCGAGTTTCCATTATTTCTTATGGGGAAATTTGCTTTGATATACAAGTGCTTTGGATTACAAGCATGTTTCTGGAACAAATTATGCTGGCAATCCAAGGTTTTACTGTACTAACAAAATAAAAAGCTCTATTTGTGGGGAAAAAAATTATATAAATTTCGTATGGGTACAGCATCGGATGACCACGTAATTGCCAGTTAACCACTGGCCCACCAGGCGCAAACACCCCCTTCCTGCCCAAGCCATTTTTCAGCTTTCAGCGCTGTCGCATTTTGAATGACAATTGCGCAGTCATGCAACGATGTACCCAAATAAAATTTTTATCATTTTTTCCAAACAAATAGAGGTTTTTTTTGGTGGTATTTGATCACCTCTGCGGTTTTTATTTCTTGCGCTATAAACAAAAGAAGAGGGACAAGTTTGAAAAAACGCAATATTCTTTACTTTTTACTATAATAAATATCCAATTTTTATTATTTTTTTTAAACAAATTTTTTCCTCAGTTTAGGCCAATACGTATCCTTCTATATATTTTTGGTAAAAAAAAATAAGCGTATATTGATTGGTTTGCGCAAAAGTTATAGCGTCTGCAAAATAGGGGATAGAGTTATAGCATTTTTTTTTTTTAACTAGTAATACACGCGCATTGGGTCCCTAGCAATGCGGCAGGCGCGCGTGCGCACCCCCCCCCCACGGCGCGCACACGCCCCCTAGTGGCCGCAAAGGAAATTCCGTCATATGACGGCGGCCCGTAACAACAGATGTTTCTTGCCGCCGTCATATGACTGTGGGCGGTCAGAAAGAGCTTAAAGTAGCGCAGTTCTGAATAGCAAAAAATGGCCTGGTCATGAAGGGGGTAAAATCTTCCGGAACTGAAGGTGGTTAAAGAAGGTGGTTAAAGAAAGCCATATATGTTATCAATACAGATACGAACACACAGAAATGTATTTTTGGATGTAAGTATTTAAGGTAGTTTTGCTGTCTTTTGACATTATAAGACACGGAAACTACAGCATGGAGGGGTGACATTGAGATTAGAATGTCTGTAAGAAAATGTCTCTTGCACAATCCCACAATAAAAAGTATTCTTCAGGTCCGTATATCTGAAAAAGTAAGGTACTGATAATTCATAGAAGCCATGTTGTAATTTAGGTTTACTGGCCCCAGGCCCTACCTCTCTGAAAGCCTGGCATGAATTATATGTGGGGTCAGGGTTAGATAAACATGGCTGTTAGATGAGAAAAGGGGAAGCCTCGGTTTCACCACAATAACATTTCAAAATGTTTAAAACATAAAAGTCACCATTATAATGATCATTTCCTGGACCCTAAAGAAAGAATTGCCCCCGATCCTGGCATGAATAATCATTATGGACCTTTCATAGTACAGTGCTGTGTTGTTGGATGTTATCACAGTAAGAGCTTGTGTAATATCTAATGCGAAAGCCACTTGAAGCAGCATGGTGCAATTCAGAAGCAGCTTGATGCAACTCTTTAACCACATCAATACAGGGCACTTTCGCCCCCTTCCTTCCCAGACCAATTTTCAGCTTTCAGCGCTCTCGCATTTCAATGACAATTGCGCGGTCATGCTACGCTGTACCCAAATTCTATGTTTATCATTTTGTTCGCACAAATAGAGCTTTCTTTTGGTGGTATTTATTCACGACTCGAAAAGCGAAAAAAGAGCGGAAATTTGGAAAAAATATATATTTTCTCCTTTCTAGTTTAACCACTTCCCGACCGGCACATGACGATGTACATCGGCAGAATGGCACGGACAGGCATAAGGGCGTACAGGTACATCCCTTTAAGAATGCCGCCGTGCTATCGCCGGTCGGGACCCCAGTGAGTCCGGTCGCGGGTCCCGCTGACTCGATCGCCGCGGGGATAGCCGCCATCGTCTCACGGGAAGGCTTAATGGGGAGATGCGGAAGTAAACAGCATCTCCCCGTTCTGCCTAGCAACAAGTGAAACTGATCTCTGCTCCCTGTGATTGGAGCAGAGATCAGTGTTCACTAAAACACATCCACACCCCCCCCACAGTTAGTAACACGCCCCTAGGAACACTTAACCCCTACACTGCCACCCCCTGGTTAACCCCTTCACTGCCAGTGTCATTTACACAGGGATCAGTGCATTTAAATAGCACTGATTGCTGTATAGATGACAATGGTCCCAAAAATGTGTCAAAAAAATGTCCGATGTGTCCGCCATAATGTCGCAGTCGCAATAAAAATTACCATTACTAGTAAAAAAAAAAAAGAATTATTAATGAAAATTAATAAAAATGCCATAAAACTATCCCCTATTTTTTAAATGCTATAACTTTTGCGCAACACGTCACAGGTCCCAGATGAATCGCCAGTCACGACATGCGGCTCACACATGCGCAGTGGGTGCCCAGACTTACAATGCCGGCGCCACAGAAAGGAGGTGGATATGAGTGGAGCTTTATCCTGGAACAGGTAAGTATTATTTAAAAAAGTCAGCAGCTGCAGTATTTGTAGCTGCTGACTTTTATTTTATTTTTTTTTAGCAGAACTCCGCTTTAAAGGAAAAAAAAAACAAGACTGGGCCTAAACTGAGGAAAATAAATGTTTTTTATATATTTTGGGGGGATATTTATTATAGCAAAAAGTAAAAAATAATGTGTTTTTTTCAAAATTGTCGCTCTTTTTTTGTTTATAGCGCAAAAAAATAAAAACCGCAGGGGTGATCAAATACCACTAAAAGAAAGCTCTATTTGTGGGGGGAAAAAAATTGTCGCACGACCGCGCAATTAAAGCGGCGCGGTGCCGAATCGCAAAAAGTGCTCTGGTCAGGAAGGGGGTAAATTCTTCCGGAGCTGATGTGGTTAAGTGATTTCTGTCAAAAAAAAATAAAAAATGTCCCTAGTATGATATTCTACTGAGCGTGCCCAAGATGGCCGCCCCAACAATGGATAAAGTAGAGAAAATCATTAAATAAGTTAAATGATTAGACTTTATCTTCCTGAAACTGATGGTTCCAATCAGCATTAGAAGTGACAAGTGCAAGTACAGGCTACATACAGGGAGAATAGCGCTACAGACACAATGGGGAGACGTCAGCCTAGTGGCTGAACAAATGACCGTTAAACAGCCTACAAAGTCTAATATAACATATGTGTCCAGTATTAATGCCAGCAATTCAGCCTAATTGTGCAAGTAACAAATGGTGTCTGCTGAGGCCGACAATGACATGTCCTCCCCCATGTACTTAGAATGTCAGTATTAATCAGGAAGGGGGTCGACTAGTCAGGAATCAATAGATAAGCCCAGGAGCCAGCAGGCCGGAGCATCCCTCCACCAGCCTCATTTGCCTACAAATAGATGCTGTAAACAGACTCCTGTGTATTCTTTGGAAGTAATTAGACCATGCCACACTGAAAATTACCATGAAATGGGATAGGGAAGGAGAGACAACTGCAGCTTGTGTCACTGGGCCATAACAAAAGCACCAGTCATTGTCCACCAAAATGAGCAGATAACTGACAAACGTGCCTGACTACACCATAAAGCAATATAACATTTTATAATGTTTTCAGTGTAATGGCAGACTGCAACATCAAAAGAAACCGCGTTATCTAAGTTCTGCGCATTTATTTAGCACAGTAGCTAAAGGTATAGAATTGTCTCACTCCTATTACAAACCCCAAAAATAACGAGTTTATTTCTCATTTTAGGGTGCATACCTGCGCATGCACCCAACACCGGGAAGCTGCCGGTGTCCTGTCAAATACTGTCCCCCGTCGGATAGTGTCGCAGTACACAGCACAATCAGATTCCGAAAATATCCGAAGAAGAACGGCGCCTGCGCCGTGAGTCCAGGTTCAAGCCCCACCATCCAAGTGGATATATAGTTAGAACCCAAAAGAGCCGAGCGAAGCGAGGCCGTGCCCGAATCGTGGCGAGCGAAGCGAGCCCATGAGGGGCCCTCTAACTATGTGCAGCCCTATGTCCACTTGGATGGTGGGGCTTGCACCTGGACTCACGGCGCAGGCGCCGTTCATCTTCGGAGATTTTCTGAATCTCCTTGTGCTCCGTACTGCACAAGCGCTGCGCCTGCGCAGTACGGGGCGGACACTATTCGATAGGCGGAAATTTTTTGACAGAACACCAGCATCTCTCTCGCATCTAATCGCAGCCACTCACGCGTAATCGCATACCTCCCAACTTTCTGATATGGGAATGAGGGACACTTAGCTACGACCCCCTTAAATAAGAATTTTACAAAAAAAAATAAAAAAATTATTGGTTTGACCCCGGAAGAGTTGGCTGCTGAATGACCGGGTCATCTTTTGCGATTCAGCACTGCGTCGATTTAACTGACAATTGTGCGGTCCTGCAGCGCTGCACCCAAACAAAATTGACGTCCTTTTTTCCCCACAAATAGAGCTTTCTTTTGGTGGTATTTGATCATCTCTGCGGTTTTATTTTTTGTGCTATAAACAAAAAAGAGCGACAATTTTGAAAAAAAAACACAACATTTTGTACTTTTTGCAATAATAAATACCCCCATTTTTTTTTTTTTAAATAAAATTATTTCTCAGTTTAGGTAGATACGTATTCTTCTACAAATTGCAATAATCATATATTGATTGGTTTGCGCAAAAGTTATAGCGTCTACAAAATAGGGGATAGATTTATAACATTTTTATTATTTTTTTTTCTTTTTACTGTTAATGGCGCCGATCTGTGATTTTTATCGTGACTGCAACATTAGGGTGGACACATCGGACACTTTTGACAAATTTTTGGGACCAGTGACATTTATACAGCGATCAGTGCTATAAAAATGCACTGATTACTGTAAAACTGTCACTGCCAGTGAAGGGGTTAACACTAGGGAGCGATCAAGGGGTTAACTGTGTTCCCTCTCTGTGTTCTAACTGAAGGGGGGATGGGACTTGCTAGGGGAAGAGATAGATCAGTGTTCATATTTTGTATGAACACACAATCAGTCTCTTTTCCCCTCAGCGACCCGGGATCTGTGTGTTTCGGCCCCAGGGCGAGCAGCGGCCACGCGCCCCTAGTGGCCACAGGGCGAAGCAACGTAAAGTAACGTCGTTTCGCCCAGCCGTGCCATTCTGCCGCAGTAAAACTGGTCAGCAAGTGGTTAAACCCACAAGCGCTTTTTTTTAAAAAAAATTTACAACTACTATTTCTTTATATTGAGTTTGAAATGTAAAAATGCAGCAATTTAGAAATTGTATGAAAGGTTTAACACTGTAAAACACTTTTTGATAGATAAGTCATGAATTTTATATACAACCGTATGGATCAGAGGGACAAATGAGGAGGAAAGAGGGACTTTGTTCCAAATGAAGGACAGTTGGGAACTATGCGTAATCGATTTTGCATCGATCATATGTGAGTGTACGACACTAGAAGCAGGCAGTTTGCATCCAGGGCTGATCACTCGCATATGATCGCTTCATGAGCGATTACATGCGAATGCCTGCGATTTGCTGTGGGAGCCAAAAGTCTAATATTGCTGTCAATGGGGCTTCCTTCCACAGCCAATCACCAGAAACCCCCCCACTAGAGCTCTCACATGTAATCAGTGTTGTGTGCGTCTGCAAGTAAGCACACTTAGGAAAAAGTCAACTGTTTAGCGGCGCACAACACATTTTTTTGCAGTTTACACTATAGGGTTGTAAAAGACCTGGGACACCTTTGTAGTATTGCAGCACTTGTAGCATCCGTGACAAACAGTGGGTGTGGCCAAATTGTGTTAATAATGGGAGAAGCTTAAGGAGAGTAGTTAAATCAAACAAGGTCAGTCTGTCCCCCAGTACAGTCCCCCCCCCCTCAGGTGGTCAGTCTGTACCCCAGTACATCACCCCCCCCCCAGGTCAGTCTGTCCTCCAGTACAATCCCTCCTTGGTCAGCCTGTCCGCCAGTATAACCCCCCCCAGGCCAGTAAAAGTTAAAGCCCTCCCTGGCCAGTCTGTACCCCAGTTAAAGCCCTCCCTGGCCAGTCTGTACCCCAGTTAAAGCCCCCCCCCCCAGCAAAATAATTAAAAGCACTGGAAACCGACAAGAGGAGAGAAGGGGATAGGAGGACTGGTTCTGCAGGGCTGTCACTGATGTGTCCGGGTTTCAGGTGGACTGAAACCTGGACACAGGATCTAAAACCCAGATTGTTCGGGTGAATCCCGGACAGGTGGCAACCCTAGACTGACAGCATTGTACAATGCAGTGGATCCTGACTGCCTTCCTTCTTTCCAAAATGTCTGCTGTATAGGGGGCTATTAGAAAAGTATGCAAAAAAAGTGTCTAGGTATATATTAAAAAAAAATCTAGCTTTTTCTTTTAATCTGTATGTTTTTATCTTTAGATAGTGAGATCCCTCTCTTCTTTGCAAATACTGAACCCCAAATGTGTCCTGAAGAAGTGTACAACGAAACGCGTAGACGCATTAGGGCTCACATCATGTATCGATTCTTGTCTGTATATGTTATTTTTTATTTCATGTCTTTGGTCTTTATACTTTATGTATTTTTCAATAAATGCTAAATATTTTTTTGTACTCCCAGTGTTTGTTGTGCCTTTAAAGTCCGACCACAGGTTTTCTTTGAAACCCTTTTTCTTATTATTTCTCCATTATTCACGGATGAGGCAATGTGAGTGCTTTTTCTTTTCTTGTGCCTCAGTAGTCTGATCACTGTGGGTCATTTGCTCATCACTCAAAAAAGGCTTGTATTTTTTTTCAGTGAATGCACGGTTCTTTGTGATTGGAGGAGGGGAGATTGTAATGTTCATCCACACCTCCTCCAAGCACAAAATGGCTTGCATTCATTGAAAAAAAATGAGGCTTTTTATGAATGGAGGGGGTGCAGTGCAATCGATTCATAGTGATCAGTGTACTGCATTCAGAACTACAAGTCTCAGCACAGACATCTGGTGTCAATAGCAGTAGAAGTAAGATATGTGATAAATAGACATGTGCACAACAAAAAAATTCGTTTATTTTCGTTTCGTTTTTTCGTTTCCCGAAAAAAAATCGTGTTTTTTTTGTGTTGTTTTTTTTGTTTCCGTCGATTCGTATTCGTAACGATTCGTACATTCGTAAGAGTTATTTTTTCGTTGATTCGTTTTTTCGTTAGTTTAATTTTCGGACGCATTCGTATTTATTCGTACATTCGTAATATTCGTAGATTCGTAATCGGAGCATAATTCATAATTTGATGTAATGTGTATGCTATTATTACATTTTAATAATTTACGAATCGAAAAAAAAAAGTTACGAATCAAAAAAAAAAAAGTTACAAATCGAAAAAAAAGTTACAAATGTACGAATTTTTTTGTTCAATAGAGACACGGAAAATTACAAATCGAAAAAAAAAAAAAAAAAGTTACGAATTGAAAAAAAAGTTACGAATCGAAAAAAAAAAGTTACGAATCGAAAAAAAAGTTACGAATGTACGAATCTTTTGGTTCAATAGAGACACGGAAAATTACAAATCGAAAAAAAAAAAGTTACGAATTGAAAAAAAAGTTACGAATCGAAAAAAAAAAGTTACGAATCGAAAAAAAAGTTACGAATGTACACATTTTTTGGTTCAATAGAGACACAGAAAATTACAAATCGAAAAAAAAAAAAAAAAAAAGTTACGAATTAAAAAAAAAAGTTACGAAACGAAAAAAAAGGTTACGAATTGAAAAAAAATGTACGATTTTTTTTGTTCAATCCATTCGAAGCACGTTTAGCAGCACCATTGTAAGGGACACGGAAAATTACCAATTCAACAAAAAAAAAGAAGTTACGAATGTACGAATTTTTTCGTTCGTTTTCGTTTTTCGGATTTTCTTCATTAGTACATTCATTGTTTCTAATTAGTTTTTTTTTGATTTTCATTGTTTTTCGGATTCGTTCGATTCGAATGATTCGTTAATCGGATTCGTACGATTCGAACGATTCGTTACGATTCGAATTATTCGTTCATTCGTACGAAAACGAAAAAACTAAAATAACGAAAAAAAAAACGAAAAACAACAAAAAACTAAACGAATTGCACATGTCTAGTGATAAATGCTGCAGCATTCTGAGATGAGGCACATGTCATCAGAGATAGTGTTTTTACTGTGCAAACGGCAAAAAATATATTTACATTTTCAGCTTTAAAGTATAACCAAAAGCCAAGCCTTTGAAGTTATAGATAAGAGAGGGATTGGAACATCTGTCAGATTTTTATTGCTGTCTGTATAGGGAGATTCACCCTCTCTATTTGTCCTGTTTACTTTTATTATAACCATACAGGATTTATAAAGCGCCAACAGTTTGCGCAGCGTTTTGCAACGTGAGAGCAGACAGTACACCTTCAATACAATTTCATATAGGAGAAATCAGAGGACCCTGCTTGTTATAGCTTATCTGTTATTTTATGATAGTGAAAGAAAATCCCAAATTTGGGGGTTTTCACCAGAACAGAAATAGAGGGGAAATCTTCCAAAAGGGACACTAGTTCTGGTGACCCTGATTGCAGCCAAGAATTTCATCACTTTGGGGGGATTTGCAGTCACTTCCTGTTGTGGCCATGAAACAGGAAGTGAAAACAAATGTCCCCAATGAGACACAGATGGGCAAAAAAAAAAAAATTACATATCTTATAAATCTCCCTTACTCTATCCAAAAAAAAAAAGAAAAGTTTTACCTTTAGTTTTACTGTAAGAAAAGCACCAGCTATTCTTAACCAATACGAGTTTACTTCCTGGCGCCACAATAAAGTAATATGACGTTGTATAACATTTTATAGTAAATGAGTGTTGTCCCTTCAAGCGTAATAACATTCTTTCCATGTTTTATACATCTATCCAACTCACCGATTCATTTAATTATATAGTTCCTTACAAGGCGCCGAACAATCTATATACACGAGTGTTTACACAAATAAACCTTACATGCTACTAGGGCATAAGCGATCCCACCATGACAGCGAAGATCCACCCATTTAAAAGTCAGCAGCTACAAAAAGTGTAGCTGCTGACTTTTAATAATCAGACACTCACCTGTCCCATGGTCCAGCGATGCGGGGGCACAAAGCCCCTCTCCCTGGCGCCGGCATTCTAACCGTGGGCGCCCGGCTGTGGCTTCACAGCCGGGAGTGCACTGCGCATGTGTGAGCTGCGCTGCACGGTGTGAATGGCCGGGCAATCTTCTGGGACCTGTGACGTGTCCCAGAAGATTGCAGGGAGGGAGGGGGGAGAGGTGAACTTCCTTCCAGCACCACAGCACCAGGGGAGCTGGGTGCCTGAAAAAACAGGGTACCCACACCCCCCCACAAAAAAGTTACATGCCAATGTGGCATGTCAGGGGGTCACCAGCACTTAAAGCGGAGGTTCCATTTTTGGGTGGAATTCTGCTTTAAAGTAGAAGTTCAGCCTAAAACTAACGCTAAATCTACTGTTAGCCACATTCTAATGCCGCGTATACACGATCGGATTTTCCGACGGGAAATGTTGGATGTGAGCTTGTTGGCGGTAAGTTCGACTGTGTGTATGCTCCATCGAACATTTGTTGTCAGACTTTCCGCCAATAAATGTTGGCTAGCATGTTCTCAAATTTTCCACCAACAAATGTGTGTTGTCCGACTTTCCTAGCGTGTGTACAGAAGTCTGTCGGAAAAAAGTCCACAGTACAAACACGCATGCTCAGAATCAAGGACAAGCCGGAAGCGATCGGTCCTGTAAGAATTGCGTTCGTAATGGAGATTTCACATCGGCTCGCTGTACTCCTTGTACGTCATTACGTTCTTAATTGTTGGGCAACATTTGTGTGACCATGTGTACGCAAGACAAGTTGGAGCCAACACCCTTTGGACAAAATTCCACGGTTTTGTAGTCGGAAAGTCAGATCGTGTGTACGAGGCATAAAACAAATTATTTAACCTTGTAAAGAAGAAATTGTTATACATACCTTTTCTGCAGCCGGTCCGGTCAGGTCAGGTCTTCAGAGGAAAATGCTGTGTGGGTGAGAAAGCCGTCAACGGCTGGGAAGTGACGTCACCCATAGACTTACTATAGGGGTTCCGTTGTCGGCTGTTTCTCCTGCACATGCCTACACAGAGAAGCCGCTGACAGCTCAGCGTGGGACTGGACCAGGAGAGGTTGCAGAAAAGGCATGTATAGCGATTTATGCTTTACTGGGCTAGATAAATTAGTTTGATGCGGCGTACACACGGTTGGAATTTCCGATGGAAACAGTCCAATGGGAGCTTTTCATCGGATTTTCCGACCGTGTGTATGCCCATCGGTCTTTTTCTGTCGGAATTTCTGATGGACTTTGGATTGAGAACCTGTTCTCAATTTTTCCGACGGAAAACCTTTCTATCGGATTTTCCGATCGTGTGTATGCAATTCCGACACACAAAATTCCGACGCATGCTCGGAAACAATTCGACGCATGCTCGGAAGCATTAAACTTCCCTTTTATAGTGCTGTCGAACGTGTTTTATGCCGCTGTGTTATTGACCGTCGGAATTTGGTGTGATCGTGTGTAGGCAACACAGCTTAAGCGGAATTCCGTCAGAGTTTTTTCCGACGAGAATTCCGATCGTGTGTACGCGGCATTAGAATGTGGCTGCCAGTAGATTTAGAGTTAGTAAGTAGGGATGAGCCGAACAAACCCCCCCCCCCCCCCCCCAGTTCGGTTCGCACCAGAACCTGCGAACGGACAGAAAGTTCACACGAACATTAGAACCCTATTAAATACAATGGACGCGAACGTTCAAACACAATAGCTCCGCAGGAGGGATGCCAGTAGATTGAAATCAGATTGGTTGCCATGGGTCACAGCACTTTATCGGAATCCAGACTCAGATTGATTGCTGTGGGTCACACCAGTTTACTCATCTGACTCCAGTAAAGTGGAATATTGGTTGGTGAACTTTGCCCACAAGCGTTTCGTGAAAAAGTTGAAACATTTGATCCCGGGCAGACCCGTCATATAAGTGTACTATTCATGGCAGCGGTTTGCTTTCTCCGCTAGTCTGAACAATTTACTCGATCTTCTAGTGAGCTTTTGATGTGTGTCAACTGACATGAGGCCCTTCCTGATGCTGACAGAGGAGGCCGTGACTCACGCCGTCTACTGTGCAGCATTTCTCTTTGGCGGACACAACCCGGTATTATTTTCAACGTGACTAAACCGGTCACTGAGTGGGATTTTTCAGCAAAGTGATGGTAATAGCAGCAACAATATGAAAACTAGAGAAACCCATCAGCAATAATTTTCCACAGAAATGGAAACCCTGCCAAATGTTTTATTTTTTTTTTATCCCATTTGGGGTGGTGTGGAGTTAGAAGTACTGCCATTGTCCCACTGAGGAGACTTCCTCTTGGTTTATGCCCTGATGACCATAAAGGAAATAACCCCTTTGGAGATTCTACCATTTCCTGTCCTGGTGACCCCTGAAGAGGGTCACAGTCAGCAATAAGATACCCACATTGTTCGAACCTTAACCCTACTATAGCCATGTAGGCACAGATATTTACTTGATGTGAGCTACTCTTTGCAGCAAACCATGAATAGTTGCTCCTTTATGGAAAAATCTATATTGTAAATATTAAGACCTATTCAAGTCTCAGCATGTATGTTATTGCACGCATCACACGCATGCACTGGTGTGTTCCTAGTGCATGCTGTAATGTGTTAAAATATATATAGAATTTTGTTTCTATATATCACAGATTACCAGTCCTTAGATATGGTGGCCACATTTGTTTTTTCCCTTTAAGCCAATACTATTTACTAAGTACAGAATAATACCTACTGATCCTGCAAAAATTTCCAGTGTTCTTGTAATTTTCAGTTAAAATCTCAAACAATCAGTATTCCTAACTAACTTCTGTACATAGAAAACATCTCCTCCCTAAGTAATGGAGACGAGTAGAGAGGGTGGTATTTGTAGTCCAAATCAGGAGAGCAGCTTAAACTCCACCCAAAAATGGAACTTCCGCTTTTTCTGAATCCTCCCCCCCCTCCTGTGTCACATTTGGCACCTTTCAGGGGGGAGCCGGGCATAGATGGCCGCTGTATCCACGGCTATCTATGCTATATCCGGCACCTCCTCCGTCCCCCCCTGCTGTCTTCAGGGAGACACACAGGTCCCAGAAGACAGCAGGGACCAGTGGACTCGCGCAAGCGCTGTAGGGAACCAGGCTGTGAAGCCGCAAGGCTTCACTTCCTGATTCCCTTACCGAAGATGGCAGTGCCTCTACCCGAGAGCCAAGGGACAGATTGGCTTCGGGTGCCGACACCGCGGGCACCCTGGACAGGTAAGTGTGCATATTTTAAACTTTTTTTTTTTTTTAAATAAAAATTCGTCAGAACTCTGCTTTAAGCTGACGACACTGCTCCTCCATAGACATGGTACAGTCAAGTGAGGGAACCCCTTGCCACCCCCTCTGCAAAACAATTCACGGCGGATCCCTTTTTTTTTTTTTCTTATAAGAGGGATGTTGACAGACTGCAGGGAAGCAATATGTGACCTCTGCAGTGTCTGCTTTAATCCTGAAAAGCATGCACCACTATGCACTGCACTAGTTGCAGAGTGGCCCCTTTTGCTTGAATGGGTTGTAGTCAAAAGAGGACGCAACAGGGAATATAATTTTTTTTTTGCCACGGCGCAACCCCCTTCAGCTGCTGTGTTATGGTTTTACTACTCCCTTAACCTGAGTCAACCACTTAACCCCCCCCGGCAAGCCTTTAGGTTCTTTCATTCTCTCACACTGGTGGTAATGCTTACGGCACTCTAAAAAGTGATCCAGAGTGGACTGCTTTTCAGAGGGTAGTAAAGGAGAAGCTGACAGGCATTCAGGAGGCGCTACTGCTGCCTTTATTATTTTATTGCAGTACCATGTCATAACTGTGAGCAGGGCCGCCATCAGTGGTGTGTGTATACATGTATGTGTGTGTGTGTGTACATGCCTGTCATATACACACATATGAGTGGTGCTAGGAGCGTACAGGTGTGAGGGGGGCTCAGGCACTGAAGGACTTGGTGGGACGGCCAGTAGGCAGGACCCTGGGGAATGTTGGTGGTCAGGCTCAGGCCTAAAGCTATGTAAGGGGCACCACAATTTCTGATGGCTGCCCTGACGGAGTTAACAGCTTGTATTTTACAAAAGTGGAACTAGTGATAGCCAACTATATTTTGGCATACAGGGAGAGAAACCGGCACAGAAAGATTTTTGCAAAAGTCTCTTGTGTGCGTTCTAAAAGTGGTGCAGTGTGCGCCAAATTCAAATACAAGTTCTAGACGAGTAGATAAATTTGTCGCATTCTGCACCACTTTTAAAATGCATGAAAGACACTTCCACAAAACCTGCTAGCACCAGTCTTTATGAATACAGTCCAGGGACTGCGTGCGAAAAGGCCTAAAGCGATGTACACATGATCCGAAAAACAGACGACAAGTCATCCGTGTTTTTTTTTTTTTTTTTTTACATGCTAGTCGCATATTAAACATGAAGTTTACTAAAGTTACGAAAATTCTCATACGACAGAAAAAAAAAAAAAAATCAGAAGTGTACCGATGAAACGAAAATTTTCGTGCTTCGTCCCATCGGATGAACTGTCGTGATCAGCTCTCAAAAGTTGTGTACGAATGATCAGATTATCATATGATCACTTTGAAAATTGTATTTTTCGGATCGTGTGTACAGGCCTTTAGGCTGGCCATACAAGTGTAACCCTTGTCGGGCCCAAATTGCTTATTTTATTTAATTTTTTTTTTTTGTTCATAGCACAGAGAAAACCTTGTCAAGAGGCAGGCTTCTGGTTTCTGTAGTAGGCCCAAATGTATCCAATCTCATGTCAGAGGCAGGCTTTAGTTTCTGTAGTAGGCCCAAAAAGCACACGTCAATAGCTAGTCACCTCACGTGTTTAATAATAGTGTTGACTTAGGAGCTCTCTTTTGAGCCACCATAATGGCCGAGACACAATTACCAAGACAAACACTTGCCTTTTCCTTATCTGGAATTCCTAAAGAACTGATACAAGTTACATGGAAAGCATCAGATTCAAGACTGGGCGACTTTCAGTCCTGACAGGATAAACCATCATCCTATAATCTGGATGGAAAAACCCTTCTAGGTAATTAAAGAAGGATGTCAGATCTTCGGTTATGACATACATGCTCAGCGAGACATAAGAAAGCCTTAAATTGGAAGGACAGCCTGAATTCCAAGCCTTGTAAAGATCCCCTCCCTTAATTTCAGAGCCTTTGATAAAAGACGACACAGAGGGTGTGCTCCGCACATAAGAGACAGTAGCATCACAATGGCAGGCGTGTTTGTACAGCAGGACAATAAGCTGATTTCAGGGAGGGGGGCTCAATTACAGATAACTGCAACAAAAGGTTACTTCTGGAGCTATAGGGGAACTATATGCACAATGCAAAGTTTCTATTTATACGTTTTTAGTGTCCATAGACATTGTACAATACACACAAAAAAAAAAAAAAAAAAAAAAAAACACGATCCATGTAGCAAAAACTCATCAACGTGCCGCTTTCTCTAAATCTTGGAAAATTAGACATTATATACAATGCAGCTCCTGTATCAAAGTAGCCATATTATGAGCAGTCAGCATATGCTGGGGTTGATTTACAAAAACTGGAGCAGCTCTGCATAGAAACCTTCAAAGTTTTTTTTTTTCCCCTTTTTCCTTTCTTTTGTCAAGGCTTAATTGAACAAGCTATAGTTAGAAGCTGATTGGCTACCATGCACAGCTACACCAGGATTTTCCACTCCCCAGTTTTAGGAAAACCCCACTGTATCTCCCGATCCTGGCCAGGTGCTACTGCTGCAATTTCAAATCAGACATCCCTGCGTGACTTCATCATGGTTTGCATACGACTTCTTTACCAGAAGACAATGCAAGTCGCCCCAAAAGTAGTACATGAACCTTTTTCTAAGTTGGAGCGACTTGAGTCACACCGATTAGAATGGTTCCATTGGCATTCATGGGGCGCGACTTGTCATTCCAATTTGAACTCTCAAGTTGGAAGTTGATTGGCTACCATACACAGCTGCATCAGATTTTGCAGTTTTAGCCCAGCTTCACACCGAGCTGTGGGAATAAAGCTGTGCGAGTTCAGCTGAACTGGCATGATTTCACTCCTGCATGTCAGTCCTGATTTCGGCAGCGATTTCAGAGACATCTGTGCAGTTTTCAATTTAAATTACAGCCTGAAATCGCAAAAAGTAGTACAGAAACTACTTTTAGAAATCGGTGCGGCGCCACAAATGCAGCCTCGCATTGATTAGGACGGGGCCATTGCCGCTGACTTGATTTATGTCAAATCATATCAATGTGAACCAGGGCTTAGTAAAAAAAAAAAATCAACCCCTATAGCACAAGACCCTGTGCACTCTGGTCAGTTGTAGTCCCTCTTCCATCTACAAAATGTCAAAAGTGGACCTTGCTGGTAAGCGATTTGTACTTTTCAGGGCATTTACTGCAGTATATCAGTAAGGTAAATCCAAGTCCACATAACCTGATTTTTGCTGTTTTTCTGCTGACTTATTCTGATAGTAAAACATTAATGGGAAAATTATATATTAGTTACCATTGCAGATATTGGCTTCTGAAAAGTTGGTGGTTAGTCCCTAGGAAAGACCAAGTCTAGCAATAAAGGAACAGTCAGCTTCTTGATTTTAGCCCTCGTTCACTTTGGAGCAACGGGTCATGCGATTTGACAGGTCAAGTCGCACCCTAGTGCCAGCAATCGCACTGTTCAAATTGGTGCGGTCAACTTTGCAGTGCTGCATCGATTTTAAAAAGTAGTTCCTTGAAGCTGCACAGATGTCTTCCAAGTCGCACCGACATGCAGCTTTGAAATCATGCAATTTCAGATAGAAGTCCCATGATTTTGAAGCTGCAGTGAACGAGGGCAAATTGCCAAAGTTTAATTGAACAAGCTGAAGTTAAAGAATACAGTGGCATATAACATTGACCAGAGCAGTGTACAAGAGAAAATTGCTGACAAAGATCAGGAATGTCAAGCACCAAAAAAAAAAAAAAAAAAAAAAAAAAAAAAAAAAGTTTATCTTCTGACAAGCTTCATGCACTTAAGGCAAAGTTCACCTTTGTTCACTTTTCAAAATTTCAGCTCCCCTATGTACCAGTTAATGTACTTTTGCAGAAATAAAAAACGCTTTACATTTATTCTACACATGCTTACCTCTCTTCATGGCTTTTTAAATACACCATTACTTCCGGGACAGAATTTAGGTCATGACACAGGAAGGAGTTGACCAGCTGAGGGTAGATGCAGCTGTCCGTCAGAATCGGCAACCCGTCAGATTAGGTAACAGAAGTGATTTTCTGTCAGCTGTACATGCGTACACCGCTGCCAGATTTTCTAATCTGACAGAATACCTGCATTTAGAAGGTGGCAGTGGACATCTTACTACATCTTGAATTTAACAGTAATTTTAGCAATAAAGTGAGCATATATAAATATAGTATGTTGACTATTTTTTTTGATGTTACATTTTAAAAGAAGCTGTACGCCAGCAGTAGAAAGGTGGTGGAGGACACGTTGGTACACCCCGCACTGCTCAGTACTAAACCTTTAGGCTTTCAAAATGAAACATGCATACAGCATCACAGATGTAAACATACTATACATAGGCTCACTTTAGTGCCAAAACTACTGTTAAATTCAAGACGTAGCTGGGTGTAGTAAGAGGTCTGCTGCATGACTGCAGGTGTTCTGTCAGATTAGAAAACCTGGTAGCGGTGGACACATGCGCAGCTGACGGAACGTCACATCTGTTACCCATTCTGACAGGTCACCGATTCTGAGGGAACACTGGGTGTGCTAATGAGAGATCAGCTGGTCAACTCCCTCCTGTGTCATGACCAGGAAGTAAGGCAGAAGTAATGGATAAGTTTTTTGAACAGCCATGAAGAGAGCGAGGTAAGCGTGTGTAGAATGGAAAGGGGGTTTTATTTTTTGCAAAAGTACATTGGTATATAGGGGGAGCTAGTTCCAACCTAAGGGCGCTTTCACACTGGGGCGGGTGTCGGCGGTAAAGCGACGCTAGTTTTAGTGTCACTTTCAAGCCGCTAGTGGGGCACTTTTAACCAGCACTAGCAGCCGAAAAAGGGTTAAAAGTGCCACTGCTGAAGCGCTTTGGCCTTTGATTTCACTGCTCCCGCAACGCCCCAAAGATGGTGCTTGCAGGGCTTCCCCTCACCCCCCCTCATCCTGCAAGCATACCGCCCCAGTTTGAAAGCACTCACACTGGGGTTGCAGGGGAGGCGCAATTTTTAGCACCCGAAAAATGCCTGTGTGAAAGTAGCCTAACAGTTGCTGCAGGAGTCCTGCATTCCCAATCACAATCCGCCGCTTTCACACTGAGGCGCTATAGTGCTGAAAATAGTGCCTGAAAGAGCCGCTCAATTCACTCCAATGTGAAAGCCCCGAGGGCTTTGACACTGGAGCAGTGCGCTTGCAGGATGGTCAAAAAAGTCCTGCAAGCCGCATCTTTGCAGCTCTATAGGAGTGGTGTATTCACTAAAGCGCCCCTTTTACCCATTGAAAACAATTTGGCAGTGCAGCTAACCTGCCGGCAAAGCGCTGCTGCTTTAACCCTTTTTCGGCTGCTAGCGGGGTTAAAAACGCACCGCTAAAACAGCACTAAATATCGCGCCGCTTTACCACTAGCACTTCAAAGGGATAAAAAAAATAAAAAAAAAAACTCCCATTTGGCACTCCTTTTCTACAAGAGCAATGGCACGGTCTAAATAAAAAAAAAAAAAAATAAAGCAGAAAAGGAGGATCTACAATGAAAGTTTACCTGGGGAGGGCTTAAGAAACAGTTTTGCTTTAATTGGGCCCATTATTTGAGTGCATCTAAAACCAAAGTTTTTTTTTGCTTTGGAAAGGGTGATGTTAGAACCCCT
The DNA here is from genome assembly GCA_028564925.1 of Lithobates sylvaticus. Taxonomy (NCBI): domain Eukaryota; kingdom Metazoa; phylum Chordata; class Amphibia; order Anura; family Ranidae; genus Lithobates; species Lithobates sylvaticus. The sequence goes on from CM053030.1 coordinate 468,341,159, forward strand.
GCCATCTAGATTTCCTTCTTAATTTGTTCTGTTGACCACGGTCCTTAAAAGCCCAAACAGAGGGAATACATACATTTTTACTTTTTTTTTTTTACTCTAAAACCTGAAAAGTATTGCACCCACAACCAACAGATCTTGGGTGCAATGCCAGGATCCTGCACACTCTCAATCTGCGGTTCACCTGTACAGGCAGACAACTGCTGAAGTCTAGGAAGAGTAACCAGCAACCTCAGTTTGAGAGCTACAAGCCATCTGTCCCAATGGCAAACAGTAGTTGCAGTTCGTTCACAAGAAACTGAAGAGAATAAACTTATCCTTGAACTCTTCCCAGCGCTATCATAACATTTTTGCTTTGGATAATTTAAGCTTGTATAACTAATATTTGTAAAATAAAAATATAAAAACCCACACACGGTTTCAGACAAAATATATATTTAAAAATTCTTTACATTAAACATATAGAAATGTGTACATTGTGTACAGTTTATTTCAATTACCAATATTGGCTCCCTAAAAAGTTAGAAAACCTTGGTGACAGTGTGTACAACTCTTCTACATCTGGCGTCTCATCAATAAACCCACATAGTACAAAAGAGTCCCCCCCCCCCCCCCAAACTCTTCGATCTGTGCAAATAAGATATCTTTTGGAACCTTCCACCAGAAACATCAAGCATCCTGCTGTTCAGAAGATTCCAACTTCCTCCTCTTAGGATAACAGTTTGTGTTCAAAGATAAAGTGCTTCTACCCAGCAGAGACTCTACCGGACCAAGATGGCCAACGTGGTCATACAAACTCCAGCTTGCCATGTCCGCTGTACATCCCCCAGTGAACCAGGGAAATTATTTTGTCATTGCCGAGGTCTGTATGCCTCATTTTATCACAGGTCAAGCAACAGTTTTCATGCCCGGTCACGGGCACCATGCACTCCAAGTCTAACTTGGCCACTTGTCCTTTCTTCGAATGGTGCCCATGAAAACTGTAGTGTAGTCTGGACAGCATCTGCTGCCTCTGATCTTGTAGTCTCTTGTTCTCGCTGCGGAGCATACGGAGTGCAAGCATTATAAGAAGCACCAATATTAGTCCACCGGCTATAGGGACAGCAATGACCGCTGCTCTGAACCACAGTTCCTTGGAGGAATTAAGCTCCTGGACCTTTGTGATAAGGTTTCTTGTGCTTTCATGTTGATACCTGCCACCAGAACCTGAAAGAGAATGAAAAAGATAATTTAGTATACAAAACAAAGAAATTTAAAAAAAATAGCTGTCGTTAGTTAATCTGTTAATTCATTAATGGAGCCTAAAGTGCCCTGTACATGCCATCAGTTTAAGACCTTCTTTAGCAGTCCTAAACAATGTCATATTATTGGTCCATATTTGTGATTGACAGTTTAAACTGACTAAAACCGTGACAGAGGTGAACAAAACAAAAAAAAAAAATAAAAGATAGAGCCAGACAAAATTTTCAAATCAAGTCTATTTGTATATTCCCTGGGCTACTGGCAGTTTAGAAATCTGTTGGCAAAGCACAGTTGAAAACTAATTTCTAGCCTCAGCATTTCAACCACCATACACACTTTCCCCTGAAGCTAGTCAACTGAGTATCTAAGGCCTGCAAAAAAAAGCCTTAAAATCCAAGCTGCCAGTGTTGGTAGTAGCCCTTAAGTTCTCAACAGTTGCTTTTAAGTAAACCTGCATTTTGCCCATACAGGGCAACATCTCAGGTTTGCTTACCTACCACCATTTCCCAGCTGTACATCCCCACCTTCCTTTCTGCACCTCATCACCAGGAATGGAGATGCCATGTGAAGATTACCAAGATATGGATCCACTCCTCGCCCTCATGTGATATCAGGCTCCCAAGTAACCAAACAGCAGTGCCATCATAAAGATAAGTGACATGTCCCCCATACCCAGAAGTAAGCAAGTAGTGAGTGAAGCCAAGTATGTGTACTGTGGAGAGCACCAGTAAGGTGTTCCTAGTGCATGGCCCAGCATTGGCTGAGCACAGGTTCACTTTAGAAGGCCATGTATCAAAATTTGCGACTGCGCCTGTAGATTGAGGTCATCAATCCCAGAAGTCAACAGGCATCCTCCGCTGCCCCACCTAGTGTAAACAGGCATGTGCAAGATCGGGCTGTGCATGCTGGGTAGCCAGCTGCCCAAAATACAGGAAGAGAATAGCTTGAGGCTTCAGATGTCAGTAGTCAACATGGTGGCCGCCAGCCAGTCAAGAGTACCAGTTCGGGTAAGGATATCAATTTTTGATAGGCCATTACTAACAAATACCCAATGTAGGAAGAGCAATAATTAAAGAACATTTTTTTTATTCTTCTGGAAGGACTGTAGTCCCTCTAAAGGAGAACATGCTCAGACACCTGTAATGCGATACCTATGGGCTGCCATTGCAGAAATCCCGCACAAAATGCTAGCTGCCTGGCCATATTGCTGGTACTTTGTTTTAATCCATTCTGAGAGCAAAGGAACTGCAAAGATTTATTGCATGCTACTTCTAGCTTTTGACAAACTGCAACGCAATTTGAATTTTTAGAAGTGGACCAGTAATTAAGAACCCATTTGTCTCAAGTGACGGTTATACCCCCTTTTTTTTTTTTTTTTTTTTTTTTTAAAAAAGGGATTTTTTTGTAGTTTTCACATACCCACATAAAACCAACCCAGCCTTCAAACATTAAACACCAAAAAGAAAAATAAAATCAATTTCCACTAGAGTTAAACAAATAAAATGTTTCAAAAGGTCAATTGCCGTGACAAACCTTTATGCCGCGCACGGCGGTTTGTTTGCAGATACCTGCAGGTTAGCATGCTCTGTGCTTTGGCAGACAAGCTTTGTTTGCAAGAGGCAAAAAGATAAAACCTCGAGAAGTGCAGCGTCCACAAATAATGGAACATTCTTCGCAAGGCTGGGAAGAAATGCCTGCTAACGGGCACTAAAAGCCAGACAGGAGCCAAAGGCTCAGACAGACATCAAAGCTAGAAATACATCTTTAACTCTAACCATTCTTTTCCCACTGGTATCTCTAATTACATTAACAACAAAATCAATACCAGACACACAGGGTCTTGGCAGCCATTGGCCTATACATCAAGGAAACGGGGGGAAGGAATAAAAGAAAAAATAATAACATGCTGTACCTGATGTTTCACTCTTAGGATGAGAAAGTACATCGTGCAGGCCTCTGTAGTTGCACATATCTTCATGACAGCACTCCAGCTTGGGTATAGATGCCCCACTCTTGTTCTCTGAGCTTTTGGCCTTGCACACATCTGCTGTGTTTGCTATAGAGTCCAAGCAGCCATGTGTGAGTGGTGAATTGATGTTCTGCGGGTCAAGCAACCTGGAAAAGCAGGCATTTAATTCCGACTTGCACATGTATCCAGTTGCAACACAGTGCGGGGCGTCACAGTAGCATCTAATTTCACCTGGAAGAAAAAGAAAAAAAAAGAAAGTGGTTTAGTAAAATACAAACACATAAATGCTGAAGAAAGTTGCAATAGCCAAAGCCATTTTTTAGCTATAGTAGGCAAAGGTCAGAAATCAGTCGTCAGGTTTATAGAGACATGCATGTATGCAATAAGAAAAAAAAAAAAACAAAAAAAAAAGGTGTTTTTTGGTTTGTTTTTAGGCTGTCACTGGAACAAGACTACAGGGAAATATTTTCATGGTGACACTTTGAGACAACTGTCAGATTTTCTGACTCTCCTTCCTGTTCAGGAGACAGAACATAAAATATCCCCCAATGGCACCCAGACAGCAAAAAAAAAAAAAAAAAAAAAAAAAAAAAAAAGGGGGGGGGGGGGGGGGTACACCATGACATGCTGCCACATCTTACAAAAGAACTTACCACACAACAACCCTCTAATAATTGTGAATAAGAATATGCATGCTCATGAGAGTTAAATTGCAAATACTTTATATAAGCAGGCATTAAACCTACAAACTTAACCCCATTCAACAATGGATTAAACCTTGTGCGTCACAGCGACAAATATTGTTTGTTATTAAGCTACCTATATACAAGAGACTGGCTCAATTTATAGATTAGCGGAAAATATGTTTCATGACAATTAAGCTGGCCATACATTATACAGTTTCCTTTAGATTTACCTTCAACTTTGTAGTGCAAGGGCTTTCCTGATTGCATACAAATTGAAAGTTTAGGTTTGACTTCAGATTATAGGTTTAGGTAAATCTAAAAATTGTATAATGTATAGCCAGCCTCAGTTGTAGATTTAATATACATTCAGGCCATCAGCTGTGGCCCCTACAATTGCCAGGGTGTAATGTGACCTCTGTACTAGCTGTCATGAGGGACATTTCACAAAAGTTCTTAGTCAAAAAAAAAAAAAAACCTGGAATTGTGCGCTTTACAATTCCCTGTGTGTTTGCCAAAGTCAATTCCTTTCAGCTGACATGGAAAGCCATAAAAGTTGGTCAAAACTACAACATGGGCTTCTCTGCCCCCGACTTGCACGCGATCAGCAGTGTGGTTAAAAAAGGAGAGGGAAGGAGGGGGGGCTAGAAAGTGGGAAAAATTTATATATATATATATATATATATATATATATATATATATATATATATATATATATATATATATATATATATATATATATATATATATATATATATATATATATATATATATATATATATATATATATATATATATATATATATATATATATATATATATATATATATATATATATATATATATATATATATAAAAAAATTTATTCCCCGGGAGGGGAAGAAATAAAAAGCTAAAAAAAAAAAAAAAAAAAAAAAAAAAAAAAAGGAAACAATAAAAGGTTCCCTTCATGAAAAAAAATAAATCCCCTCAGCGGGCCCCTGAAATCTGATGTGAACACAAATTCATGTTCTAAGGCATAAAGGCTTTAATTAACAGCTTCCATTTCGCAAGAATGCTACATTTCAAAGCTCACCAGGTTTGTTTTTTTGTGCACATGGAAGGAAAAAATAAAAAATAAAAAAAAAAAACATTAAGGAAGCAACTGAGAAATAGCGAAAGTTAGCAAAAGTCAAGTCCCCTGAAAGTACAATTTACACAGAGGTCTTGGGGGGTGGGGGGGGGTTTAAATATAATTCAAAGAGCAACACAATACTCTTTGCAGCAACTAACTGCCCAAGAAAGAACAAAGCAGAATACAAATATTTATAGGATGTTAATATGTACAAATGTTACTAAGTACACATGTTCAAATCTGTACACATTGATGGATGGCATTACAAACAATGGGAGATCACCACACTCTGCTATGCCTACTGCTGAAAGCAGATCTGATTGGGTTACTTAAAAGCAGGACTGGACAAATCCCAGGTAGCCAATGTTCCTAAATTACAGCTGGCACCGAGAGAAAAAAAAAAAAAAAAAAATTAAATAATTCTGTGGACTTCTGGGTTCCATATGGATTTGCCCACCTCTGCGATAAAGCACAAGGCCCTGTATTTTTCTTTCAAAAAGTAAATCAAGTCCTCATATACAGTAGCCTATGCATCTAAAAGGTCAGCTCAGTCCTACAATATATCAGTTCTGTGATCATCTGTCAGAAATAATAAGCCCACAGATGCAATTTAGTATGAACATGCAAGAATGCCCACAGATTATTAACGGAAGATATCAGAAATAAGGTTACAAAGAGGAAGGACAATGATCAACTGGAGATTGTATACAGAGTATTAAAAAAAAAAATAAAACCCACAATGATCTTCTCTGATAGATATATTCAAGTTGATCACTGGCATTCATGGAACTTTGATATCTTCAGTTGGTCATTGTGTGCCTTTGCCTTATAACCTGCTGAAGAGATTAGAAGTAGGTTCATAAGAAGGAAGGCCAACTGAAGATATTAGAAGTAGGAAGGCCAACTGAAGATATTAGAAGTAGGAAGGCCAACTGAAGATATTAGAAGTAGGAAGGCCAACTGAAGATATTAGAAGTAGGAAGGCCAACTGAAGATATTAGAAGTAGGAAGGCCAACCGAAGATATTAGAAGTAGGTTTATAAGAATGAAGGCCAACTGAAGATATTAGAAGTAGGGTGATAAAGGAGGAAGGCCAACAGTCAACTGAGGATATTAGAATTAAGTTTATAAGACGATCAATATTTAACTGAATATGTTAGAAATAAGGTTATAACAAGGATGGACAATGATCAACCAAAGATGTCCGAAATAAGGTTAAGGAAAAAAGGTAAAATGTATTTTTAGGCTAAAATGGTTCAAACTAAAAAAACTCCAAGTTTAGCCAACGTTGAAGGTGTTAAATATTTTTCTCAATATGGTGTACATTTTATGAAGAAGTTTTTGCAAGGCAGATGGGCAAAGTAGCCTATGCCAACCAATCAGCAATTAAAATTTGTTCTAACAGAAATTTTATACAGACTTTAACTTGCACTGTCAGCATTTGCCCCTTTTTACTAAATAAGCCTGCACATGTGTTTAGGTCCTGCAGATGCCAAACGCTTTCGTTAGATTGTTTAGCCGTCCTGGAGCTCCCAGATTCAGCATTAGAGCTTTATCTAGAAAGCAAGAGAGAGTGCTTACAATGCACGGCCAGGCCGAGATGTTATTACAGCGCGGCCCACCTTGAGATCACATTTCACCTCTGTGCACCGAGCTCTGGCTCCCTTGCTTTAATAGCTTAGTTAATGGAAGCCAAATGACAGGATCGCCTGGGTAACAGAAGGCATTGCATTAGCACTGACCAGATCTCCCTCAGGCTTTCAAAGGCCAAAGTGCTCCAGGGGGAAGTCAACTTTTATCTTACTAAAAAAAAAAAAAAAAAACCCCAAACAAATCTACAACTGGCCAAAATTATTTGTATTTTTTTTTTTTTTTAATTTAAAAAAAACAAAAAAAAAAAGCCGTTACAGTTGCCATTTTGCTGGAAAGAAATCTAAAAAGAATATATAAAAAAACGCATTTCCAAATATAAACAGTGTCTGATATAAAGCAAGCTTATCAGTGACAGATTGACGGATGAGGGGAGGAGGGCTGTAGTTGAGTCTTTGCAGCCCTCCTGTACCTCCAAGATGTATATGTTGTCTGTTTGTGTATAAAGTTTCTTACAATGTTTTGTAAAAGGCTAAGAGGGTAGTGGAACACCGAGAAGAGCGAACAATGCCGTTTCTGTTCTCCGGCTCCCCCCCATCTCTTTATAATGTTATGTAGCTATTAACCAAAAATGCCTGGTTCCAGTCAAAGATGGCTACAGGAGACGCTGAGGTTCCCCCCACCCCCCCTCTCGGCTGTTCAAAAGCTTTTGAAGTCAACAGCAGCCAGAAGTTATGCGAGCCTCTAATTATATCATTATCAGGCACATAGTTTCAGTATCTCAGACCTCACATCAGTCCTAGTCACCGCCGGATCTGCTTCCCCTTGGATTGAGCCAGGAGGATAAGCTCTGAAGCAACAAGACCTGGGATTTGAGGCCGGCACACCTCCCCCCTTTACCCAAGGAAAATAAATGACTGCACTTTTGCAAGTCTCCCATCACACAACCATGTTACCACCAGAAAAAAAAAAAAAAAAATAATAGCATTAGTTACCCTAATGCCAGGACTGGTAGTACGGTAGCTCAGAGGAGCCTCCACTACATCATTAGTTACCCTGGTCATGCCTGGACTGGTAGTCAGATGCCTTTGTGGCTTGTGCCAGGAGTTAATTATAAGCTCTAGGAGCCTCCACTATATTATTAAGTTACTCTTGTGCCTGGACTGGAGGTTTAACAACTCTGGCAATAACCAGGTCAATTCTAAAGGCAAGCAACTTCCACTAAAATAGTTACCATCTTGCATGGTCTGGAGGTTTGAAAACTTTGGCAATGGCCAGAAGGGCACAACCTCCAAAATGTTGGGTTGCACTCATGCCTGGATGTCTAGTGACCCTGGCAATAGTAAGGGCAATTATAAGCTCAAGTAACCTCAAAAACATTGGGTTATCCTCATGCCTCGGCTGGATGTCTAGCAACCCTGGCAGAGGCAATAAGCTCATGTAACCTACAAAAACGTTGGGTTACTCCCATGCCTGGGCTGGATGTCTAGCAAGGGCAATTAGAAGCTCCAATGTATTATAATGATCCTCATGACTGGAAGTCTTACAATTTTGGAACTGGCCAGAAAGGCAGTTTTAAGCTCCAGTAGCCTTTGTCACATGAATTAGTCTCAAGCCTAGATGGGCAATCTGGCAAGCTTGGTTCTGGCCAGAATGGCAGAGATAAGACCCAGTTGACTGCATTGCATCAATTGTTAGGCTCATGTCTGAACTGGCAACCCTTTCTATAACCAGAAGGACAATTAAATGTTCTGGTAGACTCCATTGCATTAATGATTACCCTCATGTCTGAACAGACAAGCCTATAAGTGCCCTTCTGACCAGAACCAGAGATCCAAGGTTGCCAGTCCAGGCAGGAAGGTACACTAATGCAATGAAGTCTACTGGCCCACCTGACCAGAACCAGTTCTAGGAGCCCACATTCCAGAAATGGACACCCCCCATGCTTAAATTGGCACTCAGGCAACTCTGGTTCTGGCTAGAAGAGCAGTTGTAAGTTCTAGGAGACTAAACTGCATCAATAGTAACCCTCACACCTGGGATGGCAAATGTTGCAACTCAAACTTTGCAACTTAAACTCTGGTCACAAGGGCAATTAGGAATTATCGTAGAATACATGGCATCAATGGTTACCCTCATGCCTGGACTGGCAACTGTGGCACTGGCCAGAAAGGCAGTTATAAACTCTAGCAGAGTACATTGTACCAATAACAGTCAGAAAAAAACAAAACAAAAAAAAAAAAAAAAATACTATTTCACAGTAGGCTTTAACCAGCCTGCTGTTATATCATCATCATCATACAATAAACACAACTACTAGATTTACACCATCTACCCATTTCAGTGTATTAATTGCTAAGCATGTTTTCATCACTAAGAAGAAAAAAAAAATAAATAAAAATGTGCTGCTGCAGAACATCTTGGCAATAAATATGTGATTTTCCTCCGATCAAGGTAAACCAAGCAATAAAAATACAGGAGCAGCAGGATGCTCTGCAGTATCTTTATAGCAAAACCAAGTCCAAAACCTAAAATGTATTCCATCATGTGATGTGGTGGCTGTCAATGTTTTGCTGTATTAGCAGATTTAGATACAGTAACAAATTGAAGCCAAACTCCAGCTAACACTTTGTAAGCAGTTATAGCAACCCCCCCCCCCCCTTTTGTATGTGTGTGTGTGTGTGTGTGTGTGTGTGTGTGTGTGTGTGTGTGTGTGTGTGTGTGTGTGTGTGTGTGTGTGTGTGTGTGTGTGTGTATTTATATATATATATATATATATATATAAAAAAAAAAAAAAAAAAAAAAAAAAAAAACACTGATCAGTGCAAGCACCTCTGCCATGGGTAAATGGTTTGTCTCAACCCTGTAACTGCTACATTTACAAGGCAGCTTGTTCTTTTGAAATAAAACAGATTAACTGGCCAGATCACCAGGTGAAAATAAAGGAAAAGACAAAAAATAAAAATAAAAATCCCCACCACTAATACAGCCATCATATCTAAGAATTGGTACGCTACACTATAATAAAAAGGTTTTAAACCGCTTTAAAGCACGTCCATACATTATACAGGATCAGCATTTCATTCATCAGAGCAGGCTGTGCCCCCCGTGGACAGAGCGCCCTCTGGTGTCATTGTCCTGGCAGAGCACTTCTCACAGTCTCATTTACAGCTCTGGTTGGGATCCTTTAAAACTATTTAGAATACAAAGTATCATTATGTGTGTCTATGGAGGATAAAATACAAAGTATCAGTGGGATCTCTATGGATCCTCTGGGTGATCTGGCTCTATGGATCCTCTGTCTCTATGGAGGATAGAATACAATGTATCAGTGGGATCTCTATGGATCCTCTGTCTCTATGGAGGATAGAATACAATGTATTATCAGTGGGATCTCTATGGATCCTCTGTCTCTATGGAGGATGTAGTGATGATCAGTAGACCCCCCCCCCCATAGATGAATGCAGTGTGGCCGGGCATGCTGGTAGTTGTAGTGCCCCTCACTCCGGTGACTCACCTTTAGTAAGGAGGACGGCCATAGCACAGAGCTCTAGTTGTAGCCAGATGGAGATTAGCCGATCCATTGACAAGCCCCCTGCTCTCCCCGGCTCTGCTGAACGTCTTTCACCGCGGGCTGCTCCAGGAAAGTGTCACCATCCAAGCCACAGGACATGCGGGATCCGCGAACCAACAAGCAACCGTGTCCAGTGCAAACACCGCCGAGCCCTCCGATCACCGATAATCCGCCCGATACAATCCGAGCGCCGAGCCAGCCATGCAACACACTGAGCCTTCTCCGGCCGGAGCTCTGCATAAAAACGGAGCACACGCCGAGACACGCCCACTCCGCCCCTCGTTGGCGGCTGGGCTGGTGAGACACGCCCAGACGCGCTGGGTAAACGGCTTGGCTGGACTGTTCAGCTGTCAATCACAGAATGGGAGGGGGCGAGGGCGGGGTGGGGCGGGGCTGCTGTGGGAGGAGCTGAGAGTAAGCTGTCTTCCTAAACTTCATGTTTTTAACCTGCAACAGTAATATTAACATTGAAAGTCTGAGATCCCCCATCCCGAACTGTGCACCCCGCATCCCATATACAGCACCCCGCATCCCATATACAGCACCCCTCATCCCATATACACAGCACCCCTCACCCCATACTGTGCACCCCTCATCCCATAAACAGCACCCCTCATCCCATACTGTGCACCCCTCATCCCATACTGTGCACCCCTCATCCCATACACAGCACCCCTCATCCCATATACAGCACCCCTCATCCCATACTGTGCACCCCTCATCCCATACTGTGCACCCCTCATCCCATAAACACAGCACCCCTCATCCCATATACAGCACCCCTCACCTCATACTGTGCACCCCTCATCCCATATACAGCACCCCTCACCTCATACTGTGCACCCCTCACCCCATACTGTGCACCCCTCATCTCATACTGTGCACCCCTCACCCCATACTGTGCACCCCTCATCCCATACTGTGCACCCCTCATCTCATACTGTGCACCCCTCATCCCATACTGTGCACCCCTCATCCCATAGTGTGCACCCCTCACCCCATACTGTGCACCCCTCATCCCATACTGTGCACCCCTCATCCCATACTGTGCACCCCTCACCCCATACTGTGCACCCCTCACCCCATACTGTGCACCCCTCATCCCATAGTGTGCACCCCTCATCCCATACACAGCAACCCTCATCCCATATACACAGCACCCCTCATCCCATACACAGCACCCCTCATCCCATACACAGCACCCCTCACCCCATACACAGCACCCCTCATCCCATATACACAGCACCCCTCATCCCATACACAGCACCCCTCATCCCATACACAGCACCCCTCATCCCATACACAGCACCCCTCATCCCATACTGTGCACCCCTCATCCCATACAGTGCACCCCTCATCCCATACACAGCACCCCTCATTTCATACAGAGCACCCCTCATCCTATACACAGCACCCCTCATCCCATACACAGCACCCCTCATCCCATACACAGCACCCCTCATCCCATACTGTGCACCCCTCATCTCATACACAGCACCCCTCATCCCATACACAGCACCCCTCATTTCATACACCCCTCATCTCATATACACAGCATCCCTCATCCCATACAGACCACCCCTCATTTCATACACAGCACCCCTCATCTCATACACAGCACCCCTCATCCCATACACAGCACCCCTCATTTCATCATTTCATACTGTGTACCCCTCATCCCATACACAGCACCCCTCATTTCATACACAGCACCCCTCATTTCATGCACAGCCCCCCTCATCCCATACTGTGCACCCCTCATCCCCTACACAGCACCCCTCATCCCATACACTGCACCCTTCATCTCATAATGTGCACCCCTCCTCCCATAATGTGCACCCCTCATCTCATACAGTTTCCACTCCTCATTTCATACACTGCAGCCCTAGTCCCATATACTGCACCCCCTTATCACGCTGCTTTTGGATGATGCTTTATAAAGGCTTAATCTCACAGGCGCTAGTCCTTGCCACCCCTCTGAAAAGAGAATCCAGGGTGGATTGCTTTTCAGAGGGCATTTGACAGGCAGTAAGAAGGTGATATGTCACCACGCTTTGCCTGTTTTAACCCCGAAAATGCCAACCCACCACACTGCAACCACAAGCATTATATGTGTACATCCCCAAGTGACTGCATGCCATTGTATAGGTGGGCAGTTGGGGGGCAGTAAAACTGCAGTTCAGATGCCTGCTTGTACCACCCCTGGCAGCACATCTGAATGGGCCCTGAGGGTATTATGCCATGCTCTGGATCATCTGGGGGTTCTAAGGATGCAAGGGTTTCATTTATTTTTATCTTTTGGTTGATCTCGAAAGACACATTATTATCGTTATTATACAGGATTTATACAGTGCCAACAGTTTGAGCAGCGCTTTACAACATGAACATTCAGTGTAAAGCCCTTTTCACATAGGTGGTCTGATCAGATTCACCGCTCAGTTTTTCAGGCAGACTTCATGGGAAGCTCCTCTAATATGGGTCCAGAAAGCTCTGTTTTTTTTAAAGTGATACTAAACCCCGGAGCCTGCATTCACTATATCTGGTCTCCCACAGTACACAGAACATGGAAATGCATTTTAGTCAATATAAACTGCTTAATACCGTTTCTCATCCGCAGTATATAGAAGTCTTGTGACTTCTATCAGTGTCTGGCCAAGCACTGGTTAAAGTTTGTAGGAAGAGTTGTCATTCTATCCTGATTGTCCTATGAGGCTGCAGGACCCCTGACCCTCTGCCTGGAGAGTGCGGGATGGCTCTGTGCTGATCCCATGCACCCTCCCAAAAAAAAAAAAAAAAACTCTCTAGCAATACACAGCAAACTGAGCATGTGCAGAGTGCCTCCAAGGCTCTGTAATATCAGCAGATGGGGACAGTGGATGAAGGGAAGGATCATAGAAGACAGGATCAAACAGCCTTTTCACACAATGTGTAGGATTAACCCTTTTACTGCATATACAGACGGATTTTACTGTTGTGGGTTTAGTAAGACTTTAAATGCAGCAGAAAACTGAATGCATGCAGGTCCATGTAGAGTGACAGTTGTCCGATCTGCTGCGGATCAGTGGATGATCTGTTCCTGGATCTCCTGCTGATCAGACACAGCCCGTGTGACAGGGGCCATATGTCTCTATGACTAGGCTATGCATGTTCCATTCATAATTTGTTGTTACCTTTCTATAGATTGTCGCAATGTAATTAAACTCATTATAATTGGTCCATATGTTCAATCAAAAGACATTAAAAACCGTGGATCCTCTGAGCCATAATCCTGCTGTTGGTCTATGAGGACTATATTAGGCATTTTTCATTGGCAGTGTGTCATCTGGCACTTTCCCATGCCCGGGGAGCCTCACATGTCGTCAGTGGCGGCCTGTAATGCAGGGCACAGGGGGACCCCTATCCATGCGTCCGCCCCCCCCCCTAATCTAATCAGACGCATGGATTCCAATGGCATTTTTCTTTTTCTTTTGAAGCACGTGATTAGAGCCTGAAGCTCTGATATTATTATATTATACAGGTTTATATAGCGCCAACAGTTTGTGCAGCACTTAACAAAATAAAGGCAGACATTACAATTTGGTAGAAGAGGAATCCGAGGGCCCTGCTCATTAGAGCTTACAATCTAATAGGCTTCAAAACAAAGAGTGAGCTCACCCAGTTGTGTGACAATAGCGACTGAATATTTGCTATTGTCTTCTTGATTCTCCTCCCGGCCAATCAGGAAGAAACTATGGGGGAAAGATGGACTTGGGACTTTAAAGTGGAGGGCTACCCTAAAAAAAAAAAAGAGCATTAATATTCTTTAAAAAAAAAATAAATGTGAAAAAAATGTTTTTTTACCTGATCCAAAATCCCTGTTGCTAGGCAGTCTTCCTAATCTGCCTCCTTCCTACTCCGCGGTGATCTTTGTTGATCTTCGGTCTTCTGTCCTCCTCCGCGTTGTCTTCTGGGTAATGGGGCGCGCTGTGTTCTGGGAACTGTGTGTTCCCTAACACAGCGCGTCCCATTCACAAAGCGACTCGCGCATGTGCAGTAGGAAACGGGCAGTGAAGCCGTAAAGCGGCGCTGGGACAGGAGCGCCGAGGGACATGTCGGCCTTGGCGGCCGACATCGCGGGCGCCCTGGGAGGGTAAGTGTACTTATTAAAAGTCAGCAGCTAGTTTTTTTTTAGCTGCTGACTTTTAAAAAAAAAAAAATTTCAGCTGAAACACCCCTTTAAATGGGACTTGAGGGAAGGTTCACGCCCCCATCCCTTGAGCATATATTAAAAAAGGGGGAATTGGGACTTTAAATGAGGCGTGCATGGTGGGACCAATTAAGTTCACAAAAGTCCAAACATTTGTATGTTTATCGAGACCAATGATCGACATGGCATAGAGAACAGCATTGCATACATTAATTGTAAAAATAGTAAATTGAAGTATAATGGTGAACAACATATATAAGAACATGGCATGAACAAATGAAAATGTACATCCTAATCCTCAATGTACTTGAGTAAACCATTACACAATAAGAAAACAAGTCAGGCCAATCAGGAAGGGGAGACCAGTTTCCCGATTGGCAGAAAAGGAGAAGTGATCCTATTGGCCTAAGACCACTTTCACACTGAGGCGCTTTCACGCTAAAAACAGCGCCTAAAAAGCTCTCGAAAACTTATTTCCATTAAAATCAATAAACACTTTCACACTTGGGCAGTGTGCTGGCAGGGCTGTGAAAAACTCCCCTCCCCATTGAAATGAATGGAAAGCTCTTCAAAAGCGCCTGAAAAGCTCTTCAAAAGCGCTCAATGTTTTTACTGGCAGTTTAGAAGCGCCTCAGTGTGAAAGTAGCCTAAGAGGAGGAGGAGGGAGAAGACGCACGGCGGAAGCCAATGTGATGCCAAGGAGGTGACGAAGGGAAAGCTGCATCACTGCTTTATGTTATATAAATGTACAAACAAAAGGTTTTGCCTCTAGTTCCACTTTAGCAGTGGAAAATTTTCTTCCGGATCTGCATAGGCAATCACATGCTCCATGGACTAATCAATTTTTTTTTTTTTTTTTATGTAAATGTAATAGTTTTATAAAATACAGGGCAATAAGGCATAAATGACTGTAACCAATATTGTATTATAACTGCTTGCATACCTCCCAACTTTCTGAGATGGGAAGGAGGGACACCTATTAGCAAAAGTATGCAGGCATAGGACACACCCCCTGCCACGCCCCCTTAAAGGAGAATTATACAAAAAATAGATCTTAGACCCACAAGTGCTTTTTTTTATAACAGCTATTCCTTTATATTGGCTTTTGAAATTTGCAAATGCAGCAATTTAGAAATTGGATGGAAGGTTTAGCACTGGGAAACACTTTTTGGTAGATAAGTAGTGCATTTTATATACAACTATATCATACCTCCCAATATTTTGAGATGGGAATGAGGGACACCTACTAGCAAACGTATGTAGGCATAGGACACGCCCCTGCCACGCCCCCTTAAAGGGGAAATAAAGTAAAAAAAGGGTTAATTAAATCCACAAGTGCTTTTTTTTACCACTATTATTCCTTTATATTCGCTTTGTAAAATTGAAAAATGCAGCAATTTAGAATTTGGATGAAAGGTTTAGCACTGAGAAACACTTGAAAGATAAAAAGTGCATTTTCTATACAACTATATAGATCAGACCAAAATGAGGGACAAATGAGGAGGAATGAGGGACAGAGGGACATTGCTCCAAATCAGGGACAGTCGCTCAAAATCAGGGACAGTTGGGAGCTATGCTATATAGATCATTACAAAATGAGGGACAAATGAGGAGGAAGGAGGGACAGAGGGGCTTTGTTTCAAGTGAGGGACAGTCCCTCGAAATCAGGGACAGTTGAGAGCTATGCTGCTTGCTGTACATAATTCATGTCTATGCAGCTTTAAGCCCCTTTCACACAAGGCGGACTCCGCTTCCACGGAGCCCGCCTCTGTCCGCTGGCTCAGCGGGAGATCTCTCCGTTGATCTCCGCTGAACCGGCGGATGACAAGTCCCTCTCTGCTCACTGAGCAGGGAGGGGCTTGCGAGCGCCGCTGGTCTCTAAGGAGAGATCGGATGAAAACGGACAGTGTGTCCGTTTTCATCAGATCTCACCCGATCCCATCCGCCAGCGACGGATCTGGACGTAGGGCCATACGTCTGCTTTTGGCGGATCGGACCGGGTCGGATGTCAGCGGACATGTCTCCGCTGACATCCGACGCTCCATAGACTAACATGGATCGCCCGTTCAGATCCGCCGTCAAAACTGACAGGTGGATCTGAACGGTCCGTCCATGTGAAAGGGGCCTTAAACTGTATGACTGGTGGGGTGGTCTGTATGTATGCGATTCATATGAAGACCTCCAGTGATACTAAAGGCCGGTATTTATTTAGGCCGTGATGTGTGCGAAGGATTCCAGCCGGGCGCTTTACCACACAACACCCCATACAAGACTTCCAGCGTTGTGCCCAGAACTGAATACCATGCAGTGTCTCAGCCAGGATCCATATGGGGCATCCTTCTACCTGCAGACAGGACTCTGCCCCTACACCCTGCATGCCCTCTGCAATGAGACCCCCGCTGTCTGCTTCACTTTTATAGACATCCCAATTAAACCCTATCAGCTGCATTACCACCAGGCAGAGATGGAATGGCATGGGTTATGGGTTATGGGTGCACAGGGAGCTCACATTAAGGAACATGCAGATCAAATTCACTGTGTATGTTGGAATTAGCCCTTGGAAATCCAATGCCATAATGGCTGCATGGATGGGGGAGACTTAATGCTTCTTCATTAGGTTCAGCGTTTAAAAGCTTAGAGCCTACAACAGTGTCTGGTAGTATCTCCCAAGGCTTTCCACCCTCCTACCATTAGATCATCTCCCACATTTACATATTTTATATTTATATTATATTCAGGGAAGAACACATCTGTATCAGCCAAGAAAGATCAATGAACAAGAGCACCGTGATTATCCCTATGTAGTCATATCATCAGTTGGCAGATGTTTAATGCTGAACTCTGACCATACCTTCCGCCTTGTACCGTAGTACAGGCTCCCCTACTCTACTCAAATCACTTACTCTGATTTCATCGCAGGCTGTGAGCTTCTCTCAGTGTGCATTAAAAGCTACATCAAGTCAGAGCTTGGCCCATGTCCTGGCTGGAGGACATGAAGCATCATCTAGTCCAGTGGTCTCCAAACTGCGACCCTCTGCTCAACTATCCGGTCCTAGTGGTATTATTCCTGTCACTGACACCCACAATGGGGTATTATTCCTCCCACTGACACCAGTGATGGGGCACTATTCCTCCCACTGACACCAATGATGGGGCACTATTTCTTCCACTGACAGCATTGATGGGACACTATTCCTCCCATTAACACCAATGATGGGGCACTATTCCTCCCACTGAACCAATGATGGGGCACTATTCCTCCCACTGACAGCATTGATGGGGCACTATTCCTCCCACTGACACCATTAATGGGGCACTATTCCTCCCACTAATACCAATGATGGGGCACAATTCCTCCCACTGACACTAGGAAAGGGCACTATTCCTCCCACTGACACCAATGATGGGGCACTATTCCTCCCACTGACACCATTTATGGGGCACTATTCCTCCCACTGACACCATTAATGGGGCACTATTCCTCCCACTAATACCAATGATGGGGCACTATTCCTCCCACTGACACTAGGGAAGGGCACTATTCCTCCCACTGACACCAATGATGGGGCACTATTCCTCCCACTGACACCATGATGGGGCACTATTCCTCCCACTGACAGTGATGGGGCACTATTCCTCCCACTGACACATTGATGGGGCACTATTCCTCCCACTGACAGCATTGATGGGGCACTGTTCCTCCCATTAACACCAATGATGGGGCACTATTCCTCCCACTGATGGGGCACTATTCCTCCCACTGACAGCATTGATGGGGGCACTATTCCTCCCACTGACACCAGGGAAGGGCACTATTCCTCCCACTGACACCATGATGGGGCACTATTCCTCCCACTAACACCATCGATGGGGCACTATTTTTCCCACTGACACCAACTGTTTCCCCTCCTAATTCCAAAGATGGGGCATTGTTTACTCCAACTGGTTACAGTCCGGCCCCCCTAAAGTCTGAAGGACAGTAAACTCACCCTTTGTTTAGAATGTTTGGAGACCCTGATCTAGCATGTTCTCCCCAGCCTTATTGTCCCTGACCTACCCCTTTCACATATTGGATTTCAGTGCTTCAATCATAGAGGTTCAGCATCACATGTGGGCATTACAACAGCTTCCGGTTTTCAGGAGCCTATGTACAGCATCCGTTTGGGCCGTCCCACCAGTCACTATCCGCCTGCGCTGCATAGAAAAGCAAAGGGACCCAGTGATGATGCCACTGGGTCTAAAATGTGGTGTGTAATGAGAACAGAAAGGGTGACAACACAGGAACAGAAGTGGGAAACAGAGAGCCTTGTCACTCTTTAGTATGAAAAGGAACTTTTGTGGCAAGATTACATTATATTTATTTTAATAAAAGCAATAATGATCATCCAATAGCATCTCTAGAAGAGGAAGTGACATAACAAGAGAGATAATTCTGGGATACATAGCAAAGGATGTTCAGACACAAACTGAACACCCCAAGACACATTGGTCTGCTCACAATGGCTGACCGAGCATTCATGTTTATTGATCATGGTAAGCTAAGGGAGTGGTGCAGACCTGTGCCCCCCTCCCCCAACCCTACAGCAGTCTCCTAGCCTCGTCTGTCATCCTATGATTATTAAATCTGTACACCGTTGTCACCCTCTGAAAAATGCCATGTTGGAGTACATAGTATGTAAAGTAGCTTTAAAGAGGCTGCAGGGGATCAGCAGCAGCACTGAGATCCAACAATACATATATATATATATATATATATATATATATATATATATATATATATATATATATATAAAAAGGGGAAGCATTTTATTTAAAAACAAATAATAATTGTTTATGTTACACAATGCTTTACCAAACAAAAATGTTATTGATTTAGATATGGCTACTTGAAATTAAATATATATATATAGTGTAAGAAAAATAAAAAATAAAAGAAAAAGGATTATAATTTTTTTATACATTTATATTAGGGAAACATATGTATTATAATTTATTGATATTTACATATTTTAGATTTATATTATATTCAGGGGAAAACATCTGTATCAACCAAGAAGGATCAATGAAAATGAGCACATCATTTATTACGATATGTAATATTTATTCTAAGGGAAATGTGTATTATAATATATTACACATTTATATTAGGGGGACATATGTATTATAATTTATTGAGAGTTACATTTTTTATATTTATATTATATTCAGGGAAAAACACATCTCTATCAGCTAAGAAGAATCAATGAAAAGGAGCACATAATTTTTTTACGATTTTAAGGGAAATATGTATTATGTTTTATATTTATGTTAAAGGGACTTATGTGTTGTAATTTATTATGTTTTATATTTATGTTAAGGGGGCATATGTATTGTAATTCATTATGTTTTATACTTATGGTAAGGGAACATATATATTGTAATTTATTATATTTATGTTAAGGGAACATATGTACCGTAATTTATTATGTTTTTTACTTATAGTAAGGGAACATATGTATTGTAATTTATTATGTTTTATACTTTTGGTAAGGGAACATATCTATTGTAATTTATTGTATTTATGTTAAGGGAACATGTGTATTGTAATTTATTATGTTTTATATTTATGTTAAGGGGACATATGTATTGTAATTTATTATGTTTTATACTTTTGGTAAGGGAACATATGTGTTGTCATTTATTATGTTTTATATTTATGGTAAGGGAACATGTGTATTGTAATTTATTATGTTTTATATTTATGTTAAGGGGACATATGTATTGTAATTTATTATGTTTTATACTTATGGTAAGGGAACATATGTATTGTAATTTATTATGTTTTATATTTATTATGGTAAGGGAACATGTGTTGTAATTTATTATGTTTTATATTTATGTTAAGGGAACATATGTATTGTAATTTATTATGTTTTATATTTATTATGGTAAGGGAACATGTGTTGTAATTTATTATGTTTTATATTTATGGTAAGGGATCATATGTATTGTAATTTATTATGTTTTATATTTATGGTAAGGGATCATATGTATTGTAATTTATTATGTTTTATATTTATGGTAAGGGAACATATGTATTGTAATTTATTATGTTTTATATTTATTATGGTAAGGGAACATATGTATTGTAATTTATTATGTTTTATATTTATTATGGTAAGGGAACATGTGTTGTAATTTATTATGTTATGTTTTTTAATTATGGTAAGGTTATTGTCATTTATTGGGATTTTATTTTATTTATTAAATAAGAAAACTAGAGATCAATAAATACAATGCTGTGGTGTGTGGCTGTAGGTATAGAAGGGTAGGTGATATTTGCAGATCGCAGTGACAAGGCTGGCACACAGAGGGTTAATGATTGTTGGAGGCAGTAGCGGCGTCAGTGGTAGTAGCGCAGTCTGCTCATGTCGCTGGACTGGATGGGACAGGACTAGGCAGGCGGTTAGTAAAATTAGCAAACCAAAAACTCCATGGCGCCACCGAGGCGACACAGACAGAGGCTGACACTCAATTATCCCAACACACAGCTCGGGCCGATCAATATCAGAGCCGGGGATCTCCGCTCACATGATAATGAGCTGTCTGCACTCATCAAAGGGAGGGAGGCCGGCCGGCCCGGGAGGAAGGGGTTAATGGGGGAGGACACAACTATTCACTGTCCCAGGCTGAGAGCACATAGTACATGGCCCCCCCATCCCCCTCCTCTGCAGGGCTCATCTGTTGTCACCTGCCCGTGTGTGACAATGGAAGGCCACCACATCTTGTCATTTACATGGAGACAGGAAAACGTCTGCTGTAAATAAAACACCTGAGAGAATGAGACTGGAATGTGACAGAGAGGAGGATCAGAGCATGTCCCCTATGTGTACACACGATGGGGAGATACCTGGCCGTGTCATCAGAGATACAGCAAGGTGTATGATATACAATACAGCAAGGTGTATGATATTTATATATAATACAGCAAGGTGTATGATATATATACAATACAGCAAGGTGTATGATATATATATATATATATATATATAAAATACAGCAAGGTGTATGATATATATATATATATATATATATATATATATATATATATATATATATATATATATATATATATATAAAATACAGCAAGGTGTATGATATACAATACAGCAAGGTGTATGATATATATATATATATATATATAATACAGCAAGGTGTATAATATATATATATAATACAGCAAGGTGTGTGATATGATATATAATAGACCAAGGTGTATAATATGATATATAATACAGCAAGGTATATAATATATATAATAGACCAAGGTGTATAATATCATATATAATAGAGCAAGGTGTATATATATATAATATAGCAAGGTGTATAATATGATATACAATACAGCAAGGTGTATGATATATATATATATATATATATATATAATACAGCAAGGTGTATAATATGATATATAATACAGCAAGGTGTGTGATATGATATATAATAGACCAAGGTGTATAATATGATATATAATACAGCAAGGTATATAATATATATAATAGACCAAGGTGTATAATATCATATATAATAGAGCAAGGTGTATATATATATAATATAGCAAGGTGTATAATATGATATACAATACAGCAAGGTGTATGATATGACATATAATAGACCGAGGTGTATAATATGATGTATAATACAGCAAGATGTATAATATGATATATAATAGAGCAAGGTGTATAATATGATATATATAATACAGCAAGGTGTATGATATGATGTAAAGTAAGATACAACAAGGTATATGATATATGACATGGAATGATATACAATGTGAGATACAGCAAGTGGTATGATACAATATATAATAGAGCAATGAGGATGATATGATATTTGATATTATATATGATGTGATATTGAATGATATACAATGTAAAATAGTACAAGGTTTGATCTATAGTGATGATATATAATGTAAGTTTAGGATATGATACAATACAATGTGTAATAGAGCAAGGTGTGTGATATAATGTTTAATATTATATATGATATGGAAAGTTATACAATGTAAGATAGAACAAGGTGTACAATATTATATCAAATAGAATAAGGTTATATCTATATGAATGATATACTGTATATGATATGGAATGATATGTAATGTAAGAGAGAGCAAGTGATATGATACAATGTATAACAGAGCAAGGTGCATGATATGATATTTGATATATGATATACAATGTTATATAGAACAAGGTGTACAATATGATATATGATATAGGATAGAACAAGGTTCAATCTATATGAATGATATATAATGTAAGGTGTATTATATATATATATGCTTTACAATAGAACAAGATGCATAATATATGTCATGATATGATATATGATGTGATATGATAATGGAATAATATGCAATGCAAGATAGAGCAAGGTGTACGATTTAATATAAGATAGAATAAGGTTCTATCTATATGAATGATTTACTGTATATGATATGCAATGTAAGATAGAGCTGGGTGTATGATATATGATATGATCGAATGTATAATAGAGCAAGGTATATGAATACATATAATATAAATGATATTTGATATTATAGATATGATATTGAATGATATACATTGTAGGATAGAGCAAGGTGCATGACATGTCATATGACACAAAGTGTACTGTATTAGAATGTATCAGCAAAAATCCACTCCCCCCCCAAAGAACTGACCACTAATCTGTACAATTACCCCCTAAGCATAAATTCCCCTTCAAATCCGCCCCCCTCTTTACAAGTACAAATCTGCCCCTCCCAGAAAAAGTCTTTGACTTCTTATCCCCTGAATCCCTCCAGCATAAATTACCCCTCCTAGCATAAATCCTCTCCTAAAATTTCCCCTCCCAATCATCCCTATTAGCACAAATCTCCCTCCCCCCCCCAAAAAACGTCTCTTCTTACCACAATCCCCCCCGCCCCTCCATATTACCTCTTCTAGCACAAACCCCCTCCCCTCAATCCCCTCTCCTAGCACAAATCCTCTTCCCCCATCTGCCCTCCCAACACAGATCCCCCTAAATCACCACTCCCAGCACACCACCTAAATGTCCCTCCTAGGACATTTCTTACCACCTTATTCCCCCTTACAACACAAATCCCCTCTCCTCCAATCTCCTCACAGCGCCCTCCCACCTCTCATGATACTAAAGTGCCCAGGGCAGCTGCCCCTCCTGCCCACCCCTTGTCATGTGATTCAAGTTGCATTTGAATTTGCACTAGCGTGAACAGACCTAAAGGGTGGTAAAAAAACAGGCTGTTAAGCTGCGTTTTTACTGCCCCCCTAGCCAACCCTCCTTAAGCTGCAAAGGCAGCCGGACGGGGTGTACACATGCCACCGCAGCAATGCTTTGCAGCTGCAGCATAAATCAAACTGATAAACATAAAAAAATAAAAAACAAATAGACACTACACACCAAAATGAATATACTACAAATTTATTGAGCAGTAGGCTAAAAAAGTACAAGCATATCCACCAAACTATCCCTATGAATCCTAACAACCACCTGGATCCCCCAAAAGATCCCTCCCAGACTAGAACCTTGGACCACCCTTACAAAAAGGGAAAGGATACAATCCCGGAGAGGAGCTGAGCCCACCCTCTGCAGAAATCAAACCCCTGTTGCGTTCAGCAGGTAAAGCACACGGTTGAGGTGCGTTGGTGGTGTGAGCTTAGAGGTGTTGAAACAGGTGGTGAGGAGGCAGCACAACACCTTCTCACTGCCTGTCAAACATCCTTTGAAAAGCGATTCACCGCAAATCATTGTTCATGGGGTGATGCTAGTGTAAGGTTAGATAGAGCAAGGTGGATGATGTGCTATGATTCAATTACCTTATGCTGGATACAATGTCGATGGGAAGAGGTTCTCTAGTCCCTCAGTCGCATTAAGGCCCCTTTCACACTGGGGCGGTTTGCAGGCGCTATTGCGCTAAAAATAGCGCCTGCAAACCGTCCTGAAACAGCCGTTGCTGTGTCTCCAGTGTGAAAGCCCCGAGGGCTTTCACACTGTAGCGGTGCGCTTGCAGGTCGCTGAAAAATGTCCTGCAAGCCGCATCTTTGGTGCGCTGTAGGAGCAGTATTTACCGCTCCTAAAGCGCCCCCTCCCATTGAAAAAAATGGGGCAGCGCTCCAAACCCGCTGCAAAGCGCTGCTGGAGCGGCGGTTTGCGGGCGGTATTAACCCTTTTTGGGCCGCTCGCGGGGGGTAGAACCGCCCCGGCTAGCGGCCGAAATGCGCCGCTAAAACGACGGTCAATATAGCGCCGCTTTACCGCCAGCGCACCCAGCGCCTGGGTGTGAAAATAGCCTTAGTGTGAGTGTAGCCAGGTGATCAGGGTACATGGACCCGGCGAAATCACTGATCATCTGCACAGGATCTTCCTGCCAGAAAGAGTAAAAAATGCATGAAATGTTCTGTATAGTGCTTGTGTTTACATGCACCTAGACACGGAACATCCGTACAATGCTTGGACATGCAACATTTTACTTCATACCATTAAATTTTGGTGCGCACCCATTTACATGATTCTAGGAGGTCACTTGTTAAATCAGTGCATACCTCCCAACATTTTGAGATGGGAATGAGGGACGCCTACCAGCAAATGTATGTAGGCATGGGACAAGCCCCCTGCCACACCCCCTTAAAGGAGAATTAACTAAAAAAAAAGAATTAAATCCATAAGGGCATTTTTTTAACCACAACTATTCCTTTATATTGGCTTCTGAAATTTGCAAATTCAGCAATTTAGAATTTGGAAGAAAGGATTAGCACTGGGAAACACTTTTTGAAAGATAAAAAGTGCATTTTATATACAACTATATAGATCTACCAGCAAATGTGGGATAAATGAGGGGGAAAGAGGGACATTGTTCCAAATCAGGGACAGTCCCTCAAAATCAGGGACAGTTAGAAGCTATGCCAGTGTGAGTGAATTTATTAAAGTGGGCCCTTATCCATTACATGAACCTGCTCCCCCTTGGTTCCTCCCCCCCCTTCCTATTACGGAACTGGAAAATCGATAACATATTGCACAGCTTCTGTGCTGCAAGGCCGCACTTCCTGCTTTTTCACCTAGGCGAGAATTACAACAGACCCCCTGCTGCCTCCTGGGTTTACCACATCACACATCCCTAAGAGGCAGTTTTATAGAGAGTATCAACGCCATGAGATTCTGTGCATATAAAGACATGGCACCGCACTCTGCCAGGTATTCCGTGTCCCCCCCCCCCCATGTGCATGAATCCCCGTCACCTGTGCAGCCATGCTGCAGGTCTCTGCCAGCTCCTGAATACCCTTGCATTGGGTTTTTAAAAATGAAGGCAAGGAAGAGCAGCAAAGGGAGGTTAATAAAGCTGGGTGAATTCCTATTTAAAGTTGTTTGCAAAGGTAGAATTAGCTTTTGAAGATATTACCCCCCCCCCCCCCCCCCCCATTTCCTGTCCCTCACTTCCTGTCTAGTAAAACGATTGTCTCCAGAAGAGGAAGTCAGGGGACTCTCTGGATAACTGTAAAAACCCAACCTGGGTTCTAATCTTTTGTCACTCTATCCAAAACCGAAAACATTTTAGGCTGGACATAACACTCTAAGCCCCCGTACACACGGTTGGAAATTCCGCCGGAAAATGTCCTATCGGACCATGTTGTCGGAAAATCCGCCCGTGTATGGGCTCCATCTGACTTTTTCCGTCGGAAAAAATTTGAGATCCTGCTCTCAAATTTTCCGACAGCAAAATCCGATCAGACTTTTTCCGATCGTGTGTAGAGAATTCCAACGGACAAAGTGCCACGCATGCTCAGATCAAATTACGAGACCAAAGCTATTTGCTACTAGCCTCTACGTAGTTCCGTCGTACGCAACGAACGTCACCACATTCAGAATGATTGGATTTTCTGACAACTTTGTCCGACCGTGTGTATGCAACACCAGTGTCGGACAAAATCCGTCGGAAAAAATCAGACGGATTTTGTGGTCGGAATTTCCGACCGTGTGTACGGGGGCTTAAGCACATACAGTATGTCAAACACAAGCACAAACAAATGGCCACTGCCTTCACCTATAACTGGCTTTTGCAGCAAGAAGCACATGGAAAGGCATTGTATGCAAAACAAAACCAGAGAAATTCCCAGCTCGACTTACCAATCAACCAAATTTTCCTGTCTAACATTATGTGTTAAAAACAGGGGTTTAGTCTGCACACATTTGCAAATACATGTGTAAGCTACACAGCCCGGTCAAGGCATCCCAATATTTTCTGTAGTCATAACTTTCAATTTTGAGAGTCTCCACAGTGAAAGCACATTCATTATAATGGATAGGCAGAGGGCAGGTGAGCCTGGAGGTAGCCCCCCCCCCCCCTTATAGGCACAGGGGCGCACTGGACACTCTATGGCAGCAAAGGTGTCCAGTGGGTCCATTCACCAAGGTGTGCAGTGTGTCCACTCACCAAGGTGTCCAGTGTGTCCCCTCACCAAGGTGTCCAGTACATCCCCTCACCAAGGTGTCCAGTGCGTCCCCTCACCAAGGTGTCCAGTGCGTCCCTTCACCAAGGTGTCCAGTGCGTCCCCTCACCAAGGTGTCCAGTGCATCCCCTCACCAAGGTGTCCAGTGTGTCCACTCACCATTATTCCACCTTTTGTACATGGGCGTCCGCAGGTAGGGGCAAGGGGGGTCAAGTGCCCCCCCTGGATTCAGGGATCGGATCTTAAATTTAGCACAGTTGCGTCGCTATCGGGGTGTGGCCAGCCCACACCTGGGTGCCAACCACCAGTGGGGTGACACCATCAAGGTGCTGTCAAGCCCCCCCATCAGTGTAGTGTGACTACGGCTCTTTTCCCTGCTCAGTCCAGCAGAGAACTCGGCGGCGTTGTGAGAGGAGAAAGGCGAGCTGCGGGCTGTCAGAGGTTTCCCCCGCTCACCCCCCTTTCTCCTGTCAGGGAGAAGAGACAGCGGTTCTCACCAGGTTCCCCTCCCAGCTTCCTGCCCGCTCCGTTCCTTCCCTATTGGCCATAACTGAGGGCCAATCAAAGGAGCCTAGGAGAGCATCATGGGACATGTAGTCCCAAAGATTCACGGCCCCATTTTCCACAGGGTGGAGGCTACAGCTCGATCAAGAGAGAGATTGACAGACTGCATCCTGGAAAACAGGTGAGGGAGAGAGTGCTACAGGACAAAGAATGAGTAGTGTGCTGGGTGGAAGCCAGAGAGAGAGCCACGCTGCCCAGCACCACCAAAGAGAGAAAGACTGAGCCACTACCAGGGTACATACATGCTACACTACTGACCAGAGTCGCCCCGGGGAACCCAGAGTGAGCAATCATCCAGCCGGAGGGATCACTGCTGTAGTTTTGCTGGGTCTGGTAAGAGGGCCTGTTGGCCATTATCCATTACAAGACATTGTCAAAAAGGGGCGGTGCATGGGTGACCCTAAAATGATGCCCCCCCGGAAAAAAGTTCTGCGGAAGCCCATGCTTTTGTACCACCACCCCGTCCCTTTAGAATGTAAGCTCTATGAGCAGGGCTCTCCTGTACCTTTTGTATTGAACTGTACTGTAATTGTGTTGCCCCCCCTATACATTGTAAAGCGCTGTGTAAACTGTTGGCGCTATATAAATCGTGTATAATAAAAATTCCAACAGTACAAGTAAATGGCCACTGCCCTCACCTATAACTGGACTTTACAGCAAGGAGCACATGGAAGGGCAAAGCATGCAAAACAAAACCATAGAAATTCCCCCAAAACCAACCAGCCCGCAAACAACCGAATTGTGAGGGCAGTCGCCATTTGTTTGTACTGTTAAAATATTGGTGAGGGGACGCACTGGACACCTTTACTGTCATAGTGCTATGTGTCCAGTGTGCCCCTGTGCCTTTAAGGAGGGGTGGGCTCCTTCCAGGCTCACCTGCCCTCTGCCTATCCATTATAATAAGGGTTGGGTAACGCATTCCTGAACTTTGCACTCTGTAGATAGGGCACTCCTAAACTCTGCAGCCTGTAAGTAGCACACCCAAGATATAACTGGCCCTGAGGGCAATCATACTGCTGATGCAGCCCCTTGATTAAATTGAGTTTAAGACCCCTGCTCTCTAGGATTTGATTTCCTCATTAAAAAAAGTAGCATTTTCCTTGAGGCTGGTTTCCCTATCACAATCCCATTACAGACCAGGAGGGAAGAGTGCATTCAGTGAGGAGTATAAGTGATCCTTTGACCCCAGCGCTGTATAGGTGATTCCTGAGCTATTTTTACATTGTGTGACCGTTGGAATGAGTGCTCCCTGCAGCAAATGTATGAGGACACAAAATCAACATTTATTTGGAGCCAGGTAATTCTTGGTCAAACAGCCAGAGATTTCACAACTACTTTGTTGTCCTTGTAGGTTTATCTCATTACATAGGGGTGGGGGGAGCAGGCGAGCCATGCAGACAGACGCCATGGGTGCCAAGAATCTTGGTGTAAGAAAAAAAAGGAAGGGTTTTCTAACCTGTCAGATCTATGTTCCTCCCAAGAATTATTGGCCAATGGGTGTCTAACTGTGGGATTTCCATCCCCAAAAATGCTGATTTTTGACAAGTGTCATCTAGTGCAGTGTTTCTCAATCACCAGGTGACCTCCTTCCACCTTGGCAGATCACCTAACCTCCCATCATGCCTCCCAGCTCCCATATTGTCACCCAGCTTCTGTGCACCCAGGCCCCACAGTGCCCCCCAACCTCTAACAGTGCCACCTATCCCCTTAGAGTCCCTTCCTAGCTTGCTGCAGAGAACCCAGTCACCCATATTTCCCACAACCTCCAATGGTGTCCCCTGGTATCTTGTAGTGCCCTTGAAAAGCCCCCAGCTTTTTCCACAGACCCCATCCCCCACAACCGCTCCCATCTCCCTCCATACCCTTCAGGGTCACCAAGTCTGCTGCAGAGTCCCCCAACCCTCTCCTCAACCCCATCCCCCCACAGTAATTTTCATATTGCATTAAATATTCTTTATTTCCATACTTTTACTGTATGAGTATAAACTTTTTCACTGTTGGAGCATAGAAGGTTTTGGAAGAATTTACCAGGCCCTGGCCTCAATAAGGTTGAGAACCAGTGATCTAATGTCTTGGAGCAGCTTCAGATAAGGACAGAGCTGAGGATGCCTGGGCACTTCACCATGCATGGACATGCATCTTCAGGTATATGGAGTGGTATGATGGAATTATTGTTTAAAGTACACCTGTCATAAAAAAACATGTAGGCTGTAGGTTTAATCCCCAAATTACCATTAGGCATAGACTTTGAAAGGCTACAGGCAGCGAGGCTGAACGCTGAACCTCTTCCTCCCGGACACCCTAAAATGCCATGAGGGACACACTGCAGCTAGATGGCCCAGTGTGCAAGGCGTCTTAAGTGTATGTACAAAATGACAGGAGATGACGGGGTGAAGAACCCCTGCATTCTAGAAGGAGGAAGACCAGTTTGGGGGCGGGGGCTGCGTATTGTGATCGTGTTTAACGTTATACCCTAAATATGGTGGTAACTAAGGATGAGCTCCATCGCGTGTTCGCATACGGCACGTGCAGAGCCCGCCAGGAAGTCGGCACTGCAGATCGCTAATCACAGGCAGTGAGACATTTTCCTGATGCGCCACTGCAGAGATCGGGAAATGTCTCACTGCCTGTGATTAGCGCAGTGCCAACATCCTGGCGGGCTCTGCACGTGCCGTATGCGAACACGCCGGAGCTCATCCTTAGCGGTAACATGAAACATGGTCAGAAAGGTGAACGTAAGCTGGCCATACTCTAGTGGAAATTCCTTCAAAATTTCTCTGTGTATTCCATGACTTGCAAAATGTTGTTCCAAAGTACTTCCAGATATTTATTTGTGTTTAACATTCGATTGTGGGATTAATGAACTTTCTGGACGGAAAATCACATTCCAGGTTAGAAATGTGATTGAGAAAAATTTTCCACCCTTCTCCTTCGAATTTTCTTGTCACTGTGGTAGAAAATGAATGTTGACCTGCCCCTGCTACCAATTAGAAAAGTGAACAAACGAGCCAGCTTTAATTTGACTATTGTCCACCCTTGGCTGGTATTTTGGGATGATTCAGTGGTAATGGAAATTCGAGCCTTCTATGGCCGTCTTTAGACTTGCTTGTCCATATTTGCATGTCTACGGGTGTGAGAGCCGACTGCTTCTTTGTGGGTTGTGCTGTGCTGGAGCCATGGTTAGGTGGCAGCACGCAGCTATTGTTTGAAGCTATTACCATCACAATGGCCAATTATCGGGGACAATGCGTCTACTTGTTGTGTGAATGCTCCTTACTAGCCCCTTGCTGGGAGAATCTGCTGCTTGTAAAAACATTATTTTTCTTTTTATGGAGATTTATTGGCCTGGAAGCCAGGAACAGTATCTGAGTTTAAAACAATGACATGAAGACAAGAATGTGAAAGCACAGACAAGTGTCTCTGGTCTAGTTACAAATTCAAGGAGCCTCCAAGTTTTCTGAAGCCAAGCCTCAGATTTCATTTGCCCCGTAATTCCGGCGGCTCCAGCTCTATTTTCTTTTGAAAATGCATGGAAACCAATGATCAGATCCACCAAAATGGAACAATTTTGGATAATTTTTTTCTCAAGCTTGACTTTTACAAGCTGGTTTACATCTATACATTTTGGCAAGGCACGGCAGCGTTCGTCAGGCTTAGTTCTATGCATGTCGGTAACGTGCGCAAAATAGCATGCTTTCCTGACCTGCACATAAATGCACCGCTCTTTAGCAGACACTAGGGGTGCAACGGATCAAAAAACTCACGGATCGGATCGATCCTCGGATCAGAGTCACGGATCGGATCATTTTTCGGATCAGCAAATAATAATTGAATTTGCAAAAACCTGTGAAAATTCCACCACCATATAGTCCCCACTGTAATGTACATCTCCCCCACTATAATGTACATCTCCCCCACTGTAATATCATCATCTCCCCCACTGTAATATTGGCTGAGCATGGCTGGGTACAGCTGGGTATCGCCGAGTATTGGCAGAGTATTGCAGAGTATGGCAGAGTATTGGCAGGGTATTGCAGAGTATTGGCAGGGTATTGGCAGGGTATGGCAGAGTATTGGCAGAGTATTGGCAGGTATTGGCAGAGTATTGCAGAGTATTGGCAGGGTATGGCAGAGTATTGGCAGGGTATTGCAGAATATTGGCAGGTTATGGAGGGACGGCTGTGACTGCAATTGCAGCAGCCCACAGCGCTGCTGCCATCCAATCTCTCCCCTCCACTGTACAGATCTGTACACAGAGGGGGAGAGAGGAACCGGTGTCATTTGACGGAGCGATCACATTGTAAACGGCCAACAGGTGCACCAAGATGGCCGCTTCTCCAGAGCTAGGCCGAAGCCGCGGCCTTTCTTAAGGCCAAGGCCGCGGAGCGCTCCGCGGATCGCAGCGTGTGCCAATCCAAACAGGGTGATCCGTTCGGATCATGGATCGTTGACGATCCGTTGCACCCCTAGCAGACACACAGGGATTCATTCCTAATCTCACCCCTACGTGTTGGCAAATGTTTTTTCAAGCGCTTTTGGTGCAGCATGATTTAAAAAAAATGTTGGAGTCTTTTCCTGGCTTTCTTGCAGTTAATGATGCCACGTGAAATGAACAGGCTGTCCTACACACATAACGCATAGATCTGAACCGAGCCTCATATTTGGAATAGCACTCCAATGCAAGGCAATACACATGCGTTGCAACGTGCTGCAATGTACGACAACACACCATGGTATGTCAAGTGCCTTACAACAAAAAATTTGTGACGGAAGATTTTTGGGACATTTCGATGTGCAGTTGCCCAAGTGGCATAGCTCCCAACTGTCCCTGATTTTGAGGGACTGTCCCTGATTTGCAACAATGTCCCTCTTTCCTCCTCTTTTATCCCTCATTTTGGTCTGATCCATATAGTTGTATATAAAATGCACTTTTTTACTTTCAAAAAGTGTTTTCTCTGTGCTTAACCTTTCATCCAATTTCTTAATTGCTACATTAGTAAATTTCAAAACCGGTATAAAGGAATAATAGTAGTAAAAAAAAAAAAGCACTTGTGGGTTAACAAATGTTTTTTTTTTAATGTATAATTCTCCTTTAAGGGGGTGTGGCAGGAGGTATGTCCTATGTCTACATATATTTGCTAATAGGTGTCCCTCGTTCCCATCTCAAAAAGTTGGGAGGTATGTTAGTGGTCTCATATACCCAGTGACGTGAACAGCCTCAGATGATACACAGAGATGAAACAAATCCTCTTACTTAGCTTATACCTGTTTATTTGCTGTCTTCTCTTTTGTACACCCATTTAAAAGTGCTGGATTTAGATAAAATCCTTCTGCATTTTTCAGTACCGCAGAGGAGGGGGCAGGGAGCTGCAGTTAGAGGTCTGAGATACTGAGAGCTGATTGGAGAAAAGGGACACACCCCTCCCCCCTTCACATACAGCAGAACCGTGTTCTGAATAGACAAGCTCTGTGTGCTGATAATTCCACCCCGATCCAAATGTTATCTCGTGTCGGGAAAACGTCTCAGAATGCTGATAACAAAGCACCAGAGAGAAAGGACACATAGGCGATTTGAATCGCAGGTGTAATCAGCGCGATTCTGCCCACGATTCCATAATAGCAGCAAAATGCGGGAACGGTTGCAATGCCATTATTTCTTAATGGCACCCTAAACTTGTCGCGATTTTGCCGCTATTGTCGAAG